>OY284488.1:48559686-49759686 GCA_958336395.1 Ctenicera cuprea
TAGTCTTTTAGTTCTTAATAAAGGCAAATAATTTTAATTAGAAGTTGCAAATTTCCTGACGAATTAAAGATAAACTGTCGATTACTTTACGCGGAAACAATGGTTTCGAATAAAAAAGCAACAAAGAACTTTTTGAGATAACACTTTACATTATTTTTATTTTTCTATACTTTCAGAGTAGAAAAAAATTGATTTCATGCATATTTCGAAGAAAAATAATAAAATCGCTTTGATCAGATTTTGACGGAAGTATAAGTTTCGGAACTCTCGGAACCCAAAAAGAAGATTTTAAAAATCGTGTGTCTGTGGGTGTGTACGCTCCATAACTCCTCAACAGATGGTTTGATTTTAATGAGCTTTAAAATGTGGGGATGTATTTCGAAACCAAAAGTTTTTCATGTTTTTCAAAAAAATTTTGTTACATTAATTTGTTTTGTTTGTTATGTTTTATACCGTGGAATAGATAGAATAAGCGCAAAAATAACAGTTGACAAAAATGACGATTTCGTCTCAGCGTTTACAGCATTGACCAATAAATTTTTTGAAGTACATACGTTAAATTTTAGGTAAAAATTACCAAAAACCTTTTATTAACATTTTTTTTCTGTGTTTTGATCTGTTTCAGAAATAAATAGGGGCGTAATAAGTGTTGGACCAGCCTGTATACTGTACTATACTTCTACTTGTAGTTAGAATCTAATACCAAGCAAGGTAATTTAACGTTCTCTTGATTGCATGTGTAGGAACTTCAAATGTTTTCTTGAAATAAGGTCTGTTATATGAAAAACAACATTATGTGCATCACATTTAAACTATTGACTATTTAGCTCATTAGTTGGAAACATTGAAAAGAAAATAAATAACCACACAGACTGATTACAGACAAGTAGAAAGAAAGTGATTAGATTTTACAAATATTTTTTTAGTTAAAGTGTGTTTTTTTTTATTGTAGTTCAAACAAAAATTGGTTTGCGTTAGGAGCTTTATAGTACGAGTATAAAAAATGTATTACTAAAATATATACTACAAGGTTACAATAGTTTTTGATACTTTTGTACTTCCGTGCTCTATTTTTCTTACAGAATTAGCATAAGTGCAAGTGTACAGCCACAAATTTAATTTTTGTGGTTTGCGGTTATTCCATTATTATTTAGAAGAGAAATTTCAGTTCCAAACCCAGTTTTCTTTGTAATCGAAACCGTCAGTTCTCGGAACATTTTGGCGTTGTAGTGTAGTATTTGGAGTGACTAATCTTTGAATAGTACGTTCTAACGCAGCAACTTGAGATTGCAACGTTGTTATAGTTCGCTTCATATTTTGAATCTCATTTTGACATACACTGTGACTATTCAAATAATTTGAAGAATCTATAATTTCTGATAGTGGTTTAGATGAAGGGCGTGATGGTGACCATGGTACTGTGTTTTGGTCGTATGGTAGCACCTCTAAAATAAAATGTTACCGTTAAATTATGACGCTATTACAAGACCGCTTTATAATATTTTAATAGCACTTAATTGGCTTAAATAATTGGCAACTTAGCGCATACGTTTTAAGTGGAAAATTATTGCAATTATTAAAGGAATTATTATTTTTAAAATTTATGGAATGGAAAATGTTTTACCTTTTATTACGTAACTTTCATAAGGTCTCGTATAACCCCTCCCATTTTTCTTCACATACAGCCAAAAATAAATAGTATCCGACACTTTCAAGGTAGAATCGTTATTTTCGAGCACCCATTGTCCATTAGTTCGTATTTTAGTGGACATTGTAACAGATCCCGGTTCAAGGAAACGAATTGCTCGATTTATACTTCCATGAAAGAAGAGCATTTGGATTCCTGGTTCATTGGGGATGCTAACACGAAACCCTCTAGTGGTAACACTTATTTCCGGACGCGGTATTGAATAGAAGTCCTCAGAATAGCCAGAGGCTTTTATTAACCGTATGGAAATTAGAATTAGCAGCACAAACTCACACGACTTCATTATGAATACAATAATTGTGTGATTGCTGATAAATAACTTTTTATATGTGTATGTGTAGATAAGTTACCAGAGTGATATTCTTTTCTGGGAATACCGAGAGCAAGTGATATTTTCTGGGAATACCGAAAGCAAGTGATAATGGTGCATGATTTAGGTCTTCTTTGTTGTTTTATAATTAATAAATAAATCTCTGCTAAAAAAATGTAATTACAGTTAACAACTGGAAACATTATTGCGTTGGATTATCCTGAAATTGAATATGGTTCATTCTAGTAACTCCAAAAAACTTATAACAATTTAGTTGATTAGATGTATTTACTTAATAATACCATAAACGGTTTTAAATAAGAAGCATATTTTACGTTAGATGTGGTGAATTTAAAATAGAAATCTACTTACACTTTAGCAAAGTATTAATTAGTTTGTTGGTGTTTGATTTTAATGCCATCTAGACTGAGTAGAAAGTTAGGAGGAATATACGTTATTATTTTAGGTGGTGATATTGTGTTGCTGTATTCATTTGCTGGGGAAGCAAGAATAGTGATGCACACAATAGCCGTGAAATGTTTAACATGCTGTAGTCTAGTTTGCTCTAATTAGTTACACGCGGAAATAGCAATCTTTATTATTTTGTTCGTTCAAATGAGTTACAATTGAGCGATAATATTCGTCATTTACTATTTAACCTAAAAAGAATTTTTCGGGTTTTGTAATTACGTAAAAAACTATGTATTTCTGTAATAAATGTTCATATCACATGCGTTGCTTTTATGGTTAGGTACGGTGAAAATTGTCTCGTCACTTAATTTGCTCGTTATCCAAAGCAGAGTGGGAGCCTGGGTCAAAAAATCCTTCCCTTTAAAATATTTCAAAAAATCCTTGCTTTTTTCCTCTCCGTATCTTACACAATATGTTAAAAAAAACTTAAATTCAACCGAAGCGGCGATCAATATTTGACTGCATAATTCGAGTTATCTTCTCCATTTTTTTTACAGAAATAAAAAAAATTTTATTTTCTTTTGTAACTTTAATTGTACGTGAGAGTATAGACAGAGAAGCGTCTTTAAATAAACGGCACTTTATTTGAGAATTCAATTCAAGCGATTCTTGTAACTTGTGACAGAAATCATAAGCTTTTATTCTAATTAGTATTTATGGTTTGTTGGTTTGAACTCACCCTTAACCAACGCATTTATTATTATAACGTCTAGATCTACAGAGCGAATCAAAAGTATGACACACACAAATGTTTTGCGAGTAGTAGTTGTTTTAGAAACAAATGTGCCAAATAAAAGCTGTTCGGTAAATTTTTATCTACAGTGTGTCGCATTTAAGATGAACCAGCCTGATATTTTCGTTATTTTTAGGAGTAGAGGTGCATGCGTCATTTGAGGTACTCAACTCAAATGTGAGTTGAAAACTTAGCCCACTGCGACCTTGCGAATAGGGCCAATTCTCAATAGTTTGCTTCGCATAAGCAATATCAAAAAAGTATTAAAAAAAGTTGCTCAGAATCCATTTTTAACCGTTTGTACCGAGTTTCAATGCAAAATTCTCATTTTGAATTTTTTTGTAATTTTGCGGTCCACGCACAGACATATGTTCAGTTTTGACTACAGTGCCATGGATACAAAAGAACTTTTCTAAAACAAATAAAAAAACAATGATAAATTGTTGATTTAACAAAAATGAAAATTTAAGAATATTTAAATCGTTAAAAAAGTTCTTGGAGACAATAACAGTAGTCTAATCGTTTATTTATACTATATCGTCGATCATTAAGTTAACATTGACGATTTACGCAACACTAACAATAACAAATTAAAGATGCTGCGTCTAGCAGCTTGTAGAACTAGCTGAACCCTACGCTCTACGCGTTTTTACATTCGTATACTTTTATTATTGATATCATGCTAAATTACGAATTTTATATTTTGACGGAAATACATATTTTGAACCGTATTTGAAAATGTTTGTTTGTGCGTGGCTATGTCTGGGTTTGTTTGTGACGCGTCATAACCCCCGAATGGATAGTCCGATTTTGATAAGCTTCGGAATGTGGAGGTATGTTAGAAATTTACGGAAAAAATAAACTTTTAAAAAACCGAAACCGGTAGCGGAAGTTAGAGGAATCTGATAAAAAACCTTAGGGCAAAGTGAATACTTTTTGTAAACTTACTAGCATTATGGCAGCCGTTACGAATTTTTGAAAATTTAGACTTTACCGCCATCATATAACTCAAAAACGAGTTGACAGATAGGGAGGCAATTTGGTACTATTATAACCCTAGGAAAACACAATGCCACTACATAACGAATTCCTTTATAAATGAAAAATTGTTATGTGAAAATTTTTAAACAAGTGTTGCTTTCTATGAATTTTCTAAATCGAAACTGTATACCTTTTTATTTAATAAACAAGAGACAATGTAAACATTTTGTTTCAAATAAATTGCTTAAGAGTAATAGGCATAAGGTTCACAAGTTAATTGTTAGGTGTCGCAAAAATAAGGGGGTTAATTGTCTCTCCTCGCCCACCCAACTTTTGGCGTATAAATTCGCCGTCTCATTTTTAGTTTCTTTTAATTCCAACGAAAAAAATTAGATTTACACAAAGTTTATACTATTATTTTTATGTGTAAGCATCAGTATCATGTAGTGCGTTATTATAATATGACTATTATGAAGCTATGCTCTCGGTACAGTAGTAAGAATGATAGGATGTTATTGCAGTTTATGTTAGGGCGTAAAACGTTAATATTACGAGCCCAAAACCATATATTGGGACGTAATCTTGTTTTTCGCAATTTTTTCTGCTATAAACCTCTTTTTAGAATTTTCTTTCTGCTTTATATAATATTCTTTTCTGTTATAAAAAAAGTACACTGTTTATTATTTGAATATTAAACATTGTTAAAAAAAGATAAGGTCTCTAGAGAGGTTCGTTTTTCGAAAGTGTTAAAATAATTAATTAGCCCCTACTATATGGTTTTGGGCTTGTAAAATACATTTTGACTATAATTCAGCTGGTAGGTAACAATTGCTAAGTATTGAAAAGTCCAGGGGGCTTTGCTCAGCTTTTGGTAGATTAAAACAAATAATACTCATCGCGCGCCGCTTGCGTTGCTGCAACTGTATCAGTTTCAAGTTGAGACAGGTCGGAGGGATCCGGATTTATTATATAGAAAACATTACAGGAATTGCGAAATAATTCATAAAACTTTTATCTGCGGTCCGCGACACTACCTACATAATTCCTTATTTATTATTAAAACAAACAAACAAATTAGAAAGAAAAGATTTGGTTTCAATTATGGCTAGAACGAAACATGTAGTGGTCTATTCTAGCCATAATTGAAACCAAATCTTTTCTTTCTTATTTCTTGCCACACGGGCGTATCTGTGTTTTGTGCTTAGAAGCCGGTGCGATCGCAGATACCTGCTTAGCAGGTTCCGATCGAGGAAAAGTTGCAAAGCAACAAACCGGCAAAGTTGCGATCGGAACCTGCTAAGCAGGTATCTGCGATCGCAACTTTGCCGGTTTGTTGCTTTGCAACTTTTCCTCGCCGCACATAATAGAGGGCGTTACTAGTGTAATTCCCCTTTAATGTTAAACAAACAAATTGTTACCAAGAAAAAAATTTCTACCCTCAATGGTTTTCAAACCGCAATGAAAGAAAGCTGACCAATAAGAAACGGTTTATTAATTGAAAATAGATGCAGAAATATTAAATGTATGCGTTTCTTAGGAAACAAGAATAATTGTTAGATTTTGCAAAAGTTAGTATAAAACATCTGGTCAACTTTAGTTTTTAACATGAATGACATTTAATTACTTACCCACATGCAATATTCATGATTTGAACGCCGCAGGTTTTTGATGTCTTGAGACAATTAGTAAACAGTTAAAGATTAAGAAGACAATTTAAATTAATGTAAAGAATAAGCATTTCACAATAATCTTGAGAAAAATACATTTTCCTTCCACAAATTGCACAAATTATTAAGCTAATTCAAATGAACTGTCACGTTGAACGTCTGTCACTAAGACATTGAAAATTTATAGTCGGCCAAATAAAAATTCGATTTATTTTATATAACGCTTTTAGTTTAGTTACCATATAAACAACCTTTTTTATTTTTTCTACCTTCACGACTAGTTAATTAATTGTTCTGTGATTGGGGGACTTTAATTGGCAATAACTCAAAAAGTATTCTAGTTCGAAACATTTTTCATTGACAAATCGAGTCTATTTAAGAAAAAGAATTCACAGTTAAGAGCTCCTCCGCCAGTTCTGGGACACCCTGTATATTAGAATAGGAATAGCCTTAGAACTATTTATCTATATATATATCGATATAAATACTGATTTATGGATATATGGAATATCGATATTAAATTTAAGAAATATCGTTTAGTCGATAAATATCGATATATCAATAAGTGAATAATGATATTATTTAATTTAGAAATATAGCTATACCCACAAATTAAATGTCGATAAATATCGATAAATACCGATATATCTATTAATCTACATGTTTCGATGACCTATATTTCTTTATCAATGAAACATCGATATATCGTTTTTATCAACATTCTGATTTTCATCAATCATTGTATACTTATTGATATATTGACCATTTTTAAATAGAGAACAGAGAACAACCTGAGGATGCTCATTTGAGCGAAACTAGTAGTGTGAATTATACATAACCAATACACTTCAAGTGCGTTTTTCTATTTATTTTTATTTATTACTTTGGAGGTGTATGTTGAGCTAAGAATCCTCAATTTTTAAATATTTAAATTTTCCATAAATAACCTAGTCGTTTCTTTGGACGTGGGTCACAACAGCATTTCGGTTACATCTTACGTTTTTCTAATAGATATCAGTGTCTAGACTGTTCAGAACGTTTTGTTGTATCAAAGATTGGGTTGTTTTGACAACGGTGTTTGGCTCAGGCCTAAGATTACTTATCAATTTATTGATCTAAATATCGATATATCGAATAAGTAACAATGTTTTAGAAATATCGATTTATCGATAAAAACTTTTAATATATCAAAAATCGTAATTATTTATTTATAGAAAGGTCGGTATAGCGATAAAGTGATAAAGCGGTGTAATATCGATAATTTTTTAATATTGATATTCGATATTAAATTTATGTATTGCTCACCCCTAAATAGAAACAGACCGTTAATAATAGGCCAAATCTTTATTAATAACATAATTCATTAAAATTTACATATGGCGTATAGTAAAAATTTTCCGCACTTGCATGGTGTATACCGATATAGAAAAATACAGATATACAATGGCACTAAAAAGGTAGTTTTGTTCGAGCACAACTACTATCACAATTAACAAATATATGTTATAAAATTGAGTACCAGTATATTGCTTCTTAATTAAAAATAGATTGATAAGTACAATAATAATAAAAAAGTACTACTAACAATAACTTTTTTTAATAAACAAGTGTTAGGAACTCACACTATTAGGAACTGCTAAAACATCAGATTGTAGAGTAACTCCAGAACTAAACTTATATTCGACTTTGTTTAGGAGCATTGTATAAAAATAATTCTCATGTAATTTTTATCGTTGAAAATTTAGAAAAATGCTTGCTTATTTTATCAAATTACTAGGTACACATTCATTGTTGTAATATTTCAACTGCACTGGATTTGTTAGACAATAACAATTTTAGTACTTTTCAATTTTTCCTTCGCTACCTCCAGAATTTTCAGCTTTTCACTTAACGTCGCCACCTCAAATGTAATACTGTTATCACTATTTCTCACGGCAGAAACGATGGAAGGATTCAGTTCCAATTTTTCCCGAATAATAAACCTAGTAGTCATAACAGCATCGTCATCCGGTATTCTTCCACTAAGAGTCAGCTTTTTACCATCTGGATATTTTTCTATAATAGTTGTTAACTGCTGGTTTTTATCTCTCATCACATCGAATTGGGATTGAAGCGACAGCAATGCCTGAGTGGCATTTAAAACTGTAAATTCGCAAATTCGTATAAAAGAATCTCTATTATCCTGTTCTTGTAATGGTGTAGCTGCTGTTGTCGATGGTATCTGGAGGTTAGGGCGGTTTGTAGATACTGATTGGACCTTGTTTGGTTTGTTATTGTCTTGTTGTGGACGCGATGATTCAAACGGGCTGCTTATCAATTCTGTAATGTCACATATTAAAATACTTTAGTACTGTTTCAAATTATTATTATTTATTACTACTTCTGCTTTATAAAATAGGTATAAATACCGTTTGCTTACTAAGTTTGGATAACTATTCGTCGACGCAATTCTTATTTTAAGATTTTCGATGTTTTACAACAAATGTTTTAACAGGATGCATATTTAATTTTCTTAATATATGCAACCAAACTTGCTTACAAAACAGACTGATATGTGACGAATAACGTTGCTGAGAATTTTAAATATAGCCATGAGGTTAAAAGAGCAAAACTTTTCTACACGAAGCAGCCATGCGTTAAACATTGTAATAAAGTTGTTATTTAATAATTTAGTATTCATAGGTTTTAAAAGGGGAATTTAATAAATTATTTGCTAGTTAAGTTATAAAAGTGACTAATATGTCAATTTTGTTTGAAAAAGCAGCAAAGTTAAAATTTTAATTAACAAAATTTAGAAGTCGCTACTCATCAAGCGTAAATTAAAAATGAGAAGCAAATTAATCATCAGAATAATTAGATTTGAATTTTAGTGTAAATTTTTTGAAACGAAACACGCCTATTACTACTTAATAAAACTTCTTCTGGTGAAAAATATGCAAATAACTGATTACGTATTCACCAGAGGCTGTCACTGTCAATTCTTATGCTAAATTAGTTTTTAAACTTGAGCATAATAATTTTTTCACCGAAAATATCAAGGTGTTTTGATCCTTACCTTTAATTTCAAAACGCCCATCATCCAATCTATATCCCAATTCATCTTTGATCACAAATAGCCAGTAGTGGATGACGTCTCCAACTTGAAGACGAGTCTTGCGATCTTCGAATGTCCATTTACCGTTGCGTTTATGAAGAATGTCCCGAGAAAATACTCCAGCTTCCAGGTCTCTGAGTTCTCTGTTGATATTTCCATGGAATGCAAATAGCCGAACGCCTGGAGCATCATCTATGCTGACACGAAAGCCCTTAGGAATAAACGCTTGTATTTCTGGCTCCGGAATATGGTACGTATCTTCGTAATACTGCGTGTTTAATGGAGCAGCAAGAAAAAATATTAACACAACCTTGTACACCAGCATCTTGATTACAACTACAGTATTTTGCTCGTTGATGCACATGTTTATAGTTGAGATTTTAGTGTAGTGATATAGTGTACGTATAGCCTCTGGCACCGGGGAATTATCAGTCGGCAAAACCAGTTTGAAAGCAATCCGTTCAAGTTCATGAATTACGCGATTATGCTAGTAGTTCCGAATTCTCCTTGCCGAAGTGTAGATTTTTTTTACGCTAGGAGGGGATTCTTCTTTTCCGCACTGCGCTTATGTCATCAAAGTTTTGTATTTTTGAAGAATGCCATTCATACCTGACATTTTTTAAGAATGAGTTGGTGCCATTAGAGGTTTTCCCTTTTCATTACACATGCATTGTAAGTTCCTAAATCAATAAATAAATTAAGAATGATTAATAAACGGTTCAAAGTATATTTTTTTAAATTAATTCGATAGAAAAAAATTCAAAACAATTTCATTATCGCAAAATTTCGAAATAGTTGGTACGAGAAACTTAATTTAACTTAATTAGTAAATAATAACTTTTGAATCCACAAGTTTTTCTTGGGCCAACTTTAGTACTTCAATCTTTTCTTTCAGCGTTTCCACCTCAAATGTGATAGAACCATCATTATTTCTCTCAGCAGATGTAATGCTTGGTTTTAAATCTAATTTGTCCCAAAGAACAAATCTAACTGTTGCTGCAGGATTTTCATCTTGGGGTATTCTTCCACTTACGGTTAATTTCTTGGCATCTGGAGCTTTTTCCATTTCCCTCATTAGTATGTTAACCGTTTCGGTTAAAGATTTTACTTGATTCTGAAGTTCTATTAGAGATTCGGTGTTATTATAGCACATGAAGCCATCGGTGTTGATGTCACCTTCCACTGTAGGGTAAGTCCAAGATTCTTCTGCAGTTGTAGAACTTGCAGGGATACTATTTGATGCCGGTGGACGCGGGGTTGTATTTGTAAAATATGGTACCAACTCTGCAATATCATTAAATTTATTTTGAAATACCTTGTAGATATTACATCATTTAAAATACCTTTTACTTGATAATAATTTGGTTGTCTTACATAACCTAGCCGGTCTCTCTTTACAAAAATCCAATAATTAATATAATCGCCCCTTTTCAGAAAGGTACGTGTGTTTTCCAAAACCCATTTTCTTCCAGTTTTTTGACGAGTTTCCATATTAATCGCCCCTGGTCGTAAGGGTTGGATTTCTTCGTTGACATTTCCGTGGAATTTAAATTCAGTAATTCCAAAATTTTCAGGAATACTAATACGAAAACCTCCACTAGTAAAAGCAACTAGTTCTGGTACAGGAATTGCGTATAAATCGTCACGGTTAGCACTCACATATTTTATTGCAAATAGCAAGGTTACTACGTTTATGCACATACTCATCATGAAACTAATACCTACTAAATTTTTGTTAAGCAGATTTGTTTTATATGACTCAGATGGCGTAACAGTAACGATAACCTTTAAGAGTCTGTAAATCACATTTTGTTTTATAATATTATTTGAATCACAATAAACAAATTCCAATAAAGCTGCGTACAATTCTTAAAAATTGATTTAGTTGGTAATGCTGGACTTGTAGTACCAAGAGTGGTTATGGAATGTGGGTTTTTCCATATTGCCGCTACGGTGTTCGGCGGTAAAGGGGGGCAATACCGAAACTTATTCGCAAATGTAATCGTTTATTTTGTTTAAAATTTTTTTACATTGGTTATAAAACTGTTCTTTATTCATAGAACATCGTCAATGACAGCAAACGAGAGATGTTAAACACAACTATTTTATTAATTACAACTGTATTCAAACAAATATTTCGAATATAAATAGATACGTTTACAACAGTTTAATGCGGTAAATATTTTGTGTTATGAACGCTAGACCTGGGTTGGGAGTGTTGCAAACTACTTCGAAAACCTTACACATTTCCATAATTAATGAAAAACAAACTGTAATTAGAAATGTAAATTTCTTGGTAATATCTTCTTTTGTTGCAGTCCTCATACAAAAATAACCACCATAACTGGGTCTGTTTCGGTCTCAGAGAAAGTGATTATCTCCGAAGTTTTTTTATTTGGTGTGGGATCTGATTTTGCAGCTGCATTGGTTATTGTAGGCATAGAAGGCGCAGAAGTTGTAGGTGTAGTAGGAGTAGTGGGAGTGGTAGGAGTAGTAGAAGTACTAGAAGTAGTGGTAAGAGTAGATGTAATAGTAGAAGTAGTTAAAGTAGTAGTAGGAGTTGTTGCATTAGTAGAAGTAGTAGGAGTAGGAGTAGTAGAAGTAGTAAGAGTAGAAGTAGTAGGAGTAGTACGAGTGGTTGGAGTACTGGGAGTAGTACGAGTGGTTGGAGTACAAGGAGTAGTAGGGGTGCTAGGAGTAGTAGTAGGAGCGGTTAGAGTTGTAAGAATAGTACGAGTAGTAGAAGTAGTAGGAGTATTAGTAGGAGTAGTAGGACTAGGAGCGGTAGGGGTAAAAGTAGTAGGAGTAGAAGTAGTAGAAGTAGGAGTAGTAGAAATACTAGAAATAGTAGAAATAGTAGCAGTAGTAGGAGTAAAAGTTGTAGGCGTAGTCGTAGTAGATGTCGTAAAAGCGGGAGTTGTCGGCGTATACGGGGAAGGAGTAGTTCGAGTAGTAGTAGTAGGAGTAGGTGGGGTACTAGGAGTAGTAGTAGAAATAGGGGTACTAGGAGTAGTAGTAGAAATAGTAGGAGTGGTACGAGTGGCAGTAGAAGTAGTAGGAGTAGTAGAAGTCTTCGGAGAAGTAAGAGAAGGAGGAATAGGAATAGGAGTAGTAGTAGTAGCAGTAGTAGGAATAGTATGAGTAGTAGGACTAGTAGGACTAGTAGGAGTAGTAGGACTAGTAGATGTAGAAGCAGTAGTAGTTGTAGGCATAGTGGTAGTAAACGTTGTAGAAGCGGGAGTTGTAGGTGTATACGTGGTAGTTTTTGTAGTAGAAGTACTTGTCGTAAGCATAGAAGACGTAGTAGTTGTAGGCGTAGTTATTGTAGTAGTAGCAGTTGTTGTAGGTGTAGAAGACGTTGTAGTTGTAGGCGTAGTGGGAGTAGTTGTTTTAGACGTAGAGGACGTAGTAGTTGTGGTATAAACAGTTGGTGTAAAAGTTGTTGGCGTAGAGGACATTGGTAAAGTAATTGTAGAAGACGTAGTAGTAGGGATATCTGGAAACAAATACGAAAAGCATCAAGCTCTATTAGTAAGTTCCAGCTTTGCTGCGTTGAAGTTCACATTGATATTAAATAAAATGCTCTATTTTACTAGAATAATAATTATTGTTGGTGTAAAATAAAGTATTTTATTTAATATTTAAGCTTTACCCCGACTATTTAGTCTAATTTTGCACTGAGAGAACGCCTTTTCCAGAAACTGCAGTAGATACTTTTTATTTTTTGACTGTGAATTTTAGCACTTTAAGGCCGTATTACTAGGTTACACGCCTTTTTACTTTCCCATAAGTTATGCAAATATTCGAGTTTCAGATTGTGACGGAAGTATGCGTTTTGGGGTCTAAGAAACCCAAATTCTTTTTCGAAACTGTCTGTCTGTGGGTGGCACCGTTCGTTCTTATGTATCTCCGGAACCCCTTGACTGATTTTTATCAAATTTGGTAGGTAAAAGTTTTTTATTGCAGGTAGTTCTGTGGAAGGTTTTTAATTGGATCCGGAAGCGGAAACGAAAATTAGATATGTTTCTTTGGTATAAATTTTCTTCTAAACACTGTTTTGAAATTTATAATACACAGCGTTGTACCGCATTTAAAGGCAAATTAAACGCCTTTTTTGAATGCCGTTCCTTTAAAATGAAGGCCGCTTCAAATTTTTGAAAATGTTGACTTTAATGCCCAATTACGCAAAAGCAAAATATGCAATCACATTAAATTGTCAAATCATTTAATAGCGCTTAATTATTATAATCATGTGATGTAAAAATATTTTTGATAATAAAAAAATTGTAAAAATTCTAGCTGTTTAAAGTTTTAGGCGTTTTTAAAAAACTATTCCTCAAAATTTGCCCCCATTATGTTTTTTAAACTTTTTAAGCAGATACAGCTTGTAATGAACTACAAATTTATTTTTTGCTAATTTCCCAAATTTTATTCTGACGCTCTCTAGAAATATTTGAACAATTTCAAATTGATTAATTACTTATTCAAAAACGCAAACGCCAATTGTTATAAACTTCAAACAGTTCGGAAGCCTGTTTGAAGTAGTTTATTAGAATTAATATAAATTATTTAATCATTTAAAGATTAAGGGGAAAAACGGTACTTTCTAATAACAACAACGCGTATTCCGAAAGTTACGTTGTTTTAACTGCTCCTATCAATTAGCTCTAGTTAAATTATGTATTTTTTATTTTTTGCGTATTTTTGATAACTCCTCAAATAAAGCTATTATAACAATTTTTGATCCGACATCTGAAACGGTATTTGTAATTAGCAGTAGGTCGCGGCGCTTACCTTGCTTTAGTGCACTTTAGTCGCTGCTACTATGCGTACAGTTACGGTACGGAAACTAATTGCACAGGCTATCGAAAGTTTAAATTCACGCTGCGGCCTTACTAATTTTTCTTAAAACAATGTCACTTGTAAACGCAATAGTATTTAACGTAAAAAAAGAGAAATCACCAGCGACCTGTTTTGCCTATTTTTTTGATTTTAAAACTGATTTACATGCTTGAGCGTAATAATACAGATCAGAGGCGTCGTTAGAATAAGAAAAATAGCGGGGCGCACTAGACTATATACACATATTTTATATACAGATGTAACATTTTTTGTGCTTTTATAAAAACTTGGAGGGGGGAGCGCAATTTACAAATTGGGGTGCTAGCGTCCCTCCAAGAACCTTCTAACGCCGCGGCTGTACAGTATCCAAGATTATAAAATTAAAAAAATTGTAGTGTAAATTATAAAATTATTACTACCTACCTGATGTTTTATTTAATAAAAGATCTAATTTTTGTATGAAATCATAATTTTTATCAAAGAGAATTTGATAGATAATGTTTCCTCCTATGGATGGACCGTTTTCATCGTCAACAACCAATTCATTATCGACTTCTTTCAATGGTACCCCCTCAATGTTTTTTACGTTTGTGTTAGTAGCCCATTCCTTTACGTTCTTCCAGAGGACATGATTAATTGTAACGTCATCGTCTGGTACGTTCACTACGTATGGAATCCGGAATGTATCACAGCGCACATTTGCAATTATTGTCATAAAAATATAGAGCACTTTTACCAACGATCCCATGATTAGTATAAGTCACAGCAAACACGCCAAGACAAACCGGTCAACCTTTGTCCTCTAGAACTTGTTTACGTTAGCATATGATAAGTTTGTATACATATATAAACATATTGTGATGTTTCCTGTTAAAATACAAAGTGATAGTGGTGATAGTGTAAGTTATTTTTGTAGTTTTTTTTATGTGTTGATTTCTTAAAATTATAATGCGCCATTTTAGTCCGTCTGTTGTCTCTATGTGAAATACTTGGAAGCGTTTTAATAAACTGCTTTTATTACAGTGTCAAAGGCGCGCCTAGCAGGGCGTACGGTGCGCCATCGCAAATGGGACGCTAAATTCTAAAAAAAAACTTAATAAAATACCAGAACCGTAACAACTCCTACATCAGCAAACCACCGAATGATATCCCTTTGAAAAAAGGACTTCACCGATTCTCATATTTTGCTGTATTGTTCTGAAGCTGTGCATACCTAAGTAAATATTAATATTAATTTTAATATTTCTTTAATGCTCTGGTTGAAGGTGAAGTCACAATGAATAAATCAGAAAAATAAACAGTATGGTGCGTAAAATTGTCTATTTTTTCTCATATTTTTCAAAATTTTCCAAGGGAAACCCCAGACCCCCTACGTCCCTGATTGATTGATTGATTGATTCATTTTAAGCAGGGTTATTGTCAGGTTAATGAGCCCAATTTGCACTTCGACTCTGTGGTCTTTTGTGCACCCCTGATTCTTTGTCAGTTTTTCATGTTCCCGACTGGGGTTGAAGGGTCTTTAGTCTTTTGACAGAACTTCGTGAAAACGTGCTGTTTTGGTTGTGTTTTCAACATCCCCACAGAACTTTTTCCATGAGTCTGTCTTTGCTTTTCTTAGAGCTTTGTTATACTCGGTAAGAGCTTGGGCGTGTTGGTCCCACTGTCCGGTATGTTTCGCCCTGTTGAAAAGTTTGCTTGATCTTTTCTTCAGGTTGTCCAGGTTATCGTTCCGCCATGGAACCTGCCTGTCAGTTTCCCTCGTGATTGCGGGGCAGTTGTTCTCATATGAAGTTATTATGGCGTCATTTAATTGGTCCACAATAACCTTAATATCAGCTGGGGTTTGGACTCCCTACTTAAGACGGGGCGCCAAAACAAAAGATTTGCACACGGGCGCCCAAACCTCACAGCGCGGGCCTGCAAGGGTGTGCTTTGCTTTGGAAAATTTAATGGATACATATTTTGCAAGGTTCTCATACCGTTAACTCTTAGTATTCCTATTGGGTGCGTTAACAATCTTTTTTTTTGTAGTTAGTAAAATAAATTTTTGCCGCTTGTTTTCATATTCATAAAGCACCACGCCAGTATTATCTCATTAATTTAATTGTGCTCATTTTGTAGAAGATGCCTAATTATTTTAATGAAAATAATCTGCAAACTACAGAGTGCAATTTCATATTATGTTCCGCGTAGTTAATCCGATAATGGTTTCATTTCCCGTTTTCATACTTTATAAACAGCATACACATTAACATTATACATATATAATTTGATTGATGCGTACAGTGCAGTAATTGCTTTGTGTTGTAGAAAATGGTTATATTAATGCTATTAACTCTACTGCATCATCTACGTGTTTATCATATTTTAATTAATGTTGTTAAAATTAATGAAAATTTAATATCTCAGCTACTCCCAGCTCCAGGTATAATATTATCATGAAGCTCGTTATTGCGGGTAATATATTTTTATTACATCGCGCAAAAGTTTAGGTTCAAAATCATGTTGTAATAATACCTACCTTATTTTTCCAAACACGACTGTCTCTACAAATTACAATTTATGAAAATGAGACTATGATATTTAAATTTAAAAATCTGTTTATGTTATTTCCAGAATTTCTGGAATTTTTTTTCTTTTACAAGTATTTATTAAAATTTGATTATTACCTACTGCATATTTTTGTTATAATATATATCTTTTGTTAAAAATCTTCCTGGCAAACAGAACATGATATATTATTTGTAAGGATTTGTCAGCTTTACTACTTCTTATATCCCGCCGTATTCTTTAGCTTCAGATAACATTTCAGAATGTTGAAAACAATAACTAGACATTTTCCAGTTAAGAGGAGGTTGTTTTAATAGATAGGAAAGGTATTGATCTAGTCTGGCGTTGTCGTAAAGATTGGTGACAATTTCATTGTCCCATTCGTACGACATCGGTGCGTGTAATTGCTTGGTTCATCTTAATTGAGTGAAATTGTGTAGTCGAGCCCCATTCGTACGGATGGATGGAAACAATAATGTGCTAGGGGTGTAATAGTTCCGGAAAATTCCGGGGAGTGAGTGCATTAACTTCGAAATGTCGCAATGTTCTAACGCTCCATCATCATCTTCGTCGCAATCGCCATTTGTCACTTGCGTAAGTTCACGTGACAGCCGCCAGGTGGCTAATGGATGTAATCTTCCCTCGACTCTAAAGCCCAATGATCAATTCTAAAGTCATAACACGCATACATCATGTTAGCTATCAATAATTCTTGTATTTTAAGGCAAAGCCCCATACGCTACTCCTCCCTAAACGATTGAAGTTGATAGATGAAAGAGTGCAACAAAACGTCTGAAGTGTATACCGCACGTAAAGAAACGGGGCTGCAGTAAATAAGGAGCTTTTTCATTTAGAAAATATTTCTTAGCAAAATACGTCCCAGACTGAACATTTGTATCGAGCGACTGATGTTGGGGAAAAACGGAAAAATTACGGTGTTTTAAAGGTGACGCCGACATTAGTCAGCATGTGAACTTTCTAGGGACGCCGTTAAGCTCACACTTACGTGAATGTCTTTGTAGACATAAAGCTGACGTTGGATTCTAGCTGCTCTCAGGGCCGGATCTATACCTTCATATAAAGAACAACCCTCTTGCTATAAAATACCGGAAAACACCATTTTTCTCACAACCTTTGCAAAATATAAACGCACATTTTACACAGCTTCGTAATTCTTGCATCTGCATCCATAACATTATTTTAACAATTAGGAAAACAAAGTTAACCAATGTTGCTTCATTTTACTGAACAAATTCTGAACTACTTAAAGTCATTAAACAGAGATTGTACAGATCTAAATGTTACAGAACAAGTAGAAAGCAAAGAGGAACAAGAAAATTAGGTTAAGTAATGTGAAATGCAAGAGAAATAAATAATAAATAAATGAATTAGATATAGATTGAAGTATAAATGCAGCAATTATTGCTGTTATTAAAATGAAGCAAAAACAAAGAGATAAGACTTTTATCTAAAAAAGTGTATACATTAGTGCAGTTACATAAAAAAGCAGTATCAGGAATGGCTACTTAAAAGAAGCAAAATAGAAACGAGTGGCTTCTCGCAGTAAAAAATTATCTCTGTGCAAAACGTCATAGGTATATGTGGTGTGTTGTCACATAAGGTGGGCAACGCCGGATTTAGGGCTTGGGGGCCTGGAGCACTCTTATATTGAGGCCCCCCTTATATAAGAAAACATTCTCTTTATTTAAAAAACGAATACACAAATATATATAAGAATTTTCAAAAAAGAATTAAAAAAACTAATTTTTAATAGCAATATTTGAGAAATAAAATTTTTTAATAGTGCTATTTTAATGCAATTAATTTTTAAATATAATAAATACATAGCGAAATCTAATATTTAATTTAAAATAAAAATTATAAGCCTAAATTTGATATTTTGTGATCGTGAAGTTTCGCTGATATTTTTATTTACAAATTTTAATTGTATTATTTAAAATTTGTCAAGTATTTAAGCTTGATTACTTATTTATTTGCGATGATCGATGTCGGACCTACGTTGTGTTTTAATTATTTGCTTGTGGCTGATTTACCCTGTCTTTATCGAGGTTAAAAAGGATAAGCTGATTTAAACAACAGTAAACATTTTGAAGAATTTATTTATTCAATGTTGAAAATATTGGTGTTATGAGTGTTAGAACCATTTATATAGAATTTGCCCGTCAGTTGTATCGAGTAAAGTTGCCAATCTTAATATTTGCCCCAGTTTTACCCATACTGATACTTCTATTTGGGACTGTTTATAAATGTCGAGTATAGTGCAGTTTACGTACGGAACTGGATGCTCTTCATAGGAACACCGTGTGCTATCACTCATTTGAACGCAATACTCTCAGCCTGATTAGATCTCGTCCTAATAGCGCCTTGGCCGTTACGCCTAATTCCCGAAGGACAATAGCGCCGCTTGCCAACACGCCAGAGAACTTAACCCAATAACAGCGATCGATTACGTACAAATGTGTAACAACAACACGCGAAAAGAGCGTCTTGCCGCAACCAATGTGGAAATAGCGCCGCCACTCACTCAAATCGGCTTCCCTGCAATAGCGCCTCAGTTGCTACGCCTAATTTCCTCCTAAGAGGAACAATAGCGCCGCTTTTGATACGCCTAATCAGGTACACCGACAAGGATGAGCTACTACGCCTAAGCCTATTTGATTTTGGCAATGTGCCCCTCGTAGCCCCCAACCCAAGAAGATTATATTTTATTTTAAAGTTGCAAGTCCCAGACTTGTAATATTGTAATAGAATGTTAGCAACAATGCTTCCAAACTGACGTTAAGATATCAGCGAACTGAGTGATCTTTGAGAATTCGAAGATTGATCCCTTCCTTTAGGGAACATACTCTTTTATTAAAAATTCATGTCCATCCTCCAAGAGGTTGGACTTGTTTCTTTTTCCAATAAAATTACAGCCCCACTCTTTTTTAATTTTTGATTGGATAGAAGTATCAATAAAATTTTGTCTCACACTCTCAAGCTTTCTTGAACACTTGTGCTAATTAAGGCTGTCAAGTTTCCCCAATTTATGTTAATTACTACAACCCAATATTTACCCTAATCCCTAGAATGCGAGAGCGTGAAATTTTAAATATTAGATTGGCCCCAATAATCCACACAACAGGCGGCAAACTCATTGACACGTGTTAACATGTGTTTTACAATATTTACATTTATGTACAAAAATGTGTGCAGCTGTTCTGAAATAACCACCTGCTTAAGATTAACTAAGACTAAATCACAGCAATTTAGCTAAGTCAAGTAATCACTGTTAATTAAAGTCTGTATTTGCTGAAAGAAATATAATATTGCTGTAAATAAATCAAAGTTATTAGACAAGTGCATTACGTTTTCGGGGAGCTCCCACTTTAAAGTATAAAACAATACAATTAAATCAAAATCAGATACAAATTATTTATTCTCGGGCAGCGCACCTTTACAATTTATTCATTTATTTATATTTATTTACCTAACTAAAAATATAAAACTATTAATTAGATTTTTCTTCATAAATTCTTAAATTATTAAAATTTTCATTAATTTTCAAAATGATTTTAATTTTCAACAATTTTTTCAAAATATGAAAACTATTAAAATGTTTAACAAATTTTTAAATTAATTTTAGTAATCTTGAAATATTCATAAATTAAAAAAAATTGTAAATATTTATTTTAAAATATTTTTAAATTTTCAAATCAGAATCCGTAGGCTACGCCTATCGCATCTGCTGTCAGCGGAGTATATGTATTACAGACCACTGCTATGGAGAAGTTCGCGAGAGGGGCTATACTGCTGCTTTATCCCGTAAACATGAGATAGTCCCGGATTTACAGTATAGATAGATAACACGTTCACAAAAAAAGACAGAGAAAAATCAATAATCAAATGAATTTTTTTTTAACGTGACACATACACACCGCTAGTTATTAAAAAATATTAAAAAAAAGTAATAGGAATAGCTATATTAAAAGAAAAAAAAAGAAAACGTTTAGGCGGTAGAGTTTGGCAATGTTCTACAAAACGTGCTTTAGTGCTATATAATATATGTATGATTGTACATTTTAAATGGGGCTTGTACGACTCTTGCTGTTGGTGGTAAGTGTAGGAAAATAAAAGTATAAAGAAAATGATAAATTTTTCAAAAAAAAACGGAGCTTGAGTTGCAGGTTGCTTTTAAGACGATTTGTAAGGTGGTGTCGATTGTTTTGTGTTTGTTCGAATAAAATCTATATTTGACTGACAACAATTGTTGTACTTTGTAAAAAACGTGTACAGCTCTAATTGGAATACCTAATAAATCTTGAGTTTTCATATAAAATTCATTATAAACTAAAGGGTAACAAACAATTTAATATATAATAGAGAAACATTCTTTTTAGTAAATTGTTTACAAACTGCACCAGATTTAAATTTTTCTACACGAAATCTATATTGCTTTTAGTTTTAATTTTAAACTAATATGTAGCAGCTGTTGCTTCCATGAGGATTTTTGCAGTCGTCTAGTTACATCAGCTGTAATAATATTTTTATGAGCTTCAGAGTTGCGACATTATGTTGTAATTTTATAACGTTACTGTACTTATTTAACTTTTAAGTCACGCCACCGCACCGTGTAGGAAACATTCTTTAAGATTGTGAATTGTACGAATATGAGTATTAGGGTTCGAATTTGAATAGATATGGCAAAACATAAAGGAATTTGTAATGACAAAATCGTGTTATCGAAGTGTACCCCTTGCACGTTCTTGTTTTTGCATTGTTATGTGGGGGCAATTTGCGCAAAGGGCGTACATACAGCCAATCAAAAATAATGATGTATTCAAGTATTCGAACAGCTTGTTACGCGAATAGGTTAATAATAAAACGCCGGAATGCATTTCCAATTTAAATTTACATTCTCAGATATTCGAATTTAACGAGGTGTTGAATTTTTTAATAAATTTGAAGAAGGAGACTGAATATCGAACATATCCCTCCTGGATCTTCCGCTCGAAATGATAATATATTGCTCCTGCGTTTGATTACTTTGTGTCTGCGGTCGGGGCGCAGGGGGTGGCCTATGCCGCCTTCATATTCGCATGCAGGTTATGATTCGGCTTTCTGATCCGGCCGCTATCAGTCGCGACGGCTTATCAATATGTATGCGGCCCCAGTTGTTCAGCGCCACGCTGCGACCAAATCACATCAGCGTCACATCCCGCGGGAACCTCGCCGATGTCGCAAGTTGTTTTTATTTGGTATTATAAGATTTTATTAAAATCAAAATTCTGCTCGGCACTACCTACACTATATCCGAGGAGATTGAAATTTGCCTGTCACAGAATCACGGTTATAAATGAAATCAATTCCGCAGACCGAGCGCGTCGCCCTGTGTTTGTTTTGCGAGGGAACAAGTCAATTTTCTGGAAAAATAGCCGATTATCTGTCGTGAAAAATTGGAATGGCAACAAATTTGAAACACATTCTCCCCGTCTTCTTTATTTACAATATCGAGTTTCATGAAAAATTTGATTTACTCTAAAATACAACCGGCGTTCTTTTCTTGCAATGGCCCAGCCTTCACTGCTGCTAGCCTAAACGTGTACGATGCGCACTGAATTTATTTTATGTACAAATCAGCCGCAAATCGAATTACTCGAACCTATAGAATGAGCCTTTAATTGAGATGTAACCTTTATTTTTCCTGAATTTCTGTAACAACCCACAGACCAAAAACATTGGTTTTAACCCTTAAATTCGAAGTAGTTTAAAAATACGTGGATATAATGACCAGAAAAGAAGTTGAAAACCGTAAATACAGCGATTAATATATGAAAATTTTGTTGATATCCCAAAGTGTCATGGCCGATTACGTAAAAAATAATAAAAATAAAATAAAAATCTGAAAGACGTCGTACTATTCCTTAATAGTTAGCACAGAAAAATTATAATTTTTTTACAAAAAAAGTAAGAACAAGCCCAAGTTTTGAAAAAGACGACATTATTCCGCGGTTTGCTTAAGCGGCCATTTTGGATTAAAGACCTTAAAAGACGGTTTTTCGAAAATAACTTGAAAATGGTTGCGCCTACGAAAAACGTAGCAAACAAACTGACGTTAGAGGCGAGTGTTCAACCTCTAAGCCACCGCCACTCTTCGTGGCGGCAGTAATGGACAAACAAGGGACTTGAAGGACCTCCCGGACTTGAAGAAGAAGAACGTCTTGCATATAGAGGGTTGGTTGGTAATAGTGGAGTAGTCAATTAACAATGAACGTACCCATGCTCATACAGTTGTTGTAACATGACAACCTTACATGACTGACGGTTTAAGAACAATAGCGATGCATCGCATCAGAGAAGAACACAAGATGTTGTGTTCTTCTCTGAAAGTGTGCCTAAATTAGTTCACAAGCCCAAATTTATTGTCGGCAAAGCCAACTTATAAGAAATATTGAATAATGCAATAACTGCACTCACAAACAATTTGTTATCAGAAAATAACCGATAAAAGTTACAACACGGTCAAAAATATCTAAATAATAATTCACAGAATAAAAGCAGCTCAAATATTATACCTAGTGTTTTATAAACAAATAAGCTATTTAGCGTCTCGCCTCATAAGAACGTATGACCTTGGAATAAGATCGCGAGAGCTGACAGCATTGCGCAATCCTACTAAATCGGAAACAGAAACAAATTTTAAGAATTAAACAATTATTAAGAATTAGAAAATCCAAAAATAAAGGAAGCCATGGACGGCCTCTTATAGTACCCTTCGGGCAGAAATTAGTACATTACCAGTACATTTCCCAAAATGTTACAAGTTTTTAATAGCGAATTTAGTTCTCTCCAAATTTTGCCTGAAACATTTATCACAGGTGTAACCGTTTTAAAGTTATTTGTGAAAAACCGTTTTTGCGACTTTTAACTCAAACTGGCTGTTAAACGTGTTGTTTATGCTGCACTAAACACTAAAGGTTTTCTAAGCAATTCAGCTTGTTATTACTTTTTCCCTAGATTTTACAATTTTAAAGCTATACTATTGGGACTAAATTCAAAAAGTTGTCTTTGATATCCATTTGTTGTTAAACATCTACTTGCGTAATAGAAATTGTATAACAAAAGTGTAGAATAAAAATACTTTCTTTTTTAAAAATATTTACTTTATTGTATCGATTTCAGTCGAAACCTTACCGTAGCTATAATTGTTCTCTAATAATTTGTATTAATAATTTAATACCTGCTTCTACTTCTAAATTCTTATGCTTTAATGCTGTAAAATTTAAGGAGATAGTTATCTCAGACGTATAAATTACTTTTAAATTGTGGATGTCGCACCAATACATCTACAATGTTAACAGAAGTTAGAAGCGAAGAACTCTCAACGGAAAACACTTCAGAAGTAGGAACTAAACGGAAGAAAGTGAATTAGCCGCATCCATCATTTAAGCTGACTCGCCCTACTACTATACTCGTGTTGATAATAACAGCGAAATGGCAATAAAAGCTTAATTAAGGAATGGTTTTTTGTACTTCTCACTAATTATACTGTTGAGGTATATTACGTATGATTTCTGGAAACCAGACCACTCATTAAGGCTATTATCACTTATATTTAGAAAAATTGCTTCGTGCGAATTCATCAAAGCTAAAAAATCATGTAATGCGTTATACCAGTATGTTACTTTAAAAAAAAATTGTTAAACCCATATAGTGGGGGAATAAAAAAATGAGCTAAAATAGAATGAATTGATATTTAGAAAAAAAATAATGAACAGACTTTCCAAGATTTTTTTTCTTGATCATCACTATATCGTCGATGCGAATTGTACTATACATGCCAGAATCAATTTATTTTTCATTAGTGTTAATGTCAGGTTAGTAAATTTTAATACGTCGCAGAATAACAGTGATTAGTTATGGCTTTGTAATTTGAACAACGGTTTTAATTACTGATGAATGCTACATGTTCATCATTGACACTTCTGGGCAGCATAAATTTGATGTCATCGTTTTAGACACATACATATTTGCCGTGGCGCAATTAGATTTCGTATTATGAGTTGTCAGATAATTTAATATTTAAAAGTTGGTTTTTTGTCGACTAGTGTTTAAAGTTGATGAGTGATTTTGCTAGGCAGCATTAAAATTGAAATTGTTGACTTCTGATAATATTTTCCTATATGAACTTTTTCTACAGCTGATGCTGTCTATAGGTTTCTGGACGTTATCTAGTTTGTGTGTAAAATGGTATCAAGATAGTTAGGTAGAGAGGACCTACAGCTTTAAATAAATACTAAACCACCGCAAGCTTTACCCAATAACGTTTTCATTGTCTTGTCAGAGAACTATTAGGTTAGAACTTGGGGGGTTGTGTCTAGTCGACTTCGAAATGAAGCCAGAGTCACACAGTCACAAACTCAACATATTGACGCACGTCCGAATACCTTTTGAGATAATATAACAATTTTCAAAATTTTGTTGAATTTCTGATCAGTGCAATAACAAGTTGTTTTTAAACGACTTTAGATAATATTGTTCTATGTGTTTTTTTTGTACAGCTTATGCTGCCTATAGGCTTCCTGCCCGCTGACTAGTTTGGGCTTTAAATTAGTATCTAGATAAAGAGGACTTACAGCTTTAGATAAATACTAAAGCAACACAAGCTATACCCATTACCGTTTTCATTGGTGGAGAACTATTGGGCCAGAGCTTGGTGGGTTGCGCCTAGTCGACCCCGACTTATTGAAACACGACCGAATACTTTTTGAGATAATATAACAACCTTCAAAATTCTGTTGAATTACTGACCAGTGCTATAACTTCATCAGAAAGTCTTCTAGACGGCATATATTTGAAGTTGTTATTTTAGACATGTTTGGCGAGGTGCAATTGAATTGAAAATGACCCCTTCGATAATTTCATCTCCAAAGTTCTCGAACGAGCGTTTTCGTAATTTCTCGAGCTTTTATCACGTATTTACTTTCCGAATGCAGTTTTGTTCAAAACCGTGTCTTATAGGTCACGTCCGGATAATGTAGTTACCGAACTCTTACTTTTGATTACGAACAGTTCTATATTAGATTTACAATACTTTAACTTTGATATAAATTCAGTTCAAAAGTTGCCCGATAGAACGCTTTTGCTATTCTTGTTGCAAAGTGTTGGAAAAAGTAAAGAACGTTCTTTCTTGGCAACTTTTTAACATCGTCTGTTTCATAAAATTCCCGGATTCTCGCGGTAGTCGCTGTTTAACGTCGTTTTGAAAGGGTTTTCGAGTCGCACGATCACAGTCTATCCGGGCGCAATCATGTATAGTGCTGAGAGAAACCATCAATCAGGGCCTACAGGTGACTCCTGCGACGCGCAATCAGGATAATGGCAAGGCACCGTGCAGGTGCGCATTGTTGGGGCCATTGTTATCGGAGCGGCGTCACGAGCTGTTGCCCGCCGCGCTGAATGACGACGCCAAACTTCGGAGTTAAACTTAGTTTCACGAAGAGACGTCAGCCTGAAATTATGGTCGGGTCGCATTAAATAGACCACGAATATAAAATCACTCGCGTTCGCACTAACTTCACCTATAACAATTACTGTTATTGTACACTTACCGCCGCGCAAACTTGGAAGCGTTTCATTTCCAAGTATCAACCAAGTTTTGCATCAGGTTTATTCAAAATTGCAAACTCCAGAACCACCCATAAACTTCGGCATAGACATTTTATAACCGACGCGACGTTATATTCAGGTAACTTCGTTTGATGAAATGATCCTCCATCCAACCAACTCAAGTGGATAAGTAAATTGTTTTAAATGCAATCAATTCTCACCGTCAAATGATGCGGAAGAAAACATACGGCGTACAATAAATCTTTTGAGATGGACAGTGAAGTCTGAATATTGTCACATAAGCTCAAGCTGATGGACCTGGCCTCTATCAATTTCTCCAAGCTGTTCGGATACTAAAAATGCCATAGCGTCAATAGATTTTTATGATGTTCCTTCATAAATGCCTTATTTCCATTTCGTTTTTGATATTCTGAAAAACCATCTATTCTTTGATTTACCTTACTGCTATCTTAAGTGAAAATCTTAAATTTGAAAGTAAATCAATTGTATTCACGTATTTGAAGCTGTTATTAAAACAAACCTTTTATGTATTTTTCTGGAAAGTATTGTATTTACGAGCAGTTAAAATCCTAAAGCTAAATTGAATGGTTAACAATTTTTAACATTGTATTTTTCAGATAATTGGAGGATTTTCTTGTTGTAATTGTTTTTTGCTACAAGCAATATGTTTTAGAACTTTTTGTTTTCGAGAGTATCTTTTAAACGGTAGTTCTGATTTGGATCAAATACGTAAGAGGCTTAAACAAAGCTTTTACGAGAAAGCAACGTCTTAATTTCGTGGCATGTCTTACACGAATTTTTCGAAACAATGTAGGAACAATAGTATATTAAGTATTAAGAACGGTAAGGACATTTTACCGATCGAAAACAATTGTTTGGAGGAGGAGCGAAGCGACGACTCCAATTATTGTCTGAGAACGTTAGTCCTTAACGTTCGCGATGCTTATAGCGTTTTTTGCACGATCGGAACAAAAAAATGACTTAATAGCTATATTTCAAAATGATAAAGTACCTACCTTATTTTTTTATAAATTGACGGTAACCATAGTTATTATATTTATAAATTTCAGCTTTACTTCGTTAAAGTCCATATTTAATGAGTATCTGTATAAAGAGAGTTAAAAGTATAGAGACACCGATTTGCTGTCGTTAATTCATTTTATAAGAAAATGTTCAATACAAAAGTTTTTTATGAAATTGTATCTACATATTGATGTACACGAAAAATTTTATTATTCAATTGTTTTTGAGTTATCATGGCTGCAGCTGAAGTTAATTAATTGTAAATACTTCAACTTTAACGGGCATTTTCTCGAAGAAATGTTATGCAAACCCAAAAAATTTTTATACCATTGTAAAGAGAAAAGAATTCTCTATCGAATAGTAGTATAACATTAATAGGTTGCCATTTAAAAAATATCGCGTAAAGTGATAACTCAAAAACAATTGAATAATAAAATTTTTCGTGTATATCAATATGTAGATAAAAATTTCATAAAAAACTTTTGTATTGAACATTTTCTTATAAAATGAATATTAACGACAGCAAATCGGTGTCTCCATACTTTTAACTCTCTCTGTATAAAATACTTAATTACTTTAACAATATTTATTTATTTTTACCTTATACCTTTTATGTATTTCGGCATGTTTACATGCCATTGTCATAGGTTATATGGAAAAGTAAACAGTTAGTGTTGTTATAGCAATAGAACTTGGTGACTTGATCTAATCGTCTGCAGATGACTTGATTTCTTATTCCAAAATGTCTAGTAGAGGAGAATTTAAGAGATCAATTTGCTCATTCATTAACGGTACAGTTTTTAAAAGATCGTGAATTTCAAAAGCTTCTAGTATATCTAATTTATGTTTATCATCACAAAGGTGTAAACATTTTATGGTGTTATTAGATGTCATTGAATGATTGTGTTCTAATAACACCATAAAATGTTTACAACTGTAAAGAAGATTCTCTCCAAAACTAGATACAATTTGCTGAAAAAATTCTACATGACGATGGAGTACCAAAATAACTGGCCTCTAATTCTGCAACACTTTCTATCAATTCAAATACTGCGCAAACGAACGGTTTAACATTCAGCAATTGCAATAATTGTACCTTTAATTTCAATATTAATAAATAATTTGTTCATTCTTTGTTGCTGTTTGATTAAATTACAGTAAATATATATGAAATTTACCGACCGTTCTAGAACGGTGCGTAAATTACTTACCGTTTTGTTAGGCCTAGCAACCAGTAAATGCAGCTTACTGTCTTGACAACGAATGTAGTAAGTAAACAAAAAAGACCGATTGTGCAAAAATGTACTTAACGTGTGCACTCGACTTAATAGTCAGCGAAATTCGGTGTTGGAATTTTATATTAAAATTATCTATCAAATGAATTCAAAAAATTGCTAGATTGTTGTTTAAAAATATGACGATAGCGTCACAGCGCTTACAGCTTTGGTTAAATTTTTTTTCCGGTATACAGAAAGGTAAATGAAAAGCATAATAGAAAAACATGGAAGATATAATACTGTACAGCTGCAGACGCGACGTTGCGATAATTAGGCGGGCTCGTCATCTGGTGAACGCAAACAATTGGACTATAGTAGATGCTTGCATTTAGTACACGTCTGTAACAATGAGTTTTTCGCTATGTTTTGAATTGAATTGAATGTTTCTGAAAAAAAATATCTCATAACCGCGCAGTAGGTACAAGAACTCCACGGCATTTTCAATTATTATTATACAGTATTCTCAAAGAAATTGATAGAAAATGGTTATTTTTTAATATTGAATTTTACTATTTTTTAAATGTGACATTTTTCATAACAAATTTTGTAGCAACTATGATAACGCTTTCCTCGTCCAGTCGTCCAATTCAGGGAGTAGAACAAGTGACTAACGCCTGCTGTTAAGTAGGACATTGTTTTAAGCGAAAAGTTAACTGCGTGTCGTAGTGTGTGTTTACAAACGACTTCAGCGAAAAAAAAATCATTTCAATTTTTATGGAAAAAGATTGCTTGGGACTAAAAAAAATCGGAAACGATACAGTAGATTCACAGTCACAATATTTAGCGGGGATAATTATATGAAGACTGAAACATAATTTTACAATGAATATATTGCTATGATATGAGCCTACAAAAATACAGCCCCAAAGCACTTACCTGAAGAGAATTTTTGAATGCTTGTATCTCGCAATTGCTAATTATTTTTAATGCCTTTTTTTAAATCTCATGGTCGTTATTAAGCTTTAGATAAAATGAGGATAAGATGAATAAAACAGAAACACAACTAAATATCACGTTACGAAGGTCTTTATTAAATGTCAGTTTGGAAGTATACTAATTTATAGGGGACCACAAAATTTAAAAATTCGACTGTTCTTTAAACAGGCACTTATCTTAGTTTTTTTTTCACAATTACTGTTGGGGTCCTTGACTTGATAATTGTTGTATGATATACTCTTTCTTCTTTGGTTGGATTACTTCCAAGAAAAAAACACATCACTCGACTCCAAATAACAATCTTATTATCATCTATTTATTCAAGATCGTTAATGTAATTTCGCAGCTTTCTATACTGTATCCTCAAACACGTATTGCATTGCTTTTATACTATCTTACTTTTGAATAGGTACTTTCAATATGATTCAAAATACTTCTATCCGTTTTGTTATAAATTTTATCTAACTAGAAAACACTATTTTCGTTCAATAAGACTGGTTTTCCTTCTCCTTTCTTTCAGGAGTCCAAAATTCTGCGTCTCTGTTTACAGGACGAGCCGTAACTGATACTTTTTACTTTCTTTTTTCTTCTTCTCTAATCTACTGTTTTTTTGGGCAAATAACGTTCATGATCAACGAGTGTTCCATTTTGCACTTGTCAAAGCATCAAAACGCCACTGCCCACTGCCTTCTCAACTACTCCTCAAATTTTGGCAATCGGGTCTCTCAAATATATTTAAATCATTTTTTTTATAAACTTGCGTACATTTTCTAGTTGTTCGCTTAGACGATGTTGATGTTCATTTGCTGCCGTTTTAGTTGTTTACCATTACTTTGTCAGATATACGTACAAAACTGATGACAAGCTTATCAAGTTCTTTATCTAGTATTATTCACACTTCGTACTAGTCTTTGTGTTTCTTTCCTGAATAATATAGTGTATTTTTTTGTATTGTATTACATTGTCTGTTTCCTTTCTGTTTTTTATTTTACTTAGACCTGGTATTTGGGCCGGCGGGTGGTCTAGTGGTTAAAGTCCCAGGCTTTGAAACTAGACTCTCAATGGCAGTTGGTTCGACTCCACTGCTCGTCACTAATTTTTCTGAATAAGTTAAATCTGACGAGTCCATGGATGGTGTATGTAGGTGTGTATGTTGGGTTGCATGTCTTTCAGGGGTGGGGCATGTTAGACCGGTGAAAAGCCTTAGTGTGCTGAGCCCGGGTAAGGGGGTGGGATGGGAATCATGGGGTCGTGCTCACGCACGGCTTCATGATTCTTTAATAAAAAAAAAAAAAAAAGACCTGGTATTTGTATTTTTAATCTATTCGTTGTTTTTTCCGTGTTATCTAATTTTTCTACTTCTAGTAAGCTCCTTATATTCCACGTATAGCTACGTTAGTTTTCCACGTGGATTCTCAGTACCCTATGGTGATTTAACACCTGCTTGGGTTATGGGGCTATATTTGTTTTTGTATACTGTTTATGATGATTATTCTTGGGATGATAATGTGGTAGTTTTTTCCATTTTCTTTCCACATCGTGGTGTTGAAGCCGGTTTCTTCGCCATCGAAGTCAAATTATCTGGTTTATAGCTGCTCTAGATTCCATCGTGCACCTGTACCCAGTACTGCAGGCGCCACTGCACGTCGTCAGGGGGACGGAGTAGCTTATTTAATGGGGGCATCTACACGTCACATCCTCCGCGGTCAACCCGTCCGCCTTTCATTCAGAAGGGGCCGACTGTCCTGGCTCAGGTTTTTTGGCGGTTTTCTTGAACCAAAAGGTGAACACCTGGACAGTTTTTTCCGCGGAAAATTTTCCTTATTCAAATTCCTTATTCTTACCCATCCTTTTTCAACCGAAGACGGGTGGGCTTAGAACTCCGTTTCGGAGTTCGAAAGACTTGTATGGCGGCCCGCCCTTTCAAAGGGCATAAACTGACACCAATTTTCTTTTTTTTGCCACATCCACTGTGATTGATGTCTTTGATTATTTGTGGTTTTTACTTCAAGCTTGTCTTACCTAGGGAGTGACTTCCACGTTTTGATAGCACTGTTGCTCTTTGTTGGCGATTGCTTATTCGTCAAGGTACTTTGCTTATCTCGCAGCTAACCTATTTATCAATAAGCTTTTTTACAGGTACTATCCGCAACCTGAGGACAGTGAACACGATTGGTCGCTTGAGCTCAGTACCAATGCTCATGTATGTTATGGAAATTAATTATACCACTTCTTGTGAATGTTGCCTTATATGGAATAATACACAAAGCAAAAATTTTGGATGAATACCTTTTTGTTGTAGAAACCATTCACAAAAATTAAATGTTAGTTGATATACTTGTGGTAGCAATCTCAAAACTTTTTGGACATGATAAGGGTGTACTGTTTTTTATTCTCTACACAAAAGAGTCAGATATACCAAATACATTTGCCTCATTTTGTGTACTTACATCGTGATTGTTTTCAACAATTTCAATAGCTACACAACATCAAAATTATTTTTCCGTGGACATAGACTTCCTATTTTTCAAAAAGTATAAAACAAAACTACAGGATGTAGACAAACATGCACCATAAATTAAATGCATGTCAATGTATACATAAAATATTTAATTACTTCAACGATATTTGTTTATTTTTAATCCTATACGTATTTCGATATTTTTACATGTGATTAACACAGGTAAGATAATGACATGTAAAAATGTCGAAAAACGTGTAATGGTAAAATAAATAAATATTATTAAAGTTCTAATTATTTTATTTCTACATCAATGAATGAATAACCAAGTCAAGGGGGAGCACGTTATTCACTTTCTACGCCACTGGATTATAGTATCGACATTAAAGTTGTTGTAAAATACGCCTACTTTTGTGTAATATTTACTCTAAAAAGTTGCTTTGCTTGTTTCTGAGCAAATCAAATAATGTAAACAAAAATAAAACTTCATCACCCAGTAGCTATATCGGTTAAGTGTATACGTTTCATAACACTGTTCGTCGTGTTTTCGCATGAGAAATTTACCCTATCATTTGTTTCCACAGTTTTTGCAACACCGTGTATAAATATGTAGTCATGCAAAGCAACCCTAAAAAATTTAGAAGAAAATTATTTAAATGTTTTAACTTCCACATACTTTTACAAAAAAAGAGTTACCGGAAATAGAAGCAAAACAAAGTGCCTCGGAAAATATTATTTGGCAAGTGTTTTATCTATATACTAAAATTAAAAACTAATTTGTAAATGCATAGCAAACTAGCCCTAAAAATACTTTTAGTATCTAATTTTAAAACTTATCTGCATTATGGACAAGCGATTCATCAATTTCTTTATACAGCGCTGTCGGGTTTGTGAGTTAACTTTTATAGCGAGAGCTTCGGGGAGACGACCACCCGTCCTCCCGCGCTAGTCGGTTACTGCACAGGGATGAACTGAAAACAGAAAATCACAAAATCACTAAACAGTTCAAGGTTCAAGCTTTCAAGTAGTTTCAACATCGATTTGTCGGTAGGTAATCCTCAAGAAATGACATAAAAGTCTTCACGATTTTCGCTGTAAATTTTGTGAATTTAGTGATGCAGATTAATTGTCAGTAATTAAATAGAAAGGGTTGTTGAGGAGACATCTTTTTCATTATTTATTGACTTTAAGTCTATTATCCTTTCTGCCTTTGTCATTTCAAATGTTGAAAAGTTGGTTTTTGTGCTTCGGGCGAAGTTCTCTGTCAATATGCTGCTGTACTAATAAAATGTAAAGCTTTAGATGAAACTAAACGGAACAAATAGCGAAAATGTGGGACGTTAAAGGTTGGAAGGAACTGCAGAGCCGAATGAAAAAAGGAAAGAAATTGTGGGGTTGCAATCACGTAAATGATGGAAAGAACAAGGAAAAGCCATTATCCAATTTAAAAAAGCTTAGGTGGTTTAGGTTATCATTGTCGTTGATTATTGACACGTAATTGATTTATAAGTGGTGTTTCAAACTTTAAGTTAGATTTTTATTATCGTATTGATTGTAAGCGTCTCCACCTTTTGAAATAAAACATTTCAAACATATGTTGTATAAGTCAACTCGGCAAACTGTCGCTGTTTTACTGGAAACACAGACAACTAATGAGTGCGACGAGGAACGGAGATAATGGAAAAGCCGGTTTCATAATTTAAAATTTAAAGTCGTACCTAAATTTTCGGTAATTAAATTTAAAAGTATTCTTGGAAAGTTGAATCCCCACTTGGCCCTAGTTTCGTATATATTCTTTGTCGCGCTGGTTAGTTGCCAGTGTTTCCATTAAAAGAATGACAGTCTCTATGTAAAAACTAGAAAAGAATTAGACGTATTCCAACATGTTTACATGCCATTATCAAAAGTTATATTAAAAAAGAAACAGTTAGTGTTGTTATAGCAACAATAGAACTTGGTGCCTTGATCTCAGTAATCGTCTGCAGATGACTTGATTTCTTATTCAAAAATGTCTAATAGAGCTCGTTCATTAACAGTACGGTTTTTAATTGTTCACGAATTTCAAAAGCTTCTAGTACATCTAATTTACGTTTATCGTCACAAAAGTGTAAACATTTTATAGTGTTATTAAATGGCATTAAATGATTGTGTTCTAGTAGTGTTTAGCGTAATTGTATTTATGTGGGTGTTTGTATTTGTAACAACGTACGTGGTCTCTATACCTGATATCAAAATTTCTAGCTGTCTGGCCTAAATAAACTGAATTACAATGCGAACAATTTAATTTGTAAATGCTTGATTTTAGCAAATCATCTGTTTTTGATTTTGCATTAAACAAAGTGTTCGAAATCTTTTCAGTTGTTTTAAATATCTTACTTTATAATTATTTGCGTTGTTTATAACTTTAGCTTTTTTTTCCTGATTTGTCACCAAAATATGGGATCGAAGCATATTTAATTGTTTCGGATGAAGTTGGGGTATTCGAATAAACTTTTTTAAATGCTAATTTATAATCTTTATCTGTAATTAATGTATTAATAAGTTTAGTATTATAACCATTACTATATGCAATTTGTTTAAGAATTGAAATTTCTTTAGTGTAATTAGTTTCATCTAAAGAGACCGCTAAAGTGCTATGTATCATAGACTTGTATGCTGGTAATTTACATGTTTTATGATGCCAAGAACCGTGTGGTATTGTAATGTCTATTTGTGTAGGTTTTCTGTAAACATAGTATTCAAGTTTATTAGTTAAATTGATTTTTATGTTTAAATTAAAACAGCTGACAGACCTATTCTGTTCAGTTTCTAGTTTAAATTTTATGTTTGGGTGCAAGTTGTTAATGAAAATTAAAAATTCATTGGTTAACTCAAATGAACTATAAAAACATGCTAAAATGTCATCATAACAAAACCAAAATATAACTTTCTCGGACTGATTTAATTCTAGTATTTGATCTTCGAGATTTGCCATAAATATATTAACTAAAAAACGTGAAATTAGACTTCCCATGGGTAAACAATTTTTTTGGAAATAAGTTTTATTATTAAAATAATTTTGATTGATGCAAAGTTCAAATAATTGAATCAATTCAGTCCGTTTTATTAATTCAACATTTTTGTTAATAAGAATGTTATTTAACAACGAAATACACTCCTCGAGGTGTATTTGGGAAAACATATTAGTAACATCAAAACTAACTAGCTTGCTTTGTGGTGGTAAATGTAAATTGGATAGTTTACCGATTAATTTTTTTATTTTAGCGATAGATCTGCACGATTTTAGGAACAACCTGTTGTTTCAGAGACAAAGCTACCAGTATTGTGTGGCATCTGTTAATAGATTTTCTCCTTTTTACAACCATTTTTTTTCTTTGCCACTTACGCCGTTGGTGGTTTTCTAATATATCAAATTGTAACGGTGAAACATGAAAACGCATACAGAAAATTTAATTACTTATTCGGAAGTAAATATTATTTTGTAGATTGTGTGTAGCCGCAGGTAGTTTAATATACATAATCTAAATACATACATGTTACAACATGTACTTGTTATATATTGCTGCGAAGCTGTCGAACGGTAAATCGAAAATGTATATATATGTAATAATGAAGGTTTCCTGTAGTTTTGGCGAAGTTAATGATGTGGTTTCAGCAGGATGTATGCATAATGAGTTGTGGTGTAAGTGAGGTTGTATCTGCTTATAGCATTTGAAACTACTTGAGTACGTATAGTCTTATGTTATACAAATTTTGTCACAGTATCCTTCGTTTGCTCGTTTGTCATAGCGACCTCTCTAGGGGGGTTTTGTTCTGTGAATAATGGTGTTTCATAGTTCTAGTCTGTAAAGTTAAATATTTCAGCCAGAACAATGACGGCGATAATGATAATTATTAAGAATAATAACAACAACGGTATCTTTGTTAAAATTATGGTAAAGTAGAAAGAAAATTAATCAGCATACATGTAGAACCGGTGGAAGGATTGTAAGATCTCCATGTATTTCGTTTAGACATAATGGGGCCCGTAGCATGTGTACGCCTGAAGCTCCGGGGATTCGGCTAAGCCGCAACTCTCGAACCTCGATCAGACAATGGAATTGTTTTTCAATTGATGCTCGGCACATTTCCGAACCTCTCACAGTTTCACGCAGATTTGAAAGGATGACTGCGAAACAATGCTCGCTGGATTTACCTGAAATCCGCGCGCGCTTTTATTCAAAAGATTGCACTTTAAACTTGTTATTCCTGTAGTGAAGAAATAACTTTGTAGGATTGGGAAATAAAACGGTAAAAATGGAATCTCTGAACGGAGCCGACGGGAGGACTAACACAAAATTGCAATTTTACTCGAGAATGTTATTCGGGAAACAAAGAACGCGACTTTTATATCAACGCAGACATGATCTTTCCCTTATTACATTCGTCCCGTCTGTCCGATGCGACAATATGTTCCAAATTGTTTTATTTTCCGACAAAATTGCAAAAGAAAGTTTTGCGGGAGACCAAGTGGAAAATTGGATTCAACTTTTTGTGTGCAGGGCGAGTAAATTCGGGTTTGTCGAGTTTGATCGAGCTCTGGCATATTGCTTCTGCAATTTAGAGATTGTTTATTTTCGTGGTCTTTTTTGATTCTTTCATATTAGATATCGCCCCCCTTTATAGACGATTTCATTCATGTCGGACCTTTCATTCAATATTAAAACTGCTGCGCTACATCTTATTATGTTAGCAGAAATTGTTTTTCGCCCGTTGTTTAAGCCATGAGGAAACTTTTCCCAGGAATCTATTACTTTCCCGACTTTTATTAAACCGTTAAATTTATTTACTTCAGCCTGTAAAATGTGATTCGCTTCTTGTTAATCCAATTTCCAGTACTAAACCCGCCAAGTTAGAAAAAATGGAACACACTTATCATTTTATCAAATTTACTGTACACACAAACTGAAACCGACGTTAATAAACACACAAAGTTCCTCTCCTCAACAAAAGAGCTATGAATCTTGCTAACAAAGTTGGTATTATACAAACAAATTTAGTAATGGCTACATGCGTAACACAATTTTGTTTTCTATACAGGGTGCCCCACAATAAATGTTCCAAAGTTTACCAGCTGGCACAACATCCAAAAATAAGCAGAAAAATTTATGATTAATTCATTGAATGACATCTAATAACACCATAAAATGTTTACACTTTTGTGATGATAAACGTAAATTAAATATACTAGCTTTTGAAATTCACAAACATTTAAAAACTGTACCGTTAATGAATGAACAAATTGATCTCTTAAATTCTCCTCTATTGGACATTTTGGAATAAGAAATCAAGTCATCTGCAGACGATTACCGAGATCAAGTCACCAAGTTCTATTGCTATAACAACACTAAATGCTTACTTTTTCATATAACCTTTGACAATGGCATGTAAACATGCCGAAATACGTATAAGGTTAAAATAAATAAATATTGTTAAAGTAATTAAGTATTTTATATACACATACTCATTAAATATGGACTTTAACGAAGTAAACCTGGAATTTATAAATAAAGAAAATTTTATATAAACATAGGCCGACAAACGCTTTGTTTTTGAAATACATGTGCTGAATTTTCGGAAAATAAATTGATACAACCACTAACTTATGACAGAAATTCAAGAAAAAATGAAAATAAGGAATAACAACATAAAAGTTTCATACACACACTTTCTTTCACAAGTAAATTCTTAGCGATGTTCTCAAGAGAAAAAAAAGCTAACCAATAATTGTCAACTTTCGACCACAAAATGAGAGTCGAAAGCCTGCTTTCTAACAAGGTCGACGAAAAATTTTTTATTATTCCCGGTCTGTGAAATGAAAAGGCATAAATGTTTGATTATAAACAATTCATTAAGAAAAGCGCAACAGAAAAATTAGCAAACTAGGACACACACCAATTTGTAGTTTATCCATAGCTGTCAGCCTACAAAACTTAAACAAAATCGTGGCTAGTTTCTGCGCAATACGTTTTTGAAAATTTTCACAACATAATTTTTTAAATATAACATTTTTTTTATAAAGTGACGTTTTGCTACCCTAGGGCTGTTATAGTGACAAATTTAATACCTATCTGCTAACTCGTTTTGGAGTAAAAAGGCGTTAAAATGAAAATCATCTAAAACTCGGCCATGTTGATATCAGTACGTTCCAAAAAAGCATTAGCTTTATTTTAAGGTCTGTTATCAGATTCCGATACTCAATTTTAAAAATTCAGTTTTGAAATAAAATATGCTACCAAAAAACTTGCAACTCCCGCTTCAGGTTCGGTTTTTTTAATGCTTATTTTCTCCGTACATTTTTGAATTATCTCCGCTTTCCGCAGCTCAACAAAATCTAACAATGCATTTTGGAGCTATGACGGTCTTACACACGCACGCACGCTCGATAGATCGCACGCACTCACGCACGCACTCATGCATAAACGCATGCACCTACGGACGAACGCACGCACGCACGAATTCACGCACGCTCCCTCCCACACATACACACGAACCCACCCAAAAAGCGTAGGTTGTAGGGTTTAGCTAGGTCATCGTAAATGCCTGTAGACACAGCAGCTTTAGTTTGTTATTGTTATAAATTTTTATCCTATTTTGAACCATAAGCGTAAATTGTTATTCTATTTTAAATAAAATCAATAATTTCATCTCATAGCCCTAGGGTAAACGTATAAAATGTATACTGTCGCTTGTAATGTAAATTCGTACCATAGTTGCATTAGAGCAATATTATTTTTTACTACTAATTAACAAACAAAAATGTATCAATTTAAACATGCAGATTTTTTTTAATTTCATTAGAATAAACTGTTTATTTGTTCCGACGTCGCTTTTTATTGGTATTTGAAACGTCCAATGTAAACAACAACGAATGTCTGTTTTGTCTAAAAGCAAATTTTATTACAACTCAGAGTTTGTCTATATCGTTAAACCATAAATAAACAAATTATAGGAACAGCGGTGGCAGTAATTAGAAATGATTGCCCAAAACAATCAATAGAGTGAAGTTGCAAGAGGCCGCCGTAATATTATGGTGGTAAATCTTCTCGAGATGCAAGATTCCCTCGTGTTGTAATGATGAGACAGTTAGGTATTTTGTATCGACGTTGCATATTACGTAGCAATTTAAGATATGCGGTTAATCTTACCAACTTTTTTGTTAAGTTGTTCATTAAGTTTTGCTTAGTCCTGTAAAATTTGTTACAAAAATGTTATATTATGCTTGGTTTTAATTTGTACCTATTTAACATTTAACATTTAAAACAGCTTAAATACTGCACCCAGAACAAACATGGGAAATCGGTAATATCTGCTACGAATGCATAGAAACTATAGTCCTCTTATTACTCTCATTAATGCACTACCTGTCATAACTCAATATCCTCTTACCTCTATATGATAACGTAATTTTTACAGTTGAAATAAATAATTACTGGGAATTATTGTTAAATACATCTCTAGCATGCTCTTATCCTAACAAATATCAGCAGACACTTCATATAGAAGACATAAGAAAAGATAATCCTTCTTTGTGTCACTTATCACTCGTTATTGATTTCTTGGCAGACTTAATGCTGAATTGAATGTATAGCACAGTGGGTGATGGTATTTCAGAAAAATTTCAGCACAAAAGAGAAGAGACAGCGAAAATGTTCTTGTCACAGTTGGGCGGACATATTTCAGATCTTGGCATAAAAATCAATATGCATAGTTTACGGTAGCGTGTAGGAACTGTTAATGGTGGTTAATCAAAAATTTATAAAACGTATGTGCAGCAAATAGAAAGGTGCATTGGGAAGTCCCAATTGTAAAAGGAAAATATGGTGAAACTGTTAAAGCCTGACTGATACAATAAATAAAAAAAAGTAAAGGGATCTAAGTGAATTGAATCTAAAGCATTATATGAGGGTACTTCAGGGAAAATCCTACGCAAGGCAAAAGTGGAAGCGCGTTTGATTGTTTCAGAGGCAAAGACATAAAATAAGTGTACGTCAAAGTTGTGATGGGTGCATATAAAATCTTCAACGCCTACTTAGCAAAAGAAAAGTCATAAATAACGCTCCAAGTAGCATGGCAATAGGAATTTCGCATTTTGAAGAGATGGTAGTAGGTAGTACGTAGCTCAAAGTTTTCTGTCGTAAACCCGCTTTTATACTAGCTGGTAATTTATACCAACTTCACATACGCCGTTGCGAAATCGGACGGAGATAGACATGTTCTAGTTTTTAAATATATCGTAAGCAATTCGTTTTATTGGTCCATGTAGCGAAGTTGCAGCGTGTGATATCGCATCAGAAAACATACTGTGGGACCGGGCTATTCCCCAAGTCTCCGACATTTGACGTCAACATACGCGGCCAGATAAATTAGAAGAGGGAATACAACACATACAAGATACGTATAACATTAAATAAGAGGCGTTGCTAGGATACAGGGAGCGTATTGTTCTGCGGGCGGCGTCACCACTAATTGCCCGAAGCGCGGCGGCGGCGGCGGCAGCGTCCCCGCTCACAGATGGCGCTCCACGACTCGCTCTAGTCCTTTACGACACTTTCATGTTTGTTACGAATAATGTTTGTGTCATCGAGTTACTTTTTCAGACCTTCATTAGTAACGAACTTTGTAGTCGTTAGATGTCAACTTTTGCAGCGCAACTGATGAGGTGCTCTCTTTTATTTGTTGGCAAAAGATTACAAGGCCCGCAAAACATCCACTCTTACATTCCTTTATAACTGGAGGTTTTTTTAGACACCCTTTGAAGTTTGTTTATTAGACGAAGAGCGGACTAAAATGAAGCCGACAGATAACACCACTATTGTGCGTCGCTATACGTATTGCACAAAAGCTCAAAAAGATACGGTCGTAAATGCGGGTTGAAAACAGAAACCTTAAAAAAATACAAGGTCTGAACATCAAATAATTGTAAGCTCGTGGAGCATCTTTTAACAATTCCTGAAATTTCTGATAAATTCGGGATTCGGAATATCTGCAAGCTTCCCATTTTATCGTTTTCCTAGAAATCTCGCGAAAGTGTGTGTCGTAGATATTGGTCTTACGACCGCATAAAAGTGAATTTTATCGAGGTTATTTGCCACACAGTTGCTACACAACCAAATATCGAAAAGAATAATCTGATATAGGTGCGAATGGAGCTCTCACACATTCCTATTATACTTCAACCCGAAATATATGGAACACTTTTTAGAGCTCCCGGGTCATAACTTTGGTTTTAATGGCATTTCAGACAATGTTTGCAGTAAAGTTTTTGAAATATACAGGCGCGAAATATCGTATTAAAAGCAAAATTTACTTTGATAGCACAAGTTTATAAGCGTAGTCAATAATACCTTTTTCATTCTCTCATAATTTATAGTTGGTATTTACATAACTGACATGTTTATAATCAAACATATATTTATACTTTCCTACATTTTCGATATTGAACGTAATAACGACATGAAGATGTGCAGCTTTGAGCTTTTAACAAATGAAATACGTTTGGGGCTCAAAAAACCTAAAAACATTTTTTTGGAAAATGTCTGTAAGTGGTTTGGTTAGAGGATGTAGGGTTGCATTGGCATGTTCGTTGTTATGCTACTTTCTCTCAAATAGACGGTCTAATTTTCATCAGTTTTGACATAGTTAAGGTAAACAACAATTCATTGTGAAATTAGGTTTTAAAAAAATTATTTATGCGGATACTGAATTTTGTAAAACTGAAACAGAATTGTGATAAAAGACAAGGCAAATCCAACGCATTTTTCTTAACTATAAAATAGCGGCCGGTAAAACTTCTATTAACGGCCTAATCAAAAGCAAGTTCGAAGTATCGAAGCATCAAAGTATCGAAGTATCGAAAGTATCGAAAGTATCGAAAGTATCAAAAGTATCAATAGTATCAAAAGTATCAAAAATATCAAACATATATAAAGCATCTTAAGTATCTAAAATAGCTAAAGTATGTAAAGTATCTAAAGTATCTAAAGCATCGAAAGTATCGAAAAAATCGAAGTTTCTAAAGTATCAAAAGAATCGAAAGGATCAAAGTAGCAAAGTATTAAAAGTATCAAAAGTATCAAAAATATGAAAGTATCAAAAGTATCAAAAATATCAAAAGTATCTAAAGTACCCAAAGTACCCAAAGTATGTAAAGTATCTAAAGTATCGAAAGTATCGAATTATCGAAGTATCTAAAGTATCAAAATGATCGAAAGTATTAAAAGTATCAGATGTATCGAAAGTAGTGAAGTATTGACTGTATTGCAGTAGGGAAGTATTTGAAGTACCTACTACTGGTGTTCTATTTTTGCAATAAGGAAAACTCAGTATTTTCAAGTATTAAAACAAAAATCTATGGTGATATTTAGAAAGTTAAAGTTGACGTTTTATTCAATAAAAATTCTGCAAAGATGTAAGGTTGTATCTATTTTTAATAATAATTCAGATGGTAGATAAACCGTTGTCACTCGATCTATTTAATTTTATCGTTTTTTGTCTTTAGGACGAAAAATCGAAATCACAGGGTTCTAAGTGTAACTTTCGATACTTTGATATATTCGATATTTTAGACACCTTTGATACTGTCGATACTTTCGATATTGCGATACTTTCGATACTTTTGATACTTGGGATACTTTTGATAGTGTCGATACTTTAGATACTTTCGTCATTTTTGATAATTCGATACTTCGATACTTTCGATACTTGCCATAGTTTTAATAATCTCGATGCTTTCGATACGTCAATACTTTCGATATTTTTGATACTTTCGATATTTTCGATACTTGCGATACATTTGATACTTTCATAACATTCGATATTTCGATACTTTTCTATATGTAGTATTGATTCTATTTTGAATCAGTACTCGATACTGACAACCCCAACAACTTTTTCATTGGCGTAACGTATGGTATTGTGATAGTTCTGAAGAATAATGTCAAAATCTGTCAGTACTAAAACTTTTTACCTTTCTAAAAATGATGAAAATTATAAAAAACTGGACACGTATATTTTTTTAATTTTTGGGAGAAAATAAAGCAAGGAAGAAGCTATTTTTTCTCATTGATTTGTATTGCCTTCTATGAATGTTTCCAATTGAAAATTAATGCCTTTATACTCAATGAGCGATTGATTACCATTAACTTTACCATCCTCATCTGACATGGAATAAAATATTCTCGTTGAAGTGGTTGTACGCTGAAGATTTCTACTTTACTTCGACAAACTTTCCAGATGTGGTGGTCTACTCACTAGCACTTATGATAAGTCTTCGTAGCAAAAATACACTACGATAAATAAATGTAGTAGAAAAAAGCTTTTCTGTAATCTGGAAAAATACAACTTCCATTTTTTTGTACTTCGACAGAGAAGTTAGTTTAGAAGTACGTGTGATGACTCACTGCTAATCATAGCGTTTCAAACGGGGAACTGTTCTGATTTTGTAGTAACTGTTAATGTCAGAAAGTTAAAATGTAAAACACTTCTGAAAACACAAAAGAAAGAAATAAAAAGTTGAATAATGTCCAGGCGTTGTGCTCGCTCATTTTTAAATGCGTTTGTGTTTTCTTATCTAACTACTAAAAAATTAAAATTAAAAATATATATTATTATATAACTGGTGCTATTAGCATTAGTTTATATCTAAACAGCATGTTTTAAGGCTGTGTCGGCTGACACATTAATACCTCATTTTTATGCAAATGAGAAATATTTTTATCTTTATTTTCTACAGAATGCATAAAGTCACGAACCCTCAAGCTTGTTAAACAGAATTATTCAATTATCGTATTTTTAGAACCTCCTAAGAATATTTTTATTTAATTCTTTATTACGTCGGTTTTCATATTTTTATAGCTATTTACCATATTTTAGAGGTACACCAATAAAGTTACGTTAATTGTTATTTAGTACTGGATAAAAACTCTTTAAGTAAGGAATTTCTCTAATTATTATGAGAGCTAACTGCTACTAAATTAACAATATTGCTTACATAAACATAATATATTTGAGGTTCTGGTCTTGATAATATGGTTAAACGCGTCTTAATTTCCGTTTGAAACTCCCCTGCAAATTTGTAGTTAAGAAACTTATTTGTTTATGGATGCTGTAACATTAGATAACGACTTGACAATTAAATCAAATTTCACTATCACTAATGTGTATAAAATTACGACAGCAGCGCTCTACTCAAAGTTTGTTAGAACTGGGTATTAAAACTGACCGTTGATAAATCCAAAATTAATCCTGCTATAGCCTTGGTTGTGTTCTATTTTATTGCTTATGTAAATGGTTAGAATTTAATGTACCTACGAGAAAGTTTTTAAGTTGTATATAGGTAATATGTAATTTAAGAATTGTGCAAAACAGCACTTTACATTTTCCACTTTAGGAAGAAACTAGACTAATAAATTTAAAATGCAACAGCAGAAAATTTACATGTACGAGTCCAACAATTCATAAAACTTCGTCACATCGCTATCTCTAAGTTTTATTTCCAAGTATGTACGTACATAGGAGTACTCTCTCTCGGTTTGTTGGAAGAAGACTTAGTACCTTTCCACTGAAGCGTGTTATTTCTGTGTTAAGTGTAGAATATTAAATTTTAACATCCTACAATATAGGGCACGCATACGACTTGTAGGCAATTAAAACAGAATTACGACTCAAGTATTCTCTGAAGTGTAATACATGTTTGCCACAAGCAATTTTCCCATTTCAATTAATTCGCTTTTCTAGATGATAATGCAAATGTCAAAGTATGCGACTCAATGAATATTTTTTCAGAGTAAAATTTAATTGTAGGTACACAAGTTATAATTATAATTAAATATATTGTGGAAACTGAAAATAGAACGCGTGATATTAAAATAACTTTTTTACAAAGCTTTTTGTTGATTAAATACGTAGTTCGCTGTTGAACTTTTGCTAAAATAAAGTTTTTCTACCAGTTTTCCAACTACAAGTGTTGTTTGATGCTTTCTGAATCCAGTTTTTCGAGGGATCTTTTCATATGACATTTCTTGAATAAAACTTTTTATTGCTTTCAGCAATATTCAATGTTCTCCACAATATATTAATCTCGTTGTCTTAAAACATTTGAAATAATGCTCTGTTTTAGATACAAAACAAATATAACTATAACATAAAATCGTTGTAGCTGTAATAGTAACAAACTTTATTGTTTGGTTGACTTAATTTTTTGTTGGCATGCGTTTGTTAAAGTTCTTCTTCATTCTGGTAAGGTGTAGCAAATCTTCTCACTTCCGGCCATATAATATGATGCTTAAAGTGGTATAAGATAGTGGACACTTACAACTTTACGTAGCTCTGGCCATAGCATTTAGAACGTATTGATTATTGAGTTGTATTATTGTATTAATATTAGTTACATACATAAACGGCGAGTTCATACGTTAGACGAAATCAACACACAAATGAATGATGCTAAACAAAAACTGCAATTAATAGGTTGTGTTGCAGGGTGCCAACCATTGATGTAATGGATGTACATATACAATATCAAAAAGCAGTCGTACTTATTTGATGTATTCGAATACTTTAATAGTATTCGAATACCTTAGTGTATTCTAATACTTTATGGTATCCGGATACTTTCGGTATTTGAATACTTACCAAATGTATTCGAATACGATTACATCATTAATTTTATATCGGATACGAATAAAGGATACAAAATTTAGAAAAGTATTTGAATGCAGCTTTTGGATACAGAAAAAGCATCAGAATACTGAATCCGAATACCAAAGTATTCGAATACTACCCAGCTCTGTTTTCTGTTTCTAGTCATTGTTTTTGTTTTATTTGTATTATTCTTTAGACCAATTTCTGTACTTGCTTTATAGACTTTATATACTATATGCCGCAAGTCTTTAGGACTGTCCGCTAGGAGTATGATGTCGTCTGTATAGCACATAATCCGAGCCTGAAGCTTTTCCTATTTTTATTTGTTTAACAGCAAATTCGACTTCACATTTTAGTATGCTGGGTCCTAGTTCTTTGACATTTCTATCAACTGATTGCGGTTTTTGTTTTCCATGGTTGAAGAAAGATTCTACGTATTCTTCTTAAATCTGCAACCTCTCGTCTTCCTCTAATACAATTTGATCATTCTTATCCCATAGTTCTGCTATTTATGTACTTCAAAATATCGCGTTTTCCGTTTAATGCCTCAATCTCGTTGCACTTTTCTGTCATTCAGTTCTCTTTTGCCTCTTTTATCTTTCCTTCAACAATTTTGTGTATACGCCTATGTCCGGCATCGTTACAGTTCTTACACCTTCTGCGTTGATCCATCAATTTTACGATTTCGTCTGTCACCCTAGTTTGTTTCTAATTAATTCCCAAGTTATGATGTAGATTTTCTTTGCTCACTTCATTCTCTATTTCTTTTAGTTTCTTTTACGAGTGTGTAGAATATTCTATTGTATAAAAGGAATTATTTTTTTGATTTGTATCTTTATTTATGAAGATGAAAATCTACTACTACTACTAATATATTAGCATTGCTTTCTATTTTAATTTTTAAGTTTTCATTTTTTAGTTTTTCCACATCTAACTTTATGTTCGCTTGCCTTCTATGTACCAGGGTATGTTGTAGTGTTTTTTTGGTGCTATTGCGAAATCTTTCGTTTATGAGAATAAAATTTATTTGATTTCTCACAATGTTATTTTTATTTTATCGTGGTGATGTCCACGTATATTCTTCTGGCAACTTGAACCAAGTATAAGTTCTTTTTCTTGACAAAATCGTATCAGTCTCGCATCATTTATTGCTTTGACCCAGTCCATGTTTTCCCACAACACTTACAGCTTCGCCTGACCCTACCTTAGCATTGAAGTCTCCCATTATTATGTTTATTTCGTGCTTCTTTGTCAGTTACGCCATTTTCTTGACTAGTGCGTAGAAGTCTTCGATCTCAACATCTGATATATCTGTCGTCATAGCGTATACTTGAATTATAATAATATTAATCGGGTTACCACTTAATTGGATGAAAACAGCTCTGTCTGAGTATGGAACTAAATTCTTTACGAACTTATCGATTATCGATTATTATTTCAACGCTGTTGCGATGCTGTTTGCTTCATTTTCAGAGTAGTGTATTTTCACTGATTTCAAACACTTTTAGATTAACCCTATCCATTTCAAGTATGCTACTCTTATTTACTTTGTCCGCTGCGTATAAGTAACCAGCATTCCAAGTTCCTATCTTGACTATATTTTGTACAATCTTCCACTCGGGGATTATTAGCACCCCCTAGTTATCTAAAACCTGCCGAGGACTGAGAGCCGTAGTTTTACTGTCTATCGCCATTTGTAGTGTTTTTGTGAGAAATCTTAATGCAATGGTTTCTTCTTGCCTTCTGCATTGCAGAACAGTAGCCGCTGATATTGGATCCGAATGTCGCCTACTATAGTCTGACCTACTACTGTACTGATCTAATGACCTCTACCAATGGATAGTAATGAAAGCGCTGTTGCCCACTTTATTTTTTGCCATATCTAGCTAAATGCTTCGTTTTGCAGTTTTTATCTTGTTTACATAAGGATATTATAGCTTACTGCGCAATAGATTGCTATATGTCTACTGTACCCCTAATATCCATTTTATGCAGTTTATTTATTAACATTTCGTGTTGTACTTGCCGACAGCTTTGCATACACCAAAAAAATTGTGTTTGTCATTATTTCTATATATACTTAACAAAAAAAACACTTGTTTAATGCCATAAAAACATTAAACAAAATAAGTTTACGTACAATAAAAAACATTATTAAGTACAGCAGATTAAAGCAACGCCATTCCTTATACCGATACCAATTCAAATTTTTACACTTTTTAATTATCTTCAACACAGTTTTTAATAACCACATCATTTGAATGTTACTTGGTTTAAATTTTGATTTTAATCGCCTTTATTCAAAGCGATTTTATTATTTTCGTTGTATCAAAAACGTTATACATAAGACATCCATCCATCTTACGAATAAAGGTAGTCGAGACTGGGAATTTCTCTTGTTTGAATTCTTCTCGACAATAATGTGAATCAATGTTTGGACTAAATCTATCATTTACTGCGGTTTCAGTCCCCGGATTTATGTTTTTATGTTTTATGGGTCCGCGTATCGTAAAGTGAAGGCTGGCATTTGACGTTAAAGTCGGTAGTTCGATTATACGTATATGGTTATGTCTTATAGGTATTGTTTGCATTCTCCTTTCTTATGGTGGATTTTGTTTTGCTTTCGATATATATTTTAGAATTGTATTAATGCGATTCTGGACATTTTAAAATTAAACGTTTTGAGAAATTGATACCTACTAGCAGAACCCGTGGGATATGCCCTACACATTTGTTGATGACTTCTTTTAAAATACGCAAGCTTTCGAAATCAGTAGCTATGTCACCTTACATGACTGCTACATAAATATCGACAAGCATGATAATAAATAAGGTGTGTCGAGTTGTACGAGCATAGTCCGTAATCGCTAAAAGTTGAGACAAGTGGAAAGGATTTAGATTTAATAGATAGATTGGTTTTCTAAAGCGCAAATGCTTACTGACGTGATTTCAATGTTGCAAGAACTGCGTTAATCTGGAAAACCTAGGAAAAAATAGTAAAAACAAATTTCGGAAAGAAAAGCCCTTAAAAAATGTCAGAAAACAGCTGCGGAAACAATTTTAAGAAGAAGAAAACTCCCCGTAAAAAACTCCATAAAAAATATCCTATCAAATCTTCTACAACCCACAAGTAAGCTTTGGGAAACGTATTTTCCAGTGTGGTTTTTCCAGGAAATTATTTTACCGGGATTGTTCTTTCCAGGGAATCTTTTTATTTATCTTACTAGAGGATGTTTAACCAAACCTTCTTTTTCAGACGAATTTAGTCGGCGGCTGTTTCTTTCTTTAATGTTTTCATCGGAGAATGTTTGTTGAGAATTTGTTCATGGACGTTTTCTCCGTAAACCGAAATTGGCCCGCATAAGGAAAAGAAAAGTTAGGCGCTATTGATGAAATGTATAAAGCAGCCGCATACAACTATGTTACAGGTTTATAGTTCGCAATAACCCGAACGTCTACTGTGAACCTGAATATACTTATCTGCATTAAAAACTGTAGCGATCCAATGTACAAACGAATTTGCGTCTTATATAATGGAAGCGTAAATTCTTCTTCTAGTAACGAAAAATGTATAAATCCTCGAAAAAGAAATTATCGTACCGAATGAATCTTGTGCAATTATAAATTTTTACAATTTTGTGAACAATGCCCTTAAGTGTGTTGCTTACTACGCAAGACACTTTCGGGGGTTTTCTCACAAAATTATTGCGTTATTTTTATTGCCCTTGGATTCATTATAGCTGGTAATTACGATAATTTTTTGTATATAGTATTTAGCATTACAACGCCTAATTTAAATTTTGTATCATAAAATAATTTTATCAAATACCAATCAAGCTTTTTAATTTTTCTTGGTTAATTAATTCAAATTTCCTTAAATCGCGTAAATTTGCAAGTGAAAACCCTTCAGAGCTATGCTCTTTCAGGTTTTTATTGTTTTCAAATTTGCACTCTGTTCGTCAATCTGCAACAAATTATCCGTAATTAACCGATAAATTCAAAGCTTATGCGGTATTACTATAGACAATTGTCAGGGGACTATTAGTATATATTTTCTATTTATTTACTGTACTACAAGAGATAACATTTGTTAATGATAATAATTAACGTTTTGATAAAAGTATGAACCGAATTTTCTTGTATCTAGTTTCCGTATTTTACTAGTATGTATTGATGGTATAATTGGAATTTTCAAACACCCTTTGCGTTTGTAATTACGTTAATGTCCATTTACAACACTTCAATTGAAAAAAACTGAGTCTTATCGTAAGTTCCGTATCTGTTTGTAGGTGTTTTATGTTTGGTGTAGGTATTGATGTTAACGGGAAACAAGGATCGTGAAGTTGGGTTCGATATGGACGAGCTGTTTAGTGTTTATCGAAAAGTGTGGCGAAGCACGTATCCTGGCATCGGTAGCGAGGATCAGGATTGCTATTCAGCACCATTGTGATGTCGTATGTGTAGCCTGGATAGACGTTGATAGTGGTTGGCCACGTATGTGCGGCGCCGATAGCGGTACATGCCATTTTTATGAGGGCGCGTTGCCCGAAGCAGCAGCATTCTACGAACATGAGCGGCCGTGCGGAAAATTCGAGTCATTTGCGGCCGGTGAGATTTATGATAAGCTGCGCGGTCAATGCTTATATGTTTGGCGGGGCATCGGCCCGTCCTAGGAGGGACTCGTGCCCCATAAATCAGCGATCATCAAACCTGGTTAAGCCCCCATGCATCTTCATTAACGCGCCGCCCCTGTTATCGCACGGGCGGCGGCGGTGGTAGTCGGGGGACGAGCGACGCGACGAAACGTGCAAAATTTTTTTGATGTTGTTTTGCAGTGGTAACAGTGTGTAGCGGAACGCAACGCCAACTGTATGAATGTAATTGTTTTTGCGACCACGGGGTGACGCTTTTAATATATGCGATAACAAAAGACTGCGCATTGTGTTCATTTTCAATTTTGCTCCCCTTTGTCTCTCCGATGCGCTTCTTTGCCAAGCGCAATAGAAACGGAAACGTCATGCAGAAAAGGCACACCATGGCATGGCACACACACACACACACATATTGTTATTGATCGAATGCCGGAATTGATATTTCAGTTAGTTTGAGAATGGGTGGCTGTAAAAGATGATGGCCGCTCAAATGGTGATTGTTCTCGCGCTGTTCTTTGATGATAAAGTGCAGAAGCGGCATAACGCATGGAGCAATATCGAAAATGTAGTCGATTGGAATAAGAATAGAAGAATATAGAATGAGCGCGTACAGTTCGGATCCGGAGCGAAGCGACGGTCCGGAAGTGCGATGCCGCAACCTCAACAGAGGGACGTCTGCGTCTCTACCTAACTGAAACCAAGGGAAAGGTTCCTTCTTCTTCGCTTTCGCAATATGTACAATATCGGAATGATGCGACACGGGCAGGTAATGTGCGCTATCAGTCGCACGTGCGCCATCAGCGTATAATGCCACCGGCTCCGGATTGCGCTTCCTCAAATTGCGCAACTTATAATGGCATTTACATAAATACGGCGCGTGCACGGTATTGCTGCCGAGTCCGGGGTGGTCCGGGGGCCTTTGCTCAAAAGCAGAAGAGTAGAGATATCAGAAGCACAGGCACCGACCCGATCACGACGCCTTATAAATAAATCAGCGAGTCAACGCGGCATTAGCATATGATTGCCGAGCTCTGAATATCCACTTGTGTTGATAAGACGTGATAACAGTCGCCGGAAGTCACGCCTCCCTCTTTATTGCTGTCCCGGATGTACGTGTGTATGCAGCGCCTGATGAAAGGCAGTTCGTTATTTTTTACGAGGGCGGAGTTGTTCGCTCTGATTATTAACATGTGTCAGGTTTTGTATACTCGGCTCCCGCTTGATTTATTTCATCTGCAAGAATTGTACGTTGCGGGAAAATAATTATACGCCATTCTGGAAATTTATAATATGTAATCAAATGCTGTTAAGGCCGTTATCGCTTGTTGCCGTACGCCGGTAACGTAACGAACGATAATATCGCCGGGAATTCTAGAATATATCCAATAACGCAAATGGATGGGACGTCGCTCTCTCCACCCATTACTTAAGCTTCCTTATTTATTCTGCTATTGTCAAAATACCTGTCCCCGTTCTCTTCCTGCTTTCATCCTAATGAAAAAAGCAATTACTTACATTTTTATAAAAAGGACATATTATGTATGCATAATAGCTGTTCTCGGGAATAAGGGCATTACACTGATGGACTAATTTCACTATACCAAGCACGGCTTATTACATCCAACGCAAATTCAGAACGCTCCACAAACGAAAAGAATTTTATTAACAGAAAACTCGAGGGACATTTTCCCTAACTAGCTGCTGAGTGGAACACAATGGCATTGATGATAACAGGAAATTGACGAACGTGAATACGTGGCAAATTGAGTGCACGTATACATACGACAATCTATAATGTGATATGTGTTGTTCTCTCAACATGAAATGACAGCTAAATTATGACGAAATAATCGGAAAGTTACGATCAGAATGTCAACTAAAGAAGTAAGAGTTAAGTACACAATTGCTTAGCTGAATCTAACCACATACGTGAGTTCCACGGATGTCGTTTCTTTGCTTACTTTTGTCACATGTTTGATTTTAGTTGTAACCTAATTTCACCTCCTGTACGGTATATGGTTTAAGAAACCAAATACTCTGTAACATAATTATGTACGTTAGAAACTTTGACGTTATATACAGTGCAAATAAAATATATAATTGGTAACATAAAAAATAAGCGAAGCACTTCGCCTGGACTTTCCTATACTTCAGAAATATTTTCAAATATTTGTTACGCGCCAATAATGACTACAATTGCACCTACCACTCTACTGGGGGCACAACTGTTTTAATATAGTTGGCGTTAACATTATTCGTTTTAAAAAAGGTATAGTTGCAGAACATATTCCTACAACCTGCGTAAGTCGGCTTAAAAGTACGGACTATATCCCCATAAATTCGACAGAAACTGATGACACAAATTTGTCTCTTGAAGGTTAGCCTGAGTGAATTATAAGTTATTTAAGAACTAAAATGCCTATTCTAAAATGAAATATGCAAAACTTGGTTTTTCATTTTACCTGCGTTTAACACATTCCTGGGCTTTAACAAGGGATTACCAGAAACTTCCCTGAGATGTGATAAAAAATTATCTTGTTCAAAATAACAACAACAACAAACAGTGGATTATATACTCACCTTTTGTATATTTCACATGGACATCATATCTGAAGACGCCATCACCGTTGTACTATATGAATAACCGATTTTATCAAAGCTTTACAAAAAACATATGATTTTTGATTATTTGGAAAAATAAAACCAAAACTTAAAGAACAAATTCGCTCACCAAAAATCACGTAAGAGGAAAAACTGCCCTCCCCCCTAAATGATGCTTCGCCTAAAAATTAAATTGTGATTTTTATTCATCACTCGTGAGCAATTTAGCTTAAAACATACATTTTTATCATCCCTTGCTTATAAATCAAAGTTGCTTGAATTTCCAATTTTTAAAAAGTCATAAAGGGCATCACAGACAAACTAACGGACTGAAACTTGAATTAAATTATAGCTTGCCTCCGGCGTTATTAGCTTTTAATAAAAATTAGGAAAAAATAGTAAGGTCAGTTTTTGAGCAGTATTTTATTATTTTTTAAAACCACTTTTCTGGGTTTTTGAGGGTCCAAAACATGTATTTCCGTCAAAATCTCTATTTCGCAAATTGTCATGAAATCAATGTTTCCTTATACTGAAAGTGTAGAAAAGTAAAAATTGACATTTATTCAAAGAGCATATTAACGTAGACGCTTAAAAATGGATTCATTCACTAAAATCTCTCCTTTTTGAATTTTTTGCAAAATTTATAATAATGCAGTCCACACACAACGCTTGTTTCTTCGTACTCTATATTAAGTATAGCCAGCGACGCAGGTCTCTATGACGTTATAAGATGATTTGTTGGTGTGAAAAAAAGGTTTTTTGGTGTTAAAAACTAAAAAAAATATTTCGTGAATCCTCTAAACAATATTTGTAGTCTATAATTGATTTTGGACGTCAAAATATCATTTTTACTTTAATGACAAAATTTAATTTTCTGACAAATTGATTTTTAAAGTAAATATCCTGCGTCAGTAAATATTTTTAAGCCAAAATAGATTTTACCATGTTAATAAATTATTTGTTGGCGTCAGAAAAGGTGGTTCTGGAGTTAAAAATAAAATTTATGTTGTTACGTCACTTAATAATGTCTGACGTCTATAATCGAGTTTTGACGTCACAGAATCAATAAAATTAATATTTTTACGTCGAAATTTAGTTTTTCGACGATGATTGATTTTTAAGATAAATGTTGTTCTGTAACCATAATTAATTATTTTCGGAGGTAGAAATGAGTTTTGACCCCCCCCCCCCCCCCAAGCATATTTTTTGACGCCAGAAAATCATTAAAATTAGTAAACAATGTTGTGACAAAAACATCATATTTTGTGACTTAAAGAGCAATTAAAATAAATAAATTGTTTTTTGACGTTAGAAACGTATTTATTGACGTCAATTAACCATTAGCTAACGTCAAAAATCATTTATTGTGGTGGGATAATAATTTATTTATACTTTAAGAATATTGTTTAACGAAACAATTAAGAACATAATGGGGGTAGAAGAAGACATAGTGAAAGATGTGAAAAAATTGCAATTGATGTGGTATGGACATGTTCAGAGGATGGACGAAACACGTATTCCGAAGAAAGCAATGAAATGGGTCCCCCGAGAACGCATGAAAAGAGGAAGACCGAGGAAAAGTTGGAGAAAAGGGATAGTAGAAGCAATCGAAAAGAGGGAAATAGAGGAAGGAGAATGGAGAAATAGGGAAATATGGAAGAAATTATTGGGAACCGGAAGGCGATAGATGCCGAAAAACCGGAAGAAGAAGAAAGAATATTGTTTAGGTTCTGTTATTATTTTATAGTAAACTGTCTGAATGATTTTCAGATGTGATTAAATGAGTTGTTTTACGTAATAAAATGGATTTTTGACAACAGAAATTACTTAATGACTTGAGAAAAGTGTAATTTGGTGTTCCATAATTCAGAATAAAAAGGAAAATGGCGTTCCATACATTGCAGTGTATAAAACATACAAGTATAGCTTCTATAAGCTAATAAATTGTTCTATCTAAAAAGTAAAGAAGGTTTACCGCAAAATGATCCTTGAAGAACGGTTTATTTTCAAGCTTTTTGGTTTAAAACAAAACCAGAAATATTTCGAAAACTTTAATTGTATGCTCCAATAGGGCATTATAAATATAAATAAAAGTTTTATGTTTTGTTAAAAATTGAAGCAATTTTAGTATATTTTTAAGGAAGTGCTCAGAATGATGTTTAGGAAAATTAATTTTTTTTACTTTGCACTTGCATCAACTGCGGAGGCTATATAACCCCCATCTAATATGCACAAAACGACGCAAAAACCCTGGTGGAGATTTGAACTCTAAAATTCCGCATTACTATGGCTCTCGGTTTAACGGACCAAGCCACTAGCATACGGAAGCCGTCAGAAAATGTAAATGCAGGTGTATTTCCCATTACGTATAACTAACGCCACCTGTACCTTCAAAATTTGCTATTGTGTGTAATATATCACGTGGCAAATTTAAAAAGATTATTCATTTATGTCCTGTACAGTATTCGTAAAAAACGGTCACGTTGTAGAATCGTTTCATCAAACTTTATTTTTCTTCGAAGCTATTTTACAGCAAAAGGGGTTTTACGGTCAATCTTTCGCAAGCGAAAAGTTCTCTGCATCGAAACTACTATGTAACGTTATTAATAATAAACCAAATTATTAAATATATAGCAGTGCAAACCTCAAAGGGACGCAAGTTCTATCTTTCGGCTATAAATTGGATAGGAAAGCCGAGTGAGAGCGCGTAGTTTGCACAGACGTAGCAAAATAAGACTTCGGCTTGTCGCGCCGGATTATTAAATCGAAATTAAACCAATGTGTAATAACTGGCGTTTCGGGCAGCTTTCCACATTTACTGACATCTGTGACAGGGTGCGGTGTGGCCACTGGGCAGCGGTTGCTCGAGGTTTGAACTGCTCATCGCTTTGGATTAATGATTTATAGAAGAGAGTACATTTACTGGTAACTTAATTAAATTTAGATTAACTATACCTAAATGGCCCCAAAAACTGTAATCTCTACAAACATATCTCTCCATTTCCAGCGGTCTAATGCATGCGAACGCGGCACCCTCTACCGGTCGAGTAGTAAATCATTTTGCGCTCGCTTTAACTCGATTCCAATTGAATCACGAATGTGGTTGGATGGAAATTTTGAAGCGGGTGTTACAAACGATTGTACATTTTCGATATGCATTCATTTGTATGTAAATTGTAACGGCAGCGCTTTATAATCCAATATCTACGTTGCAGTCATATATCAATTATCATTGTATTAACGTTATTTATTCTACGGCACGCACATGCTCGATTAAATCCATACTCGCTCGAATAAGCCCCGCGCGTTTTTCGGACACTGAATTTTATGCACTAATTATTATTAAAATAAAAAAAAAGAAAATTATGCATAAACAGAATTTAGATTTTCGATAAATGAAACTAATTTATGCATGAGAAATAAATACCGCATGGTAGGTAATTTGAAAATTCGCTTTAATAAGTGTGGTTTGGAAATTGTTTACTATTCGAGTGGAGAGATCTCCAAAATCACTGAATTCCTTTGACCGATCTTAAGTGAGCTAATAGCACCCGCTCTTCTTTTCTGTTTCTTGTCTTTTATATTTGAACTGCTTCGCTTTCCCACACAATTCATGCCGACGATTAACGCATATAATATGCTTGCTCTCTCCGAAACTTACCTTTACACGTCTTGGATGTTGGATGTCAGGTGTCACTTTGCATGTATCATCGCCATTGTCACATTTCCGCGCAATGTCTTTGTTTAGAAACTTTTTCCCTTATAACATAACACCCTATTTGCTGTTTCTCCCCGCCTGTTTTCTGCCACTTAATCACTTGCGTGTGTACGCTAGTGACTACCTGGTTCTAATTCCTTGGTCAAATGATTATTTCAAATAATAAACAAGTCTGCTTTAATCTGCTGATATCAATAGAATCTCTTCTTTTGAACTATTCTTTTGGGTTTTTGATTACTGTCCTGTTCATAATATTTAAGTGCTTTAATTTTACTAATAAAAAAAATTAAACCATCACCCAGCATACGAATCCATGAATGTTAATTCTAGTTCCAAGAGAAGATCATTTGTTAATGTAAATTTGTGAATGTTACTTTAGCAGAAAATAGGCTTTGTGATATGTTGGTAAATATCCATCACGACGCATGGACGTGATATACATTCTTTGGAGATTTCCTACGGGAAGGGTTGAAAATGATTTGTATGCTGTTAGAGGAGTTATCTTCTCCCGATTTTCAGGCAGTGAAAATTTCAAAGATACCAAAAAGCAATATTTAAAACATTTTAAAACTTTCATTTAGCAAAAACAAATGAGATATTTATAAACTGTTGCAATTTAAATTATTGAAGATGGGAGGAAAGGAATAAAAAAATCGTTTGCGCTCCTATACATATTACAACGACCGCATTCATATTCCCTGTAACGTTGCTTTTTTAAATTTCACTGTTTTTAATGGTTTATAGACGATTTCTGTAGATTTTATCTTTAAGATATCCTTGTTCTAAAACAAGCACATGAGCTGCGGTCAGGCGAATAAGGTGGCCAGGACCACCAAATTTCGCAATGTCTAGCTTAAATGATTGGTTAAAATTTTTAGAATCATCACAGGCAGTCCGTGTTCCTGCTACATCTTGTCAAATTAATAATGCATTAAAATGCAAACGAATCCTTGCAAATATTAATGACCTTATACGCTGCATAATCTCCAGAGTTTCTGGTATCTTCTACAAATATTGTCTCTTTTGATTCCTCTTTCATGCTTTTCTTTACTGTCTTCATTTTTTTAATTTATTGTTCAAGCTTGTAGTTAATTATATTTTTACGTTCTATGGTGTTTTGGTATATTCATTAGCATTTTATTACCTCTATAATATACAAATTTTTAATCTTTATTTTTATAATCTAGATATAAAATCATACGTATATGTGTACAGTTTTGCAAACCTTAGAACAAATATAAAGCTGATGGGAATGAAGAAATTCTTTCAAATCGATGAAGAGCTTGCTTAGTCAGTTTCAGAATGAAATGTAAAACTGTTGCAGAGTTCTTTTAATGTACTGGAAATGAAATCTATTTTAACTCGTATGGGTTTTCTGGAAGCATCTGACAATTTACACCCCGAAAACATAAAACAGTCTGATTGTGAATCAAATAGAGTAGACTGGGAGGCCGCTGGGGAAATTTTCACTAATGTCGTGTTTCCCTTTCCCCTGCACCGCTCAGTCCTCCGTGACCCGCACGAGTTCATCGTAACAAAAAGTTTACGCCACACTCATCACACTATACGTACTTTATCAATTATCTCGCCGTTTTACTGCTTTTTCCGCCACCTCCTATATGTCACCGCGTATCGTATTTTATAAATAATACCAGCATGAATCAGGACATTTTCCAAGTAGTTGGCCATTTTGATTGATTATTAAGAAAATAGGGCGAAACGAGAAACACCGCCGTTTTTTTAACCAGGGATGCAATTTTCGCAAAGTTTACGTTTTTTCCTAGAAGGAGATACGGTAAAAGAATATACAATAAGATATTTCCCTTTATTTAAAGCGGTTTCTCGGCTGCTGCATACATTTTTAAACTAAATATCCGGCATTTCTGTGGCACACATGTATACTTCCGGCATAATGGCGGGCACAAGACGTGAGAGTTTTATTAGTATTGTGTTTTGCGGTGGGATCAGGTGTGGAACTCTCGTAATAAATAATGATGTATTTTCTTACACGATAGAGAAGGGATCTTGGGGATTCTTGCTTATTGCATTCGCATTCGAATAACATATGACCTATCTATATTGACAGCTACTTTAAATAAAACAGCCTCTTCTTTTAATAAACTCTAAGGCGAGTCAAAATTTTGTTTAGATTTTGATAAACAAGTTCCTGTTTCATGTCTTTGTGCTATCTTTCCCTTTGTCGCCCTAATAACAAAGGGCGAATTCAAAATGCTGTCATTACTTATTCCTTTGTTGTAATATTTAAGAAAAAATCTAAATAATTTTTAAACCTTTTTATAAGAAATACATGACACGAAGCAAATTTGATTTACTCCCACACGCAATTCGGTATTTAAACATTGAGACGTCAAGTTTCAATTTTAAGGAGGTTAAATAGTTATTAATTAATACCGAATATTTTTAAAGCTGGTTTTCTAGAAAATGAGGGACGCGCATTTAAGACAGCAGCTTCAAGTCATACTCGAAAGGAATGAACGTGAAGCCGGGGATCTTTTATAATTATCAGTATTAATGCTGTCAGCAAATTGTTAATCTAAAATTAATATTCCAAAAAAGCTCTTTTAAAATTAAATTTATAAGTACAATGGCGAAGATTTTGCCCTAATGAAAATTGTAAAACGCCTGTTACTTTAAATAATTATAATTACTTGTTGAGAGACAGGTTATAACGCATCGGCAGTTGAGCAATCTAAAATACAACTTTTAGTTACAGTTTTCTTTAATTTAAAACCGATTTTTATAGTTATAGCGAATTTTGGTTTTTCAGGCAGTTGATATGCAAATAATAAACTTTGAGTTGAATTATGAACAGAGCTGGTTTTCAGTTCTTTCTAGTTTTGAAACCTGTTAATGACGTGATCGTAACCTGAGTTCCTTTTTTATTTACTTACTTCTCTTAGCTTTCGATGTATTCTACTAGACCTCTATTTAGTAGCGTTCATCTTATTGTCGAAAACTAATTTTCGCAAGGCTTTAATATTCTCTGTATTTTTTGCTTGCATTTTTCGCTGGGGTCTTATGTTAAACTTTTGCTCCTGTTTTTACTTTCTCATACGTCCTGTATGAAATTGTACTATATGGGGGCTATTAAAGCCACCTCGTTTAATTAACGTGGCGTTAGCTTTTATTCGCCACGGCCGTTTCTTGTGGAATTGAGTTAGGCAATGATAACGATAATACGAGAACAAGCTACCATTACATCAGGCTACGAGCCCTAGTTCCAACTACTGGTGACGGTTGACTACTGAAATCTCTACCGTTTCTGCAGATTATAGCTCGGAGCTAAAAGGCAGCTCAACCTTGAGTCGCATCAAAACGACTGATCGGCACAGATTACCACGAGTCCTACAGCTTGATCAATAGCAAAGAGTAAAACTCTCGCGCGGGCTTGGACTTGACCCCGTTCCACCAATCACAGAAGACATTGGTTGAACTCTTCGGAATAGCCATAGCACAAGGTACTCGCAGTCCCAGTACCGTCTAGATAAGTTGTCAGCTAGTCTGATAATAATGACAATAACGACGACGGGAATGTGTGCGCCTTAGGTCAAAACATTGTTTATGAGTTTGAACAGACAAAGTTAGAACTCACTGTTAGAGCCCTAATACCAGCAGACACGCTATTCTTTCCTGGATCTCACCTTCACCTATCTATCGATGGCCTCCAACCATCTAGTTGATCGCCAAAGCAGATTGAGAACCGTAGAGTCTCTTAAACGCAGTGACTTGGACGTAGTGTAAGAAAAAAGTTGAGTATTCGACACGTAGAGCAGTTTTGAGCAGTGAGGTAGTTTTCGGAATTTTCCATACGATACCTGAATCGACCTGGGATGCTAGAACCGGTCTCATGGTTTACCATCTAGGTGAGGGGAATTTGGCGGAATAAATAGGTTTAGTTGATCTGAGAGAAAATGTAAGGAAAGCGGTACCGTAATAGTAGGCATATGTATAGCCTCGGCTAGGGTGCGCGCATTCCATTTTAGAAGACGCGCTACCGCTTAAGTGTTTCACGCTTATACTGGCATTTAGTGAACGCCCTACCTCGTGAAATCGCCCATGCAGTCCTCCTTGTTCTCACTTCACACATATCCTACCTGCATGTGGTATTTAAAAGCAGTAAACGCGGACAGTGGGAGACCAGCTGATCTATACTGTTGCTGTATGATCAAGTTGAACTGCGCCCATTTTCCATTAAAAAAATTTTTACTCGTAATGTAAATTTTTGTAATTTTCTGGTTTTCGAAAATAAATGTCATTATTCTTATTATTATTATCTAAAAAGACGTGGAATCTCTCCGAAGAAAGTTGAAGGTACCAGGATGAAAGTGACCGTTACAACGTTTACTACGTGCGAGGTGTCTGTGTTCACTCCTCTCACCAAAGTGAGGGTCTTTAACGTTTAACCGTTCTGTTGTGATCGCAAAAAATATAAAATTTTGAGATTTTAGTCAACAATCTATTATAGTAAACATTAGAGTATTTTATTTTAGAGAAACGGTACGGAATCGTAAACTAAGACATAGATATTTGGTCATAGATTTACAATATATTCTCTAAACGCAAAAATAGTTATTAATACGTTCATTGCCTACAGTGACACACATGTGTGTCATGCCTAAGGATGGGTAGATATGAAAAATTACATACGTTGCATTTGCTCATTGCATTATTGATTGAAACATACATGTGTTTGCGTTACCTACCTTGCAAGCGTATGAAAAAATGTGTCCTTGAATACCAAAGTCACTTGACAGCCTGACCAAGCCGAGTCAAAATCAACCGCTACCTAGAGCTAGGGGCTCCCCCAACTTTATTGTATCTTGTATCAAACTCAAAAAATATATTATTAGTGAATTTTGGAAAATTGTGTTCATTAGTAATCACACTTAGTCACGAACTACGAATTATGGTTTGCTTTATTTAAACCGTTACGTGACAATAGCGATACGCAAATTCTAATTTCTTATTTGCTAGTTATGTGAGCAACTGTTAATTCAGAAGTCCATAAACCATAAACCAATATGGGTCATAAGTGTATTGCTTTATTGTAAGCATAGGTGCCGGCTACATGGGACCTTGGCCAAAGCTTTCGCGGGAAAATTTTCAGATTTACGGAACTATTACGCTATACAAGTAAAATGTAAGAACATTTTAAATAACCCATTATTATTATTATAATTATTATTTGAAAAAATCGTTTTAATATCTTATATAGATCTTTTGGGCTATTCTAATCGTTACTTTTAAGAATTTTTTTCTGAATTTTATTATTGCCAGAGGAAGTAGTTGAGGCAGCAAGTTAATGGTTAAACGGTAACTTCAAGATATTTCTCTTCCTCGCTTCGTCATGACTTACCAAATTTTGTTCCGTCTATTTTCTAAACTGTATTTACACGCTTCTCTATGAGATTCCGACAACGATTTTTCTCTGGATTCTTTTGACTTATTTTAGGTTTTTTTCTAAACGAATGCTTACCATAATGTTTTCATATGTTTGGCTGTACTGGCTTCCTAGCAGCTTGCTACATACGAGGATTTCTCACATTTTCCTGTCGTTATTAGTCGGAACATTGATTGTGTGAAAGCTGTACTAATGAGTATTTGTTTATTTTTAGACAGATCCGGTGGTAGGTAGACTTTATTTTATTATTCCGTTCTAACATATACCATATCTATAATTATCTACAGTCGGCATCACGCGTACGCAGTCTTAATTGGATGGTGAGGCGATAATGTGACATGCGAGACCTGCTGATTATATCTTAGTTAAAAAATGGCATTACCGAGTTTTTACACTGACAACAGCGCTGGTTTTCTACCAAGCCGCAATTCACAATACTTTTTACTTTCCTATACTTTCAGTATTGATTTCATGCAAAATTTCAAAGTTGAGATTCTAACGGAAATAGTCGGGAGGGGGGGGGGGTCCATGGACCCCAAAAAAAGTAATTTTTTTAAAATGTCTGTCTGTGGGTGGGTGGGTGGGTGGGTTACGCTCTATATCTCCGGAACGGCTGGACCGATTTTGATGCGCTTTGGAATGAAGGGGTATATTAAAAATTCACCGAAAACTTAGCTTTAAAAAAAAAACCGAAACCGGAAGCGGAAGTTAGACATGTTTTGTTGGTAGCATTTTTTTCAGAAACTGAATTTTGGAAATTTTAATAGTGGAGTTTAAAGAAGGCCTTAGGACAAATCAAACGATTTTTATCGAACTCTCTAGCTTTAAAATGGCGGCCGCTACGAATTTTTGAACATTTCGACTTTAACGCCCATTTACTCAAAAACCAGTTATCTGATTGGAATCAACTACATCTTGTTTGGTAGCTCTTCAAGGGTAATATACCATGAAATATAATTAATTTTGAAAATATAAAAACGATCGCAATGACATCACTCCAAAGTTTTGGAATTTTTCAAAAATATATTTTTCAATAACTGCCCACACGTTTTTGTTTAACCTTTTTAAGCTAATAGAGCTGGAAATCTCTACAATTTGTTTTTTTGCGCATTGCTATAATTTCACTGTGACGCCCTCTATGAATTTTTGAAAATTGAAAATTGGTACCCTTTTATTTATTTAACGGGGGGCAATAAAATATTTCTGTTAAAGCAATATAGCTCATCATTGATAGAAAAATCCGAATATCATAATATTTTTTTGATGCTTTAATATTTAGGGGGGCTACTGTTCCTCCTCCCTTCCCCAAAATTTTCGCTACAAAATTAAAAAATTGATTTCTTGTTTTGTTTGCTCTAGGAGAATCTTTTTACAAAAAATCAAAAGATCGAATTTTTTGCCCCTTAATAATCTTTTTGTCCTTAGAAGAATTTCACATACTTTCTACAGCAGTTGTATTCTTGTACTAGTCGTTTAATGTTCAGTGTAGGCTAACTTTTTTATTTTAATATAGATAGACTCGCAAACCCAAGAGCAAAGTTGTAGGGCAAATTCTTCTCGATTTTATTTAAGAAAAAAAACTTGAGTTTCCAATTTTAATATGGCGGCCACTGTAAAAAATAACATTTTTTTAAATGGAAACGTGGCATTTTGGCTTTAAAATCAGAAAGGTTTTGAAATTCTAAATACAAATTAATAAGAGTAATTTCTTGCTAAAAATAATACTTCTCGAGTTATTAATATATTTTCAAATATCAATTTCCGCGCTTCCGTTGATTCAGTCCGAATATTTTACCCAACCTTATGCTTGCAGCGCAGCGGTCGGTCTTTCTTCAACCGCTTCAAGATGTTACAACTTATAAGAACTATTTACTTTAACTAGTCGTGTCTAGACAGGTGTATATCGAAAGTGTTGGAAAATATAAAACAATGTATTTAAATGTATAGGAAAGTCCAAGCGAAGTGTTTCGCTCATTTTTTTCTTTATTTTTTCTTGATTTGGGGCTTTAAGTTGTTGCTTCCATTTCTTTCTCTATCAAAAATTTAACTTAAGAGCTAATAAACGGGTTGTGCACTCGCTAACGCAGCTCCCCCTATTGGCAACGCAATGGTTCATTAGAAGCCGTTGAAAGGAGTGCAGTGGGGATAGTGATACGGATGGAGTAGTGTGGCAGAGTAGGGCAAGCTAGAGTCACTATATAAGCTACTCATTTGTAAAGTACATTTTGCTGGCTTACCATTATGTACCATCAATTTAATTAACGTTATTGAGTAAACGAAATCTTACACCTAAAAGGAAGGTGTTGCGTTTGGTCTAAATAAAAAACCGGACTTTGATAAAAAAATCTTCGTGTGGCGGTCTAGTTCTCGTCTTATTTATCTTTTCCCCCCTCTTTGTGGATGCATGAATAAGTGGGTGTGTGTATGCACGTTAAATTTTGGTCGATTACCTGAACACGTTTGTCAAGTAACCGCTAAAGAACAAAACCCACAGGTGCAAAAGTAGCAAAATAAATTAATTTTGAGATTTCATTTGATAAACACAGCTGAAAATCAAAAAACATTCGAATACGAAGATTGATGAACAACTTTTCTACCGTGCAAAGAAAAAAAATGTAATAAATTGAATCAGAAAATGGGAAATGGCGTTTGCGAGTAAAGTGTGATGGTTTTGGTACGACAGTTAGTTATGGTTAAATGCGTTAATTTTCTATGAGATGGATATTTCAGAAAGTTTCTTTTCTTACATGTTTTCTGACTGCTGAAGAAGCGATTCCCACCATTTATTTTGAATTCGTTTAGTATACAAAGTCGATAAATGGATCGAGTAGAATCCGAGCAGAATAAATTTTATACGCCACCTGTAATTAAAGATCTAACCCGTACAAACTGACTTTTACAAGTATTAAAAGAGTTTGTGAAAGATTGCGTCGAGGCGAAGCGATATCACTTCGACTTTGTGAATAAGTTAGGTTCTAAATTGCTGTGGAATTCTATCAAGTTAGGTATATTAGATATTCGCGAAGTTGTTGATATATATCTGCGAAATGGTTTGTATATCATATCTAAGAAGACGTACATTTCCTGCGAAACTGTAGCAAAACAACGATAAATCAAACAATTTGCTCCAAATTTACCCCTCAAAATCGCTCGGGTCGCTTCGACGCACACGTAGCGGGAGATAGATCACGTCTTTGCGACGCGCGTGCCGCCCGCGGCCAGCGCAACAGCTAACTCTGTAAACAATATCAGCTAGATTAAAAACGGAAACGTCAGCAACGGAAGCTGACAACGCCATGACAGGTGTCGGCACGGGATTACTCATTGTACGACCTCCCATTGTTACGGCAGTTTAATAAGACTCTTCTATTGTGCCCCCATGCACGGTCTAATTTGAATCTAAGAAATTATAAATGGTACCAGCGCAGTTATTGAACGCAGCAGGGAGAGAGGTTATTAAAACAACGTCAAGAATCCTCTCAAATATTTTCTCGTTATACTTTTACAAAACGTCCGTCACTTTTTTGTTTGCCGGCAAGCGTTCATTATCTTAGATTGATTACTTAAGAAGATTTTATTTTGAACTTGATACCAATTAAAAGTTATAAGCAAACAAAGTCTTCTTATTTATAAGAGGGAACTTCTAATGCCCTTGTCATTATACAAACTCCGGGGTTTACTCAATACGAATTGCAAATATTTTACATCACACCATTATTAAAAAACTTTTATCTTTCACTTTGTACTCTTCGCGCGGCGACAAAAAGGAGAAAACAACGTCAACATGCCCCCACACCCGCTTCTTCGATAAAATTATATTCCTTAAGGGTTACTCCCTGTGCATATAGGTTTGCGTTTATATTTCCACAATCCTAAAGTGTTAATTAACGAATCAAGGGAAATGCTAATATTGAGCCACGCCTGAGGGGCCATGGTCAAGGGGCGTGAAAGCCACAAGAGAAACAATTTCGCTGTGAACAAATATTACGTGACTACTAAACGTATAAACGGCAACTTCTATTTGCCATTTATGCAAACGCTTTCATTTAAACACTGAGGTGTCCGTCCACTACAGATAAGACTTAGATATTGCTGTTGTTCCGCAAAACAATTTGAATAGAACCGATCTGATAATAAAAAGGGCAGAAATGTTAATTTAGATTTGAACTAATTGAAATGAGAATTATTGCAAAGCTAAAATCAATAAATTTAAATTTTTCAAAATAATTACCTATTCTATATACGTTGGTATGTATTGGAATTATGCATCCGAATAGTGATGTTTTGTTTAATTATTTCAATTTTGTTAAATATTTGCATATCTGCATGCAAATTTTGAAATTAATACACTCAATAATTAATTAAGCCGTATGAGGGGTTAGGTTGCAGTAATCAGTTTTATTCACTAAGCATCACCTAGGCCAATGAAACTGACCTATGTGGATACAAAAACTTGTCTTTTTTGATTGTAGCATTTTTAATACCGTTACGGTCGTACAAAATGTGCTTTTATATATTTAGAGTAAGAATTTTTCATTAACATTTTTCGCGTGTTGTATTTTTTGCATGTTTTTAAATATAATGAAATTCTGAAACGTATGTGTATAATAAACGAATACCAGACGTACAAAAAATAGTTATTTGTTCATTATTGTTTATTATTGCTTGTACCTCCCTTGTCGGTAAAAAATTATTCTATTAATCGGACGAAACGATCTCAGGATTTTCATAAGTAATATGTTTTAAAGTCTCAGGATACTAAGAAAAGGTTGTGAAGTTTGTCTGTCTATCTGTGCAAGCGTGAGTGCGTGTGTGCGTACGTGGGTGCGTCTGTGTACATAAGGGCGCTACCGCGCGTATGTGTGTGAATTTGTAAGTTAGCAGATCTAAGAATTCGTAAGTCATAATGACAAGTTAGTCAATTAATATCGATATATATTAAATTCCAAACCCTTCCCCCTGTCTCAGCATTTAGTGGTGAGAAACTGCCGCCGCTAAAAAAAAGTTTTTTAATAATTGATTATAAAAAATCGTTTCAACCTGGGTATAAAGAACGGTAAGGAATTTAAAACGTTGAAAAGTATTGGCATCAAACGCGAAGTTAAATTTGATTACATGCAAAAAATCTATTATTGATACCTCAAATTTAAAAAATAAAGCACAATAATCGATATTAGTAAGCATTAGTTTTCGATTTAAATATGAAAAATTATTTCTATTAAAAATTGATTGAAAAAAATCGATTAAATTCCACAATTTTTCGATATTTTAAAAATCAAGCATCGATTCTAAAATAATCAACTATAATCGATTATCAGTTTTGCTATCGATTTTGACTTTTCTATACTTTCAGTGAAGAGAAGTATTGCTTTCATGAAAATGTTTAAAATCGATAGATCGATGGAAATACATGTACTGGGCCTCCAGGAACACATAAAATGATTCTGTCTGTGGGTGGGTGGTATAAGTGTGATGCACCATAACTTCCAAACAAAGGGTTTGATTTAGACGAGTTTTGAAGTGTGAGAGTATTTCAAAAATTCACCGACAAAATAGGCGTTTAAAAGATGCTGAAACCGGAAGCAGAAGTTAGACATGTTTTTTTGGTGCGCAGTTTTTCGATTTTTTTTTATATAAAAACGGAATTGGATAGAGGATCTTAGGACAAATCCAAGGCTTTTCTTGCGAACTTCCTATCTTAAAAATGGCAGCTTTTACAATTTTTTGACAATTTTGACTTGTTTACAAATAGGGTCCAAATTTTCTATCGCAATAGCTATTAAAAAAACAATGTTACTACGCACAAAAATTGCTAAAAGTGAAAGGTATACACTGAGAAATATTTTCAATAAGCTACAATTTTGTTTGTATCTCAGCCGCTATTTTTTATGTGACGTTTTCTTTGAATTTTTGAAAATATGCGGTTTTACGCCTATTTATTCACAATGGAGAAATCAGATCGAGATGAAATTTAATATTGGGAATGCCCTAGGTGTGCACAATGTTATATGTAACGACAATTTTAGACCTACTAAGACTGCGAAGTGAAAAATATATTAACATTTTAATTTCTTTAAAGAAGTATTACTCAAAAACGTAACTTTTAAGAAATTTTATATACCAATAGTATTTCAATAAATAGTAAATAAATAAATAGCTTCGCTAGCGAAGCTATTTACTTTATGCCAATAGAGCTATGAATAAGCTATAATTTAATTTGTGTCCCAGTTCACTGGTTTATCTGTGACGTCTACTATGAATTTTTGAAAATTGAAAATCTATGCATGTTTGTGTAATAAACGGAGAATTATAAAAATTTTCTGTTCAAGTAAATTGTAAATTGTATTTAAAAACAAGATTCGGTTTTAAAATACAATAAAACATGTTCCCCGGCAAACCAGATGTTTAAGTGAGTTAAAGCTGAATGCTTGGTATGTCAGCATATTAGTACGCTTGAGATCGGTGCGGAATAGTGTGCGCGGAGAATACCTAGTTTCGTACGTTTGTACTAGATCGCATAATTATATATTATTCAAAATTTTACAAACAGATTTTATTTTGTCACTGTTGGCTCGTAAGAAGTGAATACAAAAACTCCTGAAAACATGATAAGTGATTATTTCTAAGTCGACGCAAAAGACTCTTTTTTGTCCCAGTCCTAGTGATAAGACTAAACTTTATTTTCAGATGTTATATTTTTAAGGTGGCTAACGTTGTTTGTTTCTTCCACTTTTACAATTTGTTGATGTTCTTTAACAGCAAGTAATTAATTCCAAAAAAATCTAAAAACGTTTTTTTTTAGATGAACTTTCTGGAAAATCTAAACATTTTGGACCGCTGCGCTGTCTGAATGTTATTTTCTTATGGCTGTGTTGAGCGCCACCGAATTTTTACCGTTGTTGATTATACCGAATGTCGTGTTTATAATTATTTCGATCACATGTAGTTGGAATTAGAAGATTACATAAAATTAATGTCTCTGAAAATTATAAGACGTAATTATTTTTAAAACGCGTTTTATTTTTAGCATGGGATTATATAGATTTCCTTAATCTCCTTTCAACGTAGTTGAACAATATTTTCTTGAGATTTATAATTCTGATTCTGCAAACAGCGCTGCCATATTGAAAGCAATATAAAGTAAGTATGTAAACGATATATATTGATACAGCTCTTTAATCGAGCATTTTACGTCAACAGTCAGCCATTAGGGGCGGTTAGTGCCCAGGAATATTGCGCTTGAAATTTGATTTGATATGTACTTAGTTATTTACTACGTAACTTTAAGCTTATATGAGCAGGCGAAGCATCCAGAAAATCTGTGATGATAATAAAACGACAGCAGGCAATTCCCCGTGCTATTTTGTTTTATGTGTTGCGATATAGGTTACTAGATTGGGTATAAAATATTTCATGAGCATTGCGGTATGAAATTTACGGTGGCGACCCAATAGCAGCAGCAAAGCTATGGCAGACTGACGTGAGCCAGAAATACAATATTGTGCTCGGGAGATAACGAAAATACGTGTTTGGGCAATTTTAGAGCTCGATGTTTAAATATTCCTGTTCTGAGGCAAATTTTTCGCCGGAAAGCTATCCAAACAGCTTGCCACTCTGTTTCTTTTGCCTTCGAAATAGATTTAATTTACTCCATGCGCCTGACGTTGACACATGTCAGATTACATTTTCTGGGAAATAGTTAAAGCAGGAATACTGAAATAATATAATTTGTCAAGAAATGAGAAACACTTTTCCTGTTTTTATTCGAATACTGATCGGGTCTCTCGGCGACAAATATAATCTTTCCATTTCTTTAGTGTTTAGACGTCGGAATTTTCATGAAATTTCTGTCTTTTTACACGAGAAAGGCGAACCTTTTCCTTTTACTTTAGTTTCCGTAATTTAAAATACGAAAAGTGCAAAAAGGCTTCCTCCACTTTCCAAAACTTGGAAACACGGCAACTTTCAGAGATATAACTACATTAAACGGAAAAGTTTGTACTCGCAAAAACTCAACCGCGTTTTGCAACTTTGTATTTTCTATGCACCATCAGAAAGGGGAATTTTATATATCCACTTTCTTATTTCAACCGGGTGTCGTTTACAAAATAATACACTTTTGATGTCATATCCTTTCAAGCTGAAAACTGGTCGTTTCAAGTTCCTACTTTCATAAAACAACAAAAACTGTCAACGGCGAAATAATAACACGACGTTCTAGAAATGGAAACATAAAAGAAGTCAATTTTGAAAGTTGTCTTGAAGTGTCTGACCCACAAGGGTTTACCTTAGTGTGTTTGTCGTGCCACATCGTCCACGTACACCGCATCTCAAATCACAAACTTTTAAAATTGTAGACTACTTTTTTAGCCAGAAATCGTTGGAAGCAATCGATTTCTCGTATCATCGTCATCACCAAAATAACAAAACAAAAAAAAGCTGTTTCCAGCTTTATATAGAAATTGTTTTTTGATTAACATGATGAATACCAAAGATATTCAATAGATTCATACGTTACAACACAACTTAGTTGATTTTGAGATTTCTTTAGTTTCTGTAAGCAACTGTAACTAAAAATGCTAAAAAGAGACATACTTTGGAAAGAGCCGTAGCTAAAAATTTTGATGAAAAATGTATAACTTTGTTTAAAAAATCTGTGAGAGTTTGAATTTTAACAAACAAATGAAGTAATTTTGAAAAGAAACATCTTCCGGATTTACATATCTGACAACCTCTTCAGCAAAATCGAAACGAATACGATTACTTTCTGCTAAACTTCAGTGACAGACATGAAAAACAGGGAAATGTATTTATAAACTTTAGCGTGAAGGTGAGATCGACAGTTGGTGAATTACAAAGAAATATTAAAACTGTTATAACATTTGCAGTGTGATAAAAATTGGTGTCTAAATAAGCAACAAATTATTATTTATAAATTCTAGCTTTACTTGGTTGAAGTCCATATTTATTGATTATAGGTATATAAAATACTTAATTACTTCAACAAGAATTATTTATTTTAACCTAACGTAATGTAAACATGCCGAAATACGCATAAGGTTAAAATAAATAAATACTGTTGAAGTAATTAAATATTTTATATATCTATAATCAATAACAAATTATTACTTCGCAGTAAAGTGCCTTAACATGGATATTATTGTACTTTACAAATATACTCTGGTCTAAAAATTTTAATTTAATTGAGTGCAAGAAATTGGTTTTTACATGTAGAAGTAGAGTGTTTTCTCAAAAAATATTATCCGTGTTCTGGATTGAATGAAAATTATTATTTTGATTAAAGATATTGACATGTTTCAATCTAAATAAAGGATTTGTTTTAACAATATTTTATTCCCAAAGCTTCTGGTGTCGGTGATAAGCCTTAACAGCAGAAATAGGTCGCCGATAATAAATATAATAAAATAACATTCTATTTAATGGATAACTAATTTGTTGATTTATGTAAACTTTTCATTTTCACAAAAAGAATGAATTAAATGTTACCTGATGTACTGTACAGAATCATTTAGCTATAGAAATACATGCCCGTTTGCAAAAAAATCCGTTGTTAAATAATCAATCGAGGCAGTACCTACTATTGTTGTAAAATATGTGATTGCGAAAGCTCTCTAGTTTTAAAGAATTTTTTTTTCAATTTCTAAATACATACTTGTATTTGCTTAAATTTCAGAACAAAAAACTCTCATTCATACTTTCTACAGATTTTTTTTTGTAATTAGTTTAAACTAAAATTTGTTGTTCGTATGTAACTTAAACTGCCTCTACATATTACTTGAATTTTATTCAATAAATTTTTAATTTTGGAAAATTGCGATTGTCCACTTCGCTGGCGGTGGAGTGTAGTGGTTAGAGCTTCACGATTTGTAGCTACACTGCCAAAGGCCAGTGGGTGCGAATCCTACGCACTGAACTTTTTCTGAGCATTTTCATAAATTAAGGCATGTTCAGGGGGTATGACCTCAGTAGTTAGACTCACCGTTGACAGCTACAAGTAATTGCGATTACCAGGTGTAAACTGTATATAACTACAATTTAATCAATGTAAAGTAAAAATAAAAACAAATATTAAATAAAAGTTACTGTACTTTAGAAATTGTTGCTTATCATATTAAACAGTTTTACTTGTTTTAACAAGGTAGCTGTGTTATTCAGTCTCACGCCGGCGTCGTTAGACTGCACGCGTTGGTGTACGGATGGGTCTGTCACAGGCTTCAGAGAGAGAGAGAGAGAGAGAGATGTAAAGTAATCTGGAAGTGCGCTGAAATTTTTTTTTTAATCCATTTTGGAAAAAGATACTTTGATATTAAATAAAACCTAAAACAAAGAGACAAATGTGTCCGCCAAAAATATAGTGGACAGGAGAAAATAGTTTTGGTTGCACTTAAAATTACTTTGTGAATCTTATTTTACTATCACTAATAATCAATTTTGCTTAAACAAAAATTCTTCATCGTTTCTTGTTTATTAAATAAAGGGGAATAAAATTTGAGTCGTTACAGAGAAATTAGCGAACTGAAACCCGAACCAAATTATAGACCATTTTAAGCTCTATTAGCCCATAAAATATAAAAAAGGCGTATTGCTATTTTTGAGCAATGATGAAAATGTCAAATTTTTGAAATTCTTTTTCTTCGTAGTTTCAGTAGTTCCAAAAATTCTCGTAATTTGTATTATTGTGTACCATACAGTACCATATTTCATAACGTTCTGATTGCTCGTTTTTGAGTAGATAAACTTTAAAGCCAAAATTTTCGAAAATTAATAGAAAACGTCACAGAAAAAATAGCAAGCTAGGACACGAACCAAATTGTAGCTCATGCCAGGCCCTATAAGCCTATAAAACTTTGAAAAATTGTGTAGTCAGCTTTTGAGCAATATTTTTCTGATAAATTCCAAGATTCTGGAAAAATATTTACTTTACAGTTTTCATGCGTTTAAAAATTCCCGTAAATAAGTAATGTTGTATCCTCCTAGATCGACTACAATACCAAATTCTATCTCAATCTGCCAACTCGTTGTTGACTGACTAATAAGGCGTTAAATTAATTTTTTCTTTAAAACTGGTAGGCTTCGAAAAATGTATTCGCTTTGTCCAAAGGTCTTCTATTTGATTCCGTTTCCAGTTCTGATTCAGATTTAGAAAATTCGTTTTCAAAAAAAAAATATTCTAGCAGCAAAACATGTCTAATTTCCGCTTTCGGTTTCGGTTTTTGTAAAAGCTTATTTTGGCTATGAATTTTTGATATAGCCCTAAATTTAAAAATTCATCGAAATCGGGCCATTTCTTGCGGAGTGATGAGGCGCCACATGCACACGCACACATTCTTACCCAGAGACAAACTATACTGAAAATATGAGAAAGTATAAATTAATACTTTCAAATGCGTTTTTTATATGCTACAATACTTATTTTCGTTAATTTACAAGATTTTAGAAATAATGTTTTGAAAGAATTACATTACGCTAAAATTTTGATTTACTTCTAGATCTTAGAAATATGATTTACTGTTTTTGTGAATTTTAAAAACTACATAAAAGAGAAGCTGAAAATCAAGACCAAAAACTGAAATGATTTTGCTACATATTAGCCGGATAACTAGAAAAGAATTTAAAGTTTAATGCTCATATAATTAGCCATAATTATTTGTGGAAAATCATAGCTTTAGTTTGTTCTTTTACTGCACTCATAAAACTTGAATTTATGACCAACATACAACGAATATCCATTAGGGCATTAGTGAATGTTTCATATACGTTACATGTAGCAAAATCCATCCATATAAGCATGTGTGCAACGTAGAATAATTTCCAACCAATTTTCCTTGATATTTCAGGAAAATTCGATTCGATGAATCAATTTGCTATCCTAACCTCTCGAAAGTCCTTATATGTGTTGATACATAATGAAATTAATTGCAGAACTCAATTTACTAACTTTTAGGGTTTATTTTGTAAGTGGGTTGTTAGGTGATATATGGAACGAGATGGACGAATGTAGTGTGGACGTATTTTATTATGTAGGGTGATGATGTTCGCGTCGTTGGCGCTACATCAGATAAGGATAGTAATCTAATCCCTCATTCTTTTAAAGTCTATGAGGATAGCGGAGGTCCCTGAGGACCTTGCAACTTCACGCGCCAACTTCTTTACTCGCTTGTTAATGGAGTTTGTTCGGCGATGGACGGCGAGTGCCCTCGGAACGACGAGAATCTCGCCCACAAGATGAGGGGCCAGTGGCGCCACACACAAAACACTAAATACCTGAACCATGTAACAACTTAGTTTAACTTGTGCAATTTACACATTCTTAGACGTAAATACTTCCTGCAACTTTGGGAGAGCATAAAATTTAACTTGTTCGCAGACGAAATTCATCTAGACGTTTCCTAATTAACTCCAGTTTTAATTGGCACGTATAAGGAAAATTTCTACTAAAGACTTGCTACACTCGCGATCAGCGGGTTTCAGAAATAAATTTGCTCGGGAAAATGTTACACAGTAAAATTGCATTCATAAAATGTGGCAATTCTCATGATTTGTAAAGTTGCGTGTTTCATCCAGTTTTGTGTCACCTGCTTCCATGTGAGCACTAAATGTCGTACGGCATTTGTGTTCCATAATAGAATATGAGCCTTTATTAAATGTTTAGTATCCATAAAATGAAATTTATATGAGATTATGGGATACAGCGTGCGTTGTTACATTTATTACAAAGTTCTCTGAGAGATCCAATTTTGCTTTATGACGCTTTGATGGCTGCACCCAAACAATAAAAGAAGTACCTTCGTACCAACCCACTTGCAATTTTCTTCATATATTTTTTAATTACGTGCGAAACTTTAGCTTCCTACCTACGGTTTAACCCCTTGCAAACGATTACATGCAAGCGGTCTACTGAAATTGCCTTTGGCTTCGCAAAACCCAGACAAACTCCTCCTGCTTTTAGTCAACCAAAAGCACTAAAAGTAGGAACAATGAAACTTTTGCGCATCAACTGGAGTCTCTTTAACCCAAGAGAGTTTATCGCAGCAGCGAAGATTAGCGCGATTTGTCACATGTTGAGCTTCCCACCTCATCTGCAAATAAACCGTATTAAGGCCCGTCAATCTATTTTGTAAACGGTCGTGTGTTGGATGAAAAATAACGTCAGAGGCTCGTCAAACATTTCCATAAAGGATTTCGACAGAATTTCTGATAATCATTAAAATATTGCCGCAGGAATTTTGCTTAGATGGGACGTAAATAATTGCCGCACTTCAAAGGCATTCCTTGAATAAGTGGTACAACTGAAATAAGTTGTATTTTGCGGGTGACATCCGTGTACGTGATGGAAAGTGGCAATAAAACAGCCTCTGTTGTGGGGGTTTCAGCTTTGAGTTTTAAACTCGGGACTGAGGTGGAGCGGCATATTTTATTTTCAAAGCAATCTACATTTTCTAGCTTCCAGAACAGAGTTACCTTTTAGATTAAAATAGTTGCTGTTAAACCTTAAATGAGATGAAATTAACCATACGGCTTTTGTTCTTAATCTTGTGGAAAGAGTTTTTGAACAACTTGGTATTATTTGGTGTACTTTTTAGAAATGGGCTTGCTTAGAATCGTGTAGAAATTTTTATTATTTACGATTCGGCTCTCAGTTCACTACTGCTAAATTGTGACTTTGGAATAAATTGTCGCTTTAATTACTTTCCGATTTATGCATTTTCCCTTTGTTTTATAATGAAACAGATGAGTGCATACTGCGTTGCGGTTTGATAAAAAGCTTTGATGTTTTCAACATGGATTGTGTCTATCAAATAGTGTAGATATTGTAATGAAATTCACTACTATGTTGGATTATTAAATACGTTCACAGATTCATTTTTAAAAGAATACTGATTGTAATGTGCACTTCTGATTTGTTAGTGATACTATTTGTTTCCACCACAGTTTCACATGGATTGTGCGTGATTTGCATAACTTATGAAATTAACTTCTGCTGCTAACTGATGTTAGAAAAAAAACCTTAAGCGCAAATAAAGCGGAAAGAGACTGGGCAAAAAATTTCCTCAAAAATGTAGAAGAATAACTTCCACAGCAAAGTTAATTTAACATTCCTCGCCGCTATACGATGTATACCTACTTAAGAGGCAATTATTAAATTCGCCAAAACTTTGGAAGTTTTGATTTTGACAAATAAGCTTTTTTTATAGTTTAACATTACCAAAAACTTAAGTGCCTGTGTGTGTGTGGCTATGTGTGTTTGCACCCTAACTCAAAAAATCCAATTTAGGCTTAAAAGATTGGTTGTCACAATGGGGTAAAACTACGAACTGACGAGGTTTGCCTGGTTAAAAAGAGGGCAATGAGGAGTGCTTTACTTTAATAAAGACGCACTCGAAAAATAAGCTCAGATATGTATTTTATTCATACCAGATACCCCATCTGCGCAAGCGCTTCATTGCTTCCACCCCATAACGATTGTTAATTTTCTTTTAATTTACTCAATTTAGCTTCAAATTCGGTATGAACGTGTTAACTTACAATAGGAACAACTTTTTGTCGAAAAAATAATTCCGGCAGGTTTTGTTTTGGTCGCTTACCTGAAGTAAAAATAGTTTTTTAGATTTCAGCATATAAACAAAAAACCAGACGATTTATTTTTAAAAATAAGAGGGGTGGGGTCTGTTTCAGTATGCAAGGAAGTTTTCACTGCGCTTATCCGACAGCGTTTTTACTCCCAGTATAGAGAAGTATTGATTTCATGCAAATGTTCTTGTTGACGGAAATACACGCTTTGGACCTCCAGGAACTCAAAAAAAAAGTTTATAAAACGGTCAGTCTATGTGTGGATGGGTGTGTGGTCTTCATAACTTCGAAACGGATGATCCGACTTCAGTGAGCTTTGGAATGTGGAGGCTTACCAAAAATCCATCAGGGAAATAAGTTTTTAAAAGTAAACCGTAACCAGAAGCGGAATATACCGTCTGTCTATAAAATACTCCCCCCCCCCTAACTACCTTTTGAACGACTTGATATTTTACCACACCATTCGGTGTGCTTTAATGGAAAATGAAATACTATTTTTTAGCCAAAAATTAAATTTTGTATCATTGAAAATGGCGACTAGGCGCCATTGTGAAATTTTTTTTTAAAATAGAAAGGGCGTCGAGTAACACCTCATTTGAAAGGTCTTTTAGTTCTGCGTCTGATCCTAGAGTTTCAAAGAAAAATATTTAGCCATAACAAAATGGCGGATTTTAAGCAAATGGACTCACTCAATGCAAAATTGTTTTGATTTTTTTATCCAGTAGTCCACTTTTTCATTTGCAGGACAAAAGTTTCCCAGAAATATCTTAGGTGGCTGGAAATAATATTGAAAACGTTATGTTCCAACAAGACGGTGCGCCGCCTCATTATTATAGACCTGTTTCTGATTTTCTCAACGAATTTCTTGGAAGATGGATTGGTAGGCAGGGGCTTGTAGAATAGCCGACTCGCTCCCCAGATGTAACTTCCTTAGATTATTTTCTATGGGAATATCTGAAATCGAAAGTGTACAGAACCCGTCCAGAAACTAATGAAGAACTGGAGCAACGCATTACAGAAGTTTGCAGAAATATCACTCCAGAAACTTATGAAAATGTAAGGCAGGAATTTCATAACCGACTTTTTATGTGCCAAGAAGTGAATGGTAAACATTTCGAACACTTAATGTAATTTTTTTTGCTTTAATTCTTAGTTTTTTTAAATAGACTTCTACTTACTTTATAGACACAGTGTATGTATTTGTGGTAGCATTTTTTTAAACAGAATTTTGTTTGACTAAAAACGGAAACCTATACCTTCTCTTGAGTTGCCATTCCCTTGGTATTACAGTTGGCGAGAGGGTCAAAGCCAAATTTTTAAATCACTCGGCGTCGTAAACTTTGTACACCTCTGTACTAAAGAAATTCAGCTTAAACTGTGTAGTTTCCAATTGCTTTCACAGTTCCTAGTGTCTCATACTGAAGTTTAACGGTTGCAACCGCAACGATTTTTTGAAAATATTGACTAGCGCCTTATTATTCAAAAACGAGATGACAAATCGGAATAATTCTCTTTTGTAATAGGCATATAAAACCGCATTATTACTGTGCACAAACATTTTCCAAAAGATAAAGCTATAAAGTGAAAAATATGTTCGCAATTTTAAACTTTTTCTAAAACATATTGTTCAAAAACTGGCTATGCAATTACTTTTTAATTTTGTAAGCTAATATGCCTATGGATGAGCTACAATTTTGTTTGTGCCGCAGTCCACTAATTTCTCTGTGACACCTTCTATGAATTTCTGAAAATCCAAAAATTTCTCTCTGTTTTTTTAAGAAACAAGAGCCGATAACAAATTTCTGTTTACGCCAAATTGCTTATAAGTGATAGTAGAATAAAATTATCTACTTAACTTTAAGTACAGCAATATTTGGCGAGGTTAACTTTCCCTCTCTTATGCAACTGTGAATGGACGAGTTTGTTCTTCCGTTTTTAGTTTCCTTTAATCCCAAAAAATATTTTTTTAAATTTCAGATCTAATCGTCAAATGGGATCACCCAATGTAATATTTTTTAAATTACTTTTACCGCTTTGCTGCCTTTTGAACGAAAAAATGAAATCGCGGGGTTGTGACATACAATTTTTGATCGAGTTTAACGATTTGATCTAAAATTTCAATTATTATTAAAGATAGAAACTTAAATTTCTGCAGAAAGTTACGTCAACCGTATATTTTCAAATAGCACCGTAGAGTTTTGATTCAATATCTGAAATTGGCCAGTTTTTCTGATTGCAAAAAATTGAACACCGGCGGTAGATACCTTCGGTATTTTGATGTTTTCCATAATTTTGACACTTTCGATACTTTTGTATAGTATCGATCCTCGACACGCATTTTGCGCTATTGCCGAGCCATCATCACTACATCTAGAGAATTTTCCAAGTAGGGACGTGCAAATACGTTTCAAACACGGCTCTTACAGTTTTACATCTCTTCAGTAAGACGGTAAAATGAAAAATTCACTACTGCATTTCATCAACCTCGTCTTTTAGCCCAAAAGCCAAATACCTTTTAATAGGTACGAGTAATTTTTAACTGTCTCAAAACGTTTTAAGAATAGTTACCTTAAAACTAGATATAAAATTTTATGTATCAGTCTAGTAAATTTAACATAACTAACAATATACTGATGAAAAGTTGTTTTTTTTTTTATATTAAATCAAGAAACTGCCTTTCATAACCGTACATTTTAGTGCTATTCATGTCAAAATACCAATTTTCACCTAATAAATTTTGACAGATGTCAATTATCTGACCATTTACGTACTGGACTTTTATTGAAAATACTTCAAAGAAAACATGATTTCGAGGATGAAGAAGAATAGCGAGAACTATAAAAAATACTGAATTTTTTTACATCAATACAGAAAGCGAATTTTGTGTAGCAATTCAACTGCATGTTTTATTTTATTGCTGAAATTAGTGCCATCAAACAAACCTATACTTAATATTAAATTTTCAAGTTTTCAAATAAAAATTTTATGGAGCTTTGAAGTAGAACTGAAAATGTTGCGATAGAAGTCACAGCAAGTAATGTTAGTCTGTCAGGGAAATAAAAGTTTGCAGCTTTTAAATAACATTCAAACGTTTTTTAGGATATATTTTAAATAACTCATCTAACAAATTTTAAACTCTTGATATTATTTTCGTTTTGAAAATTACCAACAATGTTTTTCTCAAAAAGTGGCTTTTATGAATTGTGAAAAATTACATCACATCTCTTTAACGCGGGAGACGATAAAAAATTTCTGTTTAAGCTAAATATTTTATGAGTGATAGTAAAATAAGATTGACAACTTAATTAAGCGGCGCGGCGCCGATATATTTAGGGAGTTATTGTATCTCTCCCACCTAACTTTCAACTGACGTGTTGTTTGTATCATATCTGCAATTTCCTTTATTGTCAAACAATCTTTTTGCAAAAACTCAAAAATATATTTCTTTTTCAAGAAAAACGTTAGGTTTATCAATACAGTCTGATATACTCCTAGGTTGTTGCTGTAAGTTCCAGGTAGCTTATACAATTGTTTTTTTAATTACAGTACGACAGGAACGTGCGCTTCAGCTGCAGTTTCTTGTTTCATTTTACGACGCCGCGCCGCTGAGAATTACGTTTTGGTAGTCACTTTTCACGCCTGAAACGTGTTTTCAATATTATTTGTAACAATTTCTAAAATATAGGAAAGTTCATGGGAAGTGCTTTGTTCATCTTTTTAAGAAAATTTTCGTGTTAATAATAAACTATAACGTTGCTGTTTATTGATTTAAGGAAATGTCTAATGAAAGAATACTTAAAAACCAACAGTTATCATGAGTATTACTATACTTAGGGAGCTCACGTGATTATAAAGGAAAATTTCGTAATTTCATAAAAACCAGTAAGTTAATTAATGATAAAATATTACGGTGTTTTTCCAGCAGCCATCTCTAATTGCTATTTTGTGGGCAGTAAATAGACAGTTGTCGCAGCAATGTGTATTCCTTCCAGATGTTCTAATTTCCTAAATTGCGTGTCCCTTACTATTTCTTTCTGAATTCCTGGAAAGCCGGGATCTCGGCCATTTCAGAGGAGATTTGCGATAATTTCCCGATAGGGCTGGTTATCAGTGAAAAAGCAGGTGTTCAGGTTTCGTGTCGTGATTTTCGGCATTCACAGCATTTATCTTAGGTGTAGCGATAACCTTTAGATGTGCGGCATCGCCACCACTGACGGGATGTCCCGTGGGAGAGCCGGGATTGCTAGAGACTCAAGTTGACCTCTGCTCACTGTCACCTTCAATATCACTCCCACATTTTTACCGGCAGACAGCCAAGCACAGGCTGTTGCCGTAGTGTTACTCTTTTTGGCGTCACAGCGGTTGGTATACGTTTGGTCTCTCCATCTCGGATATGCTCTGTTGCCTGTAGGTTGACGTTAACCAATTCTATGTTCATTTAGTTCAATCACAAACCGGGAACTTTATGCCCTGGAGATATTAGTTTGGCATGCACTGTATACTTTCAGAGTGAAAAATGGTGTTGAAAATAACTCAGCATTTCGGTTTAAAAGCGGCTTCTATTGGAAATATTTTCCGGATTTAGAAGCTTGCGTTTAATTCCCCAACTTTTTAATGTTCCTGGGCAAATAAGTGTAAAGTTAATTTTTAAAAAGAAACTTTCGCAGTACCGTTCTCGAAGAAAAGTGGCTGAATTCATTTTATTTATTTACATTCTCAGACAAAAATATATTATTTTTCGCTATAAATCCGAATAAAAGGCCGTAAGATAACAATGGCATTCAGAAAACTTCAACCTTTTAACAACGATCTTAAACACGGCGCTTTAGTTATTGATGTTAGGGGTATTTGATGGTTAAGATTAGAAAGTTTATTCGTGCTTAAATTTTTTATCGATTAATTTAACCTTTCCGAAATTGTCATTTAATCCAACTTTCAAATTATAATAATTTACTAAATGCAGTGGCGGATTCCTCAATAGGCTGACAAGGCTGCAGCCTAGGGCATCAGTATGTTGATAGCCTCATTTTTTCTTCATAATTTTTGGGGCCTCATATTTTCCTCATAATTTTGGGCTTCATAAACTTTTTTTTTAATAAGAATCATGAAGCCGTGCGTGAGCACGACCCATGATTCCCATCCCACTCCTTTACCCGGGCTCAGCACACTAAATGCTCTTCACCGGTCTAAGATGCCCCACCCCTGAAAGACATGCAACCCAACATACACACCTACATACACCATTCATTGACCCGTCGGAAGCCTCAAAATATGTTTTTTGCTATTTTTTAAGCTTTCAAATGCACATTCCATTATCTTGCATAGGTAAATTATAGTAACGTAATCAAGTTGCAGGCTTCCGCGGCCGTTGTTAATGGCATCTAGTCTTCCGGGTTGGAGCCGCGTCATCGGTGAATAAACTGCCGAAGTTTCGTCCTCGGTTGCACGGGACATCTTCAGAGCTGTGGTTGTGTTGCAGAACCCAAAGTGACTACAGCTCTGAAGATGTCTCGTGCACCTTAGGATGAAACGTCGGCAGTTTATTCACCGATGAGGCGGCTTCAACTAGGAAGCCTAGATGCTATAGTAACGTAATGTTATAACCGGTAATCTAGGAAGCGTCATGCCCAAGCGTACTACTTTAAGCTAGGTAACTGCACCAGTGCAACTGTTGGCAAGTGTTCTATTTATTTTTCTACCGGCCGGCAGCTCCTATCATAATGAGGCCTTTGCAGTTCACGTTGCTTTACAAACAAGTTTTGTGTGTGTATTTTCTTTAATAATAACAGTGTGAATATAACAGTAGTTAGTGATATAAGGTGCTTATAAAAAGATTTTAATATTTTTGCTAAAGTAATACTACTTTCGCTGCTGGCGACTCCGGTTTCGAGTTTTCGAACGTTTGGCCAATATGCTGGCACCGCGGATCTGGGGTGCTAGAATAAGCAGTTTTAACCTTCTGTACGACGTTATAACTGGAATCGAGTGTATACACCGTTTCCCAGAAAAGTGAACTATATGCAAAAATGCTTGGAAAATTGTATTTTTCCAGATTTTATGTTTTCAGGATATTTTAGATAATAATTTTAAAAGTGCCTTATACTCAAAGAAACAAATTGATAATTTAATATTTAGCAAAAATATATAAAAAAAATTAATAAATTCAGCATGTGTCTTTTTAATCTCAGAATAACAATTACGTACTCTAACGTCTTTGTAGATAAGCAGTTGAGGATGCTGTCTTCTAATCAGAAGTCTCGGGTTCAAATCCTGGATGGGCCACCTTTTTAAAAAAAATTTGGGTTATTTATACAGCTGTTTTCATCTTTTCATAACTGAAGTTCCAATGTTCAATTATGTTATAATAATGAAATAGTTATCAATTTAATTGTTTCACTATCTGAAGTATTAAATTAATAATTTACTGCATAAAACGTATTATTTTTACTATTTTATTATAAAACTGCATAAAACATTAAACAAATAAATAAAGCAATAAAAATAAGTTTGGCCCAGCCAGAATTGGAATACGCGACTCCCGCTTAGAAGACATGGGGGTTAACCGTTTCTCTACAAAAAAATTAGAATACGTTGTTGTTACTGTTTGATTGAAAGAGATTCATCAATATTTATTTGCATTATTGATTAGTTTTTAATGTAATTATTAATTTTTTTGACTTATCGGCTACACTAATAAGAGCTAATAACAATTATACAGTTTAAATTCTTAGCTAAAATATACGAAGAATATCAAATAGGGAAAAATATAACTTCCCATGTATTTTGCATATGTAACAATTCTTGGAAACGGTATATCGTTTTGTCAGCACCTTAGTAAAATGTTATAATAAAATAATGTTAATTTTCTGCAACGAAAAAGGTATTGTGTGGTCAAAAGCAATAAGGATTGAACTTACTTATTGCCAGCCAGCAGGCCTTTTGCTCCCCATCCCCTGTAACTGTCCCAATAAATTTAGTAGATAAGTACTTTTAAAAGCAGAGCCTCATACTTATTTATAGACTAAGACCACATAAAATGTATATCTGGCACTGACTTAATGCCATGAAATATTAAGTTATTAAAACATGAATGGCCCTAAAATAATTTAATAACATATAAGTCTATTCACTGGTTGAAAGATAAGCTGCATCATGTGATAAAATTGATTCAGATATGGTAGCTAATTATGACTATACACACTATAAGACTTTAACTAAGGAAACTAGCTACAAGAGTACTAATTTGATTAAAATATTTCTACAACCTGCTTACCGCAGGTTTCTTTTTACTTCTTTTTAATATCTTGCCTGAGGAGTCATTATCAAATATCCTGACGGCTACTTAGTACGAGCGAACAGCAAAAAAGACAGAGCAGGCTTTGACCATATTCAGAAAACTACAATTAAGGTTGACATTTACAGCATAAAATATGTAATTTTTATGATATAGCATACTCATCATAAAATTGAATTCAAACAACTTTGTGTTTTTAATTAAAACAACTTTTACTGCACTAGAAAGCATATCATCCCTCTTGATACCGAGTAAAGCATTAGCTCTCAATTAGACTAAGATTAATTAACTTCGCAACTTAAACAAAAATTCTATTTAAAAACAATAAACAAAAAGTCGATTTCCTAAATCCACAAAACAAATTGTAAATCAACAGAGGGTAAAGCTCTACAGCTAATTGCCTTTTTCCACATAAAACTGATGCCCGTAATCCATAAAATTTTATTGATTTGGTTTTATTTTGTTGCAGAATTTAAATTACATACGTTAGTCTGAGTTTTAAATTGCAAAATGTCTGACCATTTAAAATCTGGATTTTACCTTGGAAATTAAAAACTCTGCAAGTTCCTTTCTGTTGCGCTTTACAATAAGATGTTTTATTCAAAGTAGTAAACAATTCTAGTACTAAATAGTGACGTTCAGACCAGCGAAGTTTGCAATTTTAATGTTTAATTGTATGTCAATCTGCAATGAAAAATATTTTATGATTAAGACAACTATCTTCCCATGCATTTTCTGCACGGTAGATGACGCTGCCTAAGTGAGATAAGCAACGCTTTCTGAACCGTACGGAAAGCTCCTTCTTTCTCATTTAAGCTGAAAAAGTTTAAATTAATATTAGGTTTTCTTCTTCTATTTTACAAGTAAGCTTGGTATGAAAGACCGCAGCTGCCTTTGATAAAACTCATACTGTAACATTTTAATTTAAAAAAGTAGTTCACTAATATGATGAAAATGGGTGTTAGTTAAACTTTTGCTAAAAGAAAATAATGAAAGTCGAGTTAATTTTGATTATTAACGTGTGAACTTTCTCGAAGTTTCGTGTAAAATGCACTTTAAGTTCCATTGCCGTTTTGAGGTCGTTGTAGATTGATTTTTGTTCTAATTTATGTTCAAAGGTTTCTTCCATCAATCCTCGCTTCTGTTTTAATGGCGCTGGTAAACCGATCTGACTAATCAGCTCCCGAAGGAGATAATAATGGTAGTGTTACCATTCGTACTTAACGATGCTTTTTCAGGCTACTCGTCATATATCGGTTAACATGCAAGTCAAAAGACAGAGTTTGTAGGCAATAAGGCAACTGTCAACTAAAATGTTACTCCATAAAGTCAGCAGTGTATTATACGTTCCGGACCGTATCAACCAAAAAATGCCTAAATTTTGTTAGTTATTAGCCCGAAATTAGAATAAACAACTTAGTAGTACCCTTCATACGCACCCGATTGAAAACGAGGTCGGTCCGCACTAAAAGAAATAAAGAGTGGAGAGTAGTGCTTACACTACCGCTTTAAGTTACTGTTAAAATATAGTAGCTACTAGTATTATACTGTACGTTAAACTAGTGTTAACTTGGCATCAAAAGACGAGGAAGTAAAACTGCAATTATTGTCAACGACTATCTTTTTTGTAATACAACGATAAATTACAGGAATATTACGACTTATTTGACGGGACCTTAAGTTCAGATTGCTTTAAGCCTCTATTTTGGGCCAAAGCTTACAAAAAATGGTTTCTCGAAAATAACTTGCTAAGGGTTGCACTTACGAATATTTTTTAAACAAAAGTGGATTGGATTCTGGATTCTGGATTTAGAATTTGGGTGTGTGAGTTACCTCACGCGCACTTAGGCCACAATAGGTGGGCCCATTGTACTACCTCCCCAGCAGCTCTCCACATTGGACGTCACCCAAGCCATCCAACCTTTTGGATGTACTTGAGGACATCCGCAATTGGAGTGTTGCTGATTTCGGCCATGTTAGGCCAGAAGTCCCCCAGCATGGATCCTCTGGTTGTTGCGAGAGCTGGGCAGTGACATAGGACATGTTCTGCCGACTCGTCGTCCTCGTTGCATGCACGACAGTTTGGGCTGTCCGCCAGTCCCATCCTGTGCATGTGTTGCTTTAGGGTGCAGTGTCCAGATAAGATACCCACAACTAGTCGTAAGTTCCTTCGGGACAGTTGCACACAGTATTTGGCTGTTTTTGGCGAGGGTGCCGTAATAGCAGCCCTTGCTTGACGACAGCTTTGAGTGTTAACCCATCTTCGTGTGAAGCTTTTTAAGGTTTCTTGGTATAGCATAAAGCTTAATGTCTTCAGGGATATGGGAATTACGGGTTCTGGCCCCCAGAGAGGTTGTCCAGAGGCCAGTCTCGCAATCTCATCAGCCTTTTCGTTGCCGTAGGTTCCGTCATGTCCTTTCACCCATACAAGGGAAACGGCATTATCTTTTGAGATATCGTCGAGAGCTTCACGACACCGCAGTACCACTCCTGAGGTGATTTTGCAACTGCCTAGGGCTAGTAAAGCGGCTCTGCTATCGCTGTAGATACCAATACGTTGGTTCTTGATTTGTCGTTCAAGAATTGCATTTGCACCATGCATTATTCCCACTACCTCCGCTTGGAAGACAGTGGCAATTTTGCCTAGTGGTATACTCTGGCGCAGGTTTAGGTCATCGGAGAAAATTCCGGCACCCGTTCCATGCTTTGTTTTAGATCCATCGGTGAAGATGGATATGTCCATATGCTGGGTTGGTCCAGCATTCGCGTAGACACTAAAGTGTCTATTAAAGGCATATTGTAAAGGAAGGTAGTCCACCATAGCATCCAGAAGAGGAATCTTGACGATTGCCTCATCCAGGATGCGGGTGTGTCTGCCTCCCTTGCCTGCTGTTTGCCACAGCCCCTTGTGGCGCAGCCTTAAAGCAGTTCTCACAGCTACTTCCTCCACAAAGAGATCAAGTGGAGGAAGGCATAAGATCACCTCTAAGGCGGCCGTGGGGGTTGAGCGTATAGCACCTGTAGAACTGAGACAAGCAAGACGTTGCACGTGTCCCAGTTTGGTTGCTGCCGTAGCCTGTCTGACCCTGGGCCACCAGACAAGTGCTCCGTAGCATAGCATGGGCCTAATCACGGCAGTATACAGCCACAAGGTAATTCTAGGGGAAAGTCCCCAAGATTTACACAGAGCGCGGCGACACTGCCAGAAAGCCATGCATGCTTTGTTTGTTTTAGCTTTCAGGTGTTTCTCCCAGTTCAGCTGTTTGTCAAAAATAACTCCCAGGTATTTGACATTATCTGAGAATCTGAGAGAAGTATTGAATAGGAGAGGTGTACGTAAGGGTCCAACCTTCTTTTTCTTTGTGAAGAGTACCATCTCTGTCTTCAATGGGTTGACAGATAGGGACTGTTCATTACACCACTTTTCTGTTATTCGAAGAGCCGTCTGCATTAAGGTGCAGAGCATGCCCTCAAACTTCCCCGTGATGAGGATGGTGATATCATCCGCATATCCAATGGTATGGAATCCAGCATCATTGAGTGCGCTTAGAAGGCTGTCCACCACTGTATTCCATAACAGTGGAGACAGAACTCCGCCCTGTGGGCAGCCTTTCATCACGACACCTCTAATTGAGCTGTCTCCTAAGTTAAATTGCACTGCTCTCATTGCAAGCATGTGCTTTATCCACTCACAAAGAGTAGGTGCAACACCAAGTCTGCGTAAGGCAGAGTTTATACTTTCAAAGGTGGCCTTGTCAAAGGCACCTTCAATATCAATGAAAACTCCCAGGGTAGACATTTTGTTGTCTAATGATCTCTCGATCCGATTCGCTACGGCATGTAGCGCCGATTCGGTAGATCTCCCTGGGATATAAGCGTGTTGGTTCAGGTGCAGTGGGTGTGAAACAAGCACCTTCTCCCTTATTTCCCTGTCACAAAGTCTCTCAAGAGTCTTTAATAAGAAAGATGTAAGACTAATGGGACGGTAAGATTTGGCCAGGGTGTAGTCAACACGCCCTGGTTTGGGAATAAAAACTACCTTCACTTCTCTCCAGCTCTCCGGTATATATCGAAAGGCGATACATGCCCGGTAGATGCGCACCAGGTGGGCAATTATCAGGTCCAGACCCCATTGTAATAGGGCTGGGAAGATACCGTCCACTCCTGGCGACTTGAAGGGGAGAAAGGAGTTTATAGCCCAGGTTACTTTGTCGCCCCTTACGACCCGGTCCGCCACTTCCCAATCCTCCTCAATGGGAGGTGGGGTGTCGGGCCTTGGCCATACACAGTCAGGGGTAACAATGCAGCCTGGGAAATGTGTTTGAATTAGCACTTGTGCTGTCTCTTCGGGTTTGGTTGTCAAAGAACCATCCCCTTGCCTGAGACAGCCAGGTTGTTGATTGGGGTCTTTGGAAAGGATCCTTTTTAGTCTTGCCGCTGAGGTAGTAGTCTCTATAGAACCGCAAAAAGTTTTCCAAGAGTCCCTCTGCCTCCGGCGGATTTCTTTTTTATATATTCGTTTTTGGTCTTTGTAGGCCTCCCAGTCACTAGTAGTTCTAGTTCTCTTTGCTTTATTGAAGAGTTTACCCAGCACTGATCTCATCCTGTCGAGTTTCTTGCACCACCAAGAGGTTGTGCGACTCGCCTTGGGTGTCTTCAGGGGGCATGATGATTCATAGGATTGCAAGAGCGAGTTTTGCAGAATGTCAACGCTGGTCTGCAGGTCCTCTACCCGAGCAATCGTATCCGGGAAAATCGACTCCGCCAGGTGGGCTTCCAGATCTACTTTATAAGATAGTCTGTCGGTCTGCCTAGGGTTCCGATATTGTTTTGGTATGGCCGTAGTTCCAGATAATCTGAAACAGAGCCATCTGTGGTCTGACATGGATACAATAGGTGATACATGCCAGCCCACAATATTATTTGAAATACCTAACGATGCCAGGGTGACATCAATCACCGTCTGGCTGCGCGTTGTGACAAAGGTAGGTTCACATCCACGGTTCAGTATTTCTAGGTTTGTACTTATTAGGTACTCAAGTAAAGATTTTCCTCTGGTGTTGATGGTACTGCTGCCCCACGAAACGTGGTGAGCGTTCGCATCACAACCAATAATTAGGTGTTTATTTTCCCTCTCACAGTAATCCACCAGTTCGATCAACTCCGCGCTGGGCGGAGGGTCGATTGAGTCACCGGGAAGGTATACCGATGCTAGTATAACATCTTCTTTTCCTTCGTTAATGCTGCAACTCACCTGTACCGCCGTAATATCGCGCGTACAGAGGTGTGGCAAAGCGAAGGCTTGTAAGTGCTTGGGACAGTAGATGCACGTCCTTGGTTTCTGTTGGGTGTTATCTGTAAAGACAGCGCCATTATTATTATTTAATCCACAGATCTTAGATTTTACAATCCAAGGCTCTTGTATTAATGCAACAGTGTCCTGCTGACTGTCGAGATGTCTGCGTAGAGTGACAGCAGCCACTCGACAGTGTTGCAGGTTAATTTGTATAATATTTAGTCCAGGCTGAGTGGACATGGGGTCAACAAAAAGAATTAGTCGGCCCCGGTGTCTGACCCGGACTCCAACAGTATCTCCATCAGCATCCTCTCCTCCTCACAGATTGTGTCCATGGGGGTGGGGAGTTGTGGGGATTCCTCTTCGGATGGCTGCTCTGGTAGCGGCACTCCGGGTGGTGGTGGAGGGGTGTCCCCAGACGCACCCTGATCTGCAACTGAATAGGGTTGAGGGGTGTCCGTAGACGCACCCTGCCCTATAGGCTGATTTTCAGAGGCTGGAGGTGCATCTCCAGGCTTCTGAATTTTTATGCTTAGGGTGGTAAACTGATAGTGCAGTTTACCTCCTTTGCTTTTGACGGCCGTCTCGGCCTCTCTGTTTAGGCCAAAAATTAGGAGCCTACCAAGTGGCTCCTTCTTTTCGGCCGTGTGGAAGAGGGGCCAGTCCCCAACGCCCATCCCGGGGTTCTGCACTGCCAGTCGACGACAGACAGTCTCCGTAGGTTCGGGTTTCCCCGGGACCCACAGAGCTGCCTTCGCCAGCCTGGGCAGCCGATCCACCTGAACGACGCTGAGGCGAGCACCCTCCCACAGGGCAGGCAGGTTCGCGACCGCGTCTGTCAGCCACTTCAGCGTCTGGTCGTCCTCACAGGTGATTCGAAGAATCTCCCCGGAGTACTGCCAGCCCCTAAAAGTGGGTGGAATTTGGCCTTCAACTAGGGCGAACATATAGTTGTCCAGAGCCACTAGCAATTGGGCTTTTATTAGGTCCGCTTGGACCTGGGTGATTTTGCCGAGGGGGATCCTAAGATCCACGATGGCCACGCGGAGGTGCCTGGTAAGGGCCTCTTTGTAGCCACCGGTCCTCTCGGTGACGTTATGGTCAGGTTTGACCTTCTTCCTTGGATTGGAGGTGGAGGGCGTGCTTCCATCCGATCTAATCCTTTTGCTAGTGGAAGGTGTAGGACCACCGGAACCGGCCGCCTTGGGGCTTGCTCTGTGAGCCAGTCCCTTGGTAGCGGTTGAGGAGACCCCACTTCCCCTCCCACTTCTGCTGCTTATTTTGCTTGAGCCTACCGCCCTAGGGTTAGCTGCAGGAGCCAGCCCTTGGGTGGAGGTAGAGGCAGTGGCGTCGGAGTTCTCTGCTGCTAAGCGAGCCTTCCTCCTTCGTTTCTGTTCGGAGCCAGAAATCCTCTTCCTCTTTGGAAGAGTCTGTTGCTCCTTCTTTTGTTTTTGTTGTTGTTGCTGCTGCTGCTGCTGTTGTTGCTGCTGCTGCTGCTGGCTTGTTACAGGGGTATCCGAAGACGCACCCTGTACGATTTCTTTGTTTTTGTTTTCCATGCTGAAACATATATATTCATCTCCCTAGCTCCTCACCCACCACGGAGCCCAACAAGGGGACTTTAAGTTACTGTTAAAATATAGTAGCTACTAGTATTATACTGTACGTTAAACTAGTGTTAACTTGGCATCAAAAGACGAGGAAGTAAAACTGCAATTATTGTCAACGACTATCTTTTTTGTAATACAACGATAAATTACAGGAATATTACGACTTATTTGACGGGACCTTAAGTTCAGATTGCTTTAAGCCTCTATTTTGGGCCAAAGCTTACAAAAAATGGTTTCTCGAAAATAACTTGCTAAGGGTTGCACTTACGAATATTTTAAACAAAAGTGGAGCAGCACTAAATTATTTATAAAAGAAACTTCATAATTTTTCTAAATGCAACTTGTTTCGAAAAAAAGTCTAGTCGACGTATTATCAAGTGGAGTGGAAAGTGAAGTAATGTACTGATTTCCTCACCACGCAAGAAACACAGCGCATGACACGTCGCTGAGTAGTATCCCCAGTAAGTCTAATGATGAGCATTAGATAACGTAAGAAAGATACATGAAGCGCCTGTTGCTAGGATTTCCATGTCTGAATTTTGCAGTATATGTGTAAACAGTAAATAAAAACATTACGGAATTATTGAAAAAGATAAAGTTGACGTTACTTTCTGCGAAACATTCTACAAAAATTTATGTTTCTACCGTTAATAATAATTGAAAATTAAGCTTGAACCTTCATATTGGACCACCTCGAGCATATAACACACAACCCCACGATTTCGTTTTTTCAGTAATTTGTTTTTTATTATTAAAGAAAAAAAACAACCCCACGATTTTGTTTTTTCAGTAACTTGTTTTTTATTATTAAAGAAAAAAAACTTAAATTTTTGCTTTTAAATAACACCATAGATTTTTGTTAATATTTGAAATTTGGCTAGTTTTATTGATTGCAGAGATGCGACACATGTGGTACGTACTTTCAATACCTCGCAACATTTGAAACTTTCAACACTTTTGATACTTTTGCTAGTTTGAAACTCTTGTCGCTTTCAATACTTCGATACTTTTGATACTTTCGATACTTCTATGCATTCGATACTTTTGATACTTCTCTGATAATGGTGTACCTACCTAATGATGGTGTTCTTAATGCCAGTTGCAATACAGAAAATAACTTCAGTTGAATTTTTCATCAATAAATGTTTCATTCCTGGGTGCAGCCTACAGGGCAAGGACCTATTGGACTTCGGCGACAGCGTTATGCAATGCGTTGGAATCGTTAAAAATCACTACAACCTCTTTTTTGCAATAACTTGCAGATGGTCTTTTTCATTTTACCGAAAAATATTGCGTCATAAAAAGAATGTTGTCCTTGCACTCTCCACAGTGCTTGCAACTAGCCTATTAATACCTTTTGCTCGCAATCGTACCTGTTCTTAGTTTTAGGAAATAAATGGTGTAGTTTAATATGGTTAGCGCTATTAAGAAGACCATAAGGTCGACGTCTTCTTTGACTAGGGAAACAGATTTTTTGATCTTATTAAAAGCGAGTGAGACGGGTGTTTTGATGATCAAAACATCAGCGTCATCTGTTCTACTTTTGTAATGTTTGCGACCGCGTGCAGATGAAACAGCTCTTATTTCTGTTGTTAGACAGAAGCTTCTCTTGAAACATGGTAACCGTATAGTATTGTCATCGTGATCGGGGTAAACATCCGTCGATGTGTACTTATCTGCGATGATGTTCGATAGCTTTCATATGAGTTGCACTTTTATGGAACACCACAACTACATTTGAATGAAAGTTTTATTTCATATATTATGCTATATATTTCGAACCCACTGCTCCGAATGTCTGTCTCACCGTTGGGCCCATACATCGCGATTAAGAGAAAATCCGCCGTTAAAAATGCAAATTCAGTCTTCAAGATGCATTTTTTCGTCATTGAATGAAAAATGCTGAAAAGGCTTGATTTCTTAGTTTTGGGCATGCAAACCAATTTTGCTCAAAAACGGTTACATTTACAAAAAAATGTTATTAAACCTTTCCTATTGAAAATTCCGTGTTCTTCAACTTTTGTCGGAAACATATTTTGCTAGGTGCAACCATTATTAATTTATTTTTTTATATTTAAATAAAGATCTTCTCAAAAATTAAGCTTGTTATTGCGTTTTCCCTAGATTTAGAAATTTATAGTGATTATAGTGACTGGATAGATTGTAACAGATTATTCTACTTTTGTAGATTTCTAAATATTGAACAATTTCTTAATAATAGCATTGACTATACTCTTATAGACCCGCAACGTTTACGAATTATTACATTTCTTGAAATAGTAGTAAACGTGAGCGACAGGTTGCGCTGTTTGTACTAAGAGATCTAGAAAGCAGTCAACCAAACAAGTTATAAACAACACTCTTAAATAATACTATGCTGGTCGATTGTGATGAAGGGCCTGTCCTGGTCGGCCTATGCCAGTTCGACCGCCAAAACATGTAGCTGATGTTCTAAATATATTCAAAACAAGAGAAACTGTCGTTACACGTAAACTTATAATACTGAAAGTTGATAATTCGGATGTCGGACAAAAATGGCTATAAAATCTCTATTTGGGAACTTAACAAAAATATGCAAAGAATAAAAAATATATTTTTTAACTAAAGCTAATTGATAGGCGGAGTTAAAATCACGTAAATGCCGGAAAAGTTTACGATTTGCCTTAAGTTGTTCTATCAGATTCCGTGCTCAAATTTTCAAAACTTAGTTTTGAAAAAACGTTACCCAAAAAAAAGAGGTCTAACTTCCGTTTCCGATTTCGGATTTTTTTGAAAAGCTTAACTGGAACTACAATTTTCGATATACCTCTTGATTTTAAATTTCATCAAAATCAGCCAGTACTTTCGCCTGTAGAAGCGTCACCCACAGATATACATTTTTAAAAAAACACTTTTTTGGGTTCCTTGAGTACACCTTGCACGTACAAAAATGGTGTAAAATATTATACAATATTTGAATTGCATAGCCTGCGGTGTAGGTAATAGTACAAAGTTGTAAGTGACACACGTCATCATTGTTGAAAACGTAACCGAAATTTAAAAAATTTTAACCGTAACCGAAAAGCGAAACGTTATTTTATTTCGATTTACGTCCCTGGTTTTATTGCATGAAACATTAATTAATAATTTTTTAAATTTCTAAGTTTATCACAAACACCCGCATTTCCTACTCTTACATCTCTCGATGTCCACACAGTTTCTTTATATATGCGCACTAATATTAAAAAGTTTATTAAAAAATCAAAATGAATAATGCAAAAACTGCCTTCCAGGAATTACAATACTCCAGTCAAATCATACAACTCCGAATATCATAGCAATATCTCGGTCAAATTTGAAGATAACACTGGCATGCAACCATTCAAAGAACGGGTTTTTTCGCAAGGAATCCTACGCCGTCAAACTTGTGAAGATCGGGTTTACGTAGCGCACAATATAACGATTTTTGTAAAAGTGAAAATATCTCGGTCAAATATGAATTTGACGCACGTCATCATTGTTTACGTTTACAGTAAAGGACATTCCGGTTCATCGCCTTTCTTATCGCTTTTTTGATGCATTACTGTATTTGAAAAGAGCGATTTGTCACTATCTGATTCACAATTTGCTTGGTCAGATATAATAATATTTAAATTCATATTAATTATGTGTCGCAAATTTGCCCTAAATGTAGATATTTATATAAACATATTTTCAAGGATGTCTTGAATTAATCTTGACGTAAGCAAAAACGGGATACCTTCCTTTTTTAGATCTGCGTAAAGGCTTAAAATAGCCGTAATTGAGAGCAAAAACCCCTCAAAACAAGGGGGATTTTTCCGTTTCTCAACTGTTTCCCATTGACGAATCCAACTAAGAGCGGCTAAACTAAAAACCTAAAGATGTACAATACCATTCTATCGTCGCCGATTTTAAGTGTTTACACGTGTTTCTATCGTAGGTCGAGTTTAAAGTCCCTTAGTGTAGTCGTCTTCAACTTAAGCGTAAACGAATTACATTGGTTGCGTATCTATAAAGGTATATAATCAAAAATAATAGATAAAATAAGTTATATAGAAACTACATAAAAATAACAAACAACAGAAGCGCCATTTTTCATTACGAACATATTTTAGAATTTTTAATATTCTTAACTTTTTTTCTCTCGGCATTTCTTTTAAATAACGGTTTACTTATATTAATTTCTTGTAGTAGGAGAACAATAATAAAATACTTTTCTGTATTTAATTTCTGCTGTATCAAGTGTAATAAAATTTAGAAATGTTGGTTCATAATAACAGCCGCTCTGGCATTTATTCAATATTGTTAAAATTAAATTCTTGAGAAATTTACAACGCCTACAATTCGCAAGTAGCAATTTTATACCAGACAATAATTTTTAGATTAAAACTCTCAATTTACTTAATCGACCTTGTCAGAAGGGTTGAAAATGTGTTGAACATAATATTATTTCTAGGCTGTTGCTCAGGTATCGAGAGACGAGGGCATATGATAATAAAAGCTTTCTCGTTTGCAAGGATGTGCTTTCATTTCTGGTCTATTTCCTATTCTGCTTTAGATAATGCGTTATATCTAAAATAACGTTATATCATCACCCCTTATCCATACAGAATCAGGGAATGTTATTTCTAGTTGAAGCAAGCAAGCATCGCGGGTTTAGAATTTTAACTCCTCACTAGAAGGGTTTTCATAATACAAAAGGATGTAGCTAAACATTTGATGCTAAATAATTGCCTAATTCAGAATTACTGAATTCTAGCTTGCGTGTAAAATTATTATTCAGTGTCTTATATACGGAAATTTGTTACGTGCGATAATGAGAACAAGGAGAAGGTAATGAATACTTACATAAAGAGGGCTTTGATGATTACTGTGATATTAACATCAGTCAAAGTAGTTTGAATTTTAATGTAAATTCTACCCAACAATATTTGCTGGTAGAATTTTAATTTTTAAAAGCAAATTTTTCTTTTGGTGTTAAAATTACTTTAAAAAACAACGTCTTTGTTTTGTTTTATTAACTTAAAAGGCGTAAAATCGAAAGTAAAGGGGATTAACGGCGCGCTAAGACCTAGGGGTCGTTAAAACAAACGTTCATTAAATCATGAGTTCAGCCTTGTATTTTTGTATCTTATTTTCGTTGGTTCTAAATTGTACAATTACGCTCACAATATTGTCTTCTCTTTAAAATTTTAAATTAAATATTTTGTATTATTTAATTCGCAAATTGCGTCCTTTGAAGTCCAAACTTAATGTCTACAAGGAACGAGCACCGTATTATCATTGTCTTGAGAAGAAAACTCGAAGCTTTGTAGGAAATGCTGAATAAATTTAGCACTGAAAACGCCCACAACTCTTTTCCCGAATTACGTACTAGAAAACCTTTCCTGATATCTCTATCGTCGAGTAAAAGAAAATGAGAGGGAACGATTTTAAGTTTAGTAGTTTGAAAATGTAGACACAATGTTCATGTCGATTAAACGTTGTGCAATTTGTATTATAAATACTACTCTAAAATAGAATTCAATTTTGCAACAAAAAATATATTTTTAATAATAATAGTGAAACTAAGAAATTTATATGTTTCCTTAAATAGGCGGTTCAAAAATCACAAAAATAGCAATCAAACATATACCCGTCATGACTCACCATTGGTCATCTTCTTGATAACAACGTTTTGATTTTATTCGACTCATCTCTTCTAAGAAACAGAAGCGCAGTAGTTCAGGAATAACCAACAACAACAACTGACATTTCTCTTATCCTAGCCACTAAGTAGCTGGAACGATTTAAAAGTTTTAAGAGATCGTCGAGTAAAATTAAATACAAGAAGCGCGTAGGAAGTTCGATTTAGCGCGACGAGAGCAGTAGTAAGATTAAGTTAATTTAGCGAAAAACCCGCAAGTTAACTTACAAGATATCCAACTGAGGCATCCACTTTTGGATCATTACATCGTCTGGTTTTCCGGGCATCGTTTCAGTTTCCCATTTTCAGAGGACGCGTTCGGGCTGGCGGGCGGCCGAATGCCTTCAAGACAATTTGTCTCTCCATCATAGGAAACGCGTGTTTTGACTGAGGAATGCAAACTGAAATAGATTACACCACGGGTTGGTTCTTTAATCAATTTTCTAAAATGTGATTCTATAGGCATGCTAATAAATGCGGTATTTCTTATAAAACTCATGATTTATGCGAGCAAAATTGCGCCTTCAAATGTGTAAGAAAAAGTTATTACAATTGGAAGAATAAAATAATTAACACGTTTCTGATTATGAAAATTAGTATAAATTTAAAACCACGTTTTGTTGCTTTTAGGAGCTAATCTTATATTCTTATATATGTTGAAAAAATTATGCATTTAGCAACTGCGGACGGTTAAAAGAGACACGCCTCTCGCCAATATTCTTTACCTAAACGAAAATCCAGCATGTTTGGTATCAAATAAAAAGTCATAGTGTTGTTTTAATCCTGCTTAAATCTGTATATTGTTACAAATCAGATTAATAATAATTTAAAACTGAAATAAAAAAGTGGGCAAAGCACTACACATGGACTTTCGATAATGTTACTTACTGTATTTAACAAGCACTTTTGTATAAACGTTTTAGCGCCAAACGTGACTATAATAATGAGTTTTCGCTCCCTCTATGGCAAGTCGGGAGACAAAGAGAGCGACCAGTACAGAGGCGGCAGTACCTGCTGCGCGCTGCTTATAGTAAGAACTTGAAAAGTTTTTTCCGAGAATAAAGATCGATTTTTTGGTCTTCTATAAAAAGAAAAAACAAAAAATCGATTGTGGAGTCTGATAGGGAATACCCGTTTGGCCTTAAAGACCCTAAAACCTGCTTATTAGTCAAAATGTTTAGGTTAAAAATGTTTGGCATAAAAGTACTTTTCTTTTAGGAATTGGTAGCTTACAGCTGCAGTTGTTAGCTCTACGTATTATAAATTATTATTCATGAGATTAGATAAACATTCATATTGATTACTATAAGAGCTTGGTTTCTAGAGCTCAAAGTTGAAACTAAGATCCCAAGAGAGTTAACAACTAAATAAAAACGGGAATTTTAAATAAACAGGAAGGTTGAACTCAGGAAAGGGTATTTTACTGTGTTAACAATACATTTTCTTGGTAAAATAATACTGTACTTTGCAGTACTTATGTTCATCTTAAATACAGATTGTTACTATTTTATTGAATACATAGACAATTACTGAGTGCGACAATGAAGGATAGGCAAGTAATGGGTGCGTTAAGGAAGGGAGCTAACGGACAGCCCAAGTAGAGTTTCACGTATTGATGGATAATAATTTTAAATTTAAAATAGATAAGTAAACATTTTAAATTAAATCTAAAAGTAGGTATGGATACTTGCACTCCTTCCTTATCGCATTCATTAATTGCCTACCCCTTTCTTGTCGCACCCATTAATTGCTAATGTTTCCAATAAAATGGCGACAATCTGAATATACACGGACGGCTTAAATTTAGGTTAAATTGTTAAGTCGTTGTTGCAAAAATATGTGTTAAAGCAGTATTAAAAAAATTCTCGAAATTATTTGTCTGTAATTTGTCTAATAATTTTTTTTCTTTATCAAAATAATAAATAAAATTAAAGCCATAAATATTCCTATTGACTTTTCTGATCATGATTTGCAAATAATTCAAATAAAAAGTAACAATCAAAAATTGAACGGATCTTTTACTGTTAAACAAGAACGAAAATTTAATTGCAGAAACGTAAATACGTTTATTGGTTTAATTGGACAAGTCAACTGGCAACCAATTTACAATAACGACACTGATGTTAATGAAAAATGGCCAAATTCTATTCAATTTTTGATCATGTTTTTGACAAAGCTTTTCCGGTTGTCAAAGTAATCTATAGAGAAAATAATAAAAGCTGGGTTACATTGGGCAATAAAACTTCTAGTAAAACCAAACGAGAACTTCATATAATAAACAAAATGTTTCAAAATACTGTTCTTAAGTCATATTATTTATACGCGAATTTATAGGGCTGTAATATTACTAGCAAAGCGTTTTTACGTGGACGCTCTTATAACATCCTCTAATAATATTAGAAAGACAACCTGGAAAGTGATAGAAACAGAGATTAATAAAACTAAGGATGAGAAAGTAAATATTGCTATTAAAGAAAATGGAAATTTAATGGAAACTCCTGTAAATGTCGCAAATAAATTCAACCAACATTTTTCAGGTTTGGCTGCTAAGCTACAAAAAAGCATTCCTAGTAGCTCACTAAACAACATTAAATTAAAATACTTAAACAACCCGTCATCATTATTCTTAGCTCTTACTACTGGTAGTGAGATAAAATCATTAATTGCAAAATTAAAAAATTCAAACTCTATATGAATTGATAATGTACCCGTCAAAATTATCAAATCAGTCGCAGATCATATACACAAACCTATTTCTTACATAATTAACTGCTGTTTCGAAACCGGTGTTTTTCCTGAGCAGTTAAAAACTGCTAAAGTCATTCCTCTCCAAAAAACTAAAGATAATATAGACATTTCAAATTTTAGACCAATTTCTATACTTCCAGCATTTTATAAATTATTTGAACTATCCATAAAAGATAGAGTTGTAGACTATTTTACACAAAATAATTACTTTTGTTCAGAACAACACGGATATCAACAGAAAAAGTCAACAATTACTGCTTTACAAAACATTTTATCAGCTACATATAAAAATATATAATATATAATTGTGACTTGTCTAAGGCTTTCGACCTTGTTAATCACAATATTTTGTTAAATAAATTAGAACATTACGGAATACGCGGCGTTCCTTTGCAATTACTGAAATCATACTTAACAAACAGAAAACAATTTGTGCAGATCAGCAGTTATTCTAATGGAAAATGTGTCGAGTATACGTCAAACACATGCTCTGTTACATGTGGAGTTCCGCAAGGCTCCATTTTGGGACCTCTGTTGTTCGTAATTTTTGTAAATGATCTACCATACAACATAGACGGTCTAGTAACTATGTACTCAGATGATACAAGTATTGTTGTCTCTGCAGAGAGTCCGAAGGAATTAGAGTCCAAATTAATTCTTACTATGCAACAAGCTACAACTTGGTTTAATAACAATAAATTATTAGTAAATGTTGAGAAAACAAATATAATTCTTTTTAATGTTAGCAAAAAAATTGACATGAACAGCATAACTTTTCAGAACAAAAAGAACAAATTCGTGGATAAATGTAAACTTTTGGGCGTTGATATACATGAAAATTTAAAATGGCAAACACACTATAAAATTCTTAAATTAAAATTAAATAGAGCAATATTTGCCATTCGAAGATTGCAATCAGTCTGCAGCACCTCAACACTAAGGACAATTTATTTTGCCTATTTTGAATCAATATTACGATATGCAATTTTATTCTGGGGGAATTCACAATATCTACCTGAAATATTAAAAACTCAAAAAAAGTTATTCGCATTCTTACTAATATTGGTAAGCGCGATTCATGCAGACAGATCTATGTACAAGTTGGAACAATGTCGGCGGTAAGTCTGTTTATTTACGAAAGTATTGTATTTGTTTTTAAAAATAAGTCACTTTTAAATAGTAATCATGAAGTTCACAAATACAATACTGGCAGCAATTACTTAAGAACACAGCATTCAAATAACAATGTTCACTTCACGTCATTTTTAAGTAATTCTGTGAAACTCTACAATAAATTAGAAAATGAACTAAAAATTATCACAAATGAGAACATCTTTAAGCGTAAATTAAAAACGATGCTGTTATCTAAATCTTTTTATTCAGTAGGGGAATATTTAACAAATTAAAAAAAAATTTAATTTATGTACCAAGTACCAATTGAATATCATATATTGTCAATCAAGCTGTGATATAAATTTGATAAGATGTGATAAAGTGTGATGTATTATAAGACATTTTTGTTGTATTGTATTTATGTTATTGTTGTTCTGTTATTTATGCAAGTTTATGCGACGTGATATTTTACATTTAATTATTTTCTTGCAATATTTATTCATGTATTTGTATTTGTATTTATTGATACCCATGTAATTATATTCTACGCTATGTGCCAAATGAATAAAATAATCTATCTATCTATCTATCTATCAAAAGAATAGAAAAATGAACCATACAAGCATTACGCTGGTTTTATCTGCAACAACTTCATTATGGTATAATAAAAGCGAGAAATATAATCTCTTTCGGATATGTGTACGACTGGTTACCGATATCCGCTCACAGCTTAACAATGCACGAACTTACGCCTGACAAGGGAGCTTTTAATATGTGTACTGTAGGGGCTAGATACGGTTCTCAACTCAGAAATACTCAGTGATAACCACATCAAATTTTGGCTAGTCTTTGATGAAGTCCTCGAGGACTTTGCAGGATAATCCTTGATTACATGAAGCCCATTTAAAGTGAAGGGGGCGTATTGTCAAGTATCACTGAAAGGGTATCTCAGTATAAGCTCTTGAACTTTCATATCATTATAAACGATGTGTTGGCTGTCGCTTGGGTTAATACCGGTGTAATGTAGCTGTGGTGCTTCTTGAGATAGTACGAGTAAGTTGGTTTATGACCTTTTGTCAGCAAGGCGTTGTTAAATGAGGCAAATATTACAAAATCCGTATAGGGTAAAAACAAGTTACATTAATATTTATTTATCTATTTTTAAAGTATTAAAAATTGTTTAACATTTCGCAGTTTGACTATTTCGGTCTTCTCATAACCAGAAAACCAACTTTTTTTAAACTTTTTGGACAAAAAAGTTTTGAAAATTCTTCTAATAACTCCCTTTGTAACAATATATACTAGAAAACTGAACGCGATCAAGTTTGATACAACATCAAGGAGAAGGTACTTGTAGAAAAGCATCAAAACAGCGGCGGCCGTTCTCAAATGAGGAGCACCCCCATGTCTAGCAACAAACTCGACCCAGTAGATGACAGTATCAATAGCTGGCAAAGGTCGATCTTTAAACTTCACGGAAAGCTCTTTGGTTTTCTTATTAAAGCTGAAAGGTTTAAAGTAATTCGAAAGCTCGTTCTAAAAGACCGTAGCTGCTTTTGATAAAAGTTGTGGTCCATTTTTAATTGGAAAAAGTAACTTTAACTCGCAGTATTGTTAACATTATGATGATGGAACTTTTCGTTGACTTAGTTCAAAGGGTATAAAAGTGAAGTTCTAATTTACTTCCTTTTTGTTAGTAAGTTGTGTAATTTACATTAATTTAATGCCTTTTGTTTGTTTATGTGACCTACCTTGGTTCTAGAACCTTTTGTATTGTGTTATAAAGTATTTTTTCGTTGACAGACCAAAAACCTAAAGCAATTCCACTACCGTTTGCTTATTAAGCTTAGCATTTGTAAATTGGTCGCCAAATTGAGGAAGTACAACCATTGCTACACCGCAGTAAACACCCTCAGTGGTTTCTAATAATCCGCCATGGCTTATGTATGCCTTTTCATTTGAATGACCTACAATAACACAGTTTCGATATTAAAAGATCTTTTTAAAATTTTTAATTAATTATCATTTTTACTTCAGATTTGCAGTAGCACCAATTTACGAAAACAAATAAACACGAAAACTCACACTTCGGGAAGTGGGAATTGGGTACCTCATCGTATCGTAACAGTTTGTAGATTTAACTACTGATGTTTATAATAATAAATTAATTTCATTTATTTAAACAAAATCATAGTTTTACAATTTAAACTAATTGTATTAAACAATAATTTCCTAAATCTTTTAAAATAATTACATTTCTTCTGTAGCAATTTGCTTTTCTCGTCCAATTTTTTTAATTTTTGTTCTACAGTTAAATTGGTTAAATAATCAAGCCCCATTTCGTCTTAACAGATTGAACTCTTTATTGCACAAAAATTAATAATTTTGTATTAATTGCTTACACAGAATGTCTAACTGAGCATCTATTTCTGAATCGTAACATTGTCTGGTTTTCCAGGCATTGTCTCTTTTCAAACGATACGTTGAGGTAAACGGCCTAAGGCTCGCGGAAATATTTGTTTTCTCTCTTCAGGAAAAGTGTGTACTTTAATCATTGAGCCCAAACTGAAGTAGATTACGCCGTGGGGTGATTCATTGATCCACTTTTCTAAGTTCTAGAATTAAATACAATGAAGAGATATAAAGGGTAAAATGTTCAAATAATTGAAAAATAAATTGTATGTAAATCAAAGGTATTAACGAAAATTTTGTAGTATTTGTGTCTTAGCACCTAATCGGTAAAAGCTTTTATAGTAACTCACGTTTAGATAATTATCAGACATTGTTTTTAATTCAGAATAAATAAAACATTTTGCACATTAAAATGTTTTTGTAAACTATAACATAAATGGCCTGTTTGGTGCTCAAGGAACTTAAAAATGTTTGGCAAAAGCCGGCCTGGCCTGTGTGTGTGTGAATGAATTTTTCATTTTGGCCAACGATTTTGTTTGTTTCCGATTTTGTAAAAAGCAAACTTGACGAAGCACTTTTCTTGTACTATCTCCTACTTTTAAAATAATCATCTCTTTTTGTTCTCAAAAATAAATTGTATATCGTACACTGAGCTCGTAAAGTTTGAAATAAATTCGACAAAACATTGTAGAAGGTTTTTTCACAGAAAATCCTCAGACACGTCAACCTTATTTTTTAAATGTCACTTTTTCCGCTATTGACTTTTTATGATCGTGTTTTTTGAGCTGTGACGTCATCGAATTTTCTTTTAAATTGCAACTCTTATTTTTCTTCTCGGATTTGGATAAAGCATATTTTTTCGGGTACCAAAATGTCAAAAACGTATGACCTTGAAGAGGAGAGTTTTCGAGATAATCAATTTTTACACAAAGTTTTAAAAATGTACGTTAAAGTTATTAGAGTAGACCAATAATTTACCAAAGAAGCGCTGAAAAACAAGATGGTTTTGAAGAGCAACGAAGTTTATTCGAATCAACGACTTCAATAAAGTAAATGTTCGAAGTGACATCCAATCACTTGTTGGCAATATTCTATGCGCCACTGAAACTCTCGCAGAACCTTAACAATCGTATCGGGTTGAATTGCCCAAATTTCATTGCGAATTCGATCCTTCAATTCATGAACAATAGTGGGTCTATTGAAGTATACTTTGCTCTTTAAATAGCCCTCTGAAAAGTAACCAACGGGAGTTAGATCTGGAGACCTAAGGGGCCATTTGATAGTTTCCCTGTGTCCAATTCATTGGTTAGTAAATACTTGGTTTAAATATTTGCGAACGATCACTGCAAAATGGGGTGGCTTGCTGGAACCATATCGTGTTATTGGGCAGATCTGAATTTCCATCATTTGGGTAAAGCACCGCAAGTACAAAGACTAATTCGTCTCTTGAAAATTCAAGATACCTTTAACCCGTTAACGCGCCTTCAAAGAAAGATGGGACTAATATACGCTTACCTACAATGCTCGCCCAAACGTTAAGTTTTTGTAGAAACTGGCTATGACATTCAATTTTCTAGTGTGGATTGTCAGAAGACCAATACCGACAGTTTTGCCGGTTAATTGTGTCGTCGAGAACAAAAGTAGCCTCATCAAAAAAATAACATTACGTGAGAATCCGTTGTCAGCATTCAGGCGTTGCAACATGGTTTCGCAAAACTGTAATGTCAGGTCAGGATCATCTTCGTTTAGTTCTTGGGCCAAATTTACTTTATAAGGATGCCATTTGTAAAGTTTTAAATATTTCAAGACGGAATTTTTAACTATTCAGTTGACGGGCTAGTAAACGGGAATTTTCTGGAAGCTATAGTAGAACATTTAGTTGAACGTCTTCTTGAACTGGTGGACGACCTGTTCTAGGACGATCTCTCATATGACCCATTTCCACAACTATTCTTGCTCTATTTAGCGCAGGGGCGTTTAGATGTGGAACTATTAGGACACAGGGACGTTTGCGCGCAAGGATGTTTCAGCGTGGCCCGTTTTGGGGCAGGGACGTTTCGGCGCAATAAAGGAAATTATTTTATTTTGTCTTTCTCTCTAATTAATTAACATTTTAATAGCTACTGAATTATTTATTAACATTTAAAACGAGACTCAGAATACGTACCTAAATATAATTAACAAAATTAACACAAACAAATTACAATTCTAAAAAAAAATTTGAAAATGTTCTACTTAACATTTAACAATTTGTTTTTAAAATTGAGTAGTTTGACGATTTTAATACAAATAATGCATTTTCTATAAAATAACCTACAATAGATTACCCTTGCGTCCAAACGTATCTGTGCCCAAACGTCTCTGCGCCCAAATGTCTCTGCGTCCAAACGTCCCTAAGCCCTAACGTCCCTGCGCCTAAACATTCCTGTGCCGAAACGTCTCTGCGTCCAAACGCCCGCGCTGATTTAATGAAAATGAGAAAGCGCTTTGCTTGGTATTTTTCATACAATATTTATTTAAAAGTATTTTGTGTTAATTTTTTAACCCAAATAGTTACTATTGAAATTTTCCTATTTGCTGTTGCCAATATTGCGACAAATTGCGGCTTCACCGCTTAGACTCCGAACGCTTTTAAGAATATATCGTAGTTACAAAGTTTCAATAAAAATAAACAATTGTAATTGAAAGCAGAAAGTTTTTTTTTCAAGAATAACAAAAACAAAATTTTAATAATTTTCTAACAAAATTTGTCAACCCGTTAAATACAGCTGCATCTAAAAAATAAGTTTAGAATTTTATTCCACTGCTCTGTTGAATAAGTCGGTTTGATACCGAAATTTGTATGGGGGTTCAGCCCCATTTATTGAAAAAAAATTATTACATTTTAAATTTTAGAAATTTTAGAAAACGATGTCACAAAATTGTTAAAGCGTGTAGAAGGCTATCGGAAGACAAAATTTAAAAAAAAATCGGATGGCTGCTAGGTTTATGTTTCTACAAATAATTTTTAAGGTAGTTTTTATGGTTGAGAAAACGTTTAAACAATAACATTTGACGTAATAAGGCTTTTTACAAAAATTTTATAAGAAAATCGTAGCCGTCTTCATTTTTTCTGAAATTTCTGGCAATTCTGAATAGCTTTTAGGGTATTAAAAATTTGAATAAAGTCAGTGTAATTTGATACGTCACACATATATATTGAAGAAAACACACTTATTTTTAAGCGTGCATTTCTGTTTAATATACTGGATGTATCAAATTGCGTATTAACTATGGGGATCTTGCTTATTTGAAGAAATACGACGATGGTTAAATGAGCGAAAAGTTGTGGAATTTCATGCCCGCTAATAATTTGAAAAGAAATTGGAGCTATCTAGCTTAGCTTCTGAATAATCTAAGAAAAACTGAATTTTTGGATTTTTTGTTTTCGGCTATAACTCATTTGTCATTTATATTACGTATTGCTACTTAACGCATTATTAGGACACTTTTTTATGCAGAATCTAAGTTTTTGATCAGATTTGGTATAACTGCTACCGTTGCTCATCTTCGACTGTCAACTTTTTTGTTCCTATAGTCGGCATTTCAATTTTTTTCATATTTGAATGGAGTTTCAAATTCTGGTTTCAACGATGTGTCGCACTTTGCATTGTGTTTATAATTTGATCATTTTATTACAGAAAATTAAAATTTCATAAGAGTGCCATGTAAAGACCACGTCAATTAATTTATTTGGAAAAAATTTTAGTAGGCCATGAACTGATGGAAGTAAAACAAAAAACTTTTATTTACTTTGGTCTTTAGATACTTCAGGTACCCGAAAATTTCATGAAACTTTGTTTTTAGCGTAGGCAGCAAATTAAGTAATTTTTTACAAAAACAAATGAATGACGCAGTTACTAACGCACAGATTAAAGAGTTTATTTTATACGAGCTTTTGAACATGTTTTACAAAAGTGTCAAATGGTTTGAACATTTATTTAATAGTCGTTTGAATTAGAACAGTTCTAGTGTTATCTGTTGCATTTATTTAACCTGTGATTCAAATTTGTTATGTTATTTGCACACATAAAAACTGCAAGTAAAATTTTAAATTGTGTATGTTAAAAAGTTTGTCATTCATTTGTTTTTATAAAAAATAAGATAAGCTGCTGCCTACGCTAAACACAAATATTGCTAAAATTTTCGTGTACCCAATGTATCTAAAAGTAAATGTAAATAAAAGTAGTGTTTTATTTTACTTCCATCAGTTCATGGCCTACTAGAATTTTATCAAAATAAATTAAATGACGTGGTCTTTCCATGGCACTCTTACGAAATTTTTATTTACTGTAATAAAATGTTCAAAACTTAAACAAAATGCAAAGTGTGACACATCGTTAAAATCAGAATTAAAAATTCTATTCAAATATGAAAAAATTTAAAATGCCGACTATAAGAAAAAAAAAATTGACAGTCGAAAATGAGCAATGGTAGCAGTTATACCAAGTCTGATGAAAAATTTAGATTTAGCATAAAAAAGTGTCTTAATAATGCGTCCACTAGAAATATGTAACATAAATAATAAATGAGTTATAGCCGAAAACAAAAAATCCAAAATTTCAGTTTTTTCCAATTCTTTCAGAAACTAAGCAAGATAGGTCTAATATCTTTTTAGATTATTAATGGACATAGAATTCCACAACTTTTCTCTAATTTAACCATCCTCGTATCTCTTCAAATAAGCGAAATCCCCATAGTTAACCCGCAATTTGATACATCCTGTATAGTAGAAATTCCTTATTATTTAGTTATTGCACCTACGCTTTACAAAATTTAGATGGAGATGTGTTTTGTTTTTGGTTTTAATGCTAGTGTAACAGAACTGATAACCTTTATTTAGCACAGGAAATTGTACTGGCACTCTAATCTAATCCTATTAATCATAATCAAATCACGGTTTCAATGCTGTCGATTATGTTAGTTTTGGTATGGCAACCGCGATTTTGGGTAGCAACTGGCAATTTGTAGAATCACATCATCAATTATTATAGTCCACAGAGAGACAGATTCATGGAGGAGTTATTTGGTTTTGCAATTGTACTTAGGCAATTATAGCATTTTTCAAGTTTTAAACTTCAATTAAAGCAAACAAAAAAATCGTTTTAGAAAAATTGGGTTTATAATATTGCAAGCAAATGAAACTGGACAAGTCTTCTAATTGATGTTGGATAAATTTACAATATTTGAATTGGACTTTTATTATTGCAGTGCAGAGTGTATCAAAAATAGTTAAAAATATTCAAACCAATAATAAATAGATTAGCCCAAGTAGAATCCGCCGGACCATTCTTTTTTCGAGTATTTCCTTAAATTAAAAAACAAACCAAAATAAAATACAATTTTGTTTGAGAATTGCTGAGATTAATAGAAAATGCATTATTAAAGATGTACAAGATTATTAATACATTATAATTTAAATCCAATGCGGCAAAAATGTAAAAACTTACCTTGTGGGACATGATAAAAAACTTTTGTACGTCAATGTTCTTATTTTTTTTCAATATTGGTTTTGGAACTGTTCCATGTTTGGTTATTACCTTGCAGCCCTCCAACAGTTTTGTAGCAAATTTTTAGGAATTATTTTCCCGTGTGTTACGGTTCCCTTCAACAAACAAGTGTTTTTTCTGGTTTTCGTACAGGTACTGTAATATGCTGTGTGTTTTAATACGTTGTACAAATTACAAGATACAAGATTTCTATCGAAAATGACACATTGTAACAAAAAAAGCAAGAGGCTCTTTTTTTGGCAGAGTTTTAAAAACGAAATTCAAAAAAATTGTCAAAACTGAACAAAAATGCAGTATTGCATCCCTTTTCATATTTAGTCGTGCAAAAGCGACTAACTCGCACACCACTGGTCTATTAATAAATGTTTCACCAACACAAAAAAATAGTCCTTGGCACTGCATGTGGGCACACTAAATTAGAAATTAATATCCCAACGGGTTTTCAAAATTTACGATTTTTTCTCTCAACTTCATCACCCTGTACTTAGAAAACTAAGGACTTGCGGACACATGCTGATAGAAACGTTTTGTCTTAATATAAGCCAAGGGAAATATGCGAGTAAATTTTCTACACGTACTTAGGCAACACCTTATATACAGGCTGAGTCAAGCTATACGCCTTTTTTTTTGGTGAGTTTATTATTAGGAATTTATTAAAAATTTTTGGTATGCATATGTTTCGAAGGGTGCTCTACAACTTGGCGCTGTCAGTTTTTTGATTGGACGTCAAATGTCAAAACAGCGATTATCAATTGCTTATTTTTAAATGGAACGGTACCACTTTTTTTGGCTTAAACGATGCTGTATGATGTTTACAATATGATCCTTACTGAATTTTTCATAATTTTTACGATTCGGCTGTAAAATAAGCATTCATTATGTTAGTCTAGTAGGCCGGTACGTACGCACGCGTCTCCATGTTTTTGCGTAAAATAAGTAAATTTTTGATGAAACAATTGCTTGTAAGTAAACATTTCCACTTCTTCGAGTTTCTTGTTGGATAAAAACTAATTAGTTTTTTATTCAAATTTTGTTTAATTTATAATCTTATAGTTTTCATTCAATGTTATCCTATTATTGAAGTAACTATTATTTAATGTAATCTAAATACCTGAGTTTCTGTTTTTTTGTTTATTAAAATAATGATTTCACTATGCATACTGACAACTATTAAATCGTTTTGTGTTTACATCAAAGTATGTTCCGCAGGTCCCGGCCTACTAGACTAACATAATGAATGCATATTTTAAGGCTGAATCTTAAAAATTGTGAAAAAATTCAGTAAGGATCATATTGTAAACATCATACAGCATCGTTTAAGCCAAAAAAAGTCGTACCGTTCCATTTAAAAATAAACAGTTGAAAATCGCTATTTTGACATTTGACGTCCAATCAAAAAACTGACTGCGCCAGGTTGTAGAGCACCCTTCGAAACATATGCATACCAAAAATTTTTAATATATTCTTAATAATAAACTCACTAACAAAAAAGGCGTATAGCTTGACTCAGCCTGTATATGTACATAACTAATACGAAGTGCTATGTATGAGCGTGGTGTGCACTACCGTAAGGTATATTTTACACAAAAAAAACGTCCGAGTGCGCCTCATAACTGGAAGGGGATTGTGAAACTCATTGGAATTCATTCGGCAAAATAAACTTTACAAAAAAATCGAAACCAGCGAAAGACATTTTGGTAGCTTTTTGTTACAAAACAAAATTTTTTAAATCTAGAAACAGAATCTGATTTTTTGGAAAATTTTGACTGTAACGCCTTAAAAGATGTTAGATATAGTAAAAAATTTTTGAAAAAACGCGAAGTGAAAAAAATTTTATATTTATGGCAATTTTCAAAAAAAAATATTTTTAAAATACTCATAGAAGATGGCATGGGTTACATCTTGCTTGGTATCGCAGGCCCCAGTTTTTTGTAACACCTTCTATGAATTATTGAAAACCCAAAACGTATATCCGTTTATTTAATAAGCTGGCATGGATGATGATAAAACATTTCTGTTGAAGCTAAATTTGCTAATGCGTGTTACCGTGTTAGTAAACAAAGGTTCACAACTTAATGTTCAGTTGCAGCACGATTTAGCAGACTTATTAATTGATATCCCCCATTCAATTTTGGCTTGCAAGTTTGTCTTTGATCTCTCCTAAGTTAACTACTAACTATTATATGTTTGGCTTCGTAACAAGCAGCTGTTCATGCTATTGCCGATGTGGTTGTGAATACTATTTTAAACTTGACTATTACTGATTACATACTATTCAAAATTCAAATCGACTTACGAAATATATAAGATTCTTATATTTAAATATAATTCTTATCTAATGTTTGAAACATTTGGGACTAGGAGTTTATACAAAATAATTTAAAATATAAAACGTATTTACTTTTAACAGGTTGGGAAGACATTTTTTTGTCAGCAATATACAACTGATCTGGTTTTATTGAAGATTTGTTTTCTAAATAAAATATACTTGGAAAGTCTTTTTGTATCTAGTTTTTTGTTATTTTTCTGCTTTTTATTTGCTTTATTAGTACTTACGGTTTCATTAAAAAGATTAAAGTAATAAGGGTTAAGTAAGATGATTTGAATTACTCAGAGAATGCTTCCTAGAAAGGAAATTGATAACGACAACTGGATACTAATACCTTACCTTTCAAACTTATAAAAATTTGTTATCTACCAATTTCTTCAAAACTTTAAACAAATAGCTTAAAGTATAATCAGAACTACATAAACTATACAAAAAATGGTATATTTTGCTTAACTGTGATTTTTCAGTTTGGTTTTAAAAGAATCCACAGAGCAGGTGTTGCAAAAATGTTTTCAGTAAGAAATCAAGGCAAGAAACTAGATTAAAGCAACATGCTATTAGCTACCCCTGCCTTAAAAGTTATTAGGGAAGTTTGCTAAATGATCCTCATTCGTGAAACAAAGTTTATAAACTTATGTTTTATATTATCCCAACAAAAATATTCGAGTTGGAATTCATATGAATTACAATTACATTTTTTGTTATAAAATTGAAAAAAAAACTGCACATTTAATAATAAATTGATTTATTAATTATTATAAAAATTTATATTTAACCTCATACTAGATAAAAGTCTTAAATTCACACTAAAGTTAACTTTTCTTAACTTTCTTTGATGGACTAGCTTTAAAAATTCTTCTAAAAACAGCCTTTGTAAGACGATAGCTTATATAAACGATTACAAACAACACAGCTGCCAAGAATGCTACAACATCAAGAAGCAGGTACTTGTAAAAAGGCATCCCGACGGCCGCCGTTCTCATGTGGGGAGCACCGCCGTGCCTCGCCACATATTCAACCCAGTAGATGGCGGTTTCTAGGGGCGGCAAAGGGCGATCTCTGAACCGTGCGGAAAGCTCCTTGGCTTTCTTATTGAAGCTGAAAAAGTTTAAATTAATATTGGGTTTTTCTGGTCTATTTTATAAGAAAATCCGCCATAAAAGACCGCAGCTGCCTTTGATGAAAGTTATACTGCAACACGTTAATTAAAGCAAGTGGCTCGTGATATTGCTAATGTGATGAGAATAAGGGTTCTTTGAGCTTCACTTTAAAAAGGTTAAGTATCCTGGCATAAATTAAAAATATTAACGGCGAGCCCCACTTTGTGCTTGACTGATCTTTTTAATATAAACGAATTATTGGTGCATTTGTCAGCTTTCCAAGAAATGGGGTTTGCAATATGACTTACCTAGGATCTAATACTGTTTTAAGGGCGTTATAAATTAATTCTTCGTCCGATGATCTGAAGTCTAAAATTACTCCTCCGCCACTGGCTTCAACTGCTTTTGCATTGGTAAATTGATCTCCGAATTGAGGCATTATTATCATTGGTACGCCGCAATGAACTGCTTCTGTAGTTCCTAATAATCCACCATGAGCAATAAAAGCCTTCACGTTCGGGTGAGCTATAAAGGAAGATAAAATGTACAAGAAATATTAAAATTTGTTAGTAGTCGTTTAGGGAAAACACAGTCTTTTGCCAAATTTTACCATTTTTGTAATTGAAAAAATAATGTATAAACTAATACTCAATATTTTAGCAACTAATACATAAACGTCAGTTAGATAAATTGTTTTTTGAATAAAGACAACCAGTGTTCACTTTGTCTTAAGAGGTTCTACTAAAATCCCTTCTTGAACACTGCAATATCCTTAATTTTGAAGGTTTTCTAAAAAACCTGATTTTTTGAGAAATTTATAACATTAAGTTCAAATTTAATCAAAATTAAGCTAACCATTCCAAAAATATTAGGATATTAAAAAAAGTTTTATCGTAATATAGAATTTTGTTTTATTTATTTGTAAAATATAAATGCCACACTTCACAAAATGGTGTTAGCTTCGACTAATTTGCTGTAAATGAGTAGTACTTATTCACGCGAACGAAGTATTTGCCGGTAAACACATCAAAAGCAGCGTTGAATAAACCATGTGCTTTCTAACAACCACTAACTTGCTAACTGTTTTGGCAATGTAACTTATAAAATATACTTCAAGAATGTTTTGTATTTAACTGCAGATAATTAAATTCACACTTACTTTGGAATTTTTTCTATTTTATATTTTTTTCAACGAAGTTTATTATTTGGTTTTTCAAATGGATTTACTTTTTTTGTATGGTTCTTTAAGGGTGTTTTTGTTCTAGAAAACTATTAAATACAGTGAGTTTTTCTTTTACGTGTACATATCAGCTATGTATGCTTTTATAAAAAACATGTCAATGCATTGTTTTACTACAATCTATAGGCAACCAACTGTACAGAAAATAATAGAGAGAGAAAGGTTATTCCTCATAGTGTGAGGTTATGTTCAATGAGTATGTTTATGAATAAACGCAAAATTATTCCAATATCAAATTTTTTTTAATGAAACTATTATTTTAAAAACATAAAATATCAACAATACACAAATATAATGCTAAATTCAAAAAATCTAAACTAATTGCTATTAATTTGGCATTAAACAATTTGATTACTGTTTCCACAGCAGACCATTCTTTTCAAAAATTGAAGCATTGAAATGTAGTGTGTAGTTGGTTGCCTACAGATTGCAATGCACAATGCATTGACATGTTTTTTATAAAAATATACGTAGCTGGTATGTATACAAAAAAGAAAAACTCACTGTATATCCTATAGATGTTCAAAATATAAAAAAAGGTGAAAGCGCTTTTAGAATAAAAAACAAACATAATAGCAGTAAAAGTTTTATAGAAAGTTCAAACTGGTTCTCACTTCTCAAAGCCCTAGCAAGATTAAGTTAATTTAGCAAGAGTTAACTTACATAAGATATCAAACTGCGGCATCCACTTTTGAATCATGACGTTGTCTGGTTTCCCGGGCATTTCGGTTTCCCATTTCCAGAGGACACGTTGAGGCAGGCGGCCGAACGCCTTTAGGAACATTTGTCTCTTCTCTTCGGGGAAAGTGTGTCCTTTGATCATAGATCCTAAGCTGAAGTAGATTACGCCGTGAGTTGATTCGTTGATCCACTTTTCTATATTCTGAAATACAGAAATCCGGGAATCAGCCCTTCTGATCTACGCTACATTGTAATTTTTCTTGAATAAAGCTCTGAGCTTATGGGAAAGAACTTTTTATTATGTAGGTTATTTTTGAAGTCTTGCTAAATTTAGAGCTTGTACATTATGCGCCTAATGCTGTCGAGTATTTGTAAAAGATTGAATTGAGTAGGTTTGTAATTTTTCTTGAAGTAAAAATAACCGCACAGGCAACAAAATAATATGCATAGGGAGAGATGTTTATATTAATTTTACTTAAACGAATATTTTTGTGGAAGACAAATTAGCTGTTGTTGTCTTCCATTTTGTGTTGTTTCTAAATGTTTTCGTATATACGATATTTAGTGCTATTTATTTAATAATTCGCTGAGTTCTGTTAATACAGAAAATAAATACGTTATGTTACAATTTGGGGGTTGGAAGCTGTTGTGTTAATAAAATAGTTCGTGTAAGATTTATTGGTTGTTTAAATTATTAACGAAAGGGTAACGTCAATGCTACTATTAGTTAATAATGGCAAAGGCCAATACATGTTAATATTAATTTTGTTATCACATGAACACTTACAGAATTCATGCAGTAACCGTTGTACAATAAACTAAGCAGAAAGTAATTACATTGAAATAAATATTTAACCTAGCCAGTTTCTTTGTTATGGTTTATTAAATTAGTTTACTGCTGTAGTAACATCTAACTTATAAGAAGAATAACTTTTATATATATTTTTGCTTTTAGTAAAGTATGAAATAAATATACATACATCTATTTGTGATTTGTAATATCATATTATTATTTCACTTTTATGCATACAGTAATTTTCCATTTCTGATATTAATTCATAAATGAAAGGAGAGTAAAATAAGGATTTAAACTTATTTTCTACACGCAGCAATATTTAAAAAAGGTGTTTGGATATATTTTAATCCCAAATTATCCCGAGAATAAAAATATCATTCATTTGCCATTATTTCATAAGCACAATTTTCAGCTTCCAACAACAATTATGGCGTTTCGAGTCTAATCGAGTACAACTAAGGGTCACGATCTGGTGCCTTTATTTCGTAAAAGCTATGGATATAATCTGTAATTTTTGCTTCATTTTTACTTCAGCGCTTCTTTTACTTTCCTATACTTTCAGTAAATACGAAATTATTGATCGTATGAAAATGTTCTATTTCGATATTTTTTATGTAAATTCATATTTTGGAAGTCCAGTAATACGAAAAAGCGTTTTATAAAGAAATTTGTGGGAGGGTGGGTATTTTTGGTTTCTGTTATCTTGGTAATAGAGAGGTTCGTTCAATTATGATGCGCTTTAGCAGTTGTTACTTGTGAATGATATTAATGTAGTTTGCCATGACGATTTTGTCAGTTGCTGTTATTTATGTTTAATCAGTTGATGACTGCTATAAATTAAATTATATTTATGTTGATAAAAATGGAAAATCAAATATGCAGTCGGGGATGTGTTCAAAAATTTGATGTAATTAATTTTCGTGTTTTATTTATTCAAATTGTTAATCTAATTGTCATTATAACAGAGTCTAAACATTTTTTGGTATGCAATTAGGCAATGCTAATGCACTTCCACCACCTTTTTGGTATTGAAATGAGTTAGTACATTTATAATTGACCTTTTTGATAGTTGACAGCCGCCACTTTAGATTAAAGTCTGCTATACATTAGGTATGCTAATTTTCATTGGCAAAATAACTCTCCATAACACAACGACGGGTTCTTACATCTCGACACAGCTTATTTATTGTTTTAAACGAACTTTTATTTAGCAGTCATGTAGGGCGGCGTGGCACATTGAAGGCAGCCAGGCACACGCAGAGGTGTCTGCGCCATATGGAAAAACTTTTTATTAAGTTGTTTTCTTAATTGGGGTTTGGCATTAGGTTCAGCATGTTTAATAAACATAAAATTGCCAAAAGTATTTGTCATGTCAAATTTATTACACCGCAAATATGTCATTTGAAATTTTAAAATGCCCCTTATTTATCAAAAGATAGAAAATTGTCATAACGAAAAGTTATTTGTAATTAGGTTAAGATTCTAAACACAAAGTTTGGCGAGAACAACTAAATTTTTTAGCGTGTTCATTTTTTAAGAAAAATATTTAACAATAATTGTTTTCAATGTATTTTACTTTGCAGTTGAGTTAACATAAAATATTTCATTGCACAAATGCATTAAAATTATACTATTTTTTAAATGTAGTTATATAAATATTTTTACAAAAAATAACAAGACAACCGCGGACTGTTTTCATTATTTCTAAATCCTTACAATCGAATTTTGCTACGATAATAAACCTAAATATTAAAAAACGATGGTTAGTTTATATGAAATTTAGATTACATAAATAAAACTGAAAAATTCTATTAAAATTTACTTCAAAAGCCTTAAAAGCCAACAAACATGGTTTTATTTAATAACTTTCAGTAAGTAATCATGTAGGTTGTGAAAAAAACTGCTAGCTTTTGAGATATAGCTTTAAATCCACCACCGTTTTTTAATATTGAAGCCCGTTATTGTAAAAACCCATTGTCAGGATTTAGAAATAATTAAAAAAGTCCACGGTTGCCCTTTCAATTTTCGTATAAATGTTTCTTTGCAAGAAATGAATTCGATTTAAAAAATAATCCAACCTTTATGTATTTTTGCATTGTTAGGGAATAATACACTGAAAAAATAAATGCTAAATATTTTTGGAAGAAAATAAACAAACTAAACAATCTAAATTAACATTAACTAACAAAGTTTTACGTTATAAAACAGTTTTAAAACCTATATGGACATATGCAACTTGGTATTTTTACACTCTTAATGTAATTACACAACACTTTTTCCGATGAACATTTTCCCTCTTCTTATAAATAAGGGCATTCCAGGCCATTTTAAAATTTCATATGAACATATTCGCGGTGTAATGGATCTGACATGACAAATATTTTTGGCAATTTTGTGGTTATTAATAATGTTAAAACTAATGTCCAAACCACAAAAAAAAACAAATTAATAAAAAAGTTAGGCACGTGGTACAGACTTCTTAGCGGTCACTGTGCAGTAAATCCGTAACTGTCTTACCACAACACAACGACAATCTCTTACATCGTTATAAATCATGAGCTATTCATTTTTTTATTCGTTTATTGCAAAATTGGCATGGCTAGTTTAACTAATACATTTCACTTGTAACAATTTTGAAAATCGGACACTTGTTCATTTAAAAAAACATATTTAATAATGCATTTCATATCACACCATTTTCAGTTTCGCAGGCGACCTATGATTCGCCCTGTTTTGTGAAAGTCAATTTCAGTCTTAACACAACATGATGTTCACATGCTGTTGCATTGCATAATTTAAATTTGCATCAAAGCAATTCTTAAATTGTTTGTTGTGTAATATTTTTTTAGTTACATGCTTATCTGTAAAGAATTATGTAACTTTTTAGTAAAAGTAAAAGCAGCTAGTTTAATAATTTGAGAAAAAGAATGAGATCCACAAATTAATGACGTTAAAGGTCATTTTTCTGCTGCATAAGTTTTCTTACGTATTTGCAGCGGACGTTGCATTTTAATTATTGGAATGGTGTGAACGCGTCGCCATTCAAATTCGCCATTCACCGCCGCTAAAAAAAATTAACAATATCTTTATGAATACAGACACTATCTTAACTCGTCTGAAAACTTCAATTTCTAGATTTACCACATTTTCAAAATTAATGCGTATGGGTGGATATTTCTAAAGTTAATATTGTTATAATAATAATCTTGAGTTGACTATAAACTTCAATTTTTGTAATCAAAATTGAGGCCTATTTGATAACATTATAACCTTACTAAGAATTATCAACTTAACTATTAAATATAAAAGCATCTGAGTAAATAAATAATAAACAGCGAGGGGCCTTTTTAACCGACTTCAAAAAAAGGAGGAGGTTCTCAATTCGTCTGTATATATGCTTTTTTTTTTATTATTATTATTTTTTTTTATGTATGTTCGGGCATAACTTTTTTGTTTATGAACCGATTTTAATGATTTTTTTGTGTTGGGTTCAGTGTAGTTCCAAGGTGGTCCCATTATAATTTCATTGGTATTGGAGCTTGAACTTCGAAGATACTCCTCAAAATCTATTTTTTTAATCGACTTTTTAGTGTTTCCGTATTTCATCTTCCGTTTCAACTAGCCGTCATTTCCTCATTCGAGAAGCATCCTTACTAGGTCTACCCATCACTTAAAATTGTAAAATAATTAACTTTTAAAAAAAAAGGGAGCCGACTTCAAATAAAAACACAAAAGTGACATAAGGTAACTAAAAAGCAAAAAATAAATGATTTTTATACAACAGTTTAATACTTATTTGTTGTTCCGTTTAATGTAATTAAGAAATTATTGTTTATTATATAATTATTAATTGTTTTATAATTTTTAAGTCGGTGCCAAGTAAAACATAAAAATTATATACCTTGCTGCAATAACAAATTAGATTCCAATTTTTATGTTTTACTTGGCACCGACTTAAAAATTATAAAACAATTAATAATTATATAATAAACAGCAATTTCTTAATTACATTAAACGGAACAACAAATAAGTATTAAACTGTTGTATAAAAATCATTTATTTTTTGCTTTTTAGTTAACTTATGTCACTTTTGTGTTTTTATTTGAAGTCGGTTCCCTTTTTTTTAAAAGTTAATTATATCAATCCACGTTAATTAAGCATGTGTTTTACATATGTATTTATTTATACAGTTGCCAAATAATGATAGTAGTATTAATCCGTATCTATTTTATCGCTTTGATGTACCTGTGGATTGCTTTTTTCCATAGCCATTAAAAAATAACGCGTGGTTCGCTGATTTTAGAGACTAAAGACAGAAGCGAGTAAATATTAATTACTTTGAGGTTATCAATTCGTAAATATGAGGCAATTAAATGTTTTAAATTTTTGTTATCACAAAGACCTTGATATGAGACCAAAGTGCAACATAATACAATTTGGTTAATTAATTATCAATTTTAATGTATTTTTCAAGAACCATTATGTCTTGAAAGTTTACGAATGTATGCAATTTTAATTAATTCTCTTACTACCTACATTAAACCAAGCGATAAGATATCAATCTGACTTTTATAAAGCCGATTGTCCTTGCTGCAACAATAAAATTAAGCATAAACATAACTCTGGGCGCGAATTCACGTGTTTATAATTTCGCTACAAATGTTTGTGGTAGTAATGATTAAACTAAATAGCAAATAAATATAAATACATAATTCATGTGGCTATTATAACATAATGTTAGATTATCAAGAGTTTGTTGACTCCAATTTCTTTTTTAACCGCTTTGAATCACGAATTGCACACTTAATGGCAATATAATTTCATTGGCATTGGAATGAATGTAGGTCATTCCAGTTTTAAAGTTTGAGCTGCACTTTATTAAAACAAATCCAAAAAGCTTTTAACTATCGCGCTTTCTATTTATTAATAGCATACCGCAGGGAGCTTTTTATTTTTCCCGAGGTGTATCCCTGCAACTTCCACCACGTTCGGGACGAGCGGTCTCGGCCTTGTTAACGAGAAATGCGAATTGACCAATATCAGGCTGGTGTCGTACATTACTTCCTCTCCATGCAACGAATCGTTTCCAATATACTTCTTCACCATTTCAAATTCATCGTTTTCTATAATATATTTGAAATAAAGACGATTATACAGTACAGATAACGTGCTCTCCACTCTTTCTAGGAATGTCAAGTGATCAGAATAGTCCATGAAAATTGGAGGAATATATCCTGGATGATCTGGATTTCCAACCCAGTCGTTTGACCAGGGCATTATTACGTGCGAAGTAACTCCAATAAAAGGAATTTTAAATTTCTCTACTAGTGGAGTTAACAAACAGTTGCTGTTAAAATATTCCGAAATAATAACGTCGAATTTTTGATTGGATTTTAGTACGTCCTGATATTGTTTCGAAGGTAAACTAACTTCACAGCTAAGCTTCCCAAATTGATGAATAAAGGTGGCACCAAAATATTTTTCAGATCTCGCGCCTGTTATATCTTCTATTTTAAAAACGTGTTTTAATTCTTTGTCGGGGTATTTTAAAACCACATCCGTGTATCTTGGCAGCTTTTTCTCAGCTGGAAAATATCCTATTACGGTCACTTCGTGTCCCCTTTCTGCGAGGGCTTCCAGCAAAGGCCTAAAAACATCGAAATGAGTTCGACCTGGATGGCCAAAGACTCCAAGAATCTTCAAACTTTCTGCACTAACTAGTACTAATGCGAACACGGTTAAAGTTCTTAAAAGCTCCATATTAGTTGCACTAATCACGACAGCCAGAATTTAACTGACGAGAGAGTAACCGATAAGCTCTCTGCGAATCGGTTGCAATTCGCGACGTACGTTTCTAACTTAAAATAAACCCGAGTGTCGTAATGCCAATATAGTTACTTGGTTTGTGCATGATGAGCATGTAGCTTTACGGCTGCAACTTGATATCAGAGGTCATAAAATTCGAAAGTAATTATTACAAATTGGATTATCTCCCTTTCAATACAGCTTCTATTGCAGGCTCAAATAATTACATCTACTGAAAAGTGAGATGCTGAAAATTTTGCCCCCTAGAGGTAATATTAAAGTGTATCAAACTAAATTATTTTTATATCACATTCCATGTTTAATATTCGCAGATGAGGATGCAAGGGATAGATATAAAAGTTATTTAAAATGTGTTCAGCCAACGGAGGTTTCATGTAATTTGTTTTTTAATATAAACTAAACACCTTTTTGGCACAGTTTCAAAAAGTAAATTGGAGATGAACTGGCTTCCAGAAATAATTCCAAAAATTATCATCTTTAGCATTAATTGTGAATTTTATTCTGTAACGAAAACTGCGTAAGTTTTAAGTCATTTGCATAAAATTCTTACAAAACATTGTAAAACCTAAAGGTTTCATTATTTTATACTACTTAAAAAAATTAAATAAATCAAGAAGAAATAAGAAAATTACTATTAATGGTTTACATATCCAATTACTTGAAATTAAAGAGCTAATAATAAATAATGAACCTATTATCATTTACTTATAAATAATGCCATACAAGTGCAAGTCATGAATTGTAATATTAATGTCCCCTGACCTGCGTAGGATTAACATTACATAATTAAACGCTGTTGTAGTAACAAGCGCCGAATGAGATTATTCCTATAAATAACTGCCAGTTTGCAAGGCAAAAACTTTAGATTCTCTATTGTTGATGTAAATTATAGACTACAAAGGAGTATTGAAAGTAATTAATCATTTCAAGTTCATTTTATTTTGCGCACCTGATAAGGTTTGTTATCGCTTAATTGTATAAGCAAGTTCTTGCTCATGAAGTCATGAGGTTACTACAGGCTGAGTCAAGCTATACGCCTTTTTTTTTTAGTGAGTTTATTATTAGGAATTTATTAAAAATGTTTGGTGTGCATATATTTCGAAGGGTGCTCTACAACCTGGCGCAGTCAGTTTTTTGATTGGACGTCAAATGTCAAAATAGCGATTTTCAACTGTTTATTTTTAAATGGAATGGTACGACTTTTTTTGGCTTAAACGATGCTGTATGATGTTTACAATATGATCCTTACTGAATTTTTTCCCAATTTTCATGATTCAGCCGTAAAATATGCATTTATTATGTTAGTCTAGTAGGCCGAGACCTATGATGTATTTCCACAAAACAATTTAATGATTGTCAGGATACATAGTGAAATCATTATTTTAATAAACATAAAAAACAGAAACTCAGGTATTTAGATTACATTAAATAATAGTTACTTCAATATTAGGATAACATCGAATGAAAAGTATAAGACTGTAAACTAAACAAAATTTAAATAAAAAACTAATTAGTTTTTATTCAACAAGAAACTCGAAGAAGTAGAAATGTTTACTTACAAGCAATTGTTTTATCAAAAGTTTACTTATATTACGCAAAAACATGGTGACGCCTGCGTACGTACCGGCCTACTAGACTAACATAATGAATGCTTATTTTACAGCCGAATCATAAAAATTATGAAAAATTCTGTAAGGATCATATTGTAAACATCATACAGCATCGTTTAAGCCAAAAAAGTCGTACCGTTCCATTTAAAAATAAACAGTTGAAAATCGCTATGTTGACATTTGACGTCCCATCAAAAAACTGACTGCGCCAGGTTGTATAGCACCCTTCGAAACATATGCACACCAAAAATTTTTAATAAATTCTTAATAATAAACTCACTAAAAAAAAAGGCGTATAGCTTGACTCAGCCTGTATATTACAAGTGAATTTGAGCTGCTACAATGTAATTTGATATAATCCTACATATTTCGAAAGTGAAACCTTAAATGGGCCGATGAACTTCACATTAGTATTTTCAAATGCTGTAGGTACTATTAAAAGTAAACTTTACTGCTATTAAGTTGCAAATTTTAAATTTTTATTGACCCAGACAAATTATCAAACTGTGTATTAATAAATCAATTTTTTAATCTACATTTTAGCGTATGAAAAACATAAAACCTATACTGTCATTTCTATTACGAGCCCGAGAAACGTAAAAAATAAAATAGAGTCGAAAGATCAGACCATTAATATTCTAAATATTATTCTGACATTAAAATAATTTTTTTGGAGGTCTTACTTAGATTATGTTTTCTATGTGATAATAACAATAAAATCTAAATTGTATGACAAGTTAACTCAATATTTTTAAGTATTGTCTTAAATCACACACCGTCAAATGCTTTTTATTTTTCTCAATGTTGATACCCCCAACTATGAACTAACGATTGACATGATTCACTAATTTTATGGACTTGACCATGCTTGAACCGCATTCTACCATGTCAAAACAAAATTATTTTATAAAAATAATAGTTATTTAAGTATCAAGGAATGTAAGGACGTAATAACATCCGAGGTAGGCGAATACGAGCTGAGGCGGAGCCGAAGCTTGTCGCCTGCCGAGGATGTTATTAGTCGATACATTCCGTGTTACTTATTAAATTTTTCACGCTACCGGCAATTTAAGTAGGCCTACAGGTAGAAATTTAATCATATTTTTAAAAGTTCGTTTTGACAGCTGTCATCGGAATTATTTTTTAAAAGCCCCATTATTCTAAGTTGTCTGTGCTTGTTACCATATCAACGAACAGTTAAAATCAACATTATTTTCCTAGGAACGTAAGTGACACTATTAAGTTCCGTCGTCAAGGGTAACTAGTACACGAATGTTATCAGCCACTTACGATCCCTGTAGCTATGGATGTAAGGCCTACTTACATTGCCGGTAGCGTGAAAAGGCAATTATGCAGTTTTAATTATATTATACGTTGTTATGCAACGGCAACTTCCGTTTCGCAAAGATTAAAGCTAGCCTTACATAATTTGCAACTCAACATACATATCAAGGACTTCCTTGATATTAAAACGTGTAGCCACTGCTTTTTACATTATTCCCAGAGACCCTTTTTAGCTGATTTTGATCTTTGTTTTAATAAAAGCTGTTACTGTGTAGATAAGCACAAAAACCCTAAATTATAAAAATTTAAAAAAAATTACAACAAAGCCCCAATTTAAACGAAGACATATGAACTTACGCTTGCCTCTAGCAGCGCCAGCTGTTTCTTCTCGGTGTCGGTTTTTGGAACTACACACCGTCTCTTCACTCATTCGGCAGTAAATAAAATATAACTAAACTAAAGATGGTCGTGCTTGTTATTGTAATGTCTCTAAAGTTTCACACGCTATAAATATGTCTCATAGGCCTTACACAACGATTTATATTGGTTCGGATAATAATTGTTTATTTCGATCCTTTATCTCCTATCATATTAACGGCAGTACAGATAATCATCGTTTCATCCGTGTACAAGTTGTTAATAAGTAAGAGTTATTTTTTGATTTTACTATTAGAGACCCTTCTTATAGATTATGAGCATAGGTTTAAGGTTGCACGTACCACACGTTAAACACTGTCCACAAAGAAGTGTGCCAAATTATTTTGCAAAAGGTCCCACTAATATTAATATAATGATCGAGATTGTAGATACGTGACTACAGATTATTGCATGGCCATTATGTCACTCTTAGGTGCTTTTTGTATTTAATTCCTTCCTAACTATAGATGTTTGTTTATATTTCTACCTAACGACACTTGAATAATGATATACAAACAAACGCATTTGCACGGAAAAGTCAGTTTATTCTCAAAAATCGAGTGGAACGTTCCAAAGAACAAACCATAGCAACACTGCTGCTGCACCATGCACCAAGTCTGGCGAAGCTCCCAGCACACGATCCTTTTCAAGAGCGAAGCAACGGTTACACCAAGTTCCCTCTTAGCAGAAATCTTAAACAAAACAGCGACCCGCAAGGAGCACCACCAGGATATGCAAGTCCCGGCCCGGTTTCTATGCGCACCACAATAAACAGTTTCAGGTCTGGGACGTAATAACTTTATATCAGAGATATTAAAACACACAAGCAGTTTCTGGTACCCAGAGCAGTCTCACCTTGTTCTGCCCCGCCAGATCGGTGAGTTCTTCGCAACTTTTCCATACCAGTCTGGAAAAGACTTTAGGGCTCAAAAGAGCCTTTAAGGCCGCTTGGCTATCCAACAAAATGTAAATATGCCTTTCTTTTGTTTTCTTGGCGCACATTGTAGAATCACGTAAATCTCCGTTTGAAATACAGAGGCGTACTTGCCCAGAGGACAGGTCCTTTGGTTTTTTGCCGTATATGCCTATTCCAGTACCCGTCTCTGATTTTGAACCGTCCGTGTACCAGATTAGATTTACGGGAAGAAACCCCTGTCTGGGTTCTGTCCACTCTTTGCTGCCCAGGATTATTACCTCAAAGAGTGTATCTACAAGATGTTTTAGAGTCATATGGCCCGTCCTTATTTCACATAGAAAACTTCCTATGCTGCAAATCAAGCTTGTATTTTATGTAGCTATACTTAGTTTTCACGTTGAATTTTGCAGCCTGTATAGTCTTAAGCTGCCCTCTTCCCTTACCAGAATATGGAGTGGGGTGAGGTCCAGAAGAGTCTCCATCGGCGCGGTAGGCGTTATTCTCATTGCCCCCGTAATATCGAGATCTTAATTTGGTGGTTTCCTGTTTGACCTTGGGCCAGCACATCAGTGCCGCCGCGTATGCTATGGCTGGTCTGATCAGGTGTACAGCCAGTTTACCATACTTGGCCTTAGACTCCATGATTTATCGTAGGTTTCGCACTAAGGCGGTCTCCAATTTTTTACGATTTTTCCAATATGTGGCTACCAAGTAAGTTTGGAGTCTAAAATAACGCCGCAAATACTTTACTTCCCCCGACCGATTAATTAGTTTGCCGTTAAGGTGGAGACTGGCTCACTGAATCATCTGCGTTTTCTTTAGCATTACATTAACTGTATAAAATCTTTTCCGTTATTTAAAAAAATTACTTAAACTTTATTTGCTTTATTTATTAATTCCAGCTTTACTTCGTTAAAGTCCATATTTAATGAGTATCTGTATATAAAATACATAATCACTTTAACAACATCTATTTATTTTAACCTTATACGCATTTCGGCATGTTCACATGCCATTGTCAAAGGTTATATGAAAAAGTAAACAGCTAGTGTTGTTATAGCAATAGAACTCTGTTACTTATCTTGGTAATCGTCCGCAGATGACTTGATTTCTTATTCCAAAATGTCCAGTAGAGGAGAATTTAAGAGATCAATTTGCTCATTCATTAACGGTACAGTTTTTAAATGTTTGTGAATTTCAAAAGCTTCTAGTATACCTAATTTACGTTTATCATCACAAAAGTGTAAACATTTTATGGTGTTATTAGATGTCATTGAATGATTTTGTTCTAGTAAGTGTTTAGCGTAATTGGATTTATGTGGGTGTTTGTCTTTGTAACAATGTACGTGTTCTTTATACCTAATATCAAAATTTCTAATTGTCTGGCCTATATAAACCGAATTACAATGCGAACAACTTAATTTGTAAATGCCTGATTTTAACAAATCGTCTGTTTTTGATTTTGCATTAAACAAAGTGTTTAAGATGTTCCTAGTTTCTTTAAAGCTTACTTTATATTTATTTGTTTTGTTTATAATTTTAGCAATTTTTTCTGATTTCTCACCAAAATATGGGATCGAAGCATATTTAATGGTATCGAACGAAGTTAGGATATTCGGATAAATTTTTTGAATGGCTAATTTATAATCTTTTTCTTTAATTAAAGTATCAATAAGTTTAGTATTATAACCATTACTGTATGCAATTTGTTTAATAATTGAAATTTCTCTATTATAATTAATTTCATCAAAGGGACCGTCAAAGCCCTATGTATCAGGGACCTGTATGCTGCTAATTTATGTGTTTTATGGTGACACGAATCGTGTGGTATTGTAATGTCTGTTTGTGTAGATTTTCTATAAACTGAGTACTCAAATTTATTAGTTGAATTAATTTTTATGTTTAAATCTAAAAAGTTAATGGACTTATTTTGTTCAGTTTCTAGTGTAAATTTTATGTTTGGGTGCAAGCTGTTAAAGCTGCTAAAATGTCATCAACATAACGAAAAGTTATATTTTGGTTTCGTTATGTATGAATGGCTAATTTATAATCTTTTTCTTTAATTAAAGTATCAATAAGTTTAGTATTATAACCATTACTGTATGCAATTTGTTTAATAATTGAAATTTCTCTATTATAATTAATTTCATCTAAAGGGACCGTCAAAGCCCTATGTATCAGGGACCTGTATGCTGCTAATTTATGTGTTTTATGGTGACACGAATCGTGTGGTATTGTAATGTCTGTTTGTGTAGATTTTCTATAAACTGAGTACTCAAATTTATTAGTTGAATTAATTTTTATGTTTAAATCTAAAAAGTTAATGGACTTATTTTGTTCAGTTTCTAGTGTAAATTTTATGTTTGGGTGCAAGCTGTTAAAGCTGCTAAAATGTCATCAACATAACGAAAAGTTATATTTTGGTTTCGTTATGTTGATGACATTTTAGCATGTTTTAATAGTTCATTTGATTTAATTAATGAATTTTTAATATTTATTAACAGCTTGCACCCAAACATAAAATTTACACTAGAAACTGAACAAAATAAGTCCATTAACTTTTTAGATTTAAACATAAAAATTAATTCAACTAATAAATTTGAGTACTCAGTTTATAGAAAACCTACACAAACAGACATTACAATACCACACGATTCGTGTCACCATAAAACACATAAATTAGCAGCATACAGGTCCCTGATACATAGGGCTTTGACGGTCCCTTTAGATGAAATTAATTATAATAGAGAAATTTCAATTATTAAACAAATTGCATACAGTAATGGTAATAATACTAAACTTATTGATACATTAATTAAAGAAAAAGATTATAAATTAGCCATTCAAAAATTTATCCGAATATCCTAACTTCGTTCGATACAATTAAATGTGCTTCGATCCCATATTTTGGTGAGAAATCAGAAAAAATTGCTAAAATTATAAACAAAACAAATAAATATAAAGTAAGCTTTAAAAAAACTAGGAACATCTTAAACACTTTGTTTAATGCAAAATCAAAAACAGACGATTTGTTAAAATCAGGCATTTACAAATTAAGTTGTTCGCATTGTAATTCGGTTTATATAGGCCAGACAATTAGAAATTTTGATATTAGGTATAAAGAACACGTACATTGTTACAAAGACAAACACCCACATAAATCCAATTACGCTAAACACTTACTAGAACAAAATCATTCAATGACATCTAATAACACCATAAAATGTTTACCTACACTTTTGTGATGATAAACGTAAATTAGGTATACTAGAAGCTTTTGAAATTCACAAACATTTAAAAACTGTACCGTTAATGAATGAGCAAATTGATCTCTTAAATTCTCCTCTACTGGACATTTTGGAATAAGAAATCAAGTCATCTGCGGACGATTACCAAGATAAGTAACAGAGTTCTATTGCTATAACAACACTAGCTGTTTACTTTTTCATATAACCTTTGACAATGGCATGTGAACATGCCGAAATGCGTATAAGGCTAAAATAAATAGATATTGTTAAAGTGATTAAGTATTTTATATACAGATACTCATTTTATTTGCTTTACTTATAAGTTTGCATTTCTTCCGATTTATCACCAAACTATGGAATCAAAGGTTACTGAAATAAATATCTGCTAAAGTAATTAATATTTTATTTTTATTAATATGAACTACAACAGAGTAAAGCTTCAATTTATTAATAAATTAGTTATATTTATCAGAAATTATAACTGCGTAATTGTAGTAAGCTTCTAGACAAAGTGTTTTTAAGTATTTTGTAGAATTTCAAGTGATTGCTTTATCTAAATAATAATAGTGATGCAATTGAGACATTATTTTGTCGAAATAACGCTTATTTACTTTTTGACAACTTTGTTGTTCTTGGGAATTTAATCTTAGTATTATCTTAATCGGAAATAAGTAAACTGTATTTGAAAACCATTACAAGCGGATGTATTTTTCATTAATCAAAATTATTTGTTTTCAACAATATTTAAATTTGAATACTGTACCTCCAGCAAAACCAAAATATTTTCGACTCTGTTTAACAACTACATTTTTGCTCGATGTAATCTATGTAGAACCGTTTAGGATGCATCCTAATTGATACAAAGTTCTATCGCATTTGTTTGTTTGAGGCATGAACATGTGTGTGGGTAATTTCAATAAACGAAATTTTAAGTTTCTCTATAATTGGGATAAAGAAGCTTTGCGAAATATTCAAAGGTTTAGATGGTAAATTAATTTTACAACGAGGCTTAACAAGTTGACGATGAAAGGCAACACAAACACATTGAACATAGGCGCCGAGAACGGGACAAGGGAGGGAAGGGCTCAAAATCGAGAGAGTGGAGCATCCGCTATAAAATTATTCGCCCAAATCGTAATGGTGTCGATTTAAGCTAAGTGTAAGCTAACAAAGAAAAATAAATTGAGCGCGAACAATACCTTAATTATTGCCAAATGGCTAAATTTGTAATAATATAATCGAAAACATCCAACAAGCTACGAATATGATTTTCATTCAGCAAATTTTTTTGGAATAGTCACTGTGATGTATCAAAATTACGTCAGCGTACTTCGGCATATTTTTCTTACGCGAAATATTCTATTATGGTCACTTCATATCCCTTTTCTGCGAGCGCTTTCATCAGTGGTTTATAAACGGTGAAATGGCTCCGTCCTAAACAGTCAAATATTCGGAGAATTCTGAAACTTTCTGCACTAACCACTAATACTAATCTGAAGAATGTTAAGGTTTGTAAAAACACCGTTTTAGTTATATTTATCACGAATTCTAGATTTTAGTAAGGATATCATTTTTATGCGCTTATTAATGTTAGAATTGTTGGAAGTAGTATTTGTTTTAAGCATGCAAATATGTTGGACGTTATTATTACATCTGGAAAAATCAACCTTTCTAATCTATTTTTTGCACTTTACTTTAATTTAAATAATAATAATATAATTATTTTAAAATAATGGTGGTACTAGCTCTACCACCTACTAAAATGTAAATTACTGACTAACGTCATGCAATTTTAATATAACGCAAGGAAAATATTCTGTTAATAAAAACTACGCAATTTCACGTTGAAGTTTTAATAAAACGGTATTAAAGGTAATAAGCATCAAAACCAGCAGTGAAAATGGCTTTCGTTGTAGGCGTCTAATAATTAAATCACTCGAAAAGTTCGTTATTGAAAATGTTTAGCCTTTAAAGTGCTACGGACAGGTATGAAATGAGTGAATTATATTTCTAATAATGATTCGCAAGTTTAATAAACATCATAAGACACTAATGCGTATATTTGTAGACTACTTGGGATAGGTAACCATTAAAACATCCGACCGTTTCAATTTCCGCTGATACGGACCTGAAAGGTTTTTTATTTGTTTTCCACATAGTCAATTTAAAAGCTTTTTATAGTACCTATTAAAAGCCGTATGTCATTTGCTCCACAATGTTTTTAAAATTTTGATTTTATATACTTTGCACGGTTGAATTTAAAACATTTGCAAAATAATGTACTCTAACAAAAACAAAAACAACTATGTAGTTGCTTGAAGTTTTACAACATTAAAGCGGTGGGACTTTCTCATAATTCACAATTTTATATACGTATCATGCTGAAAAATAGCAATGTAACAGCTGATTCATACAATAATAGGAACTTAACGAAACAAAGCTAAAACTTAATAGTTAAAAAAAAGTACACTTGGAAATTGGATAAACGGTAAAAGCCGCGTCCTTTCAACACATATAACGTAATATCTCGAGAAGTACTTGGCACATCAACGTGATTTCTTTTTGTTCAAAAGCATATGCATGTCTATAACCACATTGTAATTTCCAAAAAAATGCATTTCTTGCCTAAAGAAATTACAAATATGACTTTTTGCTTTCGATGTAGTGAACTTTTTTCACTAAGCGGCAAACTTCAAACATAATTAAGAATACGCGTTGAGAAATATTTTAAAGCGAAAAAATATCATATGGCCGTGATGTGGATGGTATGAATTATTAAAGTGAAACTGCTTTTTTGAATTGTAAAGACGGTCGCCATTCGATGGCCTTGCATGCCTTTAGTACGATTCACACGCTCGCCCTGTGCATTCAGTGACACTACGAAAGGGCTGCGCATAACAAAAAAAGAATTGCTTACGTTAAATGTGAAATAATCCAGTCCCAAACATTTATGTTTAATAAAGTTTATGCTTTATTAACTCAAATTATTCTTACTATTTTATTATTATATTTTTATTAACTAAGAAAATAAAGTATTACCTATTATTCAAACATGGCGCAATAATAATACGTACTCCTAATCAACAAAAACAACAACAACCAAATATTAACGTTACATAAGAAAACGTTTCAAAATAAAACCATTAGAGCAACGGTAATGAATGATTGTTTAATAAAATAATAAAAATAAATTTTAGTTAATAGGGCAACTTTCATAAAAAATTATAGTATTTGTAGCCGAACCCGTTTTGGTTTTCTGTTATACGTAAAAATTAGAAAACACTTCAGTGAAAACACGTTTAGTAGTTTCACTTACAATTTTTGTGCTCGGCACACATTTCTTTCTTTATATTAAACATTTTTCATGCACTCATAAAAATATTGTTTTAATTCAAAAGGAATAGGTTTGAGTCAAGAGGACTTTCCTCTTCTATAGTGCCAATGCGTACCTATATTGAAGTAAAACAATTATTTTCTTAATTCAGGTTCTTTAATCAAAACGCTATTCTTTTTCAAACACAATAACAATATACTTCAAAACAATCACAATTATAGTTCATTGAAAATGAAATATGCATTATAACAAAATATTAGTAATATAAATTCAACTAAAATAAAGTTGAAATGAAAACAGGTCTATTTTGTTTGAAAGACAATTTTAGGTTAATTCAAAACATTTAACGTTTCGACTGAAAATTCGAAAAATTCAAAATCAGCAATAACTAGTTGTGAACCAAAATACTTTTCATTTTACTTCAATGCAAATATATTCTTAATTTAAGAACTATTTATAGTTGAAAGAAAGGGAAAGGTATTTGAAATAATACGGTTTTTGCAATTTAATACATATTTATTCTTACTTTTAACACATCAGTAGCATATAATAATGAACCGATTTTTGTAAGCGGACCAGTGGCGTAACTACCATGGGGCAGAGGGAACAACGGCCCCCTGGCCCGAGGCTTTAGGGGGCCCTGCCACAAACCACGAGTTTTTATTTTTTTTAATTTGTCTATTACGACGTTTTTTCAATAAAAGTTTATGATTTTTGACAGTCTTTGTTTTTATATTCAACAAAAAACATTTTAAATTTCATGTAAATAAGTATGTACACAACACCCACACTTTTGGTAACGACCCAGACACATTAACTTCAGAAAATTTAAAATTTGCTTATCTTAATTACACACGGCTTTAATATATTTATTTTATTTACTAGACTGCAAATATATTTTTTTTCTATTGAAGAAATTGTTCTTCTTATCAATTACTTTATTATTGAAGTTTTTTTAAGGATGGGGCCAGGGCCCTTCCGGTATCTTGCCCCCGGGCCCAAAGTCTGAAGTTACGCCACTGAAGCGGACATATCTTTTTCACCTATTATCAGATAACATAAAACGTAAACACCTTAAAGCAACTTGAAAATCAAATTAAACATTAAATCTAGTTTTACTTCGAACAATTATAAATATACTATTAAATTAAACCATTTTTTAGAATAATACAAATAGCCACAAAACCTTAAAAATGTGAATAGCACCTCTCAAACAATCTTAAAAGCAGCAGGAATCACATCCAAAAAATGTTTGAAATTTCTTTAAATGTTGTGAACTGTAGTTATTTAACTCCTGCAAAATATTTCCATTACTTATAATATGAAGAGTATAGGGAAAAATATCTGACAAATTATTGTAGTGCAAAACAACAAACAGAGGCGGATTTACCACATTAGCCGCCCTAGGCTTGGAAAAATTGCCGCCCTTACCGTACATGTAAAATAGTAAATAGTAAATGTATTTTTACCGTTTACACTACCACCCGTCTGGCCTTCAGCTTGGCAAAAGAGTCGATTATAGAATCATAATTGATCGTTTGCAGTAAATCAGACTCAATCCCAAGTACGGCGAGATCATTCAGCCGGTCCTCCTTCATTGTTGTCGCAAACCTTTCCGCCCGCAAATCCGGCCCTGACAACAAACATCTTCAGATTCGTATACTTCATAAGCACATAAATGTTCAGAAAAAAAGTATATAGGTATGTACTTACCTTCAAAAACACCAACATATTTTTCAAACACGCAACTCTCAAGCAATTCCTTTGTTTTGGGATCGGACATATCAACCCATACATAAACGTTACACATACACTATCATGCACAATGCAATTAACGCCTAACGAATTATGTCAAAAGCGCTGAAAAGACGTTTTTAGTGCAGCCGCCCGTAGCGGTTCGGTTGCCATCGAGAATTCGTGATTAATTTAAAAACAAAATTCGTTTATATATGTATGTTAAATCAAAACGATGCTTATTAAATTTAGGATAAGATTATTTTGATTTAAAATAAGTAAAAGGTTTGTTTAATTTTATTTCAGTCAAGAGAACGGTGTATTGTTTCAAGCTAAAAATATTAAAATTATTATTGTTTTCAATAAAGAAGCAACTTTATTTTGGTTATAGATTGAATGTTAGCATTTAAAATGAACTTGTTTTGTATTAAAAATAATTTTCTAATAATAAAACAAAACAATTCAACATGGCAAAATTTCTTGATTCAAGAAACGCATTTTTCTCAGTGTGCTGATTATTAATTTAAGGTTTTGTAGGTCCAATAAATTAAATCACCTCCTCTATATGAAAGATTCTGTTTTCCAAACTTTCATACGAGAGCATAATGATGGTATTGAAAAATAGTAGATGCGGGAATATTGAAAAAAGAAATATTCTTTTGTAAAATTTAATAAATACACCCAAGGGAGCTTTTTATTTTTTCAACTCCACTTTCTAGCATCGATTCAAGACGATTAACTTTATGATTTAACGCGTTAAATTATCAAAGGAGAATCATGATTTTTCTCGGAAAGTTTTCTTTCCCTGAACATAAATGTCACACACATGTAACAGAAATTTTATATTTGCATATTTATATTCTATTTCGAACATTATAATTATGCATTTTTTAAAAATTCTGTCTCCGTGCATTATGATTATGCAGTTATAATGTATGTATGCTCAACGTTGGTAGTTTCAGTGAATTTTTTTCTATTCGTCAAATATTGAGTTAATAATTTATTACATTGCATCTTTATTACACGATGTCTTAGAAATAAGTAGACAAAAACGAAAGTATACTTTTAATAATGAGTTATAAAAAGATTTCAAAAGAATTCGGGAAAGGGGAGGAAAGTGTTCCGAATTAGTGTCAAAGAAAAATGGTAACGATAGGACCGCTACACGTATTTTTTACACGCTTACGGTGTTGTAACTTTATACTTGAAAATCTTAATTTCCATTCGAAAGCATGCAAAAAAGTATTTTTATTGCAAATCGCTAAATAGCAATTTTTGAAAACCGAGTTGCTATGAGGGTCTGAGTGTATCCTCAAAACGCGAACATTGTTTGTACAAACTTTAAGGGCCAGTTTTACACATCAAAACATCGAAAAAAATTTCCGTAAACACAGGCGCTGAAAGGTTTCCTTAAAAAGATAAAGCTTCAAGAAGAGAGAACAGTCTTGACTGTTGGAACTAATACAAGCCTCCCTTAGTCTTGAACACGTAGTCTTGTCTTGGTTTTGTCTCAATGTTTGTGACGACGGGCACCCACTACTAGAAGCTAGATCCTTACGCATCCATTTTATAAGGCGTATATTCGTATGTACTAGTATGTATCAAACCAGTACAGTTTTCAATGAAAATTATAAAATTTGGTTCACACTGTATGTATTTGTATTAATGGAACGCAATCCCCTGACTTCTCTGCTAGCTCTCATTGCCGAAGCCATCTCAGGGGAGGAACCGCCAAGCGGCGTGCCGCCAGTTTATAATCAAATATAATGTCAACTTTTTATTTTATGAAATTAAGTATTCTTATATTAAGCTGTGCTATTTATACCGGTAATCTTTAGTTATAATAATAATATTTAACTAATATAAGGCTTTCAAATTTCATTGAAGCTAATATTTTAACAGGGCAAAAGTTGTTTAGTTACCTACAATCACTGTATTCCCCTAAGGTATTGGATTACCGTTTAAACTTAAAAAAACTTTTAATCAGGAGCAAAAACTAGAAAATTATTTTCCAGGGCCCGTCTTCTCACATAGACAAAATTATGTGGCATTTTCTAGAGTTAGAACAGTTTTAAATATAAAAATTAAAATTGATAACACTAATAAACAGGGCTAATATAAAAGAAAGTAGGTACATTTACTAAAAATATTGTATGAAATAACAGAATTATAGTATCATTACATATACTAGTGTTACCCCAGCGCACATTGCACGGACAGACTGAGCGTTGACAGAACCGGCTAAATGCTAAGTCACGTGATGCATTAGTTCCATAAGGGAAACGCGACATTGGTGTAGATGTCGCCTCAAGTAAAGCGCGTTTAGCAGACTTTCATATATAAATTAAAATAATTATTATTGAAAAATCGACGTAGAATAAAAATATAAAAATGTTTCATGTTTTATCTGAGCATAGAGACCTTTCATTAAAACAAAATGGTCCAAATTGGTGAAGCGGTAGCCGCTGGAGGAACCGGAGAAAAAAACCCTTTGAGCTTTTATATATGTATGGAATATGGTAATAATTATTTTATGTCACTTTCGCTGTGTCAGGATATTACGCATATAAAGTTTTATTTCATAACTGTTGCCTATTTGAAAATATACTGCATTGCTGAATACATTAAGTGCATGTCTTACATGCCACCATACTTTATTTAATATCTCTTTTAAATAAATTGCCAAATAAAGCGTGAGACGTATCCTACGGGTTCTGCTAGTTTATGTTTACTACTTCGTCCCGAATTGAAATAAAAAATTCAAAGAATAAGTGTAACCAGATGTCAAAATCAAAACTCTTGACAACGTTTTGTCAAAACTCTTAATCTTTAGAGGATTGGTCTTGATCTGCTACAGCAAGTCTTTCTTGGTCTTGTCTTCATTTTCAAGACAAAAACAAGACAAGACCAAGACACTAGTCTTGGTATTGTTGAAGCACTAGTTGGAACTGTTCCCTCATGTTTATTAAAATTTCTTAATACTGTGTACAGAACATACCCTCCAAACTTGAGGATTCGTCCATACTATAATTCTCGACGTTTCAGACATTTAATTATCTCGAAAACGGTTGTATTCGGCGACTTTTAACAAAAGTATTTTTTTCACATACTTGTATGGTTACTAGGATTGTTCAATAGAAGTTAGAAAATATCAAGTGTGTTAAAAATACGTTAAGAGGTACGTCGAGTACCCCTCACAACTCCGCCGCTGGTCAAAGAATTTAAACAAAAACAACTGAAATTATAAATCATGATCGTGAAAAAGGTAAAGTAAAGTCGGTGGCACTACACTACAATGAGGAGTTTGGCCTGCAATGATAGTGAAATATCCACAAAATTTATATCAAATATTTCCATTTATGACGGAGATATTAATTAAAACGTGATTAAACTGTTCCACGTTCGGGAGGTTGTACCTTCGTAACAAACATTGTCCAAACAATCATGGTCAAGATTGGTATTCGGTTTGCCCACCGTAAACAACTTTCACGCAGTTTACGTTTTTCAGTACTACAATTTATCGCTGTAATTGTTATTTGATTGGTGCAAAGATCCAAATCGAGCGTTGTGATTGGTCTGATGATATGTGAGTGCTATATTCACATAAAACAATTTTGGGAAGCAGTTGTTCCGCTAATAAGCATGTAGTTGCTTACTTTTTTATATACTTCAGAATATTATAATTTCCAATCTGTTGGCGTGTGAGAAATTGTATCATTTCCAATAAACTATATTCAAAATATTCGGAGATTCAAATTTAGAGGAGTCTGGTTAAAGTGATTACGAGCGTTATCCGTTAGAAACATGTTAAAATTACATCGAATATTTAAATTATACTAGACAAGATTTAATTGCTTTTATAGATTATTTTATTTATTGTAGTTATATCTATGCTACGTTTAATGGCAATGGCCATTTGTACGTGGAATTCAAAGCAACGCAATGTTCAAAATAACATTTTAATATTTGCATAAAGGCAAAATTATATTTTTTCAATCCATCAAAGGTTTAAATATTCAATCAAAACAATGATAAATAACCCACATGCTTTTTATACAGTTCTGTTTTAAAGCTTGAAAAGCTGGGAATCCATGGCTGTAACAGCATGCATTCAAAATTTCTGTTGATTCAGTTCAGATTATCGTTTGTTTTTACTAAAGCTCTCTAAAATTTAAATTGATATGTGTGGAATATCGGATTTGATAGGTCGTTTATTGGTTTTTCTAAAAATATTTGGCTTTACATTTATTCATATTAGATTAATCAGGTTATTGTCCTCGTTACATATATTTAAAAGTTTTACTCTTTTAATAATTTATTTGCCGGAGTTATAAAACTGCTTGCATTGTTTTTGATCAATAACAAAACGTACCAATAAATTCGCTTAGGAAATTATATAGGAATATAAAGCTACCGAGTATTAAAAAATCCAATAATTTCCTGTGGGAATATTCTTTTACCATTTCTTTATTTATTAATACATGCCACAAGTGCCCCTCGTTATTCCCGATGTGAATTCCCCCAATTTCAATTACCTACTACATCTAGAGCCGACGACCTTGGGTTTGTTTGAATTCGATCATTAAATTTTAAACAGACTCATACGAGAAAAAAGTTTGGGCTTCTATTTTCTTTACATCCAATTTGTACGACTTAATTCTTATTTCCAATGTCAGTGAAACAAACACTTCACTTATAAAATATCAAAAGTTGATGAGCAGTTTTTCCAGGCTGCTGAAGTTTTTGAAAATGTTTTCAATTAACGTTACACAACTGACAGTTGATTTTGGGTGTTTAAAAGCGCAACATTTGTCTCAGACCATTTTTTGTTATACAAGATTATTTTTAAAGTAGCTTTGCGTAGTTTTCTTGTCGTTTATTTCCAATAATTATTTTTCTAAATAACCCAACGTTGTAAAAAGTTTTTTTTTCTAAATAAAAGTAAATTTTCATCTTTAAATATTATTTCACTAATAATATTTCCACCTTGCACTACGTTGGATTTGCCGTTTAAGCAGTCAAATGTTATTATTGATGTACAAACTTTTATCGCGAATAAATTTAGGTATACTACTTTTTTTTTAATTTGAAAGTTTTAATAATAAAACTAATTTGACATTTCGATGTATTTTAATCGTGAAATAATCCAAACATATAACACTGGTGAATCGAAACATAATCGGGGTAAATTACTCTAAATTCCAGCATAGCAAAATTATCGTTTTGCTTAAGAACATTTTTGAGTCAAATTTTTAAGTAAACAAACACGTGTTGCTGTGCGACAAATTTCTGTAATTTAACAACAAAATAATTTTTCGATTAGCTGGTGGTATAACTGAAACAAATATAATAAAACATTTGGGTAACGTCAAAGTTAAAATTAATAACAAAACAAACACTTTTATAACGTTACTGAATATATCACATTACTCAAGTTTATATTTATCTTGCCATTAAGGAAAGGCGAGTATTTGCTGAAAAGCAAATGAATTCAGTAAACTGTTTGCTGGCCTTGCATGCTGAAAGCTACTATTTGGCATCCAGAATCAATTTTACACATATGAGTCTGGTTTAGTTTGCAAAATATTTAATTCGGGTTTAGATGAACTTTTTATCGTGTGACTATAAGAGTACATTTTAACTTTCCTATATTTCCAGTATAGATAAGTAACGATTTCATGAAAATTGAAGGGTTTGTTGATTTTGACGGAAATACATGTTTTGCAACTCCAGAAACTAAAAAAAAGCTGTCAGACAATTGCTACGAGGCCTTTTTCATGTAAGTCTGCTGCTTTCAAAAAATGATAGGTATGAAGTGAAAATAATTTTTAAAAGAATAAAAATTAAAAAAAAATATTGATTTAAAGCTGCATGCACGATCTTTTTTTTTAGTTTTGTAGGTTTATATATCTTAGGATGAGCTACAATTTAGTTGGTGTCCCAGTTGGCTGGTTTCCTTTCAATTAGTTTTAATATTGAGCCGAGCGGCCATTTTAAACTTATTCTATATTTTTGCTGCGGACCGCTACGGTTTATGCTTCCTGAGATGTTTTTAGCGATAATAGCAGCGCGTAGCGTAGGCACAGCAAAGTGCACACGGGCATAGGCGGCAACCAATAACAGAGCAGTGTTAGTTAGGATTGCCCTAGGAAAGTCAAAAATATTTAATTTAAAATTTAATATTTATCAATTTAAAACGTAGCAGTTTCTATTTTTAAAATTAAAATACCACCAATTTTTGTATAACGCCTTCTAGTAATTGCTCAATATCGAATGATTATGCCCCATTATTTAATAAACGGAAACCTTTTACAAATTTCTGTTCAAGCTAAATCGCTCATGATTAATAGTAGAATAACGTTTAAAACTTAATTTTTACGTAAAGCAATATGTACGGATGATGATCTTTTAAATTCTCCTCTATTGGATATTTTGGAATAAGAAATCAAGTCATCTGCAGACGATAACCGAGATCAAGTCACCAAGTTCTATTGCTATAACACTAACTGTTTACTTTTTCATATAACCTTTGACAATGACATGTAAATATGCCGAAATACATATAAGGTTAAAATAAATAAATATTGTTGAAGAAGTAATTTAGTATTTTATATACTCATAATCAATAAATATGTGCGGGGTTAATTTTAATACCCCCCCCCCCCGCCTAATTTTTGTCTAATGATATTAGTGTGTTTGTTGCCTATGATTTTCTTTAATCCAAAGAAATATTTTACAAAAAAATTAAAAAATCGATTTTTATTTTCTAAATACACTACGACATGCAGTTGCCCTTCCGCTTTTAGCAATGTCCTAGGTGTCTTCCTTACAGCAGGAGTTAGTCACTTGCTCTGCCCTCCGCTTTGGTCGAGAAACCCATTAGCGTATTTACTGTTGGCGCGTAAAACGTTGATATAAAAATACATCATGTGTAACAATTTCTATAAAATATAGGAAAATCCAAGCGTAGTGCTTTGCTCATTCTTTATCCCCATATTTCGGTAGTGCGTAAGTTTATTTCTCTTTAATTTTAATTATTTTTCGACTTGCATGTTAACTTTCGTTAAAGTATTTAAGTTAGTAGTATAAAGGCCTGAAATAACAACACTGCCCGCGCTTTTCAACCCTTGTTCGTAAAGTTTGAATAACTAGGCATTAATTTAAACCTTTTGTTTTACAAACTCCTAATTTAGAAATTGTTTTAAATTAAATAGACTTTAGCACAAAAAACATTATAAAAAAGGAAAAGCTAATAACGTTTGTAAACAGTTTTCCTTCATACATTTTTTAATTACCTCTGAGAATTGTTTGAAGAAAACTCCGTCGATCTAATATTTACATCATCAATATTGCCGGTGTATTCATTTTCAGTTTAAAATTAATGTGTATTATGTAAAGAAAACAATTACCTATCAATATTTACCACGGCAGGTTTGTTTAGTTTTCCAATATCTGGTCCCCCAACTTCAATCAAGACAGGCCCTAAAGGTCGGCCTTTATTAAGAGAAAAATGAGAATTTACAATGATAAGGGTAGTATTCCGTGCGATATCCGATAAAGGGGACAAATCGTCGCCAAAAAATTCCTGGGCCTTCCTATTATTGGATATATTCATAAAAAAATTGTAGATTACGTTCTGGACTAGAGGTAAAATAGTATTTTCCACCCTCCCAAGAAACATTAAATCATCAGAGGTGAGCAAGAAAATATCGGGTATGTAAGCTAGGTTCCAAGGGTTTTCCAATATCTTATTATTCCACGGAAGCATCGCGCTGGAGGTAATACCAATGAGGGGCGCATTGAACCTATGCACAAAATCCAAGAAGCATATATTGTTGAAGTATTCAACGATAATTACATCGAGCTTCCTATCAGCAGTCAGAAACTTCTTCAAGGCTAGAGAGGAAAATCCATATTCGCATGCATCCTGGCCGAAATTCATCAGATTGGCATCGTCATAAAATAGTTGAAATCGGGTATGTGTAAATCTGTTCAAACTAAATACATCTAAAAGAAGTGGTGCTCTGGAATCCCTTAAACTAACATCTTCGTAGTTCTGAAGTGGAGTCTTCTGAGGAAAATGGCTAATAACTGTAACTTTGTGTCCTTTTCCTGCGAGCCCTTTCGAAAACATCGAAATGACTTCTTCCGGGATGCGGGAATATACCGAGAATATTGTAACCGTTTACGACTGACCAAAGGGTTGGCAATAATACTATAAGGGTTGGTAACTTCATTGTTTCCTTATTTGTTATACTACGCAATCACGAGTCACGAGTAAGATCGTATCAAGACTGATTTATATAATGCTTTAATATCTAAAAACACAGAGGTTGTACGTTAATAATAATAACGTATTTTCTAAACCTCTAGCTCGTGATTATGACCTTGATTTTTCATTGCGGGGATAATGAGTATTTACTTGACCTTAGTTGACCTAACACTTTCACATCTGTCTATAAAAGGAGATAAAACGATGTTATTTTTAATTTCAGTTTGAACCATGAAGTAGTTTGTATGCTTAACGATAGTCAGTTATCTAGAATTTTGAAATGCCACAGAAATGATAAGTTTGAACTTGGAATTTGATTTAAAAAAATTCTGCTTCACATAGACCTTCCTATACGTAAAAAAATTTAATTGTCATACTTTACATTACACCGTTGTAGGCCAATTACTGTAAAATCTAAACACCTAACATGTTCAACAATATAGCTACCTCGCACCTCTAATAGAATCTAATAGAAGACTTTAGGGCAAATTCAACGCTTTGTTTCCGAACTTTCTAGCGTCAAAATTACGGCCGTAACGAGTTTTTAAAAATTTTGAATTTAACGTCTTTATTACTCAAAAATAGATCGATTTCAAATATTTTAGCGTAATAGCCCTATAGAGACACAATGTTATTGTGTGAAAAATTTTCGAACAGTTTAAAGCTATGAAGTAAAAAAAAACAAAAATTTTGGGATATTTAAAAAAAAATATTACTCAAAAACTAGACAAATTATGTAAGCTCATAAAGCTAAAAATAAGCTATAATTTCGTTTGTGTCCCAGCTCGTACATTTCTCTCCGACGCCTTCTATGCATTTTTGATATTTTGAGCTTTAACGCCTATTTACACAAAAACGAGTTATCAGATCGGGATGAAATTTGGTAATAGATATGCTCTAAAAATACACAATGTTACAAGTTACTAAAACTTTTAGAATTACTAAACATGTGAAGTGAAAAAAATAATAAAATTTTGATATTTTCAAAACATACTACTCAAAACTGGCCACACTTTTTTTTGTAATTTGTAGTTCTATAGAGCTATAGATAAGCTACAATTTAGTTTGTGTCCCAGTTCGCTTACTTTTTGTGACACCTTCTATGAATTTTTCATAATCAAAAAGTCCTACCCGCTTATTTAACAAATAAAAGAATTTTGTTTGGGCTAAATTGCTTATAAATGATAGTAGAATAAAGTTCTCGAGTTAATTTTTATATACAGCAATATTGAGGGGAGGGGGTAATTTTCTACCTCCCACCCAATTTTTACTAGACCAATTCGTCATTCCATTTTGCGTTTGTTTAATTCCAAGCAATCTTTTTTTGACAAAAAAAAATCGATTTTATTCACAAAAATCTTGGAAAAAATGCAGCGCACTATCAGTTTACTTTACAATATCAGTCGCTCTCTCTCTATCTGACGCCCGTACGTTGACCAAAGCCTTTCAGCGCGTAAATGAAGTACACACACCTATCTGTCGACCCCTGCTTCACTGTTCTCTTTTTGTAGTCAATGTTGGCCCGTAACACATAAATAATAAGATACTTTTGAATATACGATAAGCAACAATATCTAAAGTATAAAAATGTCCAGCCGAAGTGCTACGCTCATTTTTATAGCTTTATTTTATTAATTTGTAAAGTTTTTGACAGCATTTTTTCCGGAAAACAATTTTTTTAAATTTCAAAACATAAACTGATAGAAGTCCTTAGAGCAAATCGGCATAAACTTTGAAGACCATAATAGCCCTAGAGAAACACAATGTTCTATGTACGTAAAAATTTGAGAACATGATAAGTGCGAAATGAAACATATTTTCAAAATTTTAGAATTTAAAAAATATATTGCTCAAAAACTGGCATACATGTTTTCTTTAAAATTTCAAATTATAATAGAGCTACAATATTTTTCTTGGTCCAGTTTTTTAAATTTATCATAACAATACCTTCCTATAGCATACTCCGTATAGCGAGGAAGGTGTATTAAATTGAAATGTAGTTAATATACTGAACCCTATTATTACGTAAAATTTAAATGTTATATCCATTGGGGTAACTACAAGATTTTATTTTTGTTTTTAGAAAGAAGACTTTAAACCTAATTTTAAAAAAATAAAAAATAGCCTATATTTTTCTCCATTTTGTAAAAAAGTTAAATTAGCAGTACCTTAATCGAACGACTCGTTTTAAGTTATTCTACGATAAATATTTTTTTGCCGAGTACTCGTAATACCGCGATTTAAATAAGCAACATATTTTGGGAAAGCTTTGCATTTAATCGTTTAGACTAAAATTTGAATTAATCATCTTGTTATTATTACCTGAATATTTGTTAGCTATTAAATATTAATAAATAGTTCAACAGAAATGACGGGCTTTTAATAAAATTCTTTATACCAACTTGTAACATTTTGTATCTCTGGATTTTTGCTTTTTTTGAAAAGATCGTAGCTTTGCTTTAGACAATGCAGATAATAAAACGGAAATTTTCATTAGATCGGTGCTTTATTATAAATAAAAAGGGTAAAGAAATAAAATTGAAGGAAAATCTAGAATAATCTGAATATAAAAGAAAATTGAGAAAAAAAGTACATAAACTTAAAACTATATGCAAAAACATAAATTTAAAAATTAATTTTTATAGCTAAACCTGCAGATTTTACTAGTAACACTTCATAATGGCAATTTCGTTAATGCTGGATTAATTTACCTCATATCTATTATCTGAATGATATTTTAGCGTCATTATTGAACAATATTGCTTGTTTTGGATTACAGTTATAATTGCCTAACCGTATATGTCCGGTTATGTTTACAAAGTGCCAAATAACGTGCACAGATAACAGTTTGAAATTATCCGTTTATTTTTGACCCAATGTTAATTGGATATCACTCAGTTAAATATTATGTTTTGACAGCCAATTTGCCAACATACAGTTTTTAAGGTTATTTTTTTAATAAAATGTTTATGATTTGCACATGTATTCTTAAAATAATTATTTAATTACCTGCGGGAGTTTCTTTGGTTTTCCAATATGCAATCCCCCAACCTCAATTACAGCTGGAACTAACGGTCGCGGTCTGTTAAGTGAGAAGTGAGAATTTACCATTAACAAGCTTGCATTTAACGCTATAGTATGCAAAAGCGGAAAATCGCTTCCAAAAAATTCTTTCGCAACCCTGTTGTTTGGTTTAACTCCAAAGAAATATCGAGCAACATCCTGTACTATTGGTAATAGTGTGTTTTCTACCCTGTCTAGAAACGGAATCTCATCAGAATGAAATAAAAAATTACTAGGTATGTAAGCTGGATTGGAAGGGTTTCCAAATAGTTCATTATCCCAATTAAAAATCACACAGCTGGATATACCAATAAAGGGCGCTTGGAACCTATGTACAAGCCCCAGAAAGCATTCGTTGCTGAAGAATTCCACTATGATAACGTCGAATTCCCTGTCGCTATTAACGAAATCTTTCAGTGCCTGGGAGGAGAATCCAGTTTCGCACGAGAATTGACCCACATTCATCAAATTAACAACGTCGTAGTAACGTTCAAATCGAGAAAGTTTAAAGCTATTTATGTCAAACACATCCATGCGAATTGGCGCAGTATTGCTTAAACTAACGTCTTCGTATCTCGGTAGCGAACTGTTCTGAGGGAAATGGCTAATAACAGTAACTTGATGTCCCTTTTTTGCTAGTCCTTTCATTAACGGTTCGAAAACATCGAAGTGACTCTTTCCGTTATGCGGGAATACACCGAGGATGTTGTAACCGTTCGCGATTGAAGAAAAGGTTAACACTAATTGTAGAAAGGTTAACAACTTCATTGTGGTTGATGTTTGTTACACAGACTCACTAGCACTGGATACAGTACAAAAATATCATTGAATAAATAGCGATTTACTATGCGCGTGTTTTGAAAGTTGCAGAATTTAACGAACGGAATGCACCTGTCAAAGACATACCCAAAGCAACCGTTTTAATGCGTTAACAGTTCAGATTTATTATCGTTACAAGCTGCGGGTACAAAGTCCTATAATAAATCTAGTTACAAAAGCAAGACAATTGCTTGATGTTTTAGACCACGAACGTGAAAATAAACCCGTTAATTAACGATAACACAGATCTTGAGACGAGGATCTTGAATTTCAAAGTTAAAATCGAGGTTGTAGTAACAGATTAGATACCCGAAACGATGCCTCAAAGTTCAGATATCTTTTAAACAATTTTATCACTTGAATAAATACTGTAATTGGGATATCAAAGAACAACAGTTAAAACCAGGAACTGTTTGGAATAAAAGGTGAGTAATGAAAGTGTGACCATATAGTTTCGGAAAAAACAAACTTATTTGATAAAATATATAATATGGTCGACATATAAATTTTAACATTGAAACTGACTTTCAAAATTTAGGTTATCTGCAAAATTAAAACAAATACACAATCTCGGAACACCAAAATACCAAAAGCTTTTTATAAGTTTTCCTCAATAACAATGTTATCTGGAGCAAAATAAAACTATGTACTTGAAAATCATATAAACCGTAATAGTCTAGAAAAATTTTGTCTCGACTTTGTGTGCACGTCGTTGTAGGTGAGGTTTTCGTGTATCAAAATGTAAAAAAACTCCGGAGAAATGCGATACCGGTAGTTGTCAAGAAAACTGGCCCGAACAACCCGCCAGAGGAGTTAAACTGAAAAAAAACCTTTTTAATCATTTACATTATGGAAGTAATTGATGTTACCTAATTTTTATATTCTTTGCATTGTGTGGCATATTAAAAATTGTTAGGTGTTAAAAAAAATTGCAATTTAAGTTGTTTGACGTAAAATCAAATATACAATGTATCCATATGGGGCGCCAAGTGTAAAATGAAAATTTGCTGTGCATTTTACGGTATTTAAGGCAATTTGACCCAATATTTATTATATATACACACATTTAGCTAAATGCTTTTTATTTTAATAAATCATTCTAGATTTAAATAAATTCTTAAACATTTGGTTTAAATATTCCAATATTTAATTTAGCATTAGAGATTTAAATAAATCCTAAAACATTTATTTTAAATTTTCAAATATTTAGTAAACCTTTATGTGCCAATCTGCACATATTTGTTTTAAATTTTTTAATATTTAATAAATATTCGCAGATTTAAATAAATTTTTACCGATATAAATAAAACCCGTACCGATTTAAATAAATGTTTCAACATTTAATTCTAAGCTGTCACATTTAATGTTAACCTGTCATATTTATTTGACCTTGGTAAGCCCAGCCGACTTAGGACACCAAGACCGTTTATACCGGTAGTAAGGCGCAAGGTAGAGTCATGGTGGGAGCGTTCGACGCTTAAACAAAACAGGCTGAAAATTACATTCTCAGGGGAATGTTGAGGAAACTTTCATTGTATGAATAATAAATTATGCAATGTTTATGTTGTTAAATATGTTGTTATTGATGATTGAACTAACATTAATTGTACAAATTTTTGAAATACGGAAAACGTGTTCATAATATTTGAACGTTAACACCAGTGTAAACGGTCTTGGTCTGCTATGTAGGCTGGGTCTACCAAGGTCAATTACATATTACAAGCTAACATTAAATATGACAGCTTAAAATTAAATGTTGAAATATTTATTTAAATCTGTAAGGATTTATTTGTATCGGTAAAGATTTATAAATCTGGGAATATTTATTAAATATTGAAAGATTTAAAACAAATATGTGCAGATTTATCTAAATACATAAAGAATTACGAAATATTTGAAAATTTAAAGTAAATGTTTTAAGATTTATTTAAATCTAAAATGTTGGAATACTTAAACCAAATGTTTAAGGGTTTATTTAAATGTACAACGATTTATAAAAATAAAAAGCATTTAGGTAAATGTGTGTATATATAATAAATATTGAGACGAATTGCCTTAAATATCGTGAAATCCACAGAAAATTTTCACTTTACACTTGGCGCCCCATAGTAGCGGACATTCAATAAGATAACATCATAACTATTTTTTTAACTACACATAAAAAAGGCGTTTTCGCGGACTCAGGACTGCATAAATATCTATATTTTTATATGGAATAATTTTAAGGACTTACAAACGCGCAATTCATATAAACCCTAAAATAATAGACCGTTGCGGGGCGAGTGCAGTGAGACATAAGTAGCGGGCGCCCGATTTACAAGCGAGCCGGGCTATGCAGCCTTTCTAAAATAATTCATTATCGCCGTTAATTTTAATTCAATCGAAATAAACCAAACGGCATATTAATCACAATGAGATTTCTAAAAACATTTGTATTTACATATTTTTCGTTAATGTTGCTACTTTAGGCGTAATTAAATTATATGTAAAAATCACTTTAGCGTACGCGCTGAATAGTGGGGTTGAAACAAGCAACATGTACGATAGTAGAGCAATTTAGGCAGTTTTAAATTAAAAATAGAAGCGTGTATATGTAATTCACCGTAACAAAATTTAATGCACAGTTTATTTATTTGAATCACTGAAAAACAAACGCATTTTGGCAAATAAACTATAAGAACACACTATGTATAAATTGATATAACCACACTAATAATGCGATTGCAGTCTTTCTCGTGCACTTGCCGTATCTAGTCATCCTACTCGCACTATCACGTCTTGGTACAGCTTGTCGACACGGCGCTTATGCAGCGTCCGCGGTCCACTTTACTTATATGACGTCTATGATGCTATGGTTTGGGATAGTCCATACATTTTAACCTTTTATATTCAGCGAAACTCGGCTAAAGTCTGGCCGATTCCTCTATTATTACGCTTTAATAAAACGTTCGGGTTGATTATCTCAAAATTGTGTATTATCCCTATTCTCGACTTTTAATTCTACCTTGCGGTAAGCCCCAAACCTTAGAAAATTGTCGATTTTACACAATGTAACTTTTATGCGGTAATTAATTATGATTCCATTAGTGAAAACACATTTCAGTATTCGTAAAAATAAATCATCCACGGGAAAGTATTTAAAACTCTGCATTGCACGTCGATATCCCCTCCAGTGTCCATCTACGCTTTTTCTTTCTCTAGTGCCTTAGCAACCGTTAGCTACCATTTCGCTTACACAACTTACGTTAAGTAGTGCTCTCTTTTGCAAGTAGCATTGTTTTAAAATATACAAAATAATAATTTCAAAATAACAATTTTATTTATTTATATCATAAAACAAGAAGATATTCTACTTCCAGTGCCACACATGTTATTGCATACAATTAAATTAAAATTATGCCGCAGATATTAATTATTATTTGCAAATTTAAAATCGTTTTAGAAGACAATTCTGAAAACTCTCTGCATTTGTGTTAAATCTTACGACAAAGTAATTTAAGCAGTTAGAATTAAAATCTTCGCTATTCGACTAAATTAAATGTTTTCATGAGAGAAACTACAAAAACCGCACTTCCCAAAACAGCATTTCTCACATTTGTACGTTGTCAAATCTTACAAACTGGGCGTAATTCTATTCTCTTCTTGTGTTCGGGGTCTGGTTTGTGCTCTTTGTTTTAAAAATAAGCTAAGCATTCCCCTTGACATTCCTGTACATTAGTTATGCTACTTACCGTATTTGCAAAAGTACATTTATATAATGCTATATCATCTAACGACTGTTTCACTCTTATCTGTAACTTGGATCCCTGATATGCGAACAGGTAAATAGTGAATACTCGGTTACAACCGCAACTTTATGCAACCATATTTTTTTAAGTATTTTTGTTTTAATATTCTTTTTCTCTTTTAAAATTTTTGTGCACAGTGATGTTTGCGTCTATATAGAGCTATTACGGCAAAAAAATTGAATCCGATTTATCCACACGTTTTTGAATAATAAAGAGCAAAAATTAAAATTTTCAAAAAAACATAGTAGGCACCATTTTAAAGCTAGAAAGTTCGGGAAAAAACGTTGGATTTGTTCTATAGTCTTCTATCAGATTGCGTTATCGGATTTAGGAAATTCGTTTTTAAAAAAAAGCAAACAAAAAAACATGTGCGACTTCTACTTCCAATTTCGGATTTTTTAAAGTTTATTTTTATTAGACAACGAATTTTTGATATACCCATTGCGAGTCCACTGCTGCTTTTAAAAGCGGCCGTTTTTGCTGAAAAATCAGTTTTGTGACTTCAGGTAAAATCGACAATTTGCTACGGGGTTGGAACTTTCCAAGTTTGAGTTAAAAGCCAAAAATACGTAAATTTGCGCAGTGGCGTTAACTACGGGCCCGCGAGGCCCGCAACCAAGGGAGGGCCCAAGTCTTCTACGGCGTTTTGGGAGCCTCAAACTTCCACATCATTTCTTTTTTTAATTTACATTTTTTTAAGGAAGGCCCAACGATATTAGCGCGAGGGAGGCACAAATTGTAGTGTAATAATCGCCGCAAACAAGGCATTTATTCAACTTTAATTGCAAGTTTTTATTTACCCTTCACAATGTTTAATCTGCCACACAAGACGAAGGATATGAAAGCATGTAACAATTACTTCAAAAACATCTAAAGATCTAAATATTTAAAAAGAGGTGTTTTTTAATTATCCCCTTCTAAACAGAGGGGCTTTTCCGTGCCGTTTTTGTTTAGATAACTGCCGAAACCTTATTACTCCTGAGTTGCACTACACTTTCATATACGGAAACCCCACCAACAATTACGTGCTAGAGTACAACTCTTTTTTTTAATTTTAGGTGCCTACTGCCATTCTAGTATAATAAAACTGGGGAAATATTTTGAATAACTGTATCGAAATATACCAAAAAATAATCTTCAAAATAACAATTAGGCTCATACTCAATATTTACCTGAGAAACCGGTTTTGCGTTCACAATATGTAAACCCCCAATTTCAATGAACCCTGGCACTGAGGGTCTTGGTCTGTTTAGAGAAAAATGCGAATTTACTATAATGAGACTCGTATTAAGTGCTATGTCACGCAGTGGCGGAAGATCATTTCCAAAAAACTCCTTAGCAATCTTATTATTCGTTATATCCATAAAATAACCATGAATGATATCCTGAACCATTAAAAGCACTGTGTTTTCCACCCTTTCCAAAAATGACATGTCATCTGATAAGGGTAAGAGATTGTTTGGTATATAAGCTGGATGCGAAGGGTTCCCCAATTTTTCGTTGTTCCAAGGCATCATAACGCTGGTGGTCACACCAATTAAGGGTGCTTTAAATTTATGAGCAAATCCTAGGAAGCACTCGCTATTAAAAAATTCCGTTATAATTAAGTCAAATTTCTTTTTGGTTTTTATGAAATCTTTTAAAGCTGGTGTTGATAGTCCATTTTGGCATGCAGATATACCCCAATGCATCAAAAACACAACGTCGTAATATCGATCAAATCTGGAATATCCAATATTTTCCATTTGGATTTCTTCCTCGAGAATTGACGGGATATTGTTTAAATTAACATCTTCATAATTCGAAAGCGACGTCTTCTGAGGAAAATGACTAATAACAGTAACATTATGTCCTCTTTTTGCTAGTTCTTTCATTAGAGGTTCGAAAACATCAAAGTGACTTTTTCCGGTATGCGGAAATATTCCCAAAATACTGTAACAGTTTACGATTGTCCAAAGATTTATCACCAGCGCAAAGGATACTAACATCTTCATTATATTCTAGAGTACTCACTAAAAATCACGCTGTTTCGTTTCATTCACTGACTTCGGCCGAGTAAAGACTGAATAAAGCACACGTCCTAGAATCGAATTTAAAATAGAAACTGTCCGGCTTCGTGATTACAGCGTTGTTATTTTAGTGAAGCACCTGAATTGTGTTCCGTTTGGATTTCCTGTCGCCAATTGCGCATTTGTATCGATTACTGTTATACGTTGTGTCTAAAAACCTTAAAAAACTTCATAATGTTTACTGAGCCAACAGAACGATTAAGTGTAGGTAACGGTACTTGTATTACATTTAAAACTTCATTAGATTGATTACAGTTAGAATAAAAAAGAAAAATGTACAGTTATTGATGTCAAACGTACCCACAATTATTATAATATTATAAAGGCAGCTTAAGTGAATAGGTTTCTCCATTTTTATAAAAGATAAAACAATCAGCAAGTAATATACCGAAACTGCTAAAACAAATTACCGTTTAAACCTAATACAACTGCAATATTTCTTTCCGTAAAAACCCATCAACTTTTTTGTAATAAAACTTTTCAATACTTTGTAATTTGCTCCACAATCATGATCTGCTTCTTCTACATCCAAAGTAATTGCCACAGAAAAGAGTACAGTTACAGATTAAACAAACTTTTTTTGCAAATGAGTTTTTGGTGGAAGGTGAAATTATCCTAGCTGTACAACCTCATGACTAACTTTTTGCTGCTTCACTAATCTGATTTCTGCTCATCACACAAATATATAACTAACAAGAACACTTACGTGTGGCACCCTTTTTGCCTTTCCGATGTGCATTCCGGCTACGTCAATAAATCCGGGTACCATTGGTCGTGGTGTTGTAAAAGTAAAATGTGTATTCATAATCATTAAACTCATATTAGCTGCAATATCCCCCATTGCAGGTAAATCGTCTCCAAGATACTTTCGTGCAACCCTATTATCAGGTATGTCGATAAACAATATAAAGGCGATGTGGTTAAAAACGTAAAGAATTGTATTTTCTACCCTTTCAAAATAATTCATGTTATCGGAGAAGGGCATGAAAGCGTTAGGAATGTATGCTGGGTTGCTTGGTATACCCAAAATTGAATCAAACCATGGAAAAAGAGCAGACGAACTTATTCCAATTAAAGGGGCCTTAAATTTGTGCACTAATCCAAGAACACAGCGAGTATTGAAAAATTCTGCAATAACCAAATCAAAGCGTACATCTGATTTCTTAATTAACCCTTGAAGATTTTTATGGGATAGCACGTCGTTGCAGGTTTTCCATGAATCGTTGGCCAGCATATAAGGTGTTAAATATTTACGATACTTAGTGCGAATTGAAGCAGTATTTAGATCCACAAAATTTAAAGGAGGCTCAGTTCCAGTGCTAACGTCTACATCTATGTAATTTGCAACAGCACTTTTTTGTGGATAACTGCTGATAACAGTTACTTCATGACCTTTCGCTGCTAGCGCCTTCATTAGAGGTTCAAAGAAATCAAAGTGGCTTTTCCCAAAATGTGGAAAAATTGCTAATATTTCGTAAGCACTAACATGTCTGCACAAAAAAATCAAAACAAAGAGCACTACTGTTAATTTCATGTTAGAACGGCACTGCACTGTTGTTTAGTTAGATGCTGATTTTCTACAGAAATCTTTTCATTCAAGTATATTGAGCTGTCTGTACTACTACAGTTTGCAAGTACTTGCGGTTCACAGTTGTAACTTATCTAAGTGAACTTTAGTCGGTTTTGTATAATCTTCGTGCAGTAGTAAAGTAATTAACATTAATATTTTTTAAGTCAATTAAATAATCTTTAATCAATGATATCCACATGTCAAAATTGAGGAAGTAACAAGTAATTTATTTTTCCTTACAAAAGCAAGAGATGTATCAAGTTTGTTTGTAAACATTAAAATGAACATTTTTTTTACATTGTTAGATTCCCCCAAAAATATAATCAACATTCTTACGTATTTTTATGAAACCGATTGTATTAAAGTGAATGAGATTAAGGAAAATAATGTAAAACGTAATTTTTGTTGCATTTTGCTTGAATGCTATTTATATATGTAGGTTAAAAATAGGCTTTCTTACCTGTGGAAGTGTTTTTGGACTCCCGAGATGCATTCCAGCAACTTCGATATAACCTGGAACCATTGGTCGCGGTGTTGTAAATGTAAAATGTGTGTTCATAATCATTAAACTTATATTAGCTGCAATATCCCCCATTGCAGGTAAATCGTCTCCAAGGTACTTTCGTGCGATCCAATTATCAGGTATGTCGATAAACAATTTAAAAAAGACTTGGTTGAAAACGTAAAGAATTGTATTTTCTACCCTTTCAAGAAAATTCATGTTGTTCGAGAAAGGCATAAAGGAGATGGGAATGTATGCTGGGTTGCTTGGCATACCCAAAACTGAATCATGCCATGGAAAAAGAGTAGACGAACTTATTCCAATCAAAGGGGCCTTAAATATATGCACTAATCCAAGTGCACAACGACCATTGAAAAATTCTGCAATAACCACATCGAAGTGTGCTTTTGGTTTTCTAATTAGCCCTTGAAGATTCTTGTGGGATAAAACCTCATTGCAGGTTGTCCATGAACCATTGGCCAGGAGATAAGGTGTTACATATTTGCCTAATTTAGAGCGAAGTAAAGGAATATTTAGATCTATAAAATTTAAAGGAGGCTCAAATCCAGTTCTGACGTCTACATCCATGTAATTTGCCACAGCACTTCTTTGTGGATTACAGCTGATAACAGTAACTTCATGACCTTTAGCTGCCAGCCCCTTCATTAGGGGTTCAAAGAAATCAAAGTGGCTTTTTCCAAAATACGGAAAAATTGCTAATATTTTGTAAGAACTAACATCTGCAGTCAAAAAAGTTAAAACCAAGAGCACTATTGTTATTTTCATTTTAGAAAGGCACTTCACTGTTATTTAGTTTAGATGCTGATACTCAATGAAAATACTGTGAGCACTACTGTTTGTAAGCGCTTACGGTGTACATTTGCAGCTTATCTGAGCGAACTCTACTCAGTTTTGGTCTATCTTGGTGCTGTAGTAATCTAAAACTTGTGATTAATATTTTTAATGGAAATAAATAACTTGTAATCAGTGTCCAGTGATACATATATGTGAAAATTGTTGGAGTAACAACTAATGGACCAGAACGACAGAATGACAACCCCCCCCCTCCCCATACAAACTGAAAAGCGCCGTTTTTTGAATATTTACATATTTTAGATGTCGTTTTTGCATACTTTCATATCTTTAGCCTTTTGTGGCAGATTAAAAATTATCTCGGTAAAAACAGGCGATCAAATTTGCAGAAATGCATTGCATCTTATGCACTATTAAAATTTTCGGGGAGATTATCTCAAAAACGCAATTTCAAATTTGGAATCTTTAACTGTAATTTGCGGTAAGTTCCAAACCCGTAGGTAATTGTCGATTTTACCCTAAGAAACTTTTATACAAAAAATAATCATGATTCTACTGGCAGAAACACACTTAAAATATTCAAAAAAATAAACAAACTATAGAAAAAGAGACGGCAGGAAGCATCGCCGATTGACCGTTGCTATCCCCCCACAGGTCGACATGCGCTTCTTGTTTTTCTAGCGCGTTACCAGCCATTAGAACTCCCTTGCATAACTTACACTTAGTAATGGTGGTTTACGAAAATCGTGTTGTTTTAACATATAAAAAATAATAGATTAATAAGCATAAAACATTCTCTTTTCTGTTCAACATACTGCCCATTATCATATTAATGTCGTACGTAATCTGTTTCATTATTAATTTTTACAAATAACTTCTTGAATATTGTTTCTGGTAGCAATATTATTATTAAAAATATTCCTGTTAAAGATTGTTTTAATAAAAAAAGTTGCATAACTATACAGTTTAGCATTTTTAGTTATTTGGCTGAAATTTTTGCCTGACAACATTTTATGAATTACACAAACATGCGGTTTTCCACTAATTCCATATAGTTTTATCAACTTAAAAACTGACTTTTTACAGCTAAAATGGCCTCTCTCAATTAGGCGCATATTCAGGAATTATTAAAGGGGGTGTTATGACGTGAACGCAAAAACAATTTTTTTTGACCGTTTCTTGCCTGCAACAAACTGCAATAACGTTTATTAAAATGACATGCTGCAAATCTGCAGTAGATTTTAAATTTAAAAAAACGCTTTTCGGCACAGGAGGGGTAGCGACGGAAAATTGGTGGTGTCGCTGCCGTCTCTGCAGAGTTTCAAATATTTTTTTGTGGTTGGTTTATTTGTACAAAAATTGCAATTCTGTTTTATCAGTAGAACCACAACTAATTTTCCTGTAACAGTTACTTAGGATAAAAATGATAATTTCTTACGGGTTTCATACTTACAGCAAGTTTAGAGTTAAAAGTCGAAATTACGGAAATACCGATTTTGAGATAATCTCCACACACCGTTTTAGTAATGCATTTCTTCAACTTCAAGCGAGCGAAGCAAACTAAAATGTGACGCATCCGAAGTTTTTCCAAAAATGGACGTTTGTGAGTACCCGATGATCGAAACACATACCTTATGATTGAGTTGCATTTTCTTCTTCGAAGTACTTATTAAAATAACATACTATATTAAAAAAAACTTACGTTTGACAGATATTTTTTCTTGCGAGATTTATTCTTCGCAAATGCTGTAGATTTCAGCTAAAAGCGCGTCTTCCGATTTCTGCTTTAAAAATAGATAGATCAATTTGGGTTGGGTATTTTAAATTAATTTTTCTTCTTACTCTTGTTTAGCATTTCTCTTTTCAAAACGAATTTTTTATTTTTTAGGAGACAGCAACATTATAAATAATCAAACAAATAGTTTAGTTTAGTTAAAAACACTTTCATAAAAGCACAAAGCATTCGACATAGAAAAATATTATTAATAGGGGAAAAAAAAAGCTAAAGTGTTAACTTCGAGTGGACTTTCCCATACTAAGTATTAATATTTAGAGTATTTGCAAAAGTGTAAATTTTATAATTATAAAGTTGTACGTTTCACCATCTGTTGGATTTCTAACAAAACAAATTAACTCTGTAGGCAACATTCCATTCCATCCAAACTGCAACCTTTATCACAGCTGTTAGCTACTAGTCATAATTCTGCTTAAGAAAAAATATTTTTTAGCGGACCCCGTTTAATAGATAAAGAGGTACCCATTTTAGATTTTCAAAAATTCATAGAAAACGCCGCAGTGAAATTATAGTTTCCAGAAAAAAATCGAATTGTAGCCAGTTTTTCGTCTACACAGTTTTAAAAAAATTGTGTAGGCAGTTTTTAAATAGCGCTTTTTGAAAATTTACAACATTTTGAAGACACGCGAGGCGCCATTGCGATCGTTTCCAGATTGTCGAAATTAATTTTGTATCATCATATATCACCCACAAAGGTCTTTCAAACAAGTTGTAGCTGATGCCGGTCAGACGACTACTTTTTGAGTAAATGGGCGTTAAATTCAAGATTTTCAATAAGTTGTAGCAGCCGCCATTTTAAAGAGAGTTTGCTGAAAACGTTTTCGTTTTGCCTTAACTTCTTCTCTTAGATCCGTGCACAAACTTTTAAAATTTAGTTTTGGAAAAAAACGCTACCAAAAAACATGTCTAACTTTCGTTTCCGGTTTCGGGTTTTTTTAAAAAGCTTAATTAGAACTATAATTTTCGATATACCTCTTGATTTAAAATTGAATCAAAATCACATGTCCACCCACCTACACACCCACACATAAACAATTTTTAAAAACGCTTTTTTGGATTGCTTGAGCCCCAAAACGTGTATTTCCGTTAAAATGTAGATTTCGAAAATTTTCATGAAATCAATACCTTCCTATACCAAAGCTATGAAAAACTAAATAGTACAAATTTCAGAGGTCACCCCGTTCACGTGCGTTTTTACTTTCCTATACTTTCAGTATAGGGAAGTATTGATTTCATGCAAAATTTCAAAGTTAAGATTTTAACGGAAATCGTCGGGGGGGGGGGGTCCATGGACCTCAAAAAAGGAATTTAAAAAAAATGTCTGTCTGTAAGTGGGTGGGTGGGTCCGTTACGCTCCATACCTCCGGAACGGCTGGACCGATTTTGATGTGCTTTGGAATGAAGGGGTATATCAAAAATTCACCGACAAAATAAGCTTTTAAAAAAAACCGAAACCGGAAGCGGAAGTTAGACATGTTTTTTTGGTAGCATTTTTTTCAGAAATTGAATTTTGGAAATTTTAATAGTAGAGATTAAAGAAGGCCTTAAGACAAATCAAACGATTTTTTACCGAACTCTCTAGCTTTAAAATGGCGGCCGCTACGAATTTTTGAACATTTCGACTTTAACGCCCATTTACTCAAAAACCAGTTATCTGATTGGAATCAACTACATCTTGTTTGGTAGCCCTTCAAGGGTACTATGCCATGAAATATAATTAATTTTGAAAATATAAAAACGATCGCAATGACATCATTCCAAAATTTTAGAATTTTTCAAAAAAATATTTCTCAAAAACTGCCCATACGTTTTTGTTTAAACTTTTTAAGCTGCTAGAGCTGGGAATCTTCTACAATTTTTTTTGCGCATTGCTATAATTTCACTGTGACGCCCTCTATGAATTTTTGAAAATTGAAAATTGGTACCCTTTTATTTATTTAACGGGGTGCAATAAAATATTTCTGTAAAGGTGAAATAGCTCACCATTAATAGCAAAATCCGAATATAATAATATTTTTTCGATAATTTCATATTTAGAGGGACTACTGTTCCCCCTCCCCCCAAATTTTTTCGATAAAAAATTAAAAATTTGGTTTTTTGTTTTGTTTGCTCTAGGAGAATCTTTTTCAAAAAAAAAAATTTTTTGCCCCTTAATAATCTTTTGAATTTCACATACTTTCTACAGCAGTTGTATTCTTGTACTAGTCGTTTAATGTTCAGTGTAGGCTAACTTTTTTATTTTAGTAGATAGACTCGCAAACCCAGAGCAAAGTTGTAGGGCAAATTCTTCTCGATTGTATTTAAGAAAAAAACTTGAGTTTCCAATTTTAATATGGCGGCCACGGTAAAAAATAACTGTTTTTTAAATGGAAACGTGGCATTTTGGCTTTAAAATCAGAAAGGTTTTGAAATTCTAAATACAAATTAATAAGAGTAATTTCTTGCTAAAAATAATACTTCTCGAGTTATTAATATATTTTCAAATATCAATTTCCGCCCAACCTTATGCTTGCAGCGCAGCGGTCGGTCTTTCTTCAGCCGCTTCAAGATGTTACAACTTATAAGAACTACTAGTGTTACCCCAGCGCACAATGCACTGACAGACTGAGCATTGACAGAACCGGCGAAATGCTAAGCCACGTGATGCATTAGTTCCAATAATGAGACGCGGCGTTAGTGTAGATGTCGGCTCAAGTGAAGCGCGTCTAGCAGACTTTCATATATATTATAAATCAAAATCATTATTATTGAAAAATCGACGTAGAATAAAAATATAAAAATGTTTCATGTTCCATCTGAGGATAGCGACCTTTCATTGAAAAAAAAATGGTCCAAATTGGTGAAGCGGTAGCCGCTGGAGGAACCGGAGAAAAAAACCCTTTGAGCTTTTATATATGTATGGATTTACTTTAACACGTTCAATGCGCATGACGCTTTTAGACGGCATGCTAAATATCGTAGCGGTGCGTTTCTGAGCGTCATGACTACGATTGCTTTAAATGATTCAGAAGAATTCAAGCCTTTCGGGGAAGTTGTTGTATTTGTGTTAGCCTCTTAAATAAGGTTCGTGTTACGTAAAAAATTATTTCGTTCAAGTTATATAGTATAATTAGCTAAAAATTACTCTAATTTAAAAAAAAAGTTGCTCTTAGCACCGTAGGGTGCACGCCAAAATTACGGTCGCAGTGAAAGTGTTAACTAGTCGTGTCTAGACAGGTGTATATCGAAAGTGTTGGAAAATATAAAACAATGTATTTAAATGTATAGGAAAGTCCAGGCGAAGTGTTTCGCTCATTTTTTATTTATGGTTTTGGGAAATATTAGTGATGGACCTATCCAAATGAAGATTATGCTAGTTTCCAATTCTTAAAATAATCGGAAGATTCCGATTATGATTAGTGTTTCGAAAGTATCCGAACGATATCATCTGAATAATTATTAAGTTTCATCAGCGCGAGCGCGTGCAGTAACATGTAACTGAAGTCTGAAATCTGAAATACAATAACCAATGAGTAACAGTAAAACTGCAAATGTGCAACTACAAAATAAATAATAAATGGGCGCTATCTCAAATACATTCCGAACATTCGGACATCCGAAATTCGTTTGCCAAACCGACTGCGTTGTAGTCGCATGAAATTTGGTAGTGCGCGCTTCAAGAATTTCCTCCGATTGTGATACCGAATGAATACTCGTATTATGGCAGTCATCCGAATAATAACGTTCCGATTTTTACAATTATTCGATTTTACCATCACTATAGCAAATATAAACATTTCAATAACGTTGAAGCGAACTTGAAGTTTGTTAATCAGTACACCTTTATCTAAAGCACCCGCTAAGGCGGTGGCGTGCTTAAAGTATAAATTATAATAATAATAATAATAATAGATTTATTCACTCAACACGTACGTCCGTACCCAATTACAAAGCAAAACAATAAATTTAAAAAAAATTGTTAGAAACCGGCAAAAAGTAAATTCCAGGACCTCATTACTCAGGAGGTCCTATACATTTTAACGTACTTAAATAAAAACTCGATATACAGATGAAGTTTCACTATAATTTATTTTCTACGTAACGGAGCTTTCCAAAATTTCATTTAAACTAATTGTCTAAATTTAAAAAAATTGCCGTACTTACAAAACTGGATGTTTAAATTTCTTGAGTGACATAAAATTTAACATTTTTCCTAGAATATTAGATTTCCGGAAAAATATAATCGACACTACCCTATTTTTGTTAAAGAAAGTTTTATTAAAGTAAAATAGATTAAAACAATTAATACAAACCAAAAATATTTGCTGCATTTTTCAGCAAGTTTAATATAATTTTCAAGTGGGCTTTCTTACCTGTGGAAGTTTTTTTGGTATCCCGAGATGCATTCCAGCTACTTCAATATAACCTGGAACCGTGGGTCGTGGTGTTGTAAATGTAAAATGTGTATTCATAATCATTAAACTTATATTAGCTGCAATATCACCCATTGCAGGTAAATCGTCTCCAAGGTACTTTCGTGCGAACCAATTATCAGGTATGTCGATAAGCAATTTAAAAACGATTTGGTTAAAAACGTAAGTAACTGCATTTTCCACCCTTTCAAAAAAATTCATCTTATCCGAGAAAGGCATAAAAGTGATGGGAATGTATGCTGGGTTGCTTGGTATACCCAAAGGTGCATCATGCCATGGTAAAAGAGGGCAAGAACTTATTCCAATCAACGGGGCTTGAAATTTATGCACTAATCCAAGAATACAACGAGTATGGAAAAATTCCGCAATAACCAAATCAAAGCGTACTTCTGACTTCCTAATTAACCCTTGAAGATTTTTATGGGATAGAACGTCGTTGCAGGTTGCCCATGAATCATTGGCCAAAATATAAGGTGTTATATACTTGCGGTATTTAGTACGAAGCAAAGGAGTATTAAGATCCAAAAAATTTAAAGGAGGCTCAGCTCCAGTGCTAACGTCTATGTCGATGTAATTTGCAACAGCACTGTTTTGTGGATTACGGCTAATAACAGTCACTTCATGCCCTTTCGCGGCGAGCGCCTTCATTAGAGGTTCAAAGGAATAGAAGTGACTTTTTCCAAAATGCGGGAAAATCGCTAATATTTTGTAAGAACTAATACTTGTACACAAACAAACTAAACCGAAAAGCACTGCTGTTATATTCATTTTGAAACGGCACTGCACTGTTATTTAGTGTAGATGCTGAATATTCAATATAAACACTACTACTACCTATATGAACGTAAACTGAGCTGTAGGTACCACTACTGCTTCTAAAGATTTCTATTTGCACCTTATCGAAGTGAACTTTGCTCATAGTTTTAGATTATCTTCGTGGTAACCTAATGAGTAATTGTAGTTAACATGTTTAAATGCAATTGTTTATTATGTTGCACCACTCTTTTTATGATGACAAAGAACCAAATAAACGCAATAGATAATTTTGTTAATAACTTGTAATTTAAATACTAAATTAGGTCTTTTTATCAACTGAAAAGCTTGTAATGACCCATTTAGAAAACTATTTCTTACTACTAACTAATACTAACTACTAGCATTTCTTTGACGTAATATCCGGCAAATTTACAACTTGTTTAATCCTAAAGGCTTGTTATCAATAGATATTTGAGCCTTCCTTTGTTTAAACATTCTTGGAAACACTCAGCGTCTACCTTAAACCTTTATTTAAAATCCTAAACGTATTTTGGAAAAGCCAGCAATAAATATAACCTATAGGTTATATTTATCGCTCATTATAATGAGCGATATACGTAAATCAAAATTAATATAAGTAATTTATTTTCTGTACATCAATCTTTTCACAAAAAAAAATCAGTTAAAATTTAATAAACTTCCAAAATAAGCCTTACTTACAAAAACAGTAAGAGGTTTGTGAAATGTCCTAATCGACATTACATTATTACATTTTTTAAGGAAATTAAATCCCCACTAAAGCAACTTGTAAAATATATTTGAAAAAAGTGCGAACTATTTTGCTTGGACTTTCCTATACTTTAGAAATTGTTAATCATCTTATTTGCAAAAGTATTTCGCTGTCAACGTATTACGCGTAAATGATCATGATAATATCTTCATCGAGGACTGGTAAACACCCCGGGAAACATCCGTTGAAAAATACTTTCTGAAAAATACTATCAGGAAAAAATATTCCCAGGATAAAATACTCCTGAAAAAAATACCCCAGGAAAAAGACTAGCAGGGTTGCCAGCTTTATTTAAGAAAAGCATTCAGTTTTTAAATTCACTGGAATCAAAAAGACTTCACATTTATTTATCGTTTTATAATTGTAGAACTACAAACAAAACAGTGAAATACTGTTGTATCACTTTAAATAGAAGTGGTAAAAAAAGAAAAGAATATTTAAATGATCGAAATCTTACTACTATAACACCGTATTTTATATTTTTGCTGTTTATAGTAAATATCCTGCAATACTTGATACTTCGTTGATACATCATCCTGTTTTTTTTAAATTTGATTAATATGAGGCCAAAGTAAATTTAAAAAAAAACGAATATTTTTCTCAAAATAGGTATGGTAAACGTGCTAGTATTTTTTTCCGGGCAGTTTTTTCTGGTGGAATTATTGCCAGGTTTTTTCCTGGGTACTTTTTCTGGAGTAATTTTTCCCGGATTATTTTCTCCGAGGTTACTTTCTCGTCCGCGTCGTTGGAACAAGGAGGGCGGAGCAAGAGACAAACGCGTTCTGCTTTGACGTAAGACAATAGCTACAATTACAGCGGAAATGCACCTGCGTATTGCACTGTAGTTAAAATTTATAACGTTTTCAAAAATGTATAGAAGGCGCAAGTGCAAATCATGGTAGAGCAAACGCAATTGAGATGGCTCTGGCATTTCTATAGAATAGGGAACAAACAAAAAAAGCGAGGAGCGTGTATAAAGCCAAACCATCCGGGAAGTGACCAGGGCAAACCAATAAGATCCTGCGGGGGAGGGCATTAGGAAGCTATAGAGAGTGGTAGTAGCCAGGTGGGTGGTGAAATATAGAATACAAACACCGAAAGGTACAAGAGGATCAATTAAGTAAGTAAGCAGACAAGTCTCCCCAATTTTTACTAAATGGTTTCTTCAAAACTGTCCTTAAATCAGCTGCTAGATGTCAGCATGTAATGCAGCCAATCACGGGGCTTAAATTTTGTCTGTCGTGGTGTTTGGATCTGCTGCCCTCTAGTGACGTAGTTAGCAATACTTTAAAAAAACATTCCGTTTCAAATTGGCCCAGGACCTTTATCGCAACCCAAATCAAACCAAATTTTGCAAAATGCTTAAAAATCCCTAAAATATTGTACATGCTCATGATTGCTCACAGAGAAAACAAAAATAAAATCACGACTTTTAACATTATGTTCACACAAATTTCCTGATAATATTTTAAAATCGAACAAAGTTCTATAATTACATTGTTGGCTCTAATATCTTACCGCTACTTCAACGTGTTATGTTAATTGAAAAATTGAAACGCTTAAGCTTACGGTTTTAATTTAAAAAAAATCAAATTACAAACTACGGTTTTAGCGTTTCGTTGTTTTTTGGAACTTTACGAACCCAATTAGGCAACTACGAAAACGACAAATTAACATAGTTTTAGGGGTCAAACAAGTTATTAACATTACAATTTAAAGAAAATCTGATAAATTTATAATTTTTAGGAATTGCTGCAAACAAATTAGGCAAACATATGAAACAGTAGATTTAATTTTATGTTTCATATGTATTGTAGCTTCATGGAAAATGCTTTGATTTGTATCGTTAGTAAATCTACTATTACTTCTTAGTGAACTTCAAAAGTGTAGTTGCTTACATAACAACCCTTTACAGATATAAACTCGGAACAAACGAAAATGTTTCTTAATTCTGCCAACTAAATATAATTAAGCCAGCTGTCTTACCATTGGTAGTTTTTCGGGTTTTCCTAAATGCAATCCAGCCACTTCGATATAACCTGGAACCATGGGTCGTGGGGTTGCAAAGGTGAAATGAGTATTCATAAGCATTACAGTTGTATTAGCCGCGATGTCGTCTAACGGGGGTAAATCATCCCCAATGTATTTTCTCGCAGTCCAATTATCAGGTATGTCAATCACTAGTTTGACCAAAGCATGGTGAAAAAGATATATAAAAGTATTTTCCACTCTCTCAAGGAAAGACATTTTATCGGAAAATGACATAAAACTATTAGGAATGTACGCCGGATTACTTGGATAAGCCATGGGCGTATCGTGCCATGGCATAAGCGTTGACGAACTTATCCCAATTAAGGGTGCTCTAAATTTATGTACGAGTCCAAAAAAACATCGTGTCTTGAAGAACTCTGCTATAATAACGTCAAATTGTTGCTTAGATTTTATGAAATCCTGAAAATTTGGTTGAGATAATCCTTCATGACAAGTGCTACTAGCAGAATAAGCCAAAAGTAAAATGGTTACATATTTTTGTAATCGAGAATCGGCGAAGTAGCCCATATCTATCCAATTTACCAGTGGTTCAGTTCCATTGTTTATATTAATGTCGGTATAGCGTGGAAGAGGTTGTTTTTGTGGAAAATGACTAATCAAAGTTACTTCATGTCCTTTCCCTGCTAAAGCTTTCATGAGCGGTTCGAAAAAGTCAAAATGACTTTTTCCAGGATGTGGAAAGATCCCCAAGATCCTGTAACTGTTCACGATTGTCCACAGATAAGATAAAATTAAAACCGCGACTTTTAACTTCATGTTCAGAGCACGACACAACTTCACTGATGAATTTTAGAGAATGGAACAAAGTTCTATAATTACATTGTTGGAAGTAGGTCGCTACTATTTATAATGTTTGAGTTGAAAGCACCTTATCGCGGTGTTGATATTATGTTATGTTCATAGAAAACTGTTATGAAAGATTGGTTGCGAACCTGCCACTCCTAATATCACAATCATTTGATGAATCTACACTTTACAAATTGACGCGTCGGCAATCGTATTGGAAAAAGATAAAGGGTAAACTATGGGCAATATAATCGTTACTACTCGACTTATGGTGGCGACAATTTTCAGATTAATTTTTGGTTAAACGTCGTCTAGTGATTCTAAGAAAACGAGAATTTAATGTACTAAAAGGACATATATCTGGAATTTAGCCTAGATTGTTAATTATTACTTATTAAAATAATTGACACTAATTTATATTATTGTGTAATACACAAAAATTGCTGTGGTCACGTAAACAATAGAAGAATAGTCACTTACGTGTCACGTAACCAAGGTTATGAAACAATTAACAAAATTTAAGATAATAGACCACTAGAATCTGAGTGGTGACAGACAGAACTGTATCTTTCAGTAGTCTAATAGCGATGTTTATCAAACACGGATTATTGATTGTTGCTAAATTTGTACAATCTTTATTGAATTTTAGATTTGCTAGTTTTTATCATTTTTCTGATTTGAGGCATGACATGAATAACAAATACGATGTCCCGCAATGGCACTTTGATCCGAATCTACGCTGTTAAAATACAATTACTTATTGCAATAACTTAATTTGTTAATTAAACAATTACTCATGTTTGCTTTTATTACGTAGACATAGGCTTATATTGAATTTGCCTTATCTTTCAATAAACAATCGCCAATGCTCGTTTATATTGTGTTGTTGTGTGTTTGTGCAGATATTGCTAAGCAATGCCAGCTTGAAAAATCTTATACAGGGTGGTTCAGAACAATCGGTAAGCATTTCCATGATAGCTTCGGAATCTGTTAATAATTAAAAAAAAGTTGCAATAAGCATGAAGAATTTGGCATGGGCACTCTCAGTGCTCTAATCACTCTGAAGGTGTAAGCAGCTTTGTCTTGTGAAACGTTAGTTTGTATGGGTTTACAAACAGCTAACAGGCATAAGCGGATTAAGTATTTTTGAAACAAGATACATTAAGATCAAATCCTTGTCCGCCCCGAGGTTTAATAATCTAATCACACGGCCCTGTTTAGGCAGGCAGGGCCCACGAACCAATATCGCTCAAACTTTTAGAGCGAATGCTTGTAAAAGCAGACAAGCTACACGTCGTAACTTACCTGATTATGCTGGGTGTAATTCCCAAATAACGACGCGGTCTAAGCCAAAAGTGAATTGAATGTGAATTTAAACATTTATAAATGTAAATGCTAGCAAACATTTTTGAAGGTTTCACAACATTTCTCCAGTGGATGTAAAGTAAAAATAAATCTAATAATTCTCTTCTGGTTTATAAATACCCTTTTACAACTAGTTGCTCTACCCCATACGGTTTTATTGTAAGACATAAGTGAATATGCGAAACTATAATAAACACTAAGACAACCAGTTAAAGGCAACACATTCGTTAGGTTACGATTAGCAAAAAATGCTTACTTTATATTTTTACCAACTTCGTTAATGTAACTTGCCCAATTAATAGTGATATCCACTGTTAATCATAAAAACTTACAAAATTTGAGATCCAGCATGATAGTGCCATTACAATTATTAATCATATGTGTAGGCACAGTCTTCCTTTTTCGAAAAATCAAGACGGACGTTTTTTCCATTTATTACACCATTTTTTAAATTTAATAACGGTACGCTTAGTTTTCTCTTGAAGTTCCTCGGAAATATGTGCTGAGACGCATACATTATTAAACATTCCGCCATCATATATTTTTCTGGGTCATTTACAAATATCGTGTAAAGTAAGGGTCCCAGCACCGATTCCTGAGGAACCTCAAGTTCTGTCTGTTATTTAGTTGAATAAGAGTACGACACTTATACAGTTGCTTTTCTATTTTTTAGAAAAGAACAGATCCACTCTTTCGGGATTTCTCTTATGCCTTGCCTTTCCATTTTAATTTTTATAAATTGGTGATTTAAGGAGTCAAAACGCAAGACAGATCAAAGAAAATACCTGCTGCGAGTTTATTCTTATCTAGAGAGTTCGTAATGAATTCAATAAAATCAAAACATGTTTTTATCAAGAAAATCAACCATTTATTGGCTATAATTTTTTCCATTATTTTTGAATTATTGATAGTACCGAGATAAGTTTAAAATCAAACATATTATGCAAGTCATTTGTATTTTTCATTTGAGTTTTACAGGGCAAGATTTATCAAAGCTGATTATACGTTTATCTAGAAATTCGTCAAAAACCTGATTAATATTAGTAAATTTCTAAATATAGTACCAATTAACATTGCTTAATAAATAACAAAAATAAGCTTAACTGTATTGATTTACATCACGCTTCCATACATGTTATAAATCGCCCTGTATAAGCAGCGCATTTGTACAAGAACGCCAGTTCGTTTTGAAAACGAGCATAAGCTAAGGGTCCAAAAATAACGATTGAAAATCTACTTCAGGATCGAGCTTTAGCTTCCGGTCCGAAGCAAACCAACACAGCACGCTCCTCCCACAGCCTGGCTTACGGGTCAAGCGCAAACTTCCGGTTCGAAGCAAAGCAGTCAGCGCCCGATCTCTGCGCGGACCCCGAAGCAGTCTCCAATCCAGAAATCCGCTGCTTCTTAGGAGAACGCGTGGGTTTTGTAATTTTATTAACTTCCGTTCTTTGTTTTTTATTGTTCTATACTTTCAATATGGGGAAGTGTTGATTTAATGTACATTTTTGAATTCGAAAGTTTGATGGAAATACATATTTTAGACCTTTAGAAACTCAAAAAAATGGTTTTTAAAAATTTCTGACTGTGGGTGGTTGGGTGTGTGTGCGCTCACTAACTGCCAAACAAATGGTCCGGCTCCAATGAGCTTTGGAATGTGGGGGTGTATCAAAAATTCATTGGGAAAATAGCCATGAAAAAAATTTTAAATCAGATGTTTTTTTTTGTAGCATTTTATAAAATTATAATTTTCTAAATCTGAAACGGGAATCTTAGAAAAAAGACTGTAGGCTAAAACTAACGCTTTTTTCAAACTTTTTGGTTTCAGAAACGCGGGTGTTACAATTTTTTGAAAGTTGTAATGAACGGAGTACAAAAAATATTTTCGTTTAGTTTAAATTTCTTGAGTGATAACAGAATGATAGTCGGCACTTAATTCGTAAGTACACCAATATTTAAGTTAATTTTCCCCCTCCCTCCCAATTTTTGGCTGATTAATTTGCTGTGTGGTCTAGAGGTTTTTTAATGCCGAGGAATCTGTTCAAAAAATTCTGTTTTTATAAAAAAAACTTCGTTTTTTAAATCACGGCGGATGCCTAACAGGGCCATCCACAGATGGCGAGCGGACAACTGTAATAGTTTATCTGAATCGTCCGTCCGGTACAGAGGTAACGTTGTCGCCGCCGCATAAAAGCTGTTGAGTGGTTGGGCGTGTGTTGTTAGGCGGTATGAAATTTTAGGGCTTTTAGAAGAAAATTTTGTGTGTGATTTCACACTACTGTTCCATTATTGGCATTGTAAGTGCTGCAATTAATATGATTCCTATAGTAAATTATTTCATTTCTTGTTTTCATTTATTGTTTACTATAAAGATTTATGCAACTATGCACTAGGAGTATTAGGCCGATGTATTCTAAATGTTGATTTTCCGATTAATTTATAAATTAAGTACTATTTAAAAATCAGTATTACTATTTACTTACTTGCGGAAGCTTCTTTGATTTTCCCAAATGCATTCCAGCAACTTCAATGTAGCCTGGAACAGTTGGTCTTGGCAAGGTGTACGTAAAATGTGTATTAACAAGAATCAAACTGGCATTAGCTGCGATGTCATCCAAAGGTGGCAAATCATCCCCAAGGTATTTCCTAGCTGCCCATTCGTCTGGTATATTAATGAACAACTTAGAAATTGCATTGTGAAACAAATACATAATTGTATTTTCAACCCTTTCAGAAAAAGTCATTTGGTCAGAAAAGGGCATAAAACTATTTGGTACATATGCAGGGTTATTTGAAAAACCGAACGGCGTATCGTGCCACGGCATCACGGTGCAGGAACTAAGACCAATTAGTGGAGCTTTAATTTTATGGAGAATTCCCAAGAAACACTGGGTGTTGAAAAATTCTGTAATAATCACATCAAATTTCGGTTCGGTTTGGAGGAAATTCTGAAGGTTTTTATTGGGTAGCCCATCATGGCAAGATATGTATCCGAAATAAGCCAACAATAAAGGGGTTATATATTTTTGGTATCGAGCTCCAGAAAAATCACCCAAACTTATTACGTGGCCAGTTTCGATCGTACCACCTATATCGATGTCTTTGAAATTTGGTATAGTTTTTTTCTGTGCGAAATGACTGATTATTGTTACTTCATGCCCTTTTGCTGCCAGAGCCTTCATAAGCGGTTCGAAGGAATCAAAGTGGCTTTTCCCAGGGTGTGGGAAAAGTCCTAATATTTTATAACTGCGCACATTTGTCCACATTAAAATTAAAACAAATATCACGCTTTCGATCCTCATGTTTCCGCTAACACGATTGTATTTGTATAATTATGTAATCTAATCGAGTGCACAGCGACGCGTGCCAGTTAATGGAACAACTTTAAAACGTTGAAACAACACTTTTATAAATATCCAAAATTGTAGTCATTCCTTCACACTCCCACACAACACACTGCGCAGTTATATGAATTTCGTTTTGATTTTAGTTTAAGCGGATATTTATAACAAGCAGGCAGACAATCGTTATTTTTAAAAGATTAAAGGTAAAGTGGTTATTTACTTCAAACAACATGACCGAGCGGTTTCCGCCACGTTACTAACAATATTATTATGTAAGCAGAGTGTTCATACCAACTCGCCTCTCTCGCAGCCGCCAATGTTTCCCAATTGTCTACGCTCAAGGCCATCTTCAAAACGGTGTTTCGTATGTTTACAAAAACTTGTAGTCATTCATTACTTAACAGTTTTCGCTAGTGAAATGCGAGGAATGCACTCATAATATAGACTGCTTATAAAGATTTGACATTAAGTTGAATAGATAACGAAAATGAAAGTGTTTATGGCAGAATACCAAAATTCAGTTGTCTAATTTCTTTAAAAAAAAAAGCATTTTTGAATGGCAAAGAAAATACATCCTTAAATGTTAAATACGTTTGTTTTTGCATGAAAAGCATCAGTTGCACTAGGATGTGTCTTGTGTTCTTAGATTGTTATTATAATTAATTCAATATTTGACATTTACGTTATCTAATCTTTTAAAGTTAATAAACGGTAAACTATTATTTGACACACAACAGTTGGCGACGACCGACGAGGATTGAATAAAAATCGGGTTAAATAATAGTTCATATTGTATTAACTTTTAAAGATCGTAACATGTAAATGTCAAATATTTAAAAATATATAAGCAGCGGAACCCGTGATCTACGCCCCACGCTAATTTTTTGGTAATTTATAAAATAATAAGTAAGTTGTGTCGAGATGCAAGACATTTACCGAATTCATCCCGCAGTATTGTATACTATTAAATTCTTAACATCAATTAATCTTTAAAACAAATTTACTCAAATTGACCCCGTTTATTAGTGTTTTAAATTATAAAACTCATTTGAAACTCTTTCAACTGTAGAAATAAATGTCTATCCTTGATCCCTGATTAAAGGTTATTGTGTATGTTAGGTTCGGTCAAATGCAAAGGATTCGTACGCCCGACATCATGTGTGCTCTCCGCAGTTTGATGTGGGAATGCCAGCCACAAAACATAAAACTTTTAGAAGCGAATTCCCCATGTTAAATGTTCGCAACACAAACGCCATTTTAATTTAATTCATACGCCCTTTGGTGATTTAGTGGCAAACTAAAGAACAAGCGCGGGCTGTTTAAATGAGTGGTGTTGGTTATTCCTCTTAAAATTTTATCAAAGTTTATAACTAATTTTTTTAAATGAGTTAACAGTTTTCATAAGCAGTGAATATTATACAAACAAATATTGATAGGTTATAAAACTACAAGAAGGAGCAAGATAAATGGATAAAATATATTTATTGGAAAAATAAACATATAAAAAAAAACAAATAACTAAATAAATAAATATTCTGAAATTTTGTATAAATAAAAATAAATATTCCACATAAATCAACATAAATGCTAAATAACAATAAACCAAGAATTAAACAAATAATATGAAATTCTGCAGAAGAAAGAATAATGTTCAGTAATTGTCATAGAAATTTCTAAAATTGACTAATTGCCCGCCTCGTCAGATTGTTCGGTAATTGACATTGAATTTTTTTAAATCGACAAATCCCCCCTGCTTAAATGTTCGGTAATTAGCATTGTGCTATCAAAAATATCAGGAATTAATACAACTGGCTTGGCATTTAAATTTAAACGCTGCTTTGTCTCGTCCACCAAACCGTTCCGATCAAAACGATCCTCACAAATTACCTAGCTGGTTGCATTCTAATAACTTTATTTAATTTTACATGCATTCTTCCATAACTGGTATTGAGATTTTTTGAGACATTATTCGAATAGTACCAGTAGTTGTTGCGCCCCGAATACTTGCAGCAATATTTCTTACGACAAACATCCATAGTTAATAAATGCAAATGAGCAAACCACACAAACAAACCAAATTTTTTTTTTTTATCACGAAGTACTTTCTACGAAAAATAGAAATGATACTTGGTGTAGTATCCGTAGAAAAGAAGCGCGTACTTGTAAATGTTTTCTGTATCTGTTTAGACTTTTTCCTGAAAAGAAAAACACTGATTTTTAATTACGTGTGTTATCTGTACAGATCTAATGTGATGCTGCCATTGCAGCCATTAGTTTTTATAATAACCCTGGTGTTACAAAACGTTACTATCTAATACCATTTTTTAAAACACGAAAACTGTAAAGTGAAAAAGTTTTGATAAAAATTTGGAATTTATGAAAAAAATATCACTGAAAAATTAGCCATACGACCTTTTTCAAACTTTGTGGGCTTATAGAGATGGCGCTGAGCTATAATTTGCTTGGTGTCCCAATTCGCTAGTTTTTTCTCTGACACCTTGTATGAATGTTTGAAAATAGAAAATTCACGCCCCTCGATGTAATAAGCCCGGACAATAAAACTTTTAAGTTTCAGCTACATTGTTCAGGAGTCGTATTAGAATATTTTATTCTTATTTTTCACATACCTAATGTAATATATTGGGGACGACTATTCTCTCCTCCCCAAAATTTAACTAACAAATGACTGGCGTTTTTTAATATTATTTAATTTTTTTTTGCAAAAAGAATTAATTTTGTAATCGCACCCCTATTCATAGGTAAAACAGACGCGTTGTTGGTACTAGGGAATACAATCGACGCAAAATTTTAATCTCGGGATTTCAAGGTCAAAAATAAATAGTCCCGGGATTGAATATGGATATAAGAAAAAAGGCAGTGTTAGGCGTTAGCATTAACTGTTATTAAGGAAAACAACATTTTTGGCAACAAAGCCAAGAAATAATTATAAAATTTATTTTTGTGTGGAGATATGAAAATAATGACACAGAAATAAAAGTTTGGCGACACCAAGTCGTAATCTGATACTGGCAAAAAATTTGCAACAGCAGAATACGCTCTTTCCTACTCCACGCTTGTCGGCTCACTTGTAGAGATGCAGCGAGCAGTACTTTTTCAAAATACCGGATAACGGATATTCGGTATCCGGATCCGGTTGCTCAGCCGGATAGCCGAATACCGGATTATCCGGCATCGTTTTTTTACTATCGAAGTAGTTTCAGCAGTAAATGCAGTAAAATTTAGGTTTTAATCACAGAGCATAATTTACCGTCTGTCTATAAAGTAACCCCCCCCCCCCCCCCAACTAACTTTTGGACGACTTGATATTTTACCATAACATTTGGTGTGCTTCAATGGGATATGAAATACTATTTTTTAGTCCATAATTAAAATTTTGTATCATTCAAAATGGCGACTGTGCGCCATATTTGAACTTTTTTTTTAATAGAAAGGAGGGCCGAGTGACACCTCATTTGAAAGGTCTATTAGTTCTGCGTCTGATCCTAGAGTTTCAAAGAAAAATATTGAGCCATAACAAAATGGTGGATTTTAAACAAATGGACTCACTCAATTTAAAATTGTTTTGATTTTTTTATTTAGTAGTCCACTTTTTCATTTGCAAGACAAAATTTTACCAGAAATATCTCAGGTGGCTGGAAATAATATGGAAAACGTTATGTTCCAACAAGACCGTGCGCCGCCTCATTATTATAGGCCTGTTTCTGACTTTCTCAGCGGATATTTTCTTGGAAGATGAATTGGTAGCCGGCTTGCTTCCTTAGATTTTATTCTATGGGAATATCTGAAATCGAAAGTGTACAGAAGCCGTCCAGAAACAATTGTAGAACTGGAGCAACGCATTACAGAAGTTTGCAGAATCATCACTCCAGAAACTTATGGAAATGTAAGGCAGGAATTTCATAACCGACTTTTTGCGCCAAGAAGTTAGTGGTAAACATTTCGAACACTTAATTTAATTTCTTTTTTCATTTAGTGGAGTGTCCATCGTGAGAGTTATTACTATTTAAATAAGCAAACCAAAAAAGACCCTTTTCTCTCAACTCTTTAATTAGTATTGGGGACCTGTTTCGAGCATAAAGGCTCATCTTCAGCCCAAGAACAAGAGTATTACTTAAATAGGATGGTTTGTAATATTCTTTGTCATCCTATTTAAGTAATACTCTTGTTCTTGGGCCGAAGATGAGCCTTTAGGCTCGAAACCGGTCCCCAATACTAATTAAAGAGTTGAGAGAAAAAGGTCTTTTTTGGTTTGCTTATTTAAATAATTTCTTTTTGCTTTAATTCTTAGTTTTTTTAAATAAGACTTCTTTATCTTCAAAACATTGTCATATTGTTATGGCTGAATATTTTTCTTTGAAACTTTAGGATCATACGCAGAACTAAAAGACCTTTCCAATGAGGTGTCACTCGACCCCCCTTTCCAATTAAAAAAAATTCAAAATGGCGCCCAGTCGCCAAAAATTAGTTGAGGGGGGGGGGTTACTTTATAGACACAGTGTATACTTAAAGAGTATGCAATGCACGAACCCTATGGTCTTATACTGTAGTGTTTTAGAAAGAGAGCACCGAGACAAGGAAACTACTAAATGTACTATTTCAAGGATGTGCTGATTCGCTCTAATATTGTTTTTTGTTCACAAGTAAGATTGTAAATCTGTCAACAAAATTGATTGTAATTACATGAAATAATAATTTCCAAAATTGTTAAAACTAAAACGTGTTCTGTCCTGATAGATCCGACACCACCAAGAAATCAACTGACATAACCTAACATATATGGTTTTTATTGACATTTTAATAAAATATTGACAATCGAGTGCTTTTTATAGGTTCCTCAACTCGGATGTCTGTCACGTGTACTGCAAAATTGAGGCCTGCATATCATAGCAACAAGCGGTTCATGCATCCTCCTTATGTTATATACCTATTACTTCGTGGTTTTAATTTTTTTTTATTTAATCTTCCCCCTTTTACCGTTAGGTGTCGGGGTTGGTCCTTTTAGGTGGTGTTGTACCATTTTCTCCAAGCCTTTCGATCCTGTGTAAGGTCGGCTGCTTGCTTCCATTCCAGTCCTCTTTTCTTTAGCACTTGTCTCACTTGTTCTGTCCACGTAACACGCGGCCTACCCTTCGCTCTTCTTTTCCATTCTTTGGCCTCCCACACTGTTTTCGGTAATCTACCCGCGCACATTCTACTAATATGACCTAGCCACCTCAACTGATTGTTTTCTACCTGTTTTTGTAACGAGCTAACTTTTAGTCTGTCCCTAATTTCTGTGTTTCGGATTCTATCTAACTTTGTTACTCCCTCTATTTTCCTCAACATCTTCATTTCAGCAGCTTGTAACCTGGATTTACTCTTCTCGTTTAGTACCCAGGACTCGCTGCTGTAGGTTAGTGTGGGAATATACATGGCTTTGTATACTTGCAATTTGGTGTTTTTCGAGATTTGCCTGTTACTGAATAGTCCTTTGTTTAGTGCATAAAACATTCTCTCGGTGGCTCCAATTCGGTTATTTAGCTCGCTGTCAATTTTGCCTGTGTTTTCAATCGTGGCTCCTAGGTATTTGAACGAGTTGACCTGTTCCACCACTTCGCTGCCAATCTTTACTTTTGCCCGCACTTCCTGTTTAGCCACCACTAATATCTTGGTTTTACTACTGTTGATTTTTAAGCCTCTTTTTTCTAAGGATTCCTTCCAGACTTCCAAGTCATGCTGCATTGCTCCTTCCGTTCTAGAAGTTATAACCACGTCGTCCGCAAAAGCTATTCCTCCCATAAATGTTGGCTGCAATCTTTGGTATCCTATCTGGTATTTCTTCGTTTTCTGTTTGCATTCTTTCATCGCATCGTCCATTACGGCCAGAAATAAAAGCGGACTCAAGATACCCCCTTGCCTGACTCCTATCTTGGTTGCAAACTCGTTTGACTGGATGTTTCCTGTTCTCACGCAGTTTCTGGTTGTGTTATAAAAACTCTTTATGGCCTGAATTAGATCCTCGCTAATGTTTCTTTTCTTTAGGACTTTCCAAATTTCTTCTCTCTTGATTTTGTCAAAGGCCTTTTCTAAGTCTATAAATACCAGGTATAATTTTTCATTGTATTGTATCGTCTTCTCTATCAGCTGTCTCACTACAAAGATCAGGTCTTGGGTCCCCCTCCCCGTTCTAAAGCCACACTGCTCCTCTTCCAGGTTTCCCTCTAGTTCGGATCTCAACCGTTTCTCTAGTATGCTTTCATATAATTTACTGGGTATACTGAGCAGCGAAATCCCTCGGTAATTGCTGCACTCTCTGCTGTCGCCTTTTTTATGGATTGGGACTATGGCAGCTACTTCCCAGTCCTTGGGGATCTTCTTGCTATTCCACGCCTTCGTGATAACTTCCATTAATAAGTCCGTACCTTCCTTTCCTAAGTACTTTAGCATTTCGGGGGTTACACCATCGCACCCGGCTGCCTTACCTAGTTTCAGTTTTCTTATGGCAATGTCTAATTCTTCGTAGCTAATTTGGTTAGCTTCAGCAGGTCTCTCTGCCGTTTGCACGTTTTCCTCTCCTTGCATTTCATCCCCTGCCATAAGGTCTTCAAAGTACTCCTTCCAGCGTTCTTTAATTTCAGCCTGTGTAATCGCTACCTCCTTGTTTCTCTTCAGTATTTGTCTTAGTGCTTGTGGCTTATTTTCCCCTTGTCTTTTAAGTACCCTGTAAAATAGTTTCTGATTAACTCTACTTTTTTCTTCCATTTTCTGCCCGAACTGATTCCAACATTCTTGTTTGGCCTGTATCACCAGCTCCTTGGCCCTTAACCTTTGCTGTTTGTATTCTTCATAACTATGCGTTGTTTTCTCGATTAGGTATTTTTTCCATAGCTTTTTCTTTTTTGCTACTGGTTTTAATAATAATACTTATTTATGTTGTTTGAAATCATTTAAAATTTTTAACTCGCATAAATGCTGATCTCAATAATATTAATTTAGTAATTTTATGCAGATCTGCAAAATACTGGGCTTATGGGGTTTCTGCTCCCCGATTTTCAATTATTTTAGTCTATACTTCCAAATCAAATTGCATGAATAATCTCTTTTACTTGAAGAAAAATCTCCGGCCGGATATTTCATATTATCCGGCCAAACCGAATATTCGGTGAAATGGCCGGAGAGGCCGGATAACGGATAAAAACCGAATATCCGTTGCATCCCTACTCACTTGTCATTAAAATATCATACGTTAGTTTTAAGTAAATTCCGCGGCCCGCTGTGTTTTAAAAGAGGTCTATTTCTTGTTTTAACATAGATGATATATTAGTAGAATCATTTTCTTGTAAGGTTCTATGCAGTGAAAATTACCAAAAATCCCGGGATTGCAGAGCTTCAATCCCGGTATTTTCAGGCACGAAAACTATGCGGAGCCCGGCAATCTGTCTGTCGGGAGCAAGCGGTTTTCGCCGTCCGAAGCATCTGATCTTACTCTCTTTTACTACACCTATACGATTTAATATATTTTTTAAACAAAAAAAGTTATTACTTTTAATGGGCCTCGTCCATTTCTAGAAAATTCTATAATTCGTTTAGGTAGGAAATCTTCCTTTTAAAATAGCATTTTTCCATGGCTGCCTTACTAGCTTTAAATTAATTAAGCATTCAAACTTATTATTTTTTCACCTGAGTTTAATGATTTAGTATTGTTTCAAAATTTAAAAAAAACACATACTACAAGTATTTTGTGGATTCGATTATTTTGAGCTTTACGACTTACACGGCCACACCTTTTTCAAGATAATTCCTACACGGTAGCGATTTTTGATCGGCTTTTCCAAAGGAAAGCATCTTATCCTGGTTACGTTTTGACAGTGTTTCGCGAGATTTAGTATGAGCGGCTTAAAGACTTGAAAGTGACTTCCACCGGTATGTGAAAACAACACCGAAATACAGAATAGTTCCTACACACGCTCGTTGAGCATATTAAAATGGATATACAAAGTCTAAATTAGAACGCATTTGTATTTCGTACGTTTAAATTAACTCTGTTATGGTGCTTAATTTAATAATGCACGTTCTTTGTTATTAATATCTTCTTATTGCCTATTATTAAATTTATCTCTAGATATTATAGTTATTTATCGTCGTGGCTAGGGAGACACTCCCGTTATATTAGATATCTGTAATAAGTGCTTCATCACGTTAAGATAAACGCGGAAAATTAATCACTTCGAAGTAAATATGAGGGCACACATAGGCGTTCCTCCTATTTTTGATTACTTGTAGTTTATTCCCATATCATTAATTATCACTATTAAGCACCTTAAATTCCACATAATGAATTGTGAATTGAAATTCCGCAGAAGCAGTAAAATTAGAACTGAAATGGAATTTTAAAACTGCTTATCTTTTCTACGATCCACAATTTGGTTAATTAAAACTGAAACAGAGTTTTAACAAATTTAGACTGGCTTTTATTGTATCAATTTATTATATTCATGATAGCGTGATATTTTTCATTTTTTAAACACTCGCATTTGTTTTTCTTTATAACAATCTTAATTAGTGCTTGTACAATCCTTTTTGCATTTTTGTAACGTTTCTCATTTACATTTAGCTATTCCACAAACTCGCATTATCTTTTTAAAACACACAAACTCTGCCTCTCTATTTTGAATATTTTATTTTTACATTTTCAATAAGTAATTTCGAGTTTTTACTTCCCAATTTAGCAGAATTAGAATAATTTTATATACAAACATGTATATTTACCCGCACAAACCTCTCCGTAATTCTGTTATTTCAACGCGTGATCATAATGAATTTTTTTGCTGTATAATTTACGACCCCTCTGGGGGGCTCGTGTTAGGGTAAAGTAATGGTAGTTCGGCATTTAATACATTAACGTACATGCATATTTGTAGATATATTACGGATGGAAGCAAAGGGATGCTGTAAATTTTAATTGTAGGCGTTGTGTGCCGTAAAATGAAAGCCGCAGGTCGTTTAACCGCACCGAATACGAAAATTAAAATAAAAATATTTACAAACCCTCGGTAACTTCGTGTGGAATGGTGCAACACAGCGAGGCTTTCTTGTTGAACATCTTGCCGCAATATCCCGGTAAAAAAGGTCATTCGGTTTTATAAAATCAGTAAATCTCAGGGAAATTTTAAATTTCGAAGTATGCACGAATAAGAAATTTAAATGCGATCAAAATAAGCTTTGTATTTTGCTTCGTTACATTTTGTTTCTTTTTAAAAAACCGTGCAAAATAAAAACAGTGACTTATGTTAGATCCTGTTTTGACATTTAGATGGACAAGATACAGTTTTATTGCAACTTCGAGAAGCTTGTCTGTATACACACACAGTGCTTTTCTAGTCCTGCAAAGAGATAAAGAGTATCTAGCGCCGACATATAAGACGTTATGCTCCATATAGCTTCTTTGTATTGCTGTGTTATTGATTCTCTTATTAGTCAGACATTTTGTATAGAGAAAAATTTGTTATTGACTAGATTCTTGAACACTACTGGGTTTAATATTAAATCTGTAGGAGGAGTAAATGGAGAATGAACCATATTACCGGATCTTGCAACACATGTTAAGCTGATACCCAACCTTAATACCGATTTTCTTCTAAACAATTTAATTTATTACCGAAAAAAACGGTTACAAATCCTAGTTTTTAGAATTAGTATTAGCAGCCGTAATGTAGGGGTTTCAAAAATAAATTTTTTTAAATTTATTGTTAATTTTTTTTATTGTTTTATAATCCAGTGGCAGCAGTTGAAAAGGGAAATGCGGCGATGCCCTATCAACTTAAAACTCACCACTACTCCATCAAAGATAATTTGATATTATAAAAACAATCAAAACAGTTCAGCTTGTGCAATATTAAATACTAGCAAAAGCCGTCCACGCGTTTTTTGTTTTTTTTTTAAATTAATGAATAAACTGTGCCGAGTTGCACGACATGTACCGAAAGCGTCCCGCAATATTGTATATTCCCAAATACGGAAAGTCGGCGACTGAACTGAACATACGTAACTATACTAAGTAATCGTGCAAATTTTTATTATTTTATATTTATATCCCTATCTAGCGCGATCGATATTAAATAATCTTTAAAATAAAAGTACGCATTTTTCTTTCAAATTGGTGCCCTTCATTAGTGTTTTCACATTAAATTTTCAAATTATAAATTTTTTAAACCTAGAAATAAATGTCCGTTCTTGATTTCTATTAGAGGTGATTGTGTATGGCAGGTTCGGTAAGGAGGGGTTAGTTTCACCTGAAATTTTGTGTTTCTAAACTGTAAGTGGCAATCCAGTACCCAAGAGTGATAAAATAATTATAGGTAATAAAATAGATTTTTAGATATTGGCTGATATCTTTTAAAATCTCAGCTGCAATGCAATTTTTAAATCTGATTTGAATTATTTATGATTATTTTCACGCACGGCATCGTTTGCATTATCTGGCTTGCATTGCTCTTCAGAGTTTTAGGTACTGATCTGTCCCTGATCTTGCCGTAAGTAAAACTCTAGCCTGATGGAAGGGATCACTAACCCAACATGTCTGTTCCCCGAGGAGTCTAACGTGGAATTGCCAAAAATCGACAATTTGTGTCCCAATCATACACACAAACCGTAAATATTAAATTTTGCTTATCTTTATCGAAAACTGTAGCGTCCCGCCGTACGAACAAATATGCGTCTTATACAATAGACGCATAAATATGTGCCTTATAGTAGCGGGGGCCCCTCGCCACTATGCGTTGAGTCAGATGGAAAGGTTCCCGAATAACATAAATACCCGTGGGCTATGCCCTCCGTTGTTTTTGCAATAACAATAAATACGGGAATAAAGTAGGTATCTTTATCGAAACCTGTAGCGGTCTGGTTTACCCACGAATATGCGTCTTACATGAAAGCCACGGAAGTATGTGGCTTCTAGTAGTGGAGGCCCCTCGCTACTAAACGTTAAATCATGCGGAAGGAATTCTGATTAATATAAAAACTTGTGTTTTTTTGTTAGTAATAAATAAGCGAATAAAGTAGCTAGCGTGGCGGTCCTATAGTAAACCCGGATCCCTTCTCTCTGTTTCAACGTTTAGTGACGACGTAACATGCTCGACGCACCTTATTTATTATGTTAAAGGGTTCAATGTTTATGCAACAGTCAAGCAGTGTAATCGGTGCAGTGAAGCTACAATACCAGCGAAATTTATGAATTATATTGATATATCTTTTCTAATAAATTTGCCAGCAATTTTTGAAGCTTGTAAAAAAATACCTCAGTTAGTGCAAACCGGATCGAACGCATCCAATATACGTTCTGATGAGTGATGAATGTGATTTTGTTAAGCATGTTTTTTTTTATATTAATTTACTGAAATAAAGATAATAGAAATGTGCAAGAACTGTATCCATGCCGTATTTTACAAACACATATGTAGTAAATTTATAAATTCTAGCTTGACTTCGTTGAAGTCCATATTTATTGATTATAGATATATAAAATACTTAACTACTTCAACAATATTTATTTATTTACACCTTATACTTATTTCGGCATGTTTGCATGCCATTGTCAAAGGTTATATTAGAAAGTACACAGCCAGTGTTGTTATAGCAATAGAACTCGGTGACTTGATCTCGGTAATCGTCTGCAGATGTCTTGATTTCCTATTCCAAAATGTCCAATAGAGAAGAATTTAAGAGATCAATTTGCTCATTCATTAACGGTACAGTTTTTAAATGTTTGTAAATTTCAAAATTATTAAAGCCTACATTCAAAAAAGTCTTAGAACAGTACTGTGTGCGAGATCCCACCTTTGTGATGTTTTAAGTTTTCAAATTTCAAAAACTTTCACGTTTAAAATTTTAAAAAATTTTCAATCATCTTTAATTTATGAACGATTAGAAAAAATCCAAAATTTCAATATAGGCTAGGAAAATCACGTGGCGGTTGTCCGACAGTTTTTATTTAATATTTTGTAGGCTAGTAGATCAACTACAATTTGGTTCATATCCCAATTCGTTAATTTCTCTGCGACACGTTCTATGAATTTACGGAAATTGAATTTACCTACCCATTTATTTAATAAACGGGGGTTTATAAAAATTTTCTGTTTAGGCTAAATTGCGCATGAGCAACAGTAAAATAAACTTTTTAACTTAATTTTTAGGTACGGCAATATTTGGGGGGAGGGTTAATTTTTATCCTCCCGCCCAGTTTTTGGTGGAAAAATTTGTACCTCCGTTTATGGGGGTTTATAATCCCAAGGAATCTTTTTCTCGCAAAAACTTTGAAACAATTTCAGCGTACTATTAGTTTACTTCACATCTTTCGCCCTCTCTTCCTATCAGAGAAACCTGTGAAGTCTTTCAGCGCGTGACCGAACTGCACACACACAGCTACCCAGTGGCGTAACATACACCCCCGCACCGCGGTCCGCGGCGCGGAGGGGGGGGGGGGGGAGCTAGCCCTTTAGGGACCCAGAGCGATCAAATTTTCAGGTTATTTTACAGTTTCTCAATATGTACTAACCAGAAGCGTACCAAAATTTCTACCGACTAATACAAAAATATGCGTATTTCACTGATACATCTAAAATAGACGTGACGATTTCAGGGAGATGTACAAGATTTTTAGTTTCTGCATGTTATTTGAGTCTGTTCGGCTAGTCTTGGAACACATTGAATACTTTTAATATCTGCGAAAATGAATAAGAATTCATGAAAAATATAATATTGGGCCAAATTCAATTTCACAACGCTACGAGTATTATATGTCTCATATTTTAAGGAACACACGGTATCATTTTAAACACCTTGTATAATTTAGATATATTTTTTAAAGTCAGATCTCTTTAGGCAAATCTATCTATGAACGTAGAAATCAGAAAACGTAAATCTGAAATTCAAATTAGAAATGTAGAGGCTTACTTTTATTTTTTTGACTTTTACCTTGTTTCGAAATGCCTTCTCTATTACATTTCGTTTCTTCCTTCATTTTTGGATTATTGCAATAGTTTAATATATTTTCGATGTTAAAGCGCCGATACATTATTGAATGTTTTTAAACATGTTCCTGTTAAAATACAAAAATCTATATAATCCACTAGGAAATAATACTAGAAACTTTAAATAATCATTAGATTTTTATCAGTAATTATTATTCAATTAAATTCGTACAATTTAGGGGCACACTACAATTAAACTATTTATTAGATGCTTTCTCTACTTTGTGATACCGATTAAGTCAGGAAATAAGTTTAACTATTTTGAATAGGTATTTATTTAAATTTGTATTAAGGTAAATTGACTAAGTTTAAATTATACCCGACCCATTTCGCCCATAGAACGGTGAAGTTGATATTCATTCACGGGGGAAAATCTATTAACACCTAACTGCATGCAAATTCCGTAGCTCAAGTTGGATTGTCCTGGTCTAATGCAACACTTAGACGTGATTTCTTGTGGTCCTCGATGATCCTGAACGTGAGGGGCATAAATATGCATGTGGCGTGTTGTATTTTAATTTTACATCACTTTTAATACAAACCTGTCTTACGCTGATGCTTACTTGTGATGGTGGTGACGATTCAAAGATGTAAGTTATAAGAAAATGTACACAAAATATGATAAGCTTTACTTTACAATTTGAATAAATACATATGTATTAATTACAAGATACGTTACCATTAAAAGCCAACAATGAAACAGTATAATTTTTAGTTTAAGCTTACAATTTCGAGTTGTCAAAAAGCTTTTATGTAATCCAAATTACTTTACACAGATGAAAAAGATATGTTAACATTTTATTTTTTTCAAGTGTAACAAAAGGAATGTATACGCAAAAAAACCAACTTTATTTACAATATCACCTGTACTTTGATTAAAATTATATACCATCTGCATTAAATAGGGGTCATCAGCGTCGAATGCATTCATAATAAAAATATCACTATCGATCGTCGTCATATATTGTCAAGAGAGTCTATTTGCTGCCGAGCGTGCACACAGTGGTCCCAATAATACATCGGCGATTGAAAGCACAAATCTTACAGCACACTGATATTTTTTCGTTGATAAAAACCTCCGGTGGTTGCTGAAACCACTGACAATGTACACATCACACGTCAGTCAAAGGCACCGCCGGAATGAACTACAACAGCGTCTTCTAAGTCGAACCGACACCACATAATTCATTTCTACCGGTTCTTTGAACTGACTGCAGGTGGAATGCCCGTCTTGGGAGTCATCGCCGGCGTCAAGTCATCACACTGTGTAACTTGTGCAAGTTTGTGAGCGTCGTTATGTCCCCGGGCTGAAGGCGAAGGGCCTCCCGATAACTAGCAGCCGCCTCCGTGTACTTCCCGTTCAGATGCAGGATTGCACCCAGATTCGTGTGGCCCCTTGCATCCTGTAACGGAAAAACCGTATAACACTGATAACTTCGGATATAGATTGACGTTAAACCCCAGACAGCCAAATAATAGGATTTAGAGTCCTCGAAATTTATTTTTTATCGAGGAAAATAATGTAATCTCTGGGGATTTTCCAGCTTCCCGCCTCGCAATTCGCTCTTGTCTATTGACTTCTACTTGAATAAATACTTTTTTCAGCTAGATTTTCAGCAGAACAGCTGTTGCCAACTACAAAGCTAACTTCACAATTTTTCTATATTTATGTATTTGTTCCAATTGTTGCATGCTTTTCTTTAGGAAACTTAAATTTAGAATTTGGGTACACAACATCTAGCACTTGGGGGGGGGGGGCAATTTGTGGTTTCAAGCGCAGTAACTACAAATTATCACTCAAACTGCTATCAAAGATTGAAGTTCGAACAAAGACTAATCACTGTAACAAAGATTGACTTTCTAAGAGTAATTAATTCCTCAAACGGGTCCAGAGTTAAGTAATGGTTGGGAAATAAGATTTTGAGAAACTTAAAACTGTTTTCTGCTTTATGTGCCTGATTTTCAAGCCGATAATTATGATATCAAATCTCAAACTTGCTTCCTTATTTAAAACTTGTCGTGAGCTGAAAGCTTCCCTGTGTTAATTTTTACTGCTTTCCCCGTTTTAACGTGAAAACACAAATTTGTCGTATTAATTTAATGTATTAGCAATAACAAACAGCTTCGTTTTCAGCAATTCCCAATATATAGATACATTTTTAAAGATCATTTAAATATTTTACCATACAATAGTTTTTTTTTCTGCAGAAAAGGGAATAAATTCTCGCATGTTCACTCATACCGACAATAAATCTGTAAAAGTTTAAAAGCGTGCCGCCAATCTACTCGTTGGCCTATCATTTTCACACTAATGAAGTAATTTAAGTTTTAAACTGTTCCCAAGTGCGATTAAAGTAAAAGATACACAGACAAGGAATACATTTCTTGTAAATGTAAATAAGTAATGCTTAAAAAGAAGAAACCTTGAGAGTTTGAAATACAACAGAAGTTCCTAGTTCGTTTCACGAAATGAAAATAAAAAAAACTTGCTTGCAATTTAAACCATACAAAAGAAAAGAGGTCGAATCGTATTGCTCTTTAAAATAATTGAATTTGATGACACAAAGCAAATTTAATTTTGAAAAATGAAACAGTTTAAATTTAGATTTCTTGCGCACAATTTTCATTTCAACTTAAAAATTTATAAAAATTTCAATATGCTACTAATTGTTCTGTCAAGCGCTGCAGGGACTATAATTTATAATGCAGCATCATTCATTCTCTTTTATGTATTCCCGGTTTATTTGATGAACATGCAGCGAATTATTTATTTTTCCAGAAAATTCAACAAAAATGCATAAACTTTATTCACCGTATCGCTTATGCGTGGGTTGTGCAGGAAACAGATATATCACGTCGGAACTATGTTCTAATTTTTTTTAGTACAAAAGTTCAAAACCAGTTCAGCAATAAAATGTCGGACGTTTAGATGTTTCAGCGTGATCATAACACCTGTCTGATTTTGTACCATAGCGCACAGAAATGCGCTGCAACAGACGTTAGTGAACTGAAAGCTAGTTTTATTTGCTTTCTGGATTTTAAAACATGTCGGAAGAAATTAGATTTAACTTTAAGCTTCAATGAACGACACTCCAGAACATTGAACAGTCGGTTGTATTTAGTGATCAGGTAACAATAAAAACTAATGGTTTTATTTATTACACCTAAAAAACAAGAAAAATATTGCGAATTGTATTTCAACATCTTTGTGTTTCAATTCGTTACTAGTCACTCGTCGATTCGCTTTTAATATGTAAATAGTTAGTATTGTAAAAAAACTGGTATATGAAAAAATTAAAAAAAAACAACAAAATAGCCTAATTTAAGCTGCTTGAAAGAGCAGGTAAAGGATTAGTAAAAAGTGGAGTAACTGGGACTGTATAAGAAGAACTAAGAAGAGAATACGTGAAGGAGAAAAGCGGCAACAAAGGTGGAAGACTAGAAAGTGTTGAGTAAGGAAAAAAAGAGAACAAAAATAGGAAAGGGGACAGAAGACGCAAGAGGAGAAAAAGAAAAAGAAAACTGAGATAAGTATGTGATGGAGGAGAAAAACAAAAAAGAGCAGAAGAATGATAATATAATTACAAACACTAAAATCCAACAGTGGTCAGAAAATAATGAAGACGGTGATCAAAACGGAAAGCAAATAACCACGTATCATATAGCAGCCGTTAAAAAACAAAGAAGCAACCAAGTACAGGCTGCCCCAACTGCATTGAATACTTGCATAGTCGTGTTAATATTAGAAACAAAAAAAAATTCTACATGAAAAAGTAGTTGGTAGGTAGCTTATGCAATATGCATAACCTAAAATTATTATCAATTATACTGGGTGTTTAGTTTAGTTAGAACACTTTGTGTATTCGAAAATTCAGCGAAAAATGTCAATAACATCAATTAATTATTTAAACAACAGAAATATTATTTTAGTGAAAGTCTAAACAATGAATATCAAAATATTTCTTTGTTTAGTAGTTTTTTTGTGCTTGAGTTATTCTTCTTTTTCAGATTTGTTTTTTTATTTTTTCCAAGATAATATGCTCAGCGTAGAATTAAACGTAAAACTCAAATATGCAATAACATACAGAGTGCTTCTTTAATGTAACAAAGTAAGGTGCTGTACTGACGTATAGCCAAACATCTAGTTGCAATTGATAATAATGTTAGGTTATGCAGTAGTTAATTACCAACAACTTATGTATTTAACGTTATCCTGATTCTTAAATATAAACCACACTATTGGGGCACCCTGTATATACATGCCAATAGACAAAATGATAACCACTACTGTATGACTAATACAGTCTACTCGCTTCTTAAAAATGAAAGTTCTAGAAGCAAATTATATCCCTTTTTTGTAACCTACGATTTTATTGTAATTTCAAACTTTGCTTATATTATGAAAATTGTTAAGCAAGAAAACTTCTATCACATGCCACTTTCGCTGGGTCCATCCGTTACATGAGAATACTAGTAGTTGTGCGGTAAAGGGGGTAAATTTGAACACCGACTTTAAGAGTCGATTTCCGGTGCAAAAAATTTGTCAGAACTATTTAAATTATAATAAGTCGTTAGACCATTTAAGTGGCTTTCCAAAATTAAAAAACTTACGCCAATAGCTCAATTTATAGCCGAACTATGTTCACCTAAAGGTACGATTTTGCGAGCTTCATTTAAACCAATGCCGCTCGTGAACCGCTCGTCCGATTGGGTTCCGCGTTTAATATGTTATAGTCAGGGAAGGAATCTGAATTTCCATAGAATTTAAAATCATTCCGCTTGTAAATACAATTTGCCGACTTTTCCAAATATGTCTTCGAAAAAAAATTGTATGTGGCCGGAAGCGCTCCAGATCGTATATGAATGGACTTTACCCTGAATCCGTTACGTCAAATTAGGGACCGAGCAATCAAGACGTCCGGGTCCTTTTTGAGCGTCGAATGGCGGCGAGTCTAATTTATCAACCAAATTAGGGAGCAATCGAGAAAAGAAAAAGACAGTTTGGCACCTCCTAGCGGCCTTATTTTTCTACGAACAAACTAAAATCGTAACTTCGTAAAGCCCGGAGCGACGATTACCATTCCCCCGGATCGGATTTTCAAACAAAAACCAGTTTACCCCCCCTCCCACTTCACTCTCCTGTCGATACAAGTTTGTCCCCGCATGGTACAAAAGAAGATTCAAAGTTTTTTTACGATTTTACAGCTCAACTGCGGATCCCGAGCTGGGCTGCAAGTACCCCAACTAAAAAAAAGTTGGTATAAATCCTGAAGATGAGTCCGAAACGAGGGCTCCAGCAAAATTTGATTACTCGGGGCAGCTTTTGGCAAAGTCGATTTGAAATTACAACAAACGTGGAAACGAGAAGGGTTTAAAAATGTTCGCAAAAACGCGAAAATCGACATTTTGATCTTCTGGTGCGACTTTGTCAAGTTACAATTTTTTAATGACATTGTATATTTGGTCCACTGTGTTAATTTCTTCACTAATAACTAGCTATTAGTATTATATGTATACACAGGATGTATCAAATTGCGTGTTAACTATGGGGATCTCGCTTATTTGAAGAGATACGACGACGGTTAAATTAGAGAAAAGTTGTGGAATTTTATGCCCATTAATAATCTGAAATTGGAGCTAAGCTTCCGAAAAAACAGGAAAAAACTGAAATTTTGGATTTTTTGTTTTCGGCTGTAACTCATTTGTCATTGATATTACATATTTCTACTTAACGCATTATTAGGACACTTTTTCATGTTGAATCTAAATTTTCAATCAGATTTGGTATAACTGTTACCATTACTCATTTTCGACTGTCAACTTTTTCTTTTCTTATGGTCGGCATTTTAAATTTTTTTATGTTTGGATAGAGTTTTTAATTCTGATTTCAACGATGTGTCACACTTTGCATTTTGTTTACGTTTTGAGTATTTTGTTACAGAAAATAGAAATTTCATAAGAGTGCCATGAAAAGACCACGTCATTTAGTTTATTTTGACAAACTTCTAGTAGGCCATGAACACTATTTGCTGAAAACTTGAATTTTTTATGTTTGCAACTGACATAACAAATTTGAATAACAAGTTAAATAAATACAACAGATAACACTGGAACCGCACTAATTCAAAGAATTATTAAATAAATGTTTAAAACATTTGACATAATAATCTCTCTAATCTGTGTGTTAGCAACTGCGTCATTCGTTCCTATTTGTAAAAAATAACTTAACCTGCTGCCTGCCTCAAAACAAAGTTTCCTGAAATTGTCGCGCACTTAATGTATCTAAACACCAAAGCAAGTAAAAGTGGTGTTTTGTTTTACTTCCATCAGTTCATAGCCTACCAGAATTATTCAAAATAAATTAAATGACGTGATCTTTCCATGGCACTCTTATGAAATTTTTATTTTCTGTAATAAAATGCTAAATGGTAAACAAAATGCAGTGTGACACATCGTTTAAGTCAAAATTAAAAACTCTATTCAAATATAAAAAAATTTAAAATGCCGACCATAAGAAAAAAAAAAGTTGACAGTCGAAAATGAGTAATGGTAACAGTTATACCAAATCTGATCGACAACTTAGATTCAGCATGAAAAAGTGTCCTAATAATGCGTCAACTAAAAATATGTAACATAAATCATAAATGAGTTATAGTCGAAAACAAAAAATCCAAAATATCAGTTTTTTCCAGTTTTTTTCGGAAACTAAGCAAGGTAGCTCCAATTTCTTTTCAGATTATTAATGGGCATAAAATTCCACAACTTTTCTCTAATTTAACCATTGTCATATCTCTTCAGATAAGCGAGATCCCCATAGTTAACACGCAATTTGATACATCCTGTATATTAGACATAGAAGTAGTAAAATAAAAAAAAATCAAATCGAACAGTGAAGTTAGGCCAATGCAGAGAATTGTTTGAATATATTTCACTATATTAGAAAGCATTTTGACTTACGGACTTCCTTCCGGTGCTTAATTCAAAACAACAACAAGAATTTTCGAATTCAATGGGGTGGAATTACCCTAAAAACTTTGGTTGTCAAAAAGTAATATGATTTGCTTCTAGGAGTGATTTTTCTTTTAAATCTGGACTAGACTATAAAAGGAATACGCTAACGATTACTGTGATAACCTTAATTAAATATAATTAAAAAAAATAAAAGTAGCAAAGAATGTAGAGACAGAGAAGAAAAATAAGATTACTGCCTCTGTATCTTAGGTTAACGCATGGCCTAATAAATAAAACAAATGCAATAACGAAAAGCATAATATATATCATCATATTTAGTCAAATATCAAACCGTTGATATTTATTAAGCATGTCTAGCAGCAAGGAAACCTTAAAAACATTAATCCAATTTAAACTTTGTCCGTATAAGTCAATTAAGCAAAATATAATCGTTTTCTTTTCTCCATCTTGAGCTTATTAAAAAAAATTTCAGCATCCCACTGCTAACAACGTGAACCTAAAATTGTATGTGATAACTTCATTTGCATTGTGTATTGACCATCTTGTTAATCATTAGACCTCAATTTTACAATTTTAATACTCTAGCAATGCAACAGTAATATGGTATAAATCTTACATGTGAATGATGTTTAATAAAAGGAAAATGCACCGTAGTAAAGGTTATATTATGTAATAAAAGGTCTTCACTCATAAATTTCTTGGATTCAAAATCAGTTTATGGTTTGTCTTAGACTGTTCAGTACAGGTACTAATGGGATTTGCAGACAAGGGTCGATAAATAATTCTGTCGGAATGTGGACGGATGTGGACGTAACTCTACTCCACCGATAATCCAGAGCAGCTAGGGGTGGGTTCGTTAGAGAAGGAATTTGCATTAGTTACTTACCTGCGGTTTCAAGGAGACGGCCTGACGGTACCACCGCTCCGCGTCGTGCTGTCTGCCCGCTTGCCTCATGGCGGTAGCCGCAGCTACGGCCAATTCGTAATCCCGAGGTCGTAACTCAGCCGCCTTCTCGTACATATCCGCAGCTTCCTTATGGCGACCTCGCGACGCCAGAAACTCACCTACGCACACAAGGATTACAGTCGGCTACAAAATACGTTCTCATTAAGCTAATAGGGAATATATCTTGGCCGGTATCAAGTTCATGAAGAAAAATTGCAACCGAAAGCTTACAAGGCTCGCGCCTCGGCTTCGGAATATTTCGTTGCTTGCTTCCGCTATTAATTCCCTTAATATTACCAACATACAAACCCAACATATCCCTGGATATAGAACCTCCTAGCAGCGCATGCCGGCGAATCTCTTTTATGACTCTGGAAATTGAGGGAGCTCCGTATCTCGCGAATACACGGAAAAAGAGTAGCGCAACGAAATCGCACACAAATCCGACAATAAAAAGATTGCTCTTCAAATAGCGCACTTAAAACGAATATTATTTGCATCTAAAAAATTTAACGTACCCAGTTTAAAATTGCAGGAATTGCATTTTATTTCTTAGACAAACTTAATAATGTCAGAATAAACGTAAATGCAAACTTGAGCCATTACAACCAATGAATATATAATAATGTTTGCTTTCGAAAAATATTCAAATATTTAAGACGACACTTAAGATGTCAATAAATTGCTGAGTTTTTAAACGTGTCGTTCATACGATAGACATACGGATCAAACGAAACACTTTTTACAAATTTGATCCGACAGAAACTCAATACTGAAGTTTGTGCATTTCCTATTTGAAAAAAGTTTTGCACAATATTGTATGAGATAAAATATTTGGAGTTAAACTATTGTAGCGTACCTCCCTTGTCTCCCTAATTGTATTAATAATATTGCGACCGTTTCAATGTTTTTCAATCATATACGAGCTGGTATAGGTCACAGATTTTTTGCTTATAGTATGTTTGTTGTTTTTACGCGAGCTCGTAGTATTAGCTCAAGTGTAGTTCCTGGTTGATTTCTTGGGAAATTAGCACTACGTATTTTTAATTATTGAGTTTGAGTTTATAATTTAATTGTTCTGTATACTTATTTGACCGATTATTGTATTAGGTTGCACATATCTTAAAAAATTTCTTATTTTCAAGTAATATTGCGTAATACATAGTTTCTAAGTGCGTATAGGAAGCGCACGTGTCACACTAAATTTTTTTGTCAAAAAATTCAGCCGACTGGCTTACTGAAAACGATCTCAGAAATTATATTTGTTTAATGATAAGTCCTAGCTTTACTTCGTTCAAGGTCATATTAATTTATTGTAAATAAAACAGTTCTCAATTTTAACAGGTTTTTTATTTTAGCCTTATACGTATTTCGACATATTCACATGTCATTTTCAGAAACAAAATTAAAAGTAAATTGTTGGTGTTGCTATAGGAACAATAAATCTTCATAACGTGATCTTAATTTTCTATATTTGCGTCCATAACATGATTTCTCATTCCAAAACTCAAGAGAGCAATTTGGTCATTTATTAAAAGTACAGATTTTTAATGTTTATTTGTATATTTTGTTGCTTTTGAAATACACAAACATTTAAAATCTGTACCTTTAATAAACGAGTAAAATGATCTCTTTAATCCTCGTAAAAAATTGTAAATTATTTTATTCGCAATTACAAAATCCGACAGGAAAATGATGTTTTTCTAATAGAGTCTACCGATAAAATATTTCCGCTTTTCCTAAAGTTAATTCCTGAACTACATATATACAATGAAACAATGTTTATACGTTTCGTGTTTCGGTATGGCTTTATGACTGCCACTCCGACGTTGTAAAACCTCGGCATATTGGAATAAACCAATTATATTGTTAGGTTAGCATCCACTGGCAACATTAAATTTTTCATGCCCAAATTAATATGATAATCACAGCTGGGTCTGCAAACGCTTTTAATCAACATCAGTCATTTTCAACACGAACTAGGTACCTAGTAGAGCATCTTTTATACAAAATTGTAATACTAAAAGTTTTGCAGTAACGTTATATAAATAATAAATGTTCCAAAAGCTATAAGATTATAATTAATTATTATTTATTATTTTTATTATATTAAAATTGTGCAAAATTTTAATCAAAAAAAAGGATACTAATTTGATGTAAAATTCTTAAATATTAATCTAATTCGGCTACACCGATACAAGTAAAATAGTGGTTTAGAGAATAAAGCAAGTATATCATAACCAAATACAGCAACTTTCCCAACTAATTTCGTTTGTTGGAATTTCGTTCATAAACAGTAGTTTAACGTGTGTTATTTCTGTTATAATAATATTGCTGTTGGACCTATGTTTGTATAATATAAACATAACTTTGTACAGAGAATTACTGTATTACACTTTTGAGGTTATATTCAAATCTCACCCTACTTTGTTGTTCCAAATAACATCATCGTCCATTACGTAAGAGCAGTAAAGCAATAACTCACAAACAAAGCTGTCAGAAAACCGCCACGAGACCTTCCTCATACATACCTGCTGTTTTTTTATATTTCTCTAAGTCATGTTAACCTGTTGATGAAATCAACCACAATCAAACATTCCAGAAGAGTTTGCTAAAAGGACACTTATTCTCGTCGATATATAATGTTTCCATGCCGAGTGCTAAACTGAAATTTGTTATGATTTGCGATCAAAAAACAGACGTCTCATACCGAGTTTAAAGCACAAAATTCTCACATTGTAAGCAAAAAATAAAATCAAAGGTAGGGGCAACGGCCAATGACCAACAAACATTCCTTGCGGTCAGTGTTGCTTTGTGATTTCAACTTAGACGCCTGCCTTTTTTTTGGAGAGATTTAAGGTCTTCTTAATTGGGACCAAAAAGGATTGTGTACGAGTGTTTACTAGTTCCTAGTAAGGATAACAAACACCTGAGCGGTACCGCACCTATTGAAATTGGATGCCCGCTCCCGGGATTATAAACATGTCTACGTGCGTCACTGAGTTTGGGAAATCATCATACGGGTTACAAATCTGTCAAGTCATAAACTGGGCTGTTGCAGTGTGCAGGTGAAGATGACATTCAGGAAGGAGTGGCGTGACTGCTGGTTTAAGCAACCTAACCTCTAGAAGTGAGGTATCACTTTGCTTGCTCACCAAAGTCTTGACCCAAGGGGCTCATATTCATAACGACGTCGTTCAGGTACCGGTCATTATAATCAAACCGGCTGCCCACCTACCTGGGCGGTGCGTAGTACTGGAACAGCGAGTAGTCTATACTGTGAAGACAACTTCGGCTGTTTCAAAAAATCCAACCAGTGCGTTTCTTGGATGGTTCCACGGGGACCAAGTCCAAGCCCGCGTGGAATTGCAGCCCTTGTTTTCTGTCAAGGTTAAGGACTTGTGATGTCAGTAGCAGGTGGTAGGCCTGTGCAGGCAAGGGTCGTCTTAGTGCCGTTTAACGGGTTAGCTGCGTTTCAGCTGGGATACTGATCTGTAGAACCAGTAGAGGGGGACTACGACCCGCAGCCTGATGTCGTACTGGTAGGTTGTTCTCGATTTATCGTAGACAAGCGCGCTGATTGAGCGTAATTTAATCCGGCCAGTAACAGTAGTCGCTGCAACTTTACATAAAAACGGTGGTTTTGATAGCGCCTCACATTACTGGTGGAGGTGATTTGGTGTTTTAAAAATATCGTTCTAGAACTAATCGGCTAGTTAGTATCCGTAGAATACGAATATAAGCTTCTTTGACAAGCCTATCATTAATAAAGTGGAACGCCCTTCCCCCAGTACCGTTATTTTTGGAAAAATTATTCTAGTGTTACAATGTCTAAGGTAATGTTCATCCGCTGAAATTCCAAAATCGATTTTTCGTTCTGGACGTTGTGTTTTTTTTTGGCAATTGCTCAATTTGTCCCGGGGGGCGACCAAAACAAAACCTCCCAGCGGTTATATCTTTATAGAAGGTTGTTACATTTATCATTTACATTTACACCAAACCTGAAGCAAGTAATTTTTGGAAAACCAAAAGAACCGGTGGTGGTGGCAGCCGTCTGATGGGAACATTGCGCTCAAGTAAATTGATTATTTGCCATGCGTAGATTTCAAGCGCACCTATATTGAAGTAGTGCACCCCTCCCTCTCGTACCCCATTTTTATGGACTGGTCTAGTTTTATGATGTTTAGCATCCGCTAAAATTTCAAAATCGATTTTTCGCTTTGGTGTTTCTATTTTTTTACGATTAGTTAGTTAAACTGTTCAGGTAAGCGACCAACAGGAAACATTCAAAAGACTTTTACTCAATGGAAAGTTGTTCCTATTTTTTTAGCAGATTCACAGCAGCCTTGAAGCCAAAATGCCTCCATGTTTGACACAGCAAACGATAGTGAAAAGGCGGGGGGGAAGGGGTAGGAACATTACCATGGTCTGTTTGGCATGCGTAAGATACAAACTTGATCTTCTTCTTGTGCAACTACAATTAAATACAGCACCCCCTCCCTTTACTAAAAATGGTTAGGTTGAAAACGTTTTCCATAAAAGTGCTTTACTTTTAGGCCTTACTAAACTAGATAGAATTAATTTAAATACGTATTTAACGTAAAACGCAATTTGTGGAGTTTCTTAAAACGTTATCAAAATACAACTGCCTTCATTGATGCTGATTAAGTTAAAATTAACTTTATTGCCATATTTCTTCTTTTATTACAGAAAATATTTTCTATTTTTCGGTGATGATTAAATTTCATCTTGAATTTCATATAGTGAAACTGAAATATTTCTGTTTTGGAGCAATCTCAAACTGATTAAATTTATAAAAATACTATGCCCTTATCTTAAATTTTAAAAATTTCTTAGAATTTTTCACTCGCTTCAAAATAATCAAATAAAGTAACTGAAGAATTTCATCCCATATGTCTGACGCAAGGCTAAAAGCATTTTTCTGCGACCTCTAACAAATTACTAATAATAACATTTAGATAAATTTAGACGACAAGAGTAATAATCCTGCCATTTGATACAGTAACGGTCGCATTACCAATAGCTTGATATTCTTTCAATTTGCGGGGGTTTGGTTTCTGATTTCGACAATTTGTTCTCGATTTTCAGTAGCTTTGCGTCCATTTCTAGGATTTCCTTAGACTTGTAATGATTGTGTCTTAGTTCTTGCAGTGACGTAAAGTCTCATTTCTAAGACTCGCCTTTTTTTGTAAAAAAAATAGGGTTGTTAACTGGGTTTGGAGTTTTAAGGACAGATAAATCAAATTTAATCGAATTTTCTGTTAGTTTGGATTTCGATTTTCGATATTGATACTCTGATCCGGATTCTGGGTATAAGCATCTGTATTTTGAATTTTATATTCGGTTACAGATTTTATGTTGCGAATTTAATGTTTGAATTTTGCAAAAACAAACATTTTAATGGTGCGGCAAAGCAGTTTTAGACAATTACGATGATGGTATATATTTAATTTTCGCGAAATTCAGATAATAATTCGTTCTATGATCCTTTAAAGTTTTATCTAGAGTATAATTGAATTTTTAAAGTATTTGTTTCAATTTGAGTTAGGATTGCTTGATAACTAAGAAATGTATTTGTGGATGCGCAAATAATAAATAGCTTAAAAAATATGATAAGGAAAAAAGCTGAGTGAAACAAACATACTAGAAAATATGATTTTATTTTGTTTTCTGAAACTCACGCAACTGCTAGGGTCATATTGCCCTCACCTAAGATGCACACACATATATACCCATTCAAGGCCGCCTAAGCTGGGAATGGAACCAGGTACAACCCGTCCTATAAAGAAATTTGTTTATGATATGTTGGTAAATGATGTGTGACTTGACACATATACATGGGAGATTAGAAACTTAAAATAAAAAAATGTTCCTAATTCCTAAAATATAGCCTTATTTAACCGTACCTAACCTAACTTGAATAAAAGTTGGCATGGAACAGAAGAGCCGGCTTTTTTGCTCGGCACTTTCTCTGTCTGATTGTTGTCCTCGGCCTATTCTCTCTCCCCTGGCTTTTCTACAGGCATTTTTCCACTGCAGTTTAGACTACTCTCTTACTTGCTACAACTCTATCCTATAAACGCGTTCAAGAAGTCTTCTGCTCGGCCTTACTATTCGATCATACCATCCGGCCTTTACTATCCGGTCGTACCATCCAGCCTTACTATCCGGTCGTACCATCCAGCCTTACTATCCGGTCGTACTATCCGGCCTTACTATCCGGTCGTACCATCCAGCCTTACTATCCGGTCGTACCATCTGGTGTTAATCCCGGTCATACAATCCGGCCCTACTTCCCGGCCAATTATGATCCGGTACAGAATATCCGTTATTCGGCGAATAATTTGAGCCGGTTATTCGTTATCCTGCTTTCTTACAAATTTACTATCACTTACATCTCTAGCGAGTACCAATAAAACAAAGGTTAATTTGTACAACAAATTTACGTATGATGTAATATTTTGTAAATTTTTAATTAAATCCGGATAACAGGTTTGTCGTATAATTCCAGATAAAATGTATCCTCTTTATATAAATCCAGATAACTAATGTATAATAACAGATTTTTTAGTTACACTAGATAATGGATTCATAGGATACATCCAGATAGCCTATTTGAAGGATAACGGATTTGTATAGCGGATTTTTACCGGATAGTGCAAAGTCGACGAATACCAGATAATTCAGATAAGGAATAATTTTACATTCCACGTTCATTATGAATTGACAGTACCAGTGAAAAACCAAACGTGAATTTATTAAACTTTAAAAAGATTCTCCAATAAATAACAAATCGTGAAATGATGGGTCTATAAGGGCGTTACATGCTTTTCTCTACAAACTTAGGGAGTACACTGCTGAGGTTATTTTAGGTAAAAAATGTGTCATAAACTTAGGTCTCAAAACGCTTACTTATTGTGTTATTGGCCTCGCTGAAAATAGAAGGGTCTAGGACGTTTGAACGCGGCCGGTTGAACTCAACCGTTTAAAATCGGCCGTTCGGACGCGGGAACGTTACAACGCAGGGGCGTTCAGACGCAGGGACGTTTGAACGCAGGGACGTTTCAGCGCAAAAACTTTTGTAAGCAGACACGTTTGGACGCTTAATACACAGGTATATACATAGTATACTTTCAAACCAATTTACTGTATTGGGGCGAATCATTTAAGTATGCTTAGTCACGTAACAGTACAGAAAATGTCCCCATTACCTTCATTTATACCTGCTAAGTGAGAAAATTTATATACCTACAACATTTCAAAATACAAATACAATCGGCACTTCTTCCTTGGCTTTTTTCCCGCGGCTTTTATCCGTCGGCAATTTTCCTCAGGTTATTTTCCTTGTTTTTTCCGAGGAATTATTTGTGGCTTTTTTACGCATTATTTTCTTTTCGCCCCCCCCCTCTATTTTCAAATTCAATCTCTTACATTGCTTTATATAAAAACTTAATATAATAACAAAAACAAGTTTTTTAAGAAAACGCTGTTGGAAGGTTTGTTTTTAGTTGATAGCGATTTCGTAAACAGGTTAATATTATTTCTACATTAAAAAAGTAATATAATAGGCATTAATCTGAGAAAAGCAAAAATATGCGTTAAATGTAAATAGGGTTTTTTCTGTTTTTTTTTGGCGAAACTTTCTTTAAAACATTCAATTTCATCGAAATATTTAAATACGCACAAAAAAATGTGCTTTTGAACATAATCATTATTTGCGTCTCTACGTTTAAACATTCTTGGGTTCAAACGTCCCTGCGTTTAAACGTCCCTACTTCTAAACGTTCCTGCGTTTAAAAGTTGCCGCGTCAAAACGGTCGCGTCCAAACGGTCGCGTTGAACCGGCCCCGTTAAAAGTCCCATTGCGTTTTAATTGATATCCCTGCCAGAAATTTACATATTTAAATTTTGTACGAATATTTCACTATTGATTATATATAGTTTCAGATCTCTTCGTTAAAATCCATTCACCAGAGACGTAGATGTAGGGGGTGCTCAAAATACGTTAAGAGAGATACGTCGCGCAGCCCTCATATATATGCCCCTGGTTATTAAATTTAAACTAAAAAGAGCAACAACGTAAATCATTATAAGTACAATAACCATACAAAATTTGAACCTAATATTTCAATTTGTGGTGTAGATATTAATTAAAAAGTGGTTAAATATTTTGATGTTCAAGAGGATGTAAATAAGCGTTTCCGTTCATTATATATTTTCTACTTAAAACAACCTTAAGTTTGTACAGAAAATCATGCAACCCCTATATAATTTTCAAGATGTAGTCTGTACACAATGGGTTCGGTTTAACAAGTCGATTAAGTTTGGGTTATGTAATTAAATGTGTATACCTTCAACCTGCAATATATTCTCAAGACGATGGAGAATCAATATTTGAAACCAGCAAGCCTGCATGTTGTCATATTTTCATGAGAATCGGATATTATAAATCATTTTTTAGAAGGAGATAATATACAATGTGAAATAGACTTTTTAAGCAGGTTCTTCACGTCTAGGAAGTATATCCGCGTGGCGGATTTGTTCGTACGTACGTGTTCGATTTATTATAAATTACTTTATTATGGTAATATTTAGAAGCGTTCGGTGTCCCAAAGAGAAGAATGAAAAGAGTCCTGCGGCGCACAAATAAAACCGAAGGAAAAATCGGGAGCGGGCGGAAGCGTTTTGTGGTTGTAGTTGTAAACTTTAAAGTTGCACGGAGTGGTACACGTGGAGCGGTAAAGAAATCGGCACATCAATTACGGGTTAGGGAAGTATGAAATGACGTTTCGGCAGTTTGCAGTAGTTCGTGTCCAATTATCCTGAAACGATACCGATTTGAAGCGCCTGAATGTAATTTAATAATCGCCGCGAACAAGCCGTTCACTTGTATCGCGTCACCCCTCGTCGTATCGATCTGCATCAACTCATTATTCAAATTGATATTGCCATTAAATTTACTAAAATACATCCATCCTATTTGTAATTTAAAAGATGTCTGTAATGCAGCTCGACGGAGAGCCTTCGATCGCGAGCGATTCCGCCGTTCTTTTCCGCTGGAAATAAATTCAATAAAATATGTATGGTCGTTTATTAAACGTTCGAATCGAAATAATGAACATCAATTCATTCGCGGGCTTTGTTTTACTCCGCAATATATTTTAATGAAGAACTGGCTTATTTGCAGTTAGTTCCACGTTGGTATTTCCATGCGCCTTAACTTTTAATTGGCTGCAAACCTCATTTTAACAACTCGAAAACTTTTTGTATAAAATCGAGCTACATTAAAAATAATTACTGCACTTAAGCTCGAAATGTTGCCCCTGGAGATAAGCTTGGCTGTTGTTCGGAATCGTAGTTGTAAGCTATAAAGGCAACAGTTTTTTGTGCAACAAATATCTCGGACAAAACCGAGATCTCTCCAACGTATCGTATAATTCTCGCAAACGATCACGCCTGCAAATACGGACGCAATTGAGATACTTTCGGTGTTTCCTAGCACTAATATTTTTCAGTATTTCAAACACATCGTCAGTATGAGCGCCAAAGAAAAGGCGTCGCTCCTCGTTCCTGAAAGAGCAATCAGTTTGACTGTTTTGGCCTTTACAAGCAGTAAAAGCGAAAGTTCAATATATCACGAGAAACCCAGAGCCGACGTGTGCGTCATATTTTATATTCACTGAAAAATGACTCCTGGCTGTGCTGGTTTAAAATTTAGTTTTGGTTTATGGTTTAGTTTTTAAGGTTATTCTGCAGAATAATTTTCCAAAAATTTACATTTATATGAAGGAATAATATTTTCTCGTTTAAAAAAAACTCTTTATTTGAGAATTATTCTGTAAATGGAGCATCAAACCTAAACATGCAAATAGATTGATGGAAATTATGCATTAAATTCAATCAAGCTGATTTAACAAAAAAGCTTTCAATAACATTAACAGATACTTCTCGAATTACGATAGAAGCTTTTCATTCAAATCCATTACACAGTAAAAAAAAAAACAACCGATACCCTTTCATTTACAATTAATGCTTTCCGATACATTTCAAGAAAGAGGAATTAGACCGGATTAACCATTTCTATTTAAGTTTCGTTTTCAGTGACTATAAAACTACCCTTTCCATGATTACGAAATTTTTTTTTAATAAGTAAATGAGAATGTTGAATTTAATAAAATTCAGATAAAAATAATCCTAGCTAATATTACAGAAACGGAATAAGTGTACTTCAATTTTTAACGGAGTTATGCTTATGACCTTGAATTGATGTTTCATGGTCATCCCCTAAAGCGGTGTCTCTTAAGGGTCGTCAAGAAATGGTACTAAAATGTAGTAAAGTCATCTCAAGTTGGTGTTCCATGAGGATTCCTTTTGGTATGTGTAAGTTATTTCTATAAAGAAAGAATATTTAAGAAAATAATTTATTTTTTAACAAGGGTTGGGAAACCAAATTAAGAAAAATGGGAGATAATAATAAAAAATTCATTCTACTGTTATAAATACCCTTCACATCTGAAAAATTATAAGTCAGTAATATTATCTTTCTTATGTCTGGTATGTATAAAATAACATTTACTAAACTTAGGAAATTGTAGAAATATTCCGCAATCTCATTTTTCTTTATCATAATTAGCTGTCTGAGAATATTATTTATTAACTCTGGATCAAATCAACTGCTTCTGGTACATAAATTGACTTAGCGTTGGAGTTTTTGTAATGTTATGCGATACCTAACAATAATGAATTTCTACAGCTAATTCTGTATACAATTATCTTTTCAGCAAGTCCAAACAAAATGGTATTTAATATTTAGAAAGTATATAAAAATTATACATCAAAATTATTATTAAACGTTGAGTTCTCGTGGTGTTGTTATATAATACAAGGTACCAAAAGATGTAAGGCAGTTGAAGCTGGGTAACGGTAAAAGTACGGTAAGATGTTGATTATAGGGGAACAATTAGGGCATTCATACTTAAAAAGATATAAAAAATTGAGTAATAAATATAGCTTTGAAAAAGTTGACTATAATTCATGTTGAAAACTTATTAAATCTGAGACATATTATGATTAATTGATTACGCTATTGTAATGGGCACAAGCAAATATCGTCGTTAATATGCAAAATAGACTAAAAAATCGTGACTCAAAGTTAAATAAAATTAGAAAACGCCCATAATTACCTGCCCAAAATTATTTTATTACATTTGCCTACGGGAGGGTAGTAGGCAATACCCAATTTTTATTTCAAATTGCACTAGTAAGCTTTTTACGCATCAAATGATTCATCTAAAAATATTTAGCTTTACGTAACAAAATTTTGAGATAAATAAGATTAAACTGCATTGAACAAATTATTATATAGGTATAATTAACTATTACGAGCTGTTTTTGCTAATGAACGGAATGAAATTCTGTTAGTAATTGTTGGGATTGAATTTGTTCCATTTGATTTTGTATCTACAATGAATAATAATACAAAAACTAATATTGTACTTTGTTTTTACTTGCTTATACTTTCCGTATAGAAAACAATTAATTTCATGAAAGTTTTCAATGTCGAGCTTTTCGGAAACTACCTATTTTGAACCCATGGGAATTTAAAAAGTGTTTGTTTGGAGGTTTGACAAGTTTTTTTTTGGTAGCAAAATTTTCAGAAAACCAATTTTCTAAATTTGAATAAATCTAATAAAAAGACAATGCAACTTTTTCGGAACTTTCTACCTAAGATTTTTTGAAAATTTTGGTTTGGACACTTGATATTAAAAGAACCCTAAGGGAAGAAAGGAGAAAACAGCAAGGAATTTTTTGCAGTTTGTAAAACTTTCAAAAGAAATTACCCAAACACTCGCCATATGATTTTCTTTAAATTTTGTAGGCTTCTAGAACCAGGGATTGGCTACAATTTAATTTTTATCTCAGTAAACCAACTTCTGTGTGACGCCTTCTATGAATTTTTAAAAATTGAAAATTCATGCTCCTTTATTTTATAAACAGGGGACGACCACATATTTCTTCCTAAAGCAAGATTTAAAACTTAATATTTATGAGTAGCCGTAATAAGAAGGGCTAATCCCTCCCCCCGCCAATTTTGGACATAGGAATTTAATAGCTGGTTTATGACGTTTTTAAATCCCAAGAAATATTTTTCTCAAAATAGTAATTTTTATTATCAAAAAATGTCGGTTCTAACTTAAGTCAGATATACTCGGCTAATGTCACAGGCGATTCTCTATAGTATTCCCTACTTACCAGTGCGCTAGTAAGTGGTGCGACCTTAGCAATAATTGATCGGTATAAAGTCATAAATATACTAGAAATTTGGCAAAATGCTTCGATTATTATTTTAAATGCAATGGAAATGGTAAAAAGCAACTCTGTATCAGTTCATCGCTGAAGAAAAATTGTGCATAGTCAACGCAGACGTTGAGATGGATGTGTTACAGGCTATAATAGAAAATCTAAAGACATCTAGCAAAGAGATTACGATTTATCGGAATCTAGAGTTTGGCGCATCTTGCATAAAAGCGTATACCATTAATCCTATACAGCTAACTTAGAACAGGATATTGTAAGACCTGGAGATCATAAGCGTCGCATTAAATTCCGTAACTGTTTACTGCAGCAGCATAGTTACAATCAAAACGTTGTTGCTAAAGTATGGTAGACTGATGCTAATTTCAGCAATAACGGAATGTTAAAAACCACAAATTGTCTCCGCTGGTCCGACGAAAAGCTTCACATTTTACGAGAAATAAATTTTCAGAACAGATTTGGCATTAATGTGTTGGCAGTAATATTTACTGGAAGAATATTGGATCCTTATTTTAATAATAACTTTGTTTGACTTTGAACGACACATCTCTTTACAGGCAAGGAGAAAAATCTGATTTTCCAAGATAGAACCGCTTCTCCTAATCATAAGGCTATTTAAGACTACTTAAATGAAACCTATAGAAATAAGTGGATTGGAACATCCGGACTTGTATGGTGGCCACCAGGGTTGTCTGATTTGATTTCTTTGATTTTCTTCTTAGGAGGTTTTATTATAAAACTTAACCAAACAGTGCAAAAAAAACTTCGGTTAGGGATTTTATCTGCATCTGATTTGGTAATCGAGGCACTAACACAAAACGAGTTTCGGGTTGTTATTGTTAGGTGTCGGTTATGGGTTTGCCAAAACGGTAGCCACAATAAACCATTGTTATGAAATTAATAACGCAACCCATACGGCACCTACTCCGTAGGTTATTTTGTGTTACGTAAAGTAATTAATTAGATAATAGTTTTGTTCTAAGCAATTTCGATCTCATTTATTTAACATGTTTGTTGTATAAGGCTAATTTATATTTAGATTAATACAAGAATAAAATTCTCGGCCAATTGATGCTTAAAATATTTTTTTTGTGATTTTTGACAAGAAAATTGAGTATCGCTTTCTCGTGGGAAAATGTGTTTGAAAATACCGTTTAACTTTTGTTCACTGTTTTTACATTCCCATACTTCTACTGAAGTATGGAAAATTATGATTTCTTGCATATTCTTGATTTTCAAATTTCAATTTTAACGTTTTGGGGACCAAGGAATCCTATAAAGTGATTTTTTAAGAATGTCTATTTGTGGATAGGTTTTTAATCGGAACCGAAAACGGAAACTAAAAGTTTTTTTGGTATAAATTTTTTATAAGCACGTTTTTAAGGTAGGAATAAATATGATTCAAAAGTAGGGATATTTCAGCAGGTTATGTTCCAATCATACGTACAAACCGCAGACAAATAATTCGACTTATCTTTATCAAGAACTGTAGCGGCCGCTGCACAAACGAATACGCTCCTTATAATACGGACGCGTAAATATGTAGCTTTTATTAAATGTGCTAACAATTGTTTGTAAAAAAGCGTGAGGCATAGTCCACGGGTTTTGTTAGTTTTATAAATTAATTTGCGATTACTTTAATTTTTCTAATCGTATTCTTAAATGCGAGTGTTTCTTATTGCTCCCATCATTTGGGTTAGTAAACTGTGGTATCTTTATTTGTACCTCGTCAAAACACGACAAACAAAATCAAATCAAAATCAAATTATTGATATTATCGATAATATCGATATATCGATAAATATTCCCAGCCCTAATATTTGTTACTTTTGTTGAAATTAGTACGTGTTAGATTCGCTGTTTTAAATTATTAGTTCGCCCTGTATTAAATACAATTTTCTATAAGCACATCTCTACTAAACAATTATTTGATGTCCAATCTCTAATAGCACTTGATAAGAGTTGTTTACGACAATTGAAAAAGTGAAATATTGTAACAGGTGTGCATTCAATTACTGCATTCGACTATTTGCGGGACAAATAAAAATGAGCGTAAAGTTCCGATTTCTTATTAATGCACGTTATAAAGGTACGTGTGTTTGGTTAATGTCGGGGTGTTTTCTAACTTTAAATCATACAGTTCCGAATAATTCGTGATAATTTAAAAAATAAACTAGTGTGTTTGTTGTTGGTGCAATCATTGCTGAGATCTTTTGAAAATCGTGGATTCGTTGGGACCTTTGTGGTAAGCAAAAATAATAATTCGTTCGCTACCAATAGAATCTGTACACAGGGATAAACGACCATTTTACACCGATCTTTTTTGATCAGCAGTAAACGTTTTATGATTATTTGAAAATGTTAGAAGTTGTTTTGCATGTAATAAAAGCAAAAGATGTATTGTGTTTAGGGCTGGGCGATATCGAAAATTTAATATCGAATATCGATAATGAAATTACATCGATATTATCGAATTATCGATAATATGAATAATAATAAAATAAGGAATAACAATCAGTTTGAAGTAGAGTAAGCGATTCTCAAAACTGGGCGTTGCGTTGTAGTGTATCTAAAAGCAAATCAAATGTTTCCTTTACAAATACCATATCTTAAAAATTAAGACTACGAATTTTTAAAAATTTTGAATTTAATGCCCGATTACACAAAAACAAAATATCCAATCAATGCATATTATTTAAGAGCCCTTAATAAGTATAATCAAGTGATGTTAAAATATTTTTGGAAATATGAAAATTGTAAAAATGCTTTTCAAAATTTTGGGAAGTTTCAAAAAATTATTCCTTAAAAACTGCCCACACCATTTTTTTTTTAAACTTTGTTAGTCGATAGAGCTTGAAGTGAACTACAACTTTCTTTTTTACGTAATCTCTCAGGAATAAGCATAGTGTATTATACAAAAATCGTGTCCATAAAAAGCTCAAATATAACAAGTGTTACCTTAGTCAAAGGTTTCAGAAAATGAGATCTAAAATTAAAAAAAAAACAAGCTCATTCAGAATATGTGACTTCAATAAAAACATAAACTAGAAAGATTTTTGGAATTATCTAAGAAACAAACAAAAAAACTAAGAACTCGTTCACGATTCACTTTTAATCGGTTTATGATGAAAATCTGTCCGTTATTGTGGGACATAAGAACAATTATGTTTTAATTTTTAGTATATTCTCTTTTGATAATACTTAATTTATCTTGTTGTTCCTGTTATTTATCAAAACATTAAAAAAAAGAACGAAGGTATGCCCTACTTTCATATCCGACGATAAGAATTTTATACCACTTTCCTTGGTTTGTTTTTGTAAAAAAATTCTTAGCAATTTTTTTAAAGTCTATTTAATAATGTCAAGAATTTAATTTATCTCCTTATCAACATGAGTTCATGACAGATAGGTCAACAATAACAAATTTAATTGAATTTTCTCAGGGTCTCACATTTAAGCATTAGATAATAACCTACGCGAGCAGTTCACCGCAAAACCGGAATTTACGCAGTGACATAGTAAATTACGTGATTTATGCAGTTATTTGTTATGCACATTGCGTAACTTATTAACTTTAAAGAGAAAACGAATCATAACCGTCGTCACTGAAATCGTTCACTTGTTATGTATGCAGTTCCTTACACTGAAGACGTAAGAATTTGGATAGGCTAACCGTTTTTAACTGGCGCGGCGGTTAGTGTGTTCATGACAATCGAGGAAAAGGAGGTAGTTCAACTGCAACAAGAGTTTTTCCTGTTGTCAGTGTTGAAGTTTTGATCAAGACACATCGTCGAATATCTATCTTTGAAATAGTAGAAAAAACCAACAACACGTTTATTATTATACTTGAACCCAGGCTGAACCTCCTCCTCTTCGTGGATTGTCAGAAACAGTGTCACGACCATTTTAAAACGGTTAGCTTTTTCAAATGTTTGCAAATTATTGAGTGCATTTCTAAAACTGTGACCTTACTCTGCCTAAAATTTCAGCCCGTTTGACGATTTCATTAATGAGAAATTTTAGCGATAATTTAAAATTATAATAAGTTGTTTTTTCTACGAAGCACCAAACTTACTATGTCAAACCGAGTAAGTTTAAACAAAAGTATTTGACCGAAATCTGTGCTTAAAAAATAAGGCCAATTCGAGGTACAAATTTGCTATTAATTAGAGCTGGATAAAAATCGATTCTGAAACTAACAATCGATTATAATCAATTATTTTAGATTCAATTCTTTATTTAATAAAATCGAAAAATCGACTATTTATTTTAATCGATTTTTTAATTTGATTTTTAATTGAAATCCATTCTTCATATTTAACTCGAAAACTAGTGCTTACTAAAGTAGATTTTTTTGCATTCTATTTTTTGTAATCGATTACTATTTTTTTATTTGAGATATAATAATAGATTTGATGCACGTAATAGTTATTTACGTAACAAGACCAGAAAGTGGTACTTTACTGGACGGGTAGTCTACAAGTCCAGTAAAGACACTTTTTGAATACGTTACGTACAATATTTTTTCTGCGACCTTCAATGATCCTAAAATAAAATAGAACAATAATTTTTGTATATTTATATTTGCACAAAATTTAACAGATGTTAGCACAAAACAAATATAAATAAACATCACCATGGAAACATTGAAGAAACACTGGAATGATGATTTTTATTGGCTTTTTTTATCTAGATCAGTAAAGATGTATTTTCCAGTCTAAAAATGATCAGAAACAGCTATTTTTCTAGTCGATAGTGGAAAAACAATGTTAACTTCGAATTTGATTCCACTGCAGAAAAAAGTTTTACATTCATTTTCGTTTATGAAGTGAAACTCCTTTGCCGGCAGGAATAACCCGGAGAATGGAGAACGGAAGCGATGGAATGGATGCAAACTGAAGCGATCAATGTTCAGTTGTGCCATCACAGACGCGCAACCCTAATCGAGTGTATTTTGTTGCTTTGCTTACATACCCAACCTACGAACAGCACATCTAGGGAGAGATATGATATCTAATATATTCGATTGAAGATTGAATTACTTTCAAATTGTATAATACCTTTTTCCAAAAACAAAAAGTAATCATTTTTAACATTGACATTTGAAACATTAGTGATATTTGTATGTGAAAATAAATTAGTAATGGATGAAATGCTTATGTAAATTAAGTAAACGGTAAATGTCGCGTTCTTCATAAAAAACTTTTTTCTACGTAAAACTAGTTCATACCACATAATCTTGTTAAGTACGTTATTTGCTATACAAAATAGTCATTCACGAGCTTTTTGACCGGTATCAAACTTTTTTATTAATAGAAAAACGCCCAAATCGACAATTTTCATATTAGGTGTTTTTTAACAAATAGAACGTTATATCTCGAGAAGTACTTAGCATGTCGACTTGATTTTTTTTTTGGAAAAGCAGCTGCATCAGCGCTGTATATGATCTCATTTTAATTTCCGTAAAAAAATATTTTTGCCCAAGGAAATTACGAATATGACCTGTTGCTTTCGATGTATTTACCAAGCGACAAACTTTTTTGTTTGTAGATTTTAACATATACATGCAGTGAACAAAATCAAAAATAAACTTTCAGAAACATTTTAAAACAAAGAAAGGATATTGCTTTAAGCTGTATACATATAAAAATAGCTTTAGTTATTGTACATTTTCTGTAAGTATTAATCAAGCACCGAAAGAAATAATACATATATGCAACGTAATATAAAAATAATGACGTGTGGATAATTGAGTAAAATTTTCCTAATACGTTTCTAAATCAGGAACTTCGAGTAAACGTACTCAACTATTTTTATAATCATTACAATTTCATTTACTGCAGCATTTCAGTCACTTCTTTTTTCAAAGGCCCATCATGTTTGTTTGGACTTTCTAAATTAATATTTGGAACATTTTTCAAAGATCAGATTTTTAACTCAAACCGTTTTTGCAAAAGACCGTTTCAGTGAGAACATGTTAAGAAGTATCACTTAGAACGGCATTTTCTTATACCTAGGTAGACTGTTTGGAAGCAATTTTAAAAAATCAAACATTGAAATCAATTTTTAATAGATTAATATAATTGATTGTTATGATCGACTATTAGAATCGTTTTTTATAATCGATTATTGAAGTCGATTAAAAATTATATCGAATTTTTTTTGTATCGATTTTTAATCTAAAATCGATTTTGACATATTACCGAAAATCGATTCTAAAATTTACAACCCTATTCTAGAGTACTCGAGTACATTATTATTTTAGTGAAGTGAAAAATTATACAGGCTTTACTTTAATATTAAAAAGCAGTCAGTAACGATTTTCACAATAAAATTATCGAAAACTTGATTTGAATATTGTATGAGCAGCGATTCTCTTTGAATAAATACTTGAGTTGATTGACCTAGAGTTACATTTAAAAGCAATTTATCGTTCGCAGCTTATATAGGTAAAACTGTAAATTTTGCATATAAAAACTAGGGTTTAGTGTGTTGAAAAACGTCAACGCGTCTACTATATGCGTTTGTCCGCAATAAGTTATGTTATATTGGGGAAACGGAATTTATTCATAAACGCTTAGTTAGATGCTATTTTTATTAACAAATGGGTGCTTATGCTTATACACCGTTTCAATCATACGATCTATTATTAACAGCACTTTCCACGATTATATTACGAAAGCGGTGATGCACTTTATCTCATAGTCTTATATAAGCTTCTTAACAATACGTTTAATATCGGTCCAAAGCTTTTAGGTTCATTACAGTTTTATGTTCAAAAACATACTTCAAGTATAAAATTGTCTGTTTACCTTTCCCGTTATACCACAACTAACATGCTTATGCACTTACGTTTGTGAGATGTGTCAATTAGGAAACTTACAATGTCAATTAGATATCTTTTTGCTTAATGTTACTAAATCCAGTGCCAATTAAATTCAATATGTTCCTATGTGTGAGACTACAAGTAACCCTAAACGTTCTGTTATCTCTTATTTTGCCGTCTGTTTTTGCTAAAATTTCTTGCTTTTCATTTATAATTTACATTCCTGTGACCAAGTAAGTTTATTAAAAGATTTAGGTAATAATTAGTGTTCCACGAGAGTCTTGCATTTTTCTTGTTCTTGTTTTGCTCTTGCACAAAATGCAAGACAAGAGTTATAATCAGAGTTGCAAGACAAGACAAGAAATGTGCTGTTATAATTCAGGTATTCATAAAGCGAGCAAGCTGTTTAAACTATGGATTAACAGACTTTTTCGGTGTGAACCCGTAGACTATGCCCTACGCTTTTCTTTACAAACAATTGTTAGCTCGTTTATTAGAAGCCACATAGTTACGCGTCTATTATATAAAGCGCATATTCGTTTGTACAACGGCCGCTCTAGTTCTTGATAAAGATAAGATGAGTTGGATGTTTACGGCTTGTGTGTATAATTAGACCATATCCTGCCAATAGCTGGAATTCCCACATCAGACTCTGCGGTGAGCACACATGTTGGACTTACGGATCCTTTTTTCAGGTTAGACTTTTTTAAGGCAGGACCAGTACCAAAAATGACTTTGGTGAAATATGTACGTCAAATCATGTAAACGAAGCAGTGTGCCAAGATAATCATATTTAACTCAAATCAGCTTTACAAATTGCATTGCAGCTGAGATTTCAAGAGGGAGAATATCTGGAAATATTTTATTAAACTTACAACTATTTATCACCCTTGGGTACTGGATGACCATTTACAGTGTAAAAAAAAACCAAAGTTCAGATAATACTAACCTTACCTAACCGAACTTTCCATAAACGGTAACCAGTAATAGGAATCAAGGACAGACATTGATATTTACAGTTAAACAGGTGTGAAATGTGAATTTAAATTAAAAACGCTAATGAATTGGTCTAATTTGAAAACGGTGAGTATATTTATTTTAAAGACTATTTGATGTCGATTTCACTAGGTAGGAAGGGATATAACTATAAAATAATTAGCGTTCTCTTAATTACTTAGTAATTACGCATACGCATGTTCAGTTCCGTCGCTGACGTGGAATTGAGAATATACAATACTGCGAGACGAATTCGGTACAAGTCATGGATCTCAACACAGCTTATTTATTACGTTTGAAAAGAGTAAAAACATCAGGGGCTTATCGAATATTTCTGAAGAAAAAACACGGTATTTGGTTTCTTTACCACTAGATTATGGTATTTACATAAAAGTTGGTGTGAAATATTTCTATTTTTGACGAATATTTATTCTAAAAATTTCGTGAACTTTCCTCTTGTCGTTTCTCAGAAAATCAAGAAAATGTAAATAAACTACTGTTTTTCAACACCCTGTATCTCGGTAATAGATCGGTGAAGCACGATTAGTTTTGTTTACATGTAAGGAATCTACCCTTTCATTTGTTCCCACATTTTGTTTAAACACCGAACCCTGTATATTACAGGGTGTTCGAAAAATGGTTTGCCATACTTTAATAATACAATTTTACACATCAAAATAATAATAAAAGCTCTGATAAACATAGGCCCGAAAACATTTAATTGCGGAGCTACAGCCTCCTGAAGAAGAAACAGTTTACTTTCTGTTGATAACTGTTGGGGTAGTTGCATCAAAATTTGTAACTTTTATATCTGAACACGACTTATTTAGGCTTAATATTTCTACTAATTTTTGTTGCAATAAGAATACCAGAGGTGTCTCATATGGGGAAGGTTGCGTGATATATTCTTTAAATTTTCTGAATCTTTACAATATTTGAAGTTTTGTCTACAAAATATTATTTTCCAGACAAAAATATGCAAAAAATGTACGTTTGTTAACACTTTCGCTGCTATGTCAGTCATACTATATGACTGACATGGCAGCGAAAGTATGTATATGACTCATATATGACTGATGCGAGAATTTTCAATCGAACCGCCCTATATATAGTATGATAGTTTGTCGAAAAGTTACGCCATAACTTGCGTAACCTACTCTAGAGCGGCAAGCTACTAATACTTAGTTATTCCCCACACGTCATACACTAAGTAATAGCATAGAAACTCCCATATACATGTAGCAAAAAAGACTGACACGGCTTGAACCGAAGTGCATGAGTCAGTTAAAAAAACTGACATGGCCCACACTAGAAATATCACTGTCACACAAATTTGACTGACACAGCAAACATACTAGAATGCGCAAACTCCGCCTGGCAGCAAAAGTGTGTGGCTAGATTTAACACTTTTCAAAACAATTCAATGTTTTTGTACAATTGGGTTGCCTCAAGGGCTTAAGAGGTCCAAATAGTTCCCTCAAAGTTGTATACATCAAAACTAATGAAACAACTTTCCAAGAACATCGGTACGGAAACGTTTCGCTGGGAAATTACAGTCCGTTTTGTGTCCCATCAAACTTTTGCAAAACTGTGTCAGGACTGTTCCATCTTCCGGAGGCTGTAGCTCCGCAACGAAGCGTTTTTGGACCCATGTTTATCACAATTTTTATTGATATTTTGATAGGTAATATCTAATATTTTCCGTACATCCTGTGTAGTAAATAACTAGAAAACACAGTAGAAGAAAACATTATGAATACAAGAAACATTAGCACGTGCTTTTACTTTAAATCGTAATAAATATTTCAGCAAAAACAATAAAAGCAGTATTTCTATTGTTAAAAAATATGTAACTATACAAACAACTAATTTTCTTTTCACAATCTCCTACATTATACAATGTTCTCAAATTTTTTGCCTAAAACGTTGGGTAAGTCAGATTTCCCAACACCGAGCGATAAACACAATCCGCAGTAATTTCAGGAACAATGTTCGTCACGAAATGAGGCCGAAACTTTGTTCCTTAAAAAATCTTTATTCCGCCCTAGAATTGTAGTATAGGGTCGTGTCTTGGCCGAACAAATTTTCCCTAACAAACTGGTTCGCACCGCGTCGCATAATGCGGGTTAGAGCGCTCCCTTGACTACATTTGAGAACGGCGTTAACCTGGACATTCCCAGAGCGTCGCGCAAACATCTCCGAAGAGGAATTGTAACACTCGCAAAGAAGCATCACGCTCGAAACACGACTTGAGTAATTTCTAGCAAAACCCGGCTACTTACCGTAATGGTGGTAAACGCTGGCGTCCTCCGGGGCTAAACGCTGCGCCCTCCGGAACCATTGCTCAGCCTCGGCCACTCGACTCACCTGGAACATACATACATCATCAGTTTTTCCGCCCTTCAACATTCCTCAAATTTGCTCAGAACCATTTACTAAATTAAAGGCACAAAATGCGAGTAATTTAGAAACAATTCAAATATTTGCATCATTAAAATTCCCCGGCTTCTTTATTCTGATTGTAACCTTTGTGTCTTCAAAGCGAGATGCATTACCAATTACATTTTGTTTGTACGCTTCTTTGTGAACGCTACGATAACTCGAATATTTAATAATTTCATCTGATGAAAGTCAAAAACCTTGCATGATAGCCAACCAAGCAGAACGAGTACACGTAGTAACAAGCTTGTTGGACTGAATTTTACATAGCAAACTGGAGTAAATGTTCATCAAAAATTTAGTTTGTGCACGACATCATGAAGTTACCTCTTTTCTGTGTGCTTTTCAGTTTTTGCATCCGTTAATTCGTTTACCGCCTTCCATTTGTGAATCGTTTTGTACAGTTCCCACATTATACAAACTGCTCTCTTCTCGACTGCCTGTAATTATTTACATCACATTAAATGCATGCAGAGCTGTTTTAATTCACCAGAACTTTTTACTGCACAAGTTTACTAATATCCTAGTAATATTTACTCTAAAAGGTTGGCCCAATGTTCAAATAATGGTGGATTTGAAAGATCCATTTGCGATAAAAGAGGAGGGATGGCAATTCTTTACGTGCATTAGAGAAATTAAGTTTTGACATTTGCTTATTTATATGAAAGTTTATATCACCGCCCATTCCAATTTTGGTTATATGTTAACAACGACCTAAAGAATCTTAATACAGAATTTTTTATAAATAGCACAACCCAATTTGTTTCCAAACCCATAGTTAGTAAATAATAGACAGATATTTATTATTTTTTTCGTTTTGACATAGTCTTGTGCTTCTACAGTTTCCTGCTATCTGGAACTAAGCGCATCTTAATTTAGGTAACAAATTTACCGTTAAATTTTCTATTCTATCAGTAACGATTCCAAAATAAAAGTAGTAAATTTAGTAGCCCCAAAGTAATAAAATAGTTTATGCTCTAATGCATCAACGCATGTCAGAAAGATGAAGCCTTACACAAAAAGATCCAAGTCATTCAACTCGGAAATATAATGCCATAAAAAATTTTTTGGAGGGTCGACAAGCAGAGAAAGTCTAGATTTGTAGAAGCTTTAGCAATCTTTCCTTAATATACTAAACGACAAGGATGTATAAATATAACTCGGTAGAATTTCCAGGAGGGTTTGAACCTCGTAGCTCCTCTCTTTGCGTACCGGTCTTCTAAATCCAGTCGCCTTAAGTCGGTTAATTAGAAATTCTTTATATATAATCCATGGCTAAGTCTGCTTTGTTCTCCAATGTTCTTACCGACTAACCCCTCGATAAGGTACTTCGACAAATTAAAACAAATTAAATTCTGGATTCCGCATGCGATTGTCATTCCCTAATACTATAACTGATTGTCTGGGTGTTTCTTTTGATTCAGGTTTAATCAATTATTTATGTGAGGCAAAGTCAAACATTTCCAATGCTACCACCCCCAAAGTCCGCCTGCCCATCAATAAAATAAAACGAATTAGATTCGGAATTAACTTGCAATCGCTTCCACTTCAATTGATTTCCTTGGCATTGTTTTAAATAGTTTGTAATTCATTTAAACAAAATGGGATTGCTTTGGAGCGAAGCTATCTAAATTAATTGAAACGCGCTAGGTATATTGAATGGATTTTATGATTAAAAAAACATTATAATCCAAATACTTACGGAAGAAAAATTGAAAATCGATATAGTTAATAGGACGTATTAGGGTAAAAAGAATTTGGCTATTTTTCCAAACATAAGTCGTGATAGTTTACTGAAATATATCCGTAGTTAATAGTCGGTTTCATGTTCTAATATCTTATAATCCAAAATTATCGTCTGACAAATGAAAGCACCGTACCTTGTAATTTTCTTTAATATAATAGAATTAGATTAGGCAAAGCTATAGGCTTTCACGTTATTCACCGAGATTAGCTTAAGAGGTGGATCAAAATGGTGGAGGCGCCAGGTAATATCACGCAAATCCTGAACGGAATAATAATTTTGTCCATAACGTTAAAACTAACTCACTGAAAATATTAGAAAAGTCCAAATTGTTAATGTAACGGTATTAATTGTTTGATTAATTTAATTTTAATATAAAAATAATAACTTTTTTATATTTTATTTAAGGAGATGACCGGACTGCTGCCATAAAAACTGTGAAACCATTGGCACGATTAAAAAAATTTGTTTGAATAACCGTTGATCATACAACAAATTGTTTGTGTTTACCTCGTTCATATGTTTTTTTCATATTTATATTTAAAGATACAAATGACAAAACCTTTCCGTGCTACTACTAACTGATAAAATAGTTTTTTGCTCGAACTTTAATATTAAAAAAAATTTCATATGAGATAGTAGGAAATACAGATAAAACGAACACATTTCGCAAATATAACAATCAAAACTCAAGGATATAACGAAAAGAACTCACGAATATAATGAGCAACATTCTCAAACGCCAAGACATTAAAAAGCATTGTTGTTACTCTTGGAATAAAGGAAGCATCGGGAATTTATTAATATTTCTTTAGATTTCTTCTTAATTTTAAATGCAAAATTACTATTTTCTGACTAAACGGAACTAATAATGATAAAATAGTTTAAATTCTTAGCCAGAGTATCCTAGGGACATAAAATCTTTAAAAATGTAATTTTCCAGGCATTTTGCATATAGTTTAACTTTCGTGAAAAACCCTGACGCAACCATTGGCGCCGTCTACATGAGAGCCTAGGGTGCCTATGAACTATAGTAAAAAAATTATATTTATTTGTCATATCCACTAGTGCTGTTGTGGGTACATATCATAAAACAATTTAAAAGTTGTTTTTCTTGCCATTTTATTTTGAACTTATACATTATTTAAACAATCCTGATAAAACAAAACGTGCAAAATATATGGCAAACAGAAATATGTGAAAAGCGTAACGTAAGTTGTGCTGGACGCCAGTTCTGACAAAAGAAATATCCCTAGAAATTTCATATAACCGTTAAAAATATTCTACATCTTCTTCTAGCGTGCCCCCTCCAGATACCATTACAACAAATTTAACTTTTTGTCCCACTGAAAATTTTTAAAACCGGTCGCCTATGGTTATAATTTCCAAAGCTACCTACAAACGTGGATGATATTTTATAACATTTTAGGTACATTTTTTAGCTTTTCTTCCAAGCTCTACTGGGAAAACGTCAATCCGACATTAAAAAACTTCCAAACATAATTTTTAATGAGAGCGTGTGTACAGAGTGTTTTGTGAGGGATGTTACAAGCAGATATTTAGAATGTCAGTTAAGGTATTGTAAATTAAAATACAAAATATAAAATGGCGACAAGAGGCATTCATTTTCTGACGTAAAATACAATTGTGTATCACACCACTAAAAAAGGGAAGGGAGAGTCGTGAAAGGTATAATAGAAAACGCCCTGTGTGTGACACCTCAAACTAAATCCCTTCTTACTGCGTTTATAACGTTTATCTTATTTTTTTTATATACATTGGTTGAAAAGTTATGAAGTTCTTTAGCTTTGTTGAAAAGTGTTCTAGTTTCTTTTAAATAATCAATTTTAAAGAATTTAATGTAAAGAGAATTGTTTCTAGATAATGACTGGCAAAGCTAATTAGAAAAACAGCATAACATTTCGTAGCGTGTTTTGAAACAATCAGATAATTACAAATTTAATTTACATAATTATCAATAATTGTAAAACATTCATCTAAGTGTATGTGTTAAAAAAACTGGCCTTCGCCTTAGCTATGTGTTTAAAATACATTTCCTGAACTGGGGAATAAAATATCAAAAAAAAATGAATTGCTAAGTTAACTGTTATAAGACTATTCTATTCTAACTAATTTGTTATTAACAGTTGTTATTGTTTGTTCATGAAAGTTTTAATAAGTTTTATTTCTGTCAAAGGATGGAACATGTTGTTTACTAATGAGGAATACGCAAATATGATAGTAGTGTATTGCGAGGCCTGGTTGAACTCTTGGTAAATTTTTTTATGAACAATCACAATAACAAAATCAGTATAAAAAACAATACCATTGTAACAATTAACTTAGCTTCATTTTCATTCATAGGCGACAAGAAAAGTTTTCAAATTAACATCAAAAAACCATAAATTTTCAACAACTGTTGATAAATAATTAAAAATAAACTGTTAGAAAGGAAATATGACGGGCTTTTATCTGAGGTGTCACACACAAAGTGTTCCTATTTAAGAAAATTTTTCACCCCCTCGTCCCTCGTTAGGGATGAGAACCAGAATATAATTATCAGAACATGTGTGCCATTGGCATATTCTCTACTCAGATTTAAAAGTGGCATTTTAAATATCTGTTTGTAACATTCCTTGCTGAACATTTTGTAGATAACTATAAAAAACTTTATAAACCCATTTATCTAACCTTTCGGATATCTTAAGTCTCCGATCATTGTTGTCTTTCGGATTTTTTTATTGCCAGTTCACCTTTAAGGTACAACATTTTATCAGGCCCTTTGCATTTGGTTTGAAACAAATCATTGGTTTTATAAACAATAATGTAAATATTTGAACATTTAAGAATACTTTTCTGCATTTCTTAACATTGTTACATGAAAACTTAAAAAAAGTTGTGTGCTTTTCTTTATCAACCGAGAATAATCGCATTAATAAAAATTAATCTTGAAATTCCAGACATAACAAATGCAGCCCTGCTGGGGTTCGTTTTATTAATTTTTAATTCTCGTAATCAAATTTCTTAGCACTTCTCGAGCGGAGCTTAAATACTTACATTTTTGGCGAGTAGCTTTCCGTAAGTGATGTGAGCCGGTACGTGGTCTGGTTGTGCGTTAAGGGCTGCTTGGTACCATCGTTCAGCCTCTTCGTCTTGTTGTAGCCTTGCGAGTGTTTCGCCTAGCAAGTTAAAGACGCTCTGCAAAATAAAAATATTTAATGAGGCTAATTCGAGTCGTGTTCATTCGGTTGCATGAGATTGTTAGACAGCAGTAAATTAAAACTACCAGCAGACGATGTTCCGATTTAAAGAATGTAAAAGAAGAAGGTTATGAAGTTTCCCCTTTCCTTCGTTTCAATATCCGGAAATTAAATTTTAATTACTAGGAAGTATTAAATTCTCGTTTAGTCTTTTTTATTTTCTCATTATATTGATTGAAAATAAATTAGAAAAACCCGAACAGTCGGGCGAAGTCGACGTGGAAGGTTATGGGATGAAAAAGGAGGAAGAGCAAATAATGTTAAATTATGATTATTATTTCAGCAACAAGCAACTTTACTTTAGTCGCTGCTGATAAATTAAATTAAGCGAATATACAGTAACAAGAGACGCAATAATGGTTATTACGTTTGTTGAGATATGAGAAGCAGTTAGAGAAACAGTGAATTGGCTGAACGTTGCCAGCACTTAGCGTGATTATCAGTAAGCGCGGCATTTGTCAGAGCCCAGCTGTTCGGGGAAAGCTCGGCCAGATGGTCGCTCATCACGGGATGATGTACCCCATCACGTTTTGGAGACACTCCCGTCGAACTTTTTCGCACCCCCAATTTGCATTGGCCAAACAAAGACAACCTGTGCCGTCGCTCGGCGCTCGAACTCCGGAGCAAAGGCAAATATTTGATATGACAAATAAGGGATGAACTCAATCAGGCATTTAGGTCAAAACGTTATTGATTGAAGACCAGCTTTGGATGTCCACCTGCCATTGGTTTAAACTAAACAAAGTCCTCTACTCACCTGAGGTGGATAATGTTTCGGCAAGGAGTGGGCGGCCTCCCTGTAGGCGGCTAGAGCCCTCTGCAGACGACCCTGGTCCGAGTAGAGGCCTCCCAGTTGGAGAAGGGCCGAAACTCGAGCAGATTCGTGTTCCCGTCGGTCTCTTAGTCCTGTACCATCGAGACGCGAGCCCTGGCGCAAAACCGAGACGGCTTCCTGGCATCTCCCCGCAGCGATTAGCGCCGCTCCGAGGTTTACGTACGCCACTAAAAGTGAAAAACACACAGTTTAAAGTAATGTCGGCAATTTTTACGAAAACGCGGCTACAGTATCTGAGCAAATTAATATGTCCGACAGTAAAGTTTAATAGGAGAATTAAGTATTCCGAATTCTTTAGAAGAGTCGTTAAATTTTAACTGCCTATAAGAGATCCTAGGTACATTAAACGAATCCGGATCAAATAACAACTCTGATATCAAACAGCGGACTGGGGTAAACATTGCAAATCAAATACAGTCATAAATAAGCAGATATGGGGTGGAAAATACAACACACCAGACAGTTTAAGTTGTTTGTGTGTATAGTTGCACTTTATAGGACGTCTCGCATTATAGACCGCAATATCCGTACTTTATGAATATGTGCACCGCAACTTATTACCAAGAAAAGCCATTGTTACCGGTACGTTCGTTATATTTATATAAATTTGCCGCATCAGCAGACGTGGCAGCAAAGGAAAATACTACATTAGCGAACATGTACGCCTTTTCTACGAAATTGCTTTTCTGCTTTTCAGACTACACATCACTGCTGGGCTATTGTAATATCAATAATCGAAGCATGCTAGATAGAGACTACGTCAGATGTTATGGAAAATGCAGGGAATACATTTTCATAGAAAACTGATTAATGTAGAAATTGCTTCTCGTTAACAACTACATTTCTTTCTGAAAATTAAGCGTAAAATTGTTCTACGATTTAGGGACTTATAAAGCAATTTTCCGACGTTCAAATTAACTGAGCTAATTTTCCGTAAGATGTTTCATATTCTTTTTTAAAACAAAAGAGATATTGTTCCACTTAGGAAAAATGATGTTGAGAAAAGATTAACCCAAATCTGTTTCGAATTATGCAATTTTTTGGAACAAAAAGTACTTATTAGCTTGTAATTATATTCTGTAATCATCTAACAGCACAAAACCTGCAAAATAAACATGAAAAAAAGATCTTCCGAGTTACCACAACAGCCTCAAATTATTTCTTTTTCCCTACTGCTTTAATTATCATAAACCACTACATCCCGTGCGGCGCCCTTAATTTAGAATTATATACCCTTATTTTACAGAAATATTTTTTTTATTCTCCGAGGTTACTTGGCGTTTCAACTTCATATTTCATCGGTGGCCAATTAATTGTTGTTTAAGGGTAGTTTATTCAAAAATCATGTTTCAAACTTTAGTGCACTTTCAGTATCCAGCAACGATTGATGTCGTGACAAAGACCCAGCTGAACTTTGTTTAATGAGCCCTTAGCAAAATCAACAGTTTAAATCAAGTTCCAATTTAAACGGTAATTGAAATACTGCCCTTCGTACGCTGGCGTTGTGAAATTTAAACTATCGATCATGTGCATAAATAAGAAAAGTGACAAGCTCTTTATAGTGGTTTAGCCTCATTCTACCTTCTTTTATCAATTTTAGATCGATTGGATTTAATCAAGTAGATGCATATGATATTTGAAAGGTTTCCACCTCAAAGACCAAGAATCAAAATAAAACTTTTGAAATGAGAATAATGGGTACGATTCTTTATGACTTGCAATGTGCACTTATGTAAAATGTAATGCTGGTGATAGCAGCAGCGTTGACGTTGCTATGATTCCCCAGACACCTTATTATTTTAAGTTTTCATCTTTTATTCTGCATCTAAGGATGTGTTTCTTTTTATTTTCAAGAAGTTTCCAATGCATAACGCAATCGCTCACACCACCCATTACACAGTTCCACCCGTATTATAATTACATAATTAGCACAACATTTAATAACACCCACGTAAGACCTACTGCTGGTGTGTTTCCCCTTTATGGCTTCTCAAAATTGTTTCAGCCCTCAACAATACCGGTATGACGATTTGCTTAACCTGAAGGCATTTTGGTAATATCATAGGGAGCTTATTGTAAGTGAACAATTTGGAGGTGGAAGCTGTAAGATGGTTTCGCAGCGTTTTCGTTAACTTTGAATTGCATACGAGGGGTGCATACATTAACGAGCAATCTGCGTTGTACGAAGCTGTTAACGACTAAAGCAAGGAAAAGAATAGAATAGTTTGCTACATGTAGCAGTAAAAATAAAGTCGTTGTTAATTCAGAAATCCCCATTCATTAATTGTATGCTCACGATGAAATTGCTGAATTAAAATAAATAGTAATTTTGGAAGCCCAACAACGCACGAAACGATCATGAATTTGGAAATTAAGCTACCATTTTCAGCGCGCAAATAGAATTTAACGCATTCGTACGGAATAGCTTTTATATTCTACTGACTTCTGTCCATATTATATACTATATAATATTAAATTTGTTCAGGCAACCGAAGATAATTTGGCTTGAAGCAAAGCAGCTAAATAAATATTTTTCTAACTGTCGGATTCTGTGTAAAAAACAACCAAATTGCAAATTGCTGTAAAAAAGACTTAGCATATTTGTCTCATTTGAATGCTTCATGCTTGTGGGTTTGCCATGAGCATTTTGGCTGGTGTGAAAACTGCCTTTTAATTCACTGCTATATGCAAATTTCCGTTTTAAAAGCGCCCGTTCAAAGGCTCAATTTAAACTAATGTGATCTAGCCCTGCGTCCTGAACAGAAAAATTTATAACGTCAAGCATCGCTCTTTATGACGTTTTAAAAATATAGCCTTGCTGACGAAATTGATTAAAGTGTTCAGTTGCGGCGATAGTAAACTTTTTGACGCTAAAAATTCAAATCCATGACTTGTCCAGAATACCCATAACCAACATTCGTACCTACCCGTGATACTTGACAAATAAACATCATAATTAGATATTACCTACTTAAAAATATTTTTAATAATGTCAGAATCAGAATCCACAACTTTTACAATTTCTGCCCATCACATTTATTATTAATTGATAAAACAGCAGCATCCTGCTTTGAACTGGAATTACAAAACTTGATATCAACTGACCACATCACCCATTTTCTTAGAGCAATCAGAATCCTCGAGTTCCGTCTCAATAACCAATTAATGTTATATATGGGTGATAAAATCACGAGCAGATTTCATTAAATAAAAAAAAACGCAATAAAACCGCTCGTTGCTTTGGCTGCGTTTGTTAGCGACAAAGTCGACAATTTTAAGATCGTACCTGCAGCGGCACAGCACGCGAAAAACAACGATCGTTTCCGATACGATCCGTTAATTTAAAATCATACATAATTGTGTCGAATATTATACCATTACAAATACAACAGGTGGCTGTGTGATTCCTGTGCTAATTTAAACGCTCGTGCTAGTTAATTTTGAACAAAATTAGCAACGCCACCAACTTCGTTTCATAATGGTGAAGTAATCTATCTAAATACCATTTGTGTTTATAATTTTTTCAAAATACAATTTCACGGATATTTCCGTCTCGAAAAAGTTGCATTTGACCAACAGCACTCAACATTTTAAAAATTTTAAAATTCATTCAAGCAAAAATGTTTCATTTTTTTTATTCTTCAGTACTGTAAATTGTTGCTCAAAATCTATGACTTCCAGCTTGAAGTTTTTTATCTCCAACTTTTCCAAGATTTTCAAGTTATGGGTTAATGGCAACTCGGTATGATTAAGATATTTATATATTTTAATCCGGATCCCTTTCGCCTGTCCCAACTTTACTGGCAAGCAACCCCGCTAGCTACTAGAACCCACATATCTATGCATCCATTATATAAGGCACAGAAGTTTTTCACAGTGGCCCGTGACAGTATTTTATGCATATAAGCTCCATTGAGTGTTGTATACTATTTGTTTGTGTAATTGGAACATAATCTGCTGATGGCTGCTTTCTGTTTGTACCTGAACCCTGAACAGTTATAATTTTCAAGTTCCGCATCAGTTTAATAAAAACATTGTATTGTTTTAATGCAGCAGTTACGAATTGAACTTAAACAAACACTATTTCCGAATTGAGAGCAATGACATACATTTCATAAAGTAGGAGTTCATTTAAAACAGTACACGCAGCATTGTTTACATTTACAAGGGTTTCCAATGTGAACATTACAAACAGGAGCAATAATAAGCAAAGCCATATTACAGAGAAAGTGGTTACATTTACTAAAATTATTGTGTATAATATAATAATATAATCACAATTTCGGTGCCTACATTTTAATAAAAATAAAGTATTTGCTGTCCCGATATAGCTAATTTATTATTTTTTTGTTGCCAAAAATGCGTGGGGCGTAGACTACAAATTCTGCTAGTAATTTATTATTGGCCTACAATTGGCTTTTAAAAAAGCAAAAAAAAATAAAGTTTGCGTTTGTCGAAAGAACAAAAAATAGATTGATTACCGCAATGTGGTCAACCATCATGACTCACCATTCCAGTCAAGGTTATACCAATCATTTTTAATTTTTTTTTTAGATTGTAGAGACTGAAGCCCGAATTTTACACATTACACAAAATTGTTTTTTGTGATTTTTATTAAATAGCTACTATACGGAGTGTGAACTTTAATTTTGCACACTATTGGGATCTCGGAAACGGTAAGAGATAGAAGGTTCGTTCAATAAGGAAACATTGCCTATTGAGAGGACCAGTTTATTGCAATTTTTAAAAATTTTAAATTTTACAGCTTAACTGTCTACATGCAAAAATCTAAAATTTGACGTTTTCTTCTTTTGCTCGTCGCTTCTTTATTTATAAAGTTTAACAATTCATTTTTGCAGTGTTAGTGAAACTCATGAAAAGAAATAAGCGGATCATAAAAAATTCTGGTTACACCATTAAATTCCTTTCTAAGTGTAATACTATCACGGGAAAATGATATTGTTAAAGTACCTATATAAATAATGACACTACGAGCAAAAGAAGAAAACGACAAATTTTTGTTTTTCTTTGCCTGTATCTGCTACGCTATAAATTTTTCATTTTTTTTTAAATGGCAATAAACTAGTCGTCTAACAGGTAAATATTTCCTTATTTTACCTCGTACCGTTTCCGAGATTCCAATGGTGAACAATTAAAAGTTACACCCTGTAAGTTTGAGAGATAATGAGATCAAAATAACAAAATTTTAATCACCACCTCCTTTTTTTCCGGAGTCTTAAAGCCTATCCTAAAAAGAATGATTAACTATAATTAAAGGGATTAACAGTTAGTACTTATCAAAACACCATGCACTGGTAGAATTGATTAACAAAGTAGTTCTACACATACCAACTTAAAATAGCAAATAATAGCAATTCACCGCGGGAAACTCAAAAATATTATAGGAAATTTCATTCAAAAACCACTGAATACATAAATTAATTTATATTTTTTTTATATACACTAAATTATTAAAGTATAAATTTTACAAAGTTTTTAAAATGAATTTTTGTAATTCACGCAATGAGATTATTTTTTTAATACGATCAGTTTTAAAAACATTCTTTGGTTATTATACTTGCATTCTGTTTACGATATTTTTCTTTAGATTTTAATTTAGCACAAAACTCATCAAAATTTTTTGATTCAACCTCAATGTCGTATCTTATCAGTTATCACTATCACTTGCCTCTGCAGATGAGAAAAATATTAGGATTTTTATCTACTGCTAATTTATGGTGAAGTTAGTGGAAATATTTGAACTTGTTTATATTGTTGTTTTCAAAACCCATGATGACTTGTTGCTACAATAGTATATTATAATACAAGGGTATAAGCAAGCCTTTAAAGCACGCGCGACGGGTTTAAACGCACGAGGCAAAGCCGAGTGCCTTTTAACGGAGCAGTGCTTTAAAGGCTCTTATACACGTGTATTATATGCTATTCTTTATTATACCTGCACTACAATCTGAAAATTATAACGAAAAAAAGAAATTGAAATCCCTTTTTTGCAGTAATCTGTCATTAATCGTTGATATAGAAACGGTTATTTATTTATGTATTTATCATTGTTCAAAATTTGTAGGTGAATTTGTTGTTACCTAGACAACTTTAAAGCACTAGTGCTTTAAAGGCCCGATTTTGCACGCTTTTTAGTTTCAAAAGTAGAGATTATGATTCAGGTATGATAAAAAATTAAAAATTTTACTCTTTAAATCTGAGCCAATTGAAAGATTGAAATACATCTTAACTTTACAGTTATAGGTTTAATTTGGTACATTTAGGTATGTTGGAGAGTTATTTGCTGGTGCAGTATCTCCTATTCTGAATAGATGAAACGAGCTTGATGTCACAATGATAAAGATTATTGCACAGAGAGGAGATTAGCGGACTGCGAATTTGCAGTGGTTGCAGTTTCCGGTTCGCAATCTACGATTTGTCGCTTGCATCGACCGCCACAACTTATACGAGACGTGGCTTTGCATAGAATACGTGGGTATATATATATATCTGCCCATAAAAGGAAATGGGGATCTGTAAGCAAGCAAGTACAAAAGATATTCAGACGTTAACATCGATTAATTTCGGGGTAGTTAGGGAGAGCGTTGGGAAGTTTGAGTGGACAGGTAGCACGGTTAAGCAATTCAGATCGTTTATTTGCGAGTGCGGTTAATTAGCGGCGGCGCTCGCTTGAGAGTGCATCGAAGCAGCAGGAGGAAGAACCATGGTCACTGACGCCTCCGGATCGGACCGGACTGCCCGGACCCCGGAAATATCGGCGGCCGAGTGGTGCTGAAGTGGACCGGAACGCTATTGTGCCCGTAATGCCTTCGGAGCAAAAAAGGATTCCGCTTTATTTGGGTTCTTCGCTCTAGTCGACAGCGTTTGAATATGTTGATTTGCATGCGGTTTTTTGTTATGGAGCTTTAAATTCGACATATTCGATCCAGGCAAATAGAAACTGGAGCTCGGATCTCTATCCTTTGCAAACGCGTTTTTAAGCGGTTATTTTGATAAATGTGTATAAGTCAGCACATTATCAAACACTTTCCCGGCTTCTGCCATATTTTAGCTGAACGCGTGACTTGCTTTTTGATTCCATTTTGCCCTAAATGTTTTATTGTTGTTCTTCTTTCCCACGGGCACACAGGAACTCGAATGCAAAACTTGAACATTATTTATACGGCGTTCTTTCCTGTTTTCTGTCTCCGACTCTGTATTTCCGAGCGCGTCTCGTCACTCCGCTTAATATTCCATATCGTCGCTCTTCCCGCTTTTGTCACCTCGGATCGTTTCTCTGCATTAGCGCGCTTCCGTTGAAGATAAACTCGTATCCGCTGAAATATCACTCCTATTGCGCAGACGTTCCCAACTTATATCCGCTAAACAAACAAATATTAACCCAGACACCTAATATATCAACGTGGACGATTCGCCGTCGACGCGCGCCGCCGCTTGTTCGCCGTCGCCGTCGCGTTCGACTCGCGCCAATTATTCCGGTAAGACCTAACGAATTCGCTAAATATTTTAAACGGAATTCAAAACGAGGCGCGTAATAAAAGAGGAAATCGTCAATAAATGAGCAGCAATTCGCGAAACTTGCTCGTCGCAGCAGCAGATATTTAACATTCAGATTCCTTAATAACGCCAATTCATATCTGGACCGGAGTCGGGAATCTCTTCTTCATCCTCGACATATTTTTATGCAAAACGCGTTCCGGTGGCGGAGTTTTATTGCACGAGCAAAATGAAGATGCGATCCTTTGGGACGGGCTCGCAATGAATATGGGCTGGGCTTAGAAAACCTTGTTCCTCGAAAATATGAAAAGGTTTTGAAGGGATTTTGATTGCAAGATAATTTAGCATTTCGGACGATGTTCATCAATATTCTGACCGTTCCCTCCTTTATTCCTCGCTGAGTAGATTTTGATTCTCTGATGTAAGCTGATAAGCCTTCAGTTTGAATAACGAAAATCATATATGTGCATCTACTAAAAGAATAGCCTTTTATACTACGTCTTTTCTCAAAGGCCGATGTATAATAAGGAAAAATTCCGACGTTCTATCAAAAGAATGCCGAGATATTTATTGAACTTACATTTTTTTACTCCCGAGCTTTTAGCTCTTCGCTTTCCGCAAATATTACATTGTTAACAAAAATTTGAGTATAATTGAAGCCACTTTACATAATCTCCTTTTTTTATATTCTTATAGCTACCTAACATATTTCCTTTTTTGCCTCGAGGCACAACTCAGTATTATTAATAGTATTATAATTATATTATAATTGAAAAACAAAGATAAAAACTAATAAGGAGAAGGAGCGTCACGCACGCATTTTTTAACGTGCATTACGGGGGTGTCAATTACTAGAATTATCAGCCTGGCCCATCTAACATGCACAGACGAACATAAACACCCAGGAGTCCACCGAAAATCGAACTTAGCACGTTCGACGAAGTAAAGCCAAAAACCGCCAACCTTAACCGCTACTCCACCGCCCGCCCCTTAATTTTCTTTTCTGCGGCAATGCTTTCAAGATATTCTAGAAATTTGAGGAATAAAATATATTAATTTGCATTTCTTTAGTGCAATATACAATTTCGCTGTAATTTTATCTTTTCTGCAAATACGGAAATTACTTAGTGTTTCAGCAAAAATATCAAAGAGCGTGCGTATATATAAATTATTTAGAGCCCTGTATTACTTCTTTTGATGGTGAACGTAACATGAATAAATGTTTAATAAAATTTCTGATCAAGACTAACAAGTTTTAGATGAAAGAAGTATGTAATTAGTAAAATGGGAATTCATTGACATCAAGATAAAAGATTCTCATTTAAACAAGAATTTCTTGAAAGTTCAATTTAAATTGTGTAATTGACTTGTAATGATAAGCACTTTTTTCCTTGCTTTGTTGGCAAACATGAATAAACGTTGGTAACATTTTTTACGTAAAGTTACGTATCATTTTTCCAACAGTACATTGTTCTAGATTTCAGATTAGGAAATTCTTAGACGGAAATGTGTAAAATAGGGAGAATAGTTTTACGGTTTGCTACTTAAGTTATCCAGTTCAAAGAAGTAAACGTCAACGTCAGGCTATGGCTAAATTATGTTAGAGTTAGTTTGAGACAGAAATGCTTTTATTTTATGACTCTTTTGTACTATATGACATACTGGCATCTCGTATGCGTTGTAACAACTGAACAACTCTTGGATGTAAATCAAAATAAAAGATTTTAACAAAAAATTATCGCAGATCACATGTAAAAAAATAATTTGGACTCCATTTGATTTCTCACTTCTCTCTGTTTTGCCCAATTTCACGTTTTTCCGTACTATTTTCTTCTCTCCCACTGTCTTTCTCTGTTTCTTCCATCCCATTTTGAGGTGCAGCAATATTTATGTTCTCGGATACATAAAGCGAATGTGTTTCACGTCCTTAATGCCAGAGGTCCCTATTCTTCCATAGGGCTTCTTCTAATTGCCGGTTATTTATCGCCTCTCATACTTCTTCATCCCATGTTTTTGGTGGGCCTCCTCTTTTTCTTCTTTTGGATGGTTTTCAAGTTGCTTTAAGTCCAAATGCGCTGTAGGCATCTGTGACGCAGTACCATAATAGTTTATTTTTTTCTATTTTCTCTATTACCGTGTCTTCCACTAAAGTTATGGCTTAACAAATTTATATTTCCGTTTTTGGTTTTGTTCAATCAAAATGTATTTTTTCCAAATAATCAGAGTATTGATTTTCTTCATAAGACAAAACTTTGCGTACCCGAACCAACGACGTTGTGCTGAAGCGTCCGTTGTTTTGGCTTGGCTCGCTTCAACTATACGTCATATAATGTTTTGTTCGTTGCATGATTGGTATCTTCCGATTCTTGTGTAGTACAGAAACAAAAGGAATATATTTCTATGTACTTTTGCGTTTGCGCTTTGCAGGTAATTAGCGCAGGTGCGGTTTAGGTAAAGTAAATGTCTGTTAAGTATGAGAAAGTCCGGGCAAAGTACTTTGCTTATTTTTGAATAAGGAATGTAGTTGTTAGTCTCTGATATTTTATTTATCCTAAACGATTTTTTCCAAACAACGAATTGAAATTTTATCACAGAAAAAAACTTTCAGTTTCTGGCTATAGCAAAGCATGCGGTAACCACCGCTACCGCTACCGATAACATAATATCGCGCGGTTTATTGTAGTATGCTCTTGCTAAAGTACCAGTTGTGGTGCGATACTATACTTACTGTTTGCACCTAAAATATTGACGCAAAAATATTTTTGCAATTACAATAAGTAAAAATATTAAAAGTATAGGAAAGTCCAGGCGAAGTGTTTTGCTAATTTTTGATTCTTCTATAACTCTAAATATTATAGCAGAAATTGGTATTAGATTGATAGTAGATTTTGGTTATTTGTATTCCGTGCATGCTTTTATTACTTCATTTTTAATGCTTACGATTTATATCATGAAAAAATCTATATAATAAATCCGTATAATAAATTTTGCCACTCGTAACACTAAAACACTATAACACACTTACAGGCTCTTACATGTCGGCTGAGTTTAATGATTGTTTTCAATCAAAGTTTACATTGCTGTCATTTCTGTTGGTATAATTTAGCTATTTGTGATACTTGCGGGTCAGAAATGTGTATTTATCGCGCTGACGACAAATAAATGCATATCAGAAGAATTCTACCACTTATCGCGTAGAAGTTGGGAACTTGGGTAGGTTTCGCTTACTATTAAAAAATATTTACTACAAATTCTAGATGCATCTGTAGGAACCACACTTTTCTTGACGACGCATTCATTATCATGTCTTACACATCTCCAGGCAGCTTAGATATTTATTATGTTTGCGGGTTTTGATATTTACCTTAAAATCACGTAAGGTGCTTAGGCCACGAAGCTCGCCGATATTGGCGGATTGTATCATCTTGTTACATCTCTGGTTTATATAAATAAGAGCGAAATTAATTTAGGATTTATATGCAAATGTCTTAACAACTTTTTTAGTGCGTATTTATTAGTTCCAAAAACATTTTGAAAATCTCCGTTAAGGCACACACCTAGAAATGAGCACAAGTGATAAGTTTAACTAATTGTTTTCCCGCTTCATTTTATGAAATTTATTAGGTTATGATAGGATTTTTTCGAGGGATGTTTTTGCCGAAGATGTTACGGAGGGCGAAGTTTTCTTCAAATTTTTTTTTAGGCTTTTATTTCGGTTTTTTCTTGGACCTTCGTTTGCAGATTTCTTTACAATTCTTTTTCACGAATTTCATTTCCGGGAGCAACCGTTATTCAGGCGTCGGGTAGGAATATATAAAAAAAACATCGAAGAGCATAGCCCAGGGGTTATGTATTTTTGTGAAAATTTTCACATCGCTATCTATTGAAAAATTTTATTCGCACTTTAAATTTAAGACAAAACAGTTCACTACATACTTCGGCTTAACAATAATATTAACATCGTTCATTGGGAGTATTAAAAAAATTCTTCAATATCTATTGTGGTTTCATTACGCATCAAAATCTAGCTCTGTAAAATGTATTCCTTTTTACAATAGTTACTGAATACACCAACAATGAAATGCTTTTTCAAAAAGCTGTTTCATATTGTTTATTTCTGGATAAAATTAATACGAATGGCTTATTCAATTGTAGCTGTATATTAAAAAAGAAATAATTATGTTGTTGACTGCGTTAGGTACTTTCAGTAGCGTCGACTTCAAAAGATTTAATTATTTAGTGATTGTGAAGTGTTTAATTATTCTTTTACAAGTACTGAAAATTAGAAGAATTCAATATTGACTGTGGGTATAACTAAAAAATTTCCTGATACTTATTGACATTTAAATTGTTCTTTTAAAAGAATTTTTATAGCAGAATAATACGTCAAAATAATTTAGTATGTAACAAAAGGTGCCAGTTTTTCCAATGGAAACTTTTAATAATAATTGTTTTATATGTTTTGTAACATCATTATTTTATTAAATCGGTCACGCTGCATTTTTGCATTTTAACACACTGTTTGCGTGCTAGCTTTATTGTTAACTTGTAAACGTTTACAAAAAACGATAAAGCTTTTATAAATCCTGCGCTGAAAATTTTTAATTTCGTTTGTCGACGAAACGCGGAAAATTTTCTAAATCCTTCGTAAATCCGGAAGTGGAATTGAACAGTGGATTTATTTATTACAATTTCCATAATGAAATTTTAATATAACGACGTTAAGTTTCCATAAAGGTTGTCTTCGAAGTCGCTCCTGCAACAGAGAGGGTACGGATTCATGAATATATAATCTGTTACCGACTACGAAGGATAGAACTTCTTGTAATTAACACTTCTTATGGAAATCCGGTTAAATTAAACGACGGTCTGGACTGGAAAATGTATGCGCGAAATAAAACTAATCTACATTTAGTAGTATTTCATATTTTATTTCGGCAGCGAATCTCGGGAATTAGAGTTACTCAACTTTTCTAAGAAGTGAAGCAGACGCTGGATTTAAAACTTTTCCACGACAACTCCGAAACACTTTTCACGTAATCTATTAATGTACCTCGGATGTATAAATCGCGCCCTGTTCTATTCTTACACCGTAAACAAACTCGCACTTTTACAACATTTATACGCTAGATATACATCTCGATTGTGGTCGTAAAACGAAACACGAAAGGAAAAATACAAATAATACCTCATATTATGAATTAATGTAATTTTAAACGTTTTCCGATAGTTGGCTACCCTGAATTCTCATGTGTGCTACTACTCATGTTGGGACAATAAAATTACATAACTAATTCACAATTATTTATTTCTACAAAAACAAAATTATACTTTCAAATGTAAGTAGTTAGCATTATTTTAAGAGAAGCTCCAATGATTACAAATACTTTAGTTTGGTTTATTCCGGCCAAATGTAGTAATTTTGAAAGAAATGTTCCTTGCGTTGATTTTTGGCCAATTTTTTATTTTTAAATAAACATTACAATTTAACGTTTTGGGCCATTATTGTTCATATTCATGTATATTAATTAAATTTAACATTTAAACTCAAAAGGAAAAATTTTTTTGGATTAGGTTACAGCATGTGCCACCTAACCTTGCAAATTTTAGTGGGCTTTGATTCGGCTACTTACGCTTTGTTTCGTCGGTAGTCGTAACTTAAATTAGCTCTAATTGGCTGTTGGACAGTGTTGTACACTCTACTAAAAAGTGAAAATTAATTTATGTATGGTTTCCGAAAAATTGTGGATTTGTTGACAAATTAAAAGGCCGTGCAAGAAGAATTTTCAAAAATCAATACTTTCCTATTTTGGCGTATGACAAAATAATAATGACATAAATAATTAACAGCAACTAGATATTATACTAGCTTTCAAACTACGGGATTGCTTTTGCTTGAGAGTGTAACAGATTCTCGCCTTTTAAACTTATCGTCATTTTTTTTGCAAGGTTAAATGGCACTTGCTGTACATTGTTCGTAAAAACGTGCTTTTCCATAACAACTACCTTAGCTTAATAATTGTACAAAACATAACATTCTCACTTTTACCCCAAATACATTGCTTTACTTCTTACGTGTTTTGTAATTCATTTGTTTTTATAAAATAAAACTTCAAGCCTTTCTTCATAAATTTATTATACAGTGTGTCCATAAAGTAATCCCCTCCCCAACTAACTTTTGAACGACTTAATATTTTTCTACAAAATTTGGTGTGCTGTAATAGGAAATTAAATACTATATTTCGGACCATACTAAAATTTTGCATCATCCAAAATGGCGACTGGGCGCCATTTTTAAATTTGTTTTTAAATAGAAAGGGGGGTTGAGTGACACCTCATTTGAAAGGTCTTTTAATTCTGCGTCTGATCCTAGAGTTTCAAAGAAAAAATTCAGCAATAACAAAATTGCGGATTTTAAACAAATGGACTCACTCAATTCAAAATTGTTTTGATTTTTTTATCCAGGGTCGAGTGACACCTCATTTGAAAGGTTTTTTAGTTCTGCGTTTGATCCTAGAATTTCAAAGAAAAATATTGAACCATAACAAAATGGCGGATTGTAAACCAATGAACTCACTCAGTTCAAAATTGTTTTTTAATTTTCTTATCCAGTAGTCCACTTTTTCATTTGCAGGACTAAATTTTCCCAGAAATATCTCAGGTGGCTTGAAATAATATTGAAAACGTTATGTTCCAACAAAACGGTGCGCCGCCTCATTATTATAAGCCGGTTTCTGACTTTCTCAACGGACATTTTTTTGGCAGATCGATTGTTAGGCGGGGGCCTGTAGAATAGCCGGCTCACTCCCCAGATTTAACTTTCTTAGATTTTTTGTATGGAATATCTGAAATCGAAAGTGTACAGAACCCGTCCAGAAACAATTGAAGAACTGGAGCAACGCATTACAGAAGTTTGCAGAATTATCACTCCAGAAACTTATGAAAATGTAAGGCAGGAATTTTCTAACCGACATTTTATGTGTTAAGAAGTGAATAGTAAACATGTCGAACACTTAATTTAATTAATTTAAGCTTCAATTCTTAGTTTTTTTAAATAGACTTCTTTATCTTCAAACATTGTCATTTTGTTATGGCTGAATATTTTTCTTTGAAACTTTAGGATCAGACGTATAATTAAAAGACCTTTCCAATGAGGTGTCACTCGACCCCCTTTCTATTAAAAAAAAAATTCAAAATAGCGCCCAATCGCCATTTTGGATGATACAAAATTTTAATATGGTCTGGAAAATAGTATTTAATTTCCCATTAAAGCAAACCAAATTTTGTAGAAAAATATCAAGTCGTTCAAAAGTTAGTTGGGGGGGGGGGGGTTACTTTATGGACACAGTGTATAGATAATGCTATATGTACATTTCGATTACGATGTAATCATCTACAGGAGCAAATGTTACTAACTCTAAAATCTAAGGCTGAAACAAACACAAAAAAAACTGTTTTGGCAAAATTCTACTACTACTACATTTTCATCTGAACCAAAAAAGGCGTTCAAAAAACACAAATTCACTTACCACCCAAAAATAGAAAGAAAATTCAAAAATTTATTCAAAAAATTTAATATTGACTTAGCTTTTTCAAATAATAAAAACAATTTGAAAATTTTACTCGGCAACACCTTAGATAAAGAAAATGATAATGACAAATCAGGCATTTACCAGATTAAATGTAATAATTGCTGCAAACAATATATTGGCCAAACTAAGAGAAAAATAATTTTGCGATTCAAAGAGCACACCTATCATCTCAAAAATATTAATATTAACAAATCCGCTTTGGCTGCCCATTTTTCAGATACAGGTCATAAATTCAATACCCATAACCTTTCACTTCTAAAGGCAAGTAACGGATATAATTTAAATATGTTAGAAGCAATTGAAATGAAAAAACACGAAAACGACCTTTTAAATTTTGATTTGTCACCCTTAAACAACCGTTTACTTGATTTAATTCAAACTGCAGAAAACTGACCTGCAACTTTCACCACTTGTCCCTTTTTTTGCCCTTAGAAGTGTAATTCGATACCGTTATCTCATAAATCACGAGTAATCACGTAAATGTTCCTTACAAAATTTCCGTTATGTTTGCTTCAGCCTCAGATTTTAGAGTTAGTTAGCATTTGCTACTGTAGATGATTACATCGTAATCGAAATGTACATATAGCATTATCAATATAATAAATTTATGAAGAAAGGCTTGAAGTTTTATTTTATAATTTATAATATCTTCATATAACTCACAACATTGATCATTTGTTTTTACTTTTGTTAGAAGGTGAAAATTACGTAGTTACTAACAAACTTCCAAGTAAATATTTTAAACGACTAAAATAAATTAAATGTATTAGAGTTCGGCAAACACACGCAAAAAAAGATGTAAAAACTTGTTTCGATTGAGGTGCACTGCGTGGCCCCAATAGGTTGCGTTAGTACTATCTTATTGTATGGAATGCGTGTTATGGGTGTGACACTTTCTTTTTCAAACAAGAAATTTTAGCCTCTCATGGTGTTTGGTAAACAGTAATGTAGTTTGTTTTATATAATTTGGATGTACACTAAAATACAGTCATTTGCAGAAACCACTGGATAGGAAAATGTTTTAATTGTTGATCACAAAGTAACTTTTATAGCTTTTTATTAAAAGTTTGGGAAAACTGTGCATTCTATTAATAATAGATTGAAAAAGATGGAATATCCTTACTAGAAAAATAACCTAATCACATGTATTTTAATTTGTAAACGTCCAGTTATTAAGTAACAACAAATAGCTATGACTCTTCTTTAATGAATATTAGTTTATGTTCCCTTTTATTTTTACTAGCTGTCCTTTAATAATTTTATCTTTTAATATAACTGATTTTGGTTTTTGGATTAATAGGCCAATATAAACATCAATTTACCATAAAGTCTGTATTCATGGTCCCGTAAAAATCTATCAAATGCTTTCTTGTTTAACTTATATAAAACTACGTTTGACATGTATTTTTGAAAAACGGAAATTCGATTCCACGCTTAACACGAACGGTAGGTTTCTTGACACTTCCTCCCCGGTAGGTGGACGTTAACGTTCTGACAACTGTTCCGTTTGTTTATGCAAATCAAACTTACAACTGGGTAGTTAACCACATCGACCATTCAGAAAAATTGTAGAATTATTCCCTTTAATAAAAACACCTTTGTGTTTCGTGTTAACAGGAATTTCTTCTCTAAAAAACATTTTCGGGTAATTACCGAATTAAAATAAAGTGCTTAAATAACAGCCACTCACGAAGTGAGCCCGGCTACTATTTTTCCGCGTGAAAATTCGGCGAGTTTGATTAGGTCAAGGATAATGGGCGAGCTTTGTGTGCGTATTTAGTATACAACGAGTAATAAGCATCAAAACTCACGTGCTAACGACGGCCTGAAGTGAATAGCCCGTTGGTAGCTCTGGATGGCTTCGTCCAGTTGATGTTTACCCTGTAGTAGGACACCCCTGCAACAATCAAACCATAACGTGATTGGTGTTATTAGGAGGTTGACGTAAAACACAATAGAACACAACTACAATGGATTTTAGATTGACAATCAGCAATATATCACGGTGACTTGTCAGTTTATATCACGCTTATTTCCTTTTCATAAAAGGTCAATAGCGACGGGTTTGTTATTCTTTTCTGCGTTAATATAAAGCTAATATCGATTGAAATTCGAATAATAAAATGATTAATACGTTCGGGGAGCATTTTTCCATGCTGAAGAGTAATCTATCACTGTTACCCCACCGGCTTTGTTGAAAATGTGTTTCCAGTTCTATGCTGGGAATTGCTGTGCTGTCTTAATTTAAATTTTATACAACATTTGAATTTTAATCTGGTTATTAAACCGCAGTGATTAGCATCGACCAGCTAAATATATTTTTAATGGAAAAAGTTTTAAAACACGATGTTTCAGACGAGATATTCTCTGAACCGAAAAATGTTTTGAATTGAATTCTTTGAATTCTACGACACCCTAATTAATAATTAAAAATGTTGAAAAGCACTCACGTATTAGAGCAAACGTTACTTTAAATTTTCTGAACCTGATATTTGTGTACGTACTCACGTAATGAGAAAAATAAAATTTTTAACTATATGAACATTTTCTTTATACCAACTAGGGGTTAAACCAATTTTTATGCTATTTAATTTCTATAGAGCTTTACTCTAAACGTAGGCTTGAGCAAGTAAAAAAAACCTATTAGAATATATTGGAAAAATTAATTATTAAATCTCGATAAGCTTCCAAATAAACAGCGGATATTTAAAAATTCACTCGTCTATGGTTTTACTTTTTATTTTCAGTCGACGATTTTATAAAATCCCACAAATTTACACGACTAGATGATTTTATTTTCAACAGACTTAGCTTAAAGTGCATTTACAATGACATGTTTCTTTTTTCAGCGTTCCCTAAAACATGGTTTTTATAATCTGCGGAAAACACTCTGCCAGAAACACGTAATCGCTTTTGCTGCGAACAGCGTCATAAGCCCTTTATTATAATAACTTACATCACTGATTATTCCATTCATAATATATCAACCGACAGAAAAGTTTAACCTGGATATTTTCGGCGTGCCCAATTTTTTTGCGAATAAATTTAAGCAAACTGATTAAATGTTTTAAAAAATACAATTAATTTGACGATTCCATATACTTATTACGATTCTTGAATTTGAAAAAGCAATCGGGGTAAGTTACTTAAACTTCCTGCAAAGCAAATCCGGTTTGTTTTGCTTAAGAACATTTTTATGTGCAAGATTAAAGCTACTTATTTGTTTTGTTGTTAGTTTTCAAAATAAACTTAATATGACAGTAAACTTCTTCTCCGGAGCACAAAGGTTTCATAATTTTTAGCCCGGTTGTTTGCCAATTCACTCGTGGTATAACTGTTGAATAAATATTTGCTGTGAAAATATCAGCTACAGAAAGCCTGTTTAATACCATCTCTATTTTCTATAAATTTGGTAAGTTGTTTTAAACATTTACCCAAACTCCATTCACTTTACATACACAGTTTATACCATCATTTACCTGATGTTATTAAAACCTTGAATTTCAACTGTTTCAAATCCTAGTGGAAGAATTACCTTACTAACCCGTGTTTTATACTGTTCGAGAGAACTTAGACACTCCTTTTAATTTGTCTATTTTCTACTTTTTTTGTGTGAGAAGGCTGATATATAGCATTTTTTTAATATACATTTATATTATTAAATAAGTAATATCTGCTATTACCGGACGTGCTGCTAATGTATTTTAATATGTAAAGCGGTTTAATAAATTATGGTATCTTACATCTGAATTGTCATAGCTAACGTTTGTGAATTCATTTTAATTTAATTGTTTATTTATTTTTATGGCAGAACATTTAACTTAAATTTCTTAATTTAAATCCGAGTATCTAGCAACATAATTTATTGTTAACAAATAACAAAATATAACCTACGAGTTGTATTTTGACACATATTAATTACAGGGTGGTTTCTATTCTATTCTTGATTTTAGAAATATATAAATAAGCTGTAATGTTTTTAATAAAGCAGTACAATTGTTTTTTTATTACAACAAATATGTACTATAAACGTGGGACTCTCTCAATCACGGGCCCCAATGCAATTGCATTGGCTGCATTGTGGCAGTTACGCCATTGTGCACGCATTAGGTACATGCTTTACACCTCAAAACAACTTATTTGTTATTATTTTAAAGGAAATCATTATAAAAACGTGAAGCGTAGCCCACGGTTTCTGCTAGTCAATATATATCTTTACGCGATGCTACGTCTCATTACCTCTCATTTCCAAAGGAAACTCTGCAGCAGATGCAAGGGGCATGCCCACGTGATCAACTAGTTTTTATTTAAAAACTTAGTTTGACTTACGTGACTGAACTATTTAAATTTTATGAAAGAAGACAATTTTGAGTTTATGCCTAATTGAAAGATATCTTTTTACAAGTACATTTCCATCAATATGTATTGCTTCTCTATTATAAAGATAGTGTATTATCTACAGTTTTTCACATTATTTTATGACGTTTAAAAAGAAACAGAAAGATAATAACGTTAACAATCGATGCTAACAAAATGTAAGTATGTTTCTCGCTATGTAGCATATATCGGCCTACACGCTTTTAACTTTAAACGCTCACGTTGGTATTCAATAATATTTGTTTCCACCAACACAATTTGAAAATACGTAATAATTTATTATGTTTCAATTTATTAGGGTAAACATACAATTGAATATATTCTTTCGCTTCTACGTCGTGTGTAATTTGGGTGAAGTTTTCTACAGCGGTTTAATTTAAAATTAATTAAACTTTGCAGATAGATTTTACATTTATAGAATTTGATGCGGAGACAGTTACGTACATTTTTCTTACACCAATTGATATTTTAAAAACAATGATAATCGACCTTTTTCACATTTAAATGTTGTATGGGGCGGGCGGTGCTATTTTTAACACGGAAATGGTTTATCACATTTTTGAAACAGTTGGCGGTGATATTACTGAAAACGAATCGTAAAGTTGAAATTGGCTTATCTTGTAAATTTTACAAATATAGTCTCACTGGCGGCAATAGGTGTGCAAATTTTCGGCAATAATTGGAAAATCACTTGGTAATAACGACGATAAGTGTGCAATCACGGCAATAATCCGGCAACCACGGCAACAATTCGGCAATCACGGCAACAATTCGGCAATCACGGCAATAGAACGGAAATCAATGAAAATAATCATCAGTGATCATCCGATTCATTTACATTCCCCGATACAGAACACCGACCTCATGTGAACAATGCATATCTACGCTGCAGAACAAAATAATATTTGAACATAATCTGAAGTCACCCGAAGCGAGTTCGGAAAACGATGGTGGGTGATCAACGAGCGAAATGTGTTTCGAACAGAAATGCAATGAACTAATTTATATAAGATTGCCATCAACCAACAGTGGGGTAAATATCAGACGTTTAGGAAAATTTAAACTTTGTAACACTTTTCATACACTTGTATTTTGACAAAAAAACATGTTTTTTTCTTCCGAAAACTGAAAAAGTTGATTGTTAAAAAATGTGTCTGTCGGGGGCAGCGCGGGTATGAGCGTATGAGTGTGAGCGCGCATTTTTGATAGAATAAAAATTGGGATATTGCCTAAAAACTAATGAAACTGTTGTTTTAATGTTGCAGACCTATAAAGCTGTGGATGAGCTACAATTTAGTCCCAAACCGCTATTTTCGTAGCGCCTTTTATAAATTTTCGAAAATTAACAGTTTCTTCCTGTTTATTTAATAAAAGAAAAACGATCAAACATTTTCTACTTAAACCGCATTTCTCATAAGTGATAGTAGAATAAGATTAATAACTTTTAGGTGCAGTAATTTTTGGGAAGATAAAATTTTGCCCTTTCCCAATTTTTGGCTGGCGAATGTTTTCTTTGGTTTTCTTTAATCCTAAGGAGAGTGTTTCGTTTTTTTCTCAAAAAAAAGTTGTAAATATGGATGCGAAATTCCTGGTAATGTCTTAACGCATAACCAGAATATTTTACACCTCTCTCTGAAACTGGTAAAAGATATTTAGTAGATAGACGCATACAGTCTAACAGCGCATGACTAAATTACGCAGAACAAACTTCTGTTAAAGTTGAGGTGGAAGCGATGCAGTTTATACCCAGAAATTGTAATAAATCAAATATTCTCAAGCAGATAATACCATTATTTCTATATTAAAATCTTTTATAGTATTTACACTATTTTAGTATCTTATACTATGTATAACATGACTACTATGTAGCTACTCTGCCAGTACAGTGTTAGAAGCGATCCCATCTTATAGTCACTGTTGGTGACTCACTCGCTCACGTTACATCTATTTTCCAATTTAAGTATGCATTCACGATGTAATTATTGCAAGAAATAAATATATGTGTTGATCACTTAGCACAATTATCACTACGAGGAATTAGCATAAATCCACAATAACGTTTTCGAAGAAATTTCTACCAACCTTACAAGATGGGATTATAAATAAGGATAAGATAAAATAATTGTTAGATTTATATGCGCTGCCGCTTAAATTTAGAAAGTTAAGAGTTTTGTTTCAAACAATCCCACTATAATAAATGCTACAAAATTTAACGGTCTTCTTAGAAAATTTTATTTATTTTACATATGCCATATGCCGTTACCATGACATTGCAAAGTGTGCAAAACAAAATTTATTTTTTATGAGCGTTGAGAAAATTCAACTTCTTATGCTGAATAAGAAAAACTACTCAAATATGCATCTGCCCACCTTTACTTATGAGATACAAACGCATATTTACGTATACTCGCAATTTATAATATGCCTTTTGCATTAAATATTACCTGTTTGTAAAGAAATTAGTTACACGTACACGTATCTCTCGTAAGTTATGTTCTAAAACGAGAAGTAAAAAAATCAATATTATTTTGTTGCTCAAAACATGCGATTACACATACTGATATTACCACTAATTTTAAAAAGTTCATAATCTACACCACTTTTTCCATTTTTTGGACAATATCCGATGGACGACACGAACACGTAGAGCCCCATATAGGGGTTATTACACGTGGTTCTAAAACCCTGCCAAACTTTTATTTAATGGTTTATATGCACTAGCTTTTTATGATAGTGAAGAGAAACCTGAAACTAACCCTAACAGGATTCCTAATTAAAACGTGTCTATTATTCAGTTCGCAAACAGCTTCTTTACTTTGATATTAATAATTGTGTAAAATCAAATCAGCGATACGGCAACGTAGTGTACCGTTAAGGCTTCATTTGACATAAGAGTTGCTAATTAGCCTCTTGACTAATTCCGCGCAGAGGGAGTTGTTCCCTTGTTAAGTCGAAACGTGAACGTCGGAACCGCAACGATACAAAGAGAATTGTGTTTTGGTTGACAGAAAAACTAACTGATTTTGTGGTGATTGTCAAAAAGATTTATGGAGCAACTTTTGAGGCTTTACGAACTTGTTTAAAAACTTAGAAAACTAATCGCAAAAAAGCCAATTTTTTTATTGCATCCGCGAAAAAACAATAAATGGCATAGCCGTATCGTTATGGCTTCTACGCTAACAACTTTGAGTAATTTTCAAAGTTCTCAGGCCGTTTCTGTTCCGCACGTCGTTGAATCTCGATGTTATTGTTATTTCTTCTTTTTAAATATTTCAGGCTGAATTATGCTGTTCGGATAAAAACAGTTGTCTACGCGACAGAAAACTTCTTTCCAAGAAAATTTGAAATTTAATAACGGCCTTATTTTTATTTTTGTTTTATAGAACTAAATACATTTTCAGATTTTAACCAGAATACACGTTCAGAAACTTCAAAGCCTCTAAAAGTTAGGAATCATTTAACGATGCTCATTTGGTGTCGGTCTGGCAACTGATTTGAATGAAATTTAGCAAAACAGAATTTTTCAGGAACAGTAGACCAATTAAAATATAACACTCAAGATATACTTTCTAGAAGCAGTGTTTACAAAAAGAATTTCATTAAAATTAAAAAGAATTACTGTTTGATTGAATGTGTTTTGTTTCTAACTACAATTTTTCATAAAAAATCGTGGATTTCTGTAAAACGCTTTCTTGCTTTTTAGTACCAGCAATTTTCGATAATATAATTATGGACTAACAATTTTTGAATATCTGAAATTTGTTTTAAATATAATTAAAAATATCTTAATACTATCTTAGATATCCATAAATATTTAATGATATCTCTGAGATATTTTAAATTCGGCTATTTAAAAATATCAGAGATATTTTTAATTCTTTAAAAACACGGTTAGGATATTTTTTGTTGCTCGACATATGCTAACCCCTTCACTACCAGGGCTTACTTTCGTATCAGCGTTATTATTCCAGATTTATCAAAAAGTTAAGTTGTTTTAAATCCGTTTTTTTTTGTAAAATTTTTTAATATATACCATAAAAGTATTTGAAACAAAAATTGAAATAATGTGTAGGCGGCACAAATAAGGGGCAATACATGGAAAAATGTAGTCGTAAATTAATATTATATCTTATTTTTGGAAGAAAAAAACTAAAACTTTACCATATCCCAACACCAAAACTGAGTCTAGATCTCTTCCACACTAATTAAAGTTAATAAACTTTTTGCCATTAGTGTCACTCTAAAGCGGTCAAGCGTAGTACTAAAACTTCAAATATCTCTAGAGACATTGATTTTATTTAAAAATACTTCGTAGCTAGTTCTAGGTAAAGGAGTTTTAATATCTTAGATATTTTTTAGTATTTAACAGTATATTAGCAATATATTATGGCGAGAAATTATCTCTATTTTTTTAAATCAATCAATTACAAGTATTTTTGAAGTTTCTTCGTTATGAATATGATGTAATATGATAATATAAATATTTATTAACCCTTAATATTCATAAAGTACATGAAAAACATCTTAGATATTAATATTTTCCTTAGAAGCATTTCTGTATTCTTAAATATATTGAATATATCGCAGAAATTATTTTATATTTTATATTATTAAATAAATAAAAAATTTCTTCAGGATATTTAGACTTCTATTATTTGGGAATATCTAACCGATATATTTTTAATTACCTAATTAAATTTATCTTAGATGTTGCAAATCATTAAAAAAAATTAAATTATCTAAGCTATTTTTTTATGTGTTATGTGTTTATTCATCATAACTTAATAATGTAAGTATTTCAAAATCGGCGCCATTTGTTATTCCGCCAACCGTTTCGACTACTGGGATGAAAACCCCAGCAGTGGTGCATTTACAAATAGTGGTGCGTTACCGCACAGGCACACAAGGCGCTCATCTGAGCCGTGCAGGGGCCTCAAAACAAATAAAGAAAAAACTCAATTTTTTATTTTCAATGATTTTATTGTTAGTTATTTGAAGTAAACCATAATTTACTGTTTGTAACGAGTAGCGACATACGTCGACGGTCTACGCAAACAAGAGAGCATGCACTTTGCATAGTACAGTGTTGAAGATCCGGTCAGGGCTCGCTACGCTTATAATGCATTGGTGAAACAATGCAGTGCTGCTGACCATAAGTCTATTTGTCAATTTTAAATTATTAGTAGGCCATTCACGCAATGAGGCCTACAATGACGTTAATCCGCCACTGGGAAATCCAGGATTATTTTGACAATGTTATAATTCGGTAACTACAACAGCCATGAGTTAACGAATCTGCAGATTTATACGAATTCTTGTCTTGTACCATTACACAATAGTTGTTTACCAACGTACGTGTTATTTGCACGTTACTTAATCAGAGGAAGTAAATTATAACACACATAACTCTAATAAAACTTGTGCTTTTAATAGAGCTATTTATTGTTTTGTATTGCTAATGTTTTATTCAAAGGGGTGGGGAGCTTTAAACATTTGGTGAAATAAAAATTATTTTATCTGATAGCTGAAATTAAAATTTTTGACTTGGCAACACTGCTATAGTTTTCATTTGTATATCAGTCAGCCGCAATCAGGTGCAGCGTGCAGGATAGGTTATATGACACCAAATAAGTTTGTATTTATTTGCAGCGAAGATGGAAAATCTCGTAGACCAACTTTTAAAAGACAAACACATGTTTTGTTGTTTGTTGATATTTGATAAGAATAGCGAGCTTAATTTATGAAATCAGGAATGATTATATATTCTTTGAAGCTTTCCCGGTTTCTCGATATGTCAATATTACAATTTACTAGCTATGTGCATGTGCCGCGTTGATACAAACAGTCGCTTAAAAGAATAAGTAGATTGTCTTCAGGTGTACGGTCCGTCGCCGTGTTATGGTGAGACAGTTAAAGATTTAATATGTTGAGAATAGATTTGTTGTCATTCAAGGATTGAGCAGTTATGAAAATATCAAATTTTAAATATCACGAAAACAAGAAATACGAATACTATTGCTTTGACATCTCTGAAGCTGAAACGTTACGATATCTTATAATAAAATAGCTTTTACGAGATTGCTGTTTGTGAACTGTCACGACTCCATCGGACGAATATATGAAAATTGTAATTTCAAGACCCTTTTACCTCAAATTAGTTCGTTGAAGCAACTGATTACATTGTGCTGTTTTGTATGGCTTAAAAAATAAAGTAAATCTACCTAAAAACATTATTTGAACCCCAAAAATATTAAAAAACGTGGCACTTTTTATAAAACAACTTTTAACTGTTTACCTATAATGTTCAGTGTAAAGCGTAATAGAAATTGCTGTTATTACATTATTTTTTTTATTACCTTTCAAGCTTAAACGACGGTAACTTATAAAATAGTTTAAACGAAATTGCTGTTTGTGAACTGTCACGATTCCATTGAACGAATATACGAAAAGTGTAATTTCAAGGACTCTTTGCCTAACCTAGTTCGTTGAAGCAACTTTTACATTGTGTTATTTTGTATAGCTTAGAACATAAAATCAATGAAACTGAAAAATATTAAATATTGTCTAATTTCTAATTGAACCGCAACCAAAACTATTGTATTGCATTAGATTTTTGAATTATTTTCTTACAAGATGCAACAGCTGAAACAGCATTCGTTGCGATTACGTTAACCACATAATATTTTCTAGGATTAGATTAAGTCACTTTCGTTGCTGTAAGCGCAATTTCGGTTGGTAATTGCCAATTTATGAAACACGCTAGTTTCATGACCTATGGGGAGCGGCAACTAAACTGCTACAAGCTGATATCTCCAAAACTATAAAAAAAATGAGCAACCATTTTTTTATGTAATAAGACGGGTGTAGCCGTATATTAGGCTAATAGGGTGTTTTAAAAAACCTGCCCTATTTTAAATAACATGATAGCGAAAATTTTAGTCTTTTTACCTTCCTCGCTATACGAAGTATAGCTATAGAGGAAGGTATTGTGATCGTCAGGTTAGATTTGGAGCAAATGCGTTCATTCGGCGAAGTTTTTTCGCTTTGCGGTTACTGGCCGATATACTGGCATGTATATGCCTAAAAGAAAGGTACTTTTATGTCCAACATTTTTACCTAAACATTCTGACTATTAAGCAGGTTTTAAAGCCTTGGGAGAACGATAAAGCGGACGCTGCAGAGGTGTCTGTCTGTCTTTCTGTGTGTTTGTATACACTTTACAGTCTAGACGACTTAACCAAAACCAAAATTAGGCTCAAATATTGTAAAATGCAATAGGATGACACCGCAAGAAAATGAGCTTGGTACGCCTAAAAATGAGTGGAGGAAAGAGGTGCTTTAATTTAAAATAAACGCGCTCGAAAAAGAACCTTAAATTCGCATTCTACGCATGCCAAATAGCCGATCTGCGCAAACGCAATCTCTGTATGAGCCCCCACTGTTCCCCAAAGATTTATGGTTATTTCAAAAGTTCAGGAATTTTTGCTGCAAAATCGATATGAACATGTTAAATGACAATAAGAACGACTTGTCATTGAGAAAACACCACTGAAAGATATTTTCTTTTGGTCGTTGATCTTTTTTGATACCTGCTTCAAAATAGATACAGCTTATTTATATTATCTCTAATAAATGGGACACAACATTATGACAATATTAAAAACCGGTACCAGCTTTTTTTAATTTAAAGGTGTGTACTAAAAATAAACAACCAAAATTAGATCAATCAAGATTTAATAAGAGTGGGAAATCTATGTATACAACCCCTAATAAATTATTAAGGATGGCAAAAGTTTCTTAAAAACATTGAAGAAATAGGGTGTACCTATTTTGATACGAAAAAAAAGTATATTTAAATTATATATCGTTTCATCGAAATCGTCAACTTACCCCAAGGTTTTAAGACAGGGTGACATTTTTAAAACTTATTATTAACGTAATATACGGCTTTTTCCGTCCAATAAAATAACTAAAAATTGTTACTTATTCATTTATAGCTTTGGGCATATCAACTTGTAACACATTAATTGCCGCACTCGGTATAACTTGCAAAACTATTTTATAGCTTTGATAACAGTTTTAAATTTTGTAATACTTTTAAGTTAACAATATTGCAAAATAAAGTATCTCAAAAGCTTCTGAGATCCTATTCGGGGCTTGGTCCCGTATAACCACACAATACAGAACCTATATCGAACCTGTATTTAAATCTTTAGTCGATACAGGCTTTCTGTACCCTATGGATAGCGCGACGATAGAGATTACATATCGATTGGGTATAGTTGTCTTTACTAACTCTGTATATAAGATGTAAAGCTCCTGTACAGACAACATATAGTTAAAGTACAGATGCGGTTAAGATTGCGTATAGAGCACATGAAGGTACTGTAAAGATACGATATAGGTTTTTAAAGATACTATTCCGATGCTGTATCGTCCAAATTAAGGTGCGGTATAGATAATTCAAGCAATTAATTTTAGATAAAAAAAAATATTTTTTTACTCGGATATATTTTCTTTTATAATATTTTATACAACCCCTCTGTATTTTTTTAGCTAATTTCATTTACACTAATGTATTTATTGATAGATTTTTAATTTTAAAAATGCGCTGCATACTTTACCTTAGCGGGGAATCGAACTGGCCATCTTTGGTTTGTGAGTCGGTCTCCTTGCACCCTGAGCTAATCTCGCCTCTTATAAGATTCGACCGCTAAATGTTTTAAGAGTATTACAGAAGGTTATGATGGACAATATGATACAAATTATAAAACAGTTTTAGTAGGTTCAGATATTTCGAGAATCTTACTTCGAAATAATTGATGTCTTTGTATTATTTTACCACCAACTATTTTAAAGTACATTATTTCTGAATTTCCCGCCATTTCTGAGGTCAGAATTGTAATTTCAAGAAAAAAATATTACGTAATATGATCATTGTATTGATGTCGGTTCGTACTTTGTACTGCTGGCGCTGGGATAAGCTTTAAATATCTTTATCTTTTTGGTGAGTGGACTTTCCAAACAGGTCTGTTTATAAACCCCCATAAAGGTTTAGAGCTATTCTTCAGCCATGCATTGTTTAACGTCCGGCTTGGTTTTAGGTTTTACTGTTAAGAAAGTTTCTTTGCAATTTAGTCATTCTTATTGTGTTTCGCTGGAACTTTTAGCCGATGAAATATATTTATTTACAAAGTTTTTCCAATTACATGTTCAAAAACACTTTACTTCTAGTGCTTTAGGTGATTTTTTTGGCCTTTTTGGGGGGGGGGTTATTACCGCTACTACCATCACCACCCCCGTAAATCCGCGGTTGGACGTTATAAGTACAGCAGAACTGAGAAAATGCTCTCTGCTGTAGGCACATCAAAAGGTATAGTATTGGTTATAGGTGTAATAACAGTTTATGATGAAAGTTATCATTTTATTTACTTGTGGTTTATAGATATTGTGGTAAATGATCCCCCTATCGAAAATAACTTCACATTGGAGACAGCAGCCTTGGTTAATGATTATGTCATAAATTATTATTATAATTGTAGGAAGCACACAAATATCCAAGGTTCCATCAAATTCGTAAACTTTAAATTCTTGATCTTGTTGATGCGCCATTTTTAACGTTTTTATACACAAGGCCAACAAATAAAGATAGTGTTTAGATTGACGCTATACACAGCGGTTTTAGGCTTAAGATAAAACTGTAAAGACAGGCAGTATATATTTAGCTCAGATTCGATAAAGACAAAATCGATAATTGCGCTACAGGTGCGATATAGCCTGCATGAAGATATTGTAGAGATTTGTTAAAGGTACAACTGTAAAGACAATCAGTATATATTATCTACAGATCCGATAAAGATAAATCCCTGCTTGAAGTACCGGTGCGGTATAGCATAGAATAAGATGTGATACAGATGTGATAAAGATAAAACTGTACTGGAAACAAGTATAGATATCATATAGATGCGGTAAATATTTAATCTATACAGTTAAGGTATAGGCTAAAGTACAGCTCCGATACATATTACACCTGTATCACGTAATCTTTACCGCATCTTTAAATATCTCTATCGCCTAGGACATCTTTATAGATTTGGTTATACGGGGTTAGCCTCAGCAGTAACTAGATAAAGGTACCTACACATCCAATGTGAGGCGGACATTACAGGTAACCCCTTTTGTTTAACGTGGCGGCACCTAGCGTTAGCCTTATCCGCCACGTCCCTCTTCGGGCCGAATCGAGTTACGCTCAAAATATCTACTGATTCTGCAGTTCAGTATTCGATCTGAAACGCAGCCCACCCATCGACCGCACCAAGACGGCCCTAGCATGCATAGGCTTACTACTGCTACCACAAGTCCTACACCGTGACCAAGACAGGGGCTGCTATTCCCCCGCGGGCTCGGAGTTGGTCCCCGTGGAACCAGTTCAAATTACTGGTTGGACTTTTCAGAGCAAGCACATGCCGAAGCAGTGCTGCCCCTACCAGTTAAGCTACTTGCAATCCTTAGTACGGGTCGGCTAAGCACCGCCCAGTTTAGTCGGTAACCGGTCTGATCTTAGTGACCGGTACCTTAACAGCGCCGTGTGTGCGATTGAACACTTTGATAGTGGGTGTGTGAAGACAAAGTGCCCACTATCTCTACGGCCCAAGTTTCTAATGCCAGCAGTCACGCTACTCCTTCCTGGAACTCACATTCACCTGCCTAAATTATTGGCCTGCATCTACTCTATATGTCGCCTGGACAAATTTATAACCCGAAGGGTCGTCCCGATGTAGCGACTTGGACGCAGGCAAATTTAAAGCCACGGCCAGGGAGCGGAAATCCCATGGACGACGCGATGCCGCTTAGATGTTAGGTACCCATACTAAGGGCTAGCGACACCTCCCCTCGTGACGTTCCCAATTAAGGTAAACCTTGAACCTCTCTGAAGAGAGGTGAACGTACCAAACTGAAATCACCGGAGTGACCGTTACAAGGCTGATCCCGCAGAGGGCATCTTTGTTCACGCCTCTCAGATAATGACGGTCCTTGGCTGTCTCGCCAAGGGTACCTACAGTTGTAGGACTCAAGTTTCATATACAAACAACAGAATTTTAATTGGGGTTTAGTTTAAATGACACTAGAATGTTTGTAGCGATACTTTGTTTCATGAAATAAAAGGTAAAAGGTTGTGATGTAAAGATCTATTCGAAATATCGATATAATCGATATATTCACTATATCAAAGTAACAGATCTATTCTATACTGTCGGGATTCGATATATTCGGTATATTTGATTTATTATTCAATATGACGATATATTCTATGTAATTGATATACTGCTATAATTGATGTATTCGGAATTATGAATATTCCGGTAAATCGATGTTACCATCGAGCTATAAAAAAAATAATTTACATGGCGTGGTTGATTAAAACATGCCGACTAGTTTCTATTGTTATAGATCGTCATTGGAGCTAATACTTTCAAAAAGATTATTAGGAACAGCCAAAGGAAGAAGAAATAACGTTACATTTTTAATTTATCACAATTCGCAATTGTTTTTGATATATCGAATAACAGTATGGAATTTTGAGAAAATCGATATATTTGTTATATCGATATATAGGTAATAGACACTTTTTGGATATCGACATTTGTTTAAATATCGCCTAGCCCTACTCAGGATGAAGCAAGAACGGAACTTGCGGCATCATTTCCCCGCGGTAAACAGCCATCTTTCGTTACAAGTGTTATCTCAAGGTAAACAACATAGGCCCTTAAGTAAGACCCTGCGGTATGCCATTTCTGCAACCTGCGAATATGTTTATTTCCCCATTGAAATAAAGTTTAAATTAGGCACACACACTGGGGTCATTTATTAAATTTATAATGACAGGTACAATGTTTGGTTTGGTTAATATGGCGGAGTTTCATTTCGCTTCTGTCACTAAAACGTAATGTTTAGTGAGTTGGGTGAAGTTTAGTGTGGGTGGTGTTTGTATGTTGAATTTAATTTTACAATTGGTAAGGAACTACCCTTCAGCGACAAGTTAATTATAACGAAAACGAAATAGGACGCCAGAATTAAGACATTTGACATTCTCGAGGACTACAATGAATTATTGCGGTCTTAATTAATTAAACACTGAAATAACACGCGAGCCCGCTCATTCCACAACGACTCGAAATGCGCAGTAGGTACACGATCATTTAAGGTTGCATTTTATATTCACGTATCGCAGCTGAATACCATGTAAATATAATTACAACCAAACACGACAACCAACTTGCTGCTGTATTTGTACTAACATAATTATTTAACTATACAAAAAATAAAAACGTGCAGTTGGCATGAACGAACGTTTATGATGCAGAATGAAGTCTGTTTGAGTACATGGGTGCACACTGGTGCAGCTACACTGCCTGGAAAGACAGGTTTATGTATGTCATTCGTTGCATAAATGCAGCAACGACTCCGGGCTCTAATTGCCAATAAACATGATAAAGCATTCCTGGTGGGCGCAGCCGTCCCCCGCGTCATTAACCCACCCGTATCCATCCTGCTACGCGATTCTGGCTAATGCATTCTGATGTACGTCAACCTAACGCTTTAAATGCTAGCTGCATACATTTCCAAACCAAAATCGGATTACCTAATGGCTTTCCTAAACATTTTTCAACGTTTTGCCAGTCAACGATGATGATGTGTATTATTAAACACGTGTAGAGATGTAATCTGACGCTGTGAGTCGGAGTGGATTTCCGGAAACGAGTTTTTCGGAACAGCGACAAAATAACTTCCATTAGCCAACGACCATAATGGCAGCAATAAGTTAATGTATCCAAACTGCGCCATGCGAATCTCCCGAGGTACTTTTTGGATGGCACACACCGTTGATGATATCGTGGTAACGCAATATTCCAGTCTGCATGTTCCGTTAACAAAGCTTATTAAGGCCCAAGACAATGCCTCGGATACATGATATCAATATATAACGAAGCCCATTTGGATAACGACCAAACTTTTCGCGTATCCCAGACCTCCCTCCAGATTTCCCGTTTCAAAATTAAATTGACACGTTTTGGGTCGCCTAACTCTCCTACAAACGTTTGTGCGCGCATAATGGATTATCTCTGTTTTGTGGTCGTGCTGCTTCGTCGTTGGTCCATTTGTGCATGAGGGCGCCTTCAAATGAGTATGTCAAATTTGCTTTGGCATGGTAGAACAAAGCAAACAACAACACTATTTCATCACAAACAAGAAAACTTATTCTTCAAATTACTGTTGGTAATGTCGTTATAGGCACGGATAACGTCGGTGTGTATGAACTTACGCATATCAAAAGTTAGGATTAATGAATGGATTTAAACAAACTCAAACTACCAGCGCGCTACAGAAATATAAATTTTAACAAAATTGTGTCAACGAAATATATAAGCAAGAACGGCAGGTTAACTTAATTTTTTCTGCCTCTTGTTCTTGAAGGTTTTTTAGACATTAAGTATGAAGGAAATATACTAAAAATAAACAAGAAATGATATTGCAATACCCAAGTCCTAAAAAACAAATTAAGATAAAAATAGAACAAAATTGAGGGAAGTAAACCGTAGTGTTTTGAAGAAAGAATAAGAAATGTCAGTAAAAAAATATTTATTTATCAAATACTTACTTAAAATAAAACTTGACTCAAATGTTATTTTTTGTACGTAAGATCCAAAATATAACTTTTATTAGGACTTTTGCTTCTTTGAGATGTGCAAGACATTTGTTTTCGCGTCCTTCTCCTTTTTGTCTTTTTAATATAGTTCTTTCAATGGAAACCTTTTTCATGTATACCCTTGAGTAAATGCCATTTTTAAAAATGCTTTATTGTTGCTCTCCTTTTGGTTAGATTCTGCTAACGCTGTTAAGTTCATTCTATAAATATACGTATTGTATCAAAAAACAACTGCTTACTGAAAATTGTAAAAGCGCTAGTTAAGGAATTTTTTAAATCCAATTTTGTTTAAAATTTCTCGTAATTTTAAATTATGTTTAATTGTTTCTGTAGAAATTAATTTGAAACGAATTTATAAATTTGTTTTTCTTTCGTAATACCACTGCTTTGTCAATTTTTTGATTACAAGGGTGTTGTGCTACATGACACTATACTTATATTTGTCAACTTCAAACGTTACATGCTACTGTCATTTATGTACAAAAGAACCTTTCATATCGTGAACAAAAATTTTTTTGGGCACGATGTGAATTGGTTCGGACATGTTCATCAGAGTAGAATAAATACCTTTCTTGGTACATTTGTGTAGAAGAACGATTTGCAATTGACTATTGACAGAAATGAAATGACCGTCTATTGAATTTTCCACAAATTGCTTATACCTTCCTATTGTTTATTACTTCTTCGTCTGTAGCAAGTATACATACGTAACAAAAATAGTAATTAAGTAACCCTATTCCTGAAAACTTTTCACTGTAAAATGATAATACACAATCACGTGCTAAGAGTCTCTGAAATCGAAAATTCTAATTACATGTTTCGTTTTTGCTATCATTTTTTCATAACTTTGTTGTTTATCCTATTATAATTTTCACATTAAATATTGAGGATAAATATTATTTTGGTACTAAAAAATATACATTACATACCACAGGGTAGTAATTCTCTTCACAATTTTGATTTATGAATACTAGATATTTCTAAATGTGAATTTAGTTTTGTAACAATATTTTGTTGTACTATAGTAATTTTCTAGTTTCGTTGAAGCTGGGAAAAATTTTTCATTTCAGTTATCAAGTAGTTAATACAACTTTATATTGTTGTCATACTAAAGTAAAAATATTATTTGCAGGAAATAACAAAAAAGGTGAAAAACCTATTTTTACATACTTATATACTTTGATATGGTGTTAAAAATATTATGATTATGATCATGTTAGATATTAAGTACAAACTAGAAAAAGACGGACTTCGATTAAATTCAGAAGTGAAAATGCCATTTTTAATTCAATACGCGAGGGATGTTTTCAATTTGGCGATATACAGCTACTGATTTTGCGTTTGTGTATTTGGATATTTTATCGGTCAATGTAGTATAATTTTTAGGAGCTCGATGGGGTCGCTTTCAGTTGCGGCCGGTCGAGGTAATGGATCGCCATTCGATATACAACCGATGACTGATTGATTGAGAGTGATTTCATGTTCCCGAACGGCACGCGAGCTATGGAAGCGGACGATTACCGGAGTGACTGGTACAAGTGCTGTCCAGATAGAAGCTTCACGAGAAAATTGATTTTCGTTTAAGTGCAGTTAAGATAATTAGAATGGATTTCGGGCGACGAAAGCGGCGAGATAATTTTTTCGGCAAAAAGTGTGCGAAAGTTATGAATTTATCAGCGTAATCCAGGCTCTTGTAGAAGTGGCAATTATGGATCACGGTGTTTTTATCGCCCCGAAGTCATCACCCCTTTAACGCGCGCTTTAATACCGCGCGTTATCGTCACTTCTCACTTTTGCTTTCGCCCCCGGATCATCGAGTGCCGTTTAATCGATAGGGCCTCGCGCGCCCGCATGTATGGCCGATCTTTGCATCCTGGCGTGTCATTAGCGATGCGCTGTTAATCCCATCAAACCGGAAGGCCGAGCACGTGTCAGAGCGCTTTGTCGGACGCCCGCGGAATACAGAATAACGGAACACGACTCCGGAAGAATGCGCCCGGAATAGCTTCGTCCTAATTGCACTTGTGTATTTAATCTAGCGGAGCGTCGACTTATTCAGCGCGTATTGTCGGCTGTTGAGCGTTCTCTAATTGAAATTACCTAGAACAAGCTCGCACCTCCCGGCCGTCTCAAGACGGATCCCTTCCGGAGCAGTTCTAATTAAACCCAGCAAATATCCCCATGTATCAAGCGCGCCCCACAACACGAAAAATAACTGCAACTTCCTTCCCCGAGCGAAACTTTCATAATTTCCTTCATTACGGCGCGGCGGAATAAGAAGTTACAGAAGTTGGAGATTTATCCAGTGTTGAAGCGGTCTGAACTTGGAACTCGAAACAGCGGGCTTTTCTAATTAAAAATCCTTTAAATACGTCACAACCACGTTTGTGTAGGTGTAAATTGAGTAGAGAAAAAAAGCGGCGTAAAAGGGGGGTAATTTACGATTCTGTTTTGAATTTAAAGTTTCCGATCCTCGGAGGAGGTGGATCGTGCGTCCTGGGTCGTGCATTTTCCCAACATCAAAAGAGCTTTCGTGACACAAAGGTAGGTGAAATAAGAGCAGAAGACGAACACCGTAAGCCATTCTTCACTTTACTTCATGCTCAATTACCCTTCAAACTTTTCAGCAAGCCTTAACGACCCATCAACGGTAGCTATGCACCTTTACGACAATATCGTATTTATCGGGGCGGTAATGCGATAGCGAAGGCAGCGCATTAGTACTTACAGCAAGCAGGGATTTGCGAGTTACAGGTTATGAAGTTGGGGTTCTTATTGTGTTATATCCGGATGCATGTGTATAAGTCGTCGGCAGTTGCGCCGTGCAGCCGTATTGATCGAAAGAGCGACGCGCTACAGAATGAAATGACCCGGATTGGTTGCTATCAACTCAAATTCGCAGCAGTTCGCGGCTCGTAAACGTAAAAATTGCTGGTTATTTTCTAGATTGTGTGTGTTTAAATGTCGATAACTTGCTTTATGGACGGATATTTGTTAAAACTAAATTCCCACCACAAACATGTAAGCTGGCCGGCTCTTTTATGTTTCGATGGCCTCGTAAAGGTGGCCGACTGGAAACTACGTCGATGATTCTCTCTCCAACGTCGACTGTTTGATTTTACTTCTCCACTCTGCGGAAGTCGAACTAAGACAAAGAGTGGTTCCGACAAGTTCAACAAACAGCAGAACAACAAACACTAAACAGTGATCAGCGCTAGTAGATCTCGAGTCGGAGGAGTTGCGAAGTTCGCAGTAATTAGCGGCAGGGATTGGGTAGTGATAATGCCGCGGGAGATGGGAAACTGATGAGGCTGTGGGGATTAAAACAGTCTGCTTCAGGCAGGATTATACAATACATTAGGACGGAATATGAATTGAATATAATGGGACCGCCGTTATATTCGCATATTACGGGATCCGCATTATCCATGAAGGAAGAGATGAGATCGCCGATATGGGACGTTGCTGTGCGCTTACTGCTACTACCGCCGCCGACGCCGCAACCCGCCCGCCCGCTTCTACATCTTTTACGCCAAAGATACTACATATAGTTACCTTTGTGCACGAACTAAACGTATTACATTGAAAGTCTTACAACGCCCTCGAAACAATGGCCTTTGTCAAACTCCTGAATGGCTCTTGCTCGGGATCGTTTAACGCAAGCTTGCAAACTACCCCAGTCCTTAGCGCTGTTGACTCACCTCTGAAAGCCACACTGCAGCCCCACATTACCTGCCGCCACCGCCTGTTCCTTGATGGCACAATTATTCACCCCCATTGTTCCTTAAGGTTGATGAAAACGCGCAGGCCGCGGGGGCCATTATCTGGCGAGCTTACAAATCACCCCAGCATCTAGAAGTCAATATCGTTTAACTATTACACACCCCACTGTAATGATTTAGTTGCCGCTGTTACGAGCAGACATCGGGTATCTCCTATTGATTATATATGAGGCTTCCGCTGTCTCTCGGGGGCGGTAAATTCATACGTCCGCACTGCCGACCGAGAAAAATGTAGGAGAGAGTGCGGAAAGATGATACTAATGTCCGCGTTGGGTTTTATTAGTCGCTTATTGATTTACGCTCGCCTGCTGAGAGAAATCATAAGCTGGAGTGAAACTTCCCAACTGAAATCTGAAACGGGGCAGCTGAAAAGTTGGCGGTTTTCTATCCGCGCGAACCGTTGAAGCGAGCCGCATAAATTACTATCATTAAAGGATTCCTTCCTTCGGGTAGCTATCCCGTAATAATATACCAACTACACGGCAAACTATTCCAACAGCAATCAAATAACAATCAAACTTGGAAGCAAAACACGGCGAGCTGAGCCGCTACACCGCAACTCCATCAATAGACGATGCTGGATTTGAGACATTAGGCGACCTTAATGTAACATTCTCGAACAGGAGTGACCGCAAGCGTGGTTGGAAAATAAGGACCTCCCCGGCTGAAACACGCTCCGTTCACCTAACATAATGACGCCCGTTTAGATGGCCGGGCAGCAAACGGCCCTCTTGATCGGGTCGGGGACGACGACGGTGGTGACCGGCGTTCGGATTCGGATACACATCCATCCCAGTCATCGTTCCACCATCCCACCCCATCCCCCTATTTGGTCGATACCGAAACGGAGCCGATGAACATCAACAAATACCGCACCGAACATTACCGTCGATCCGCAATCGAATGCGCGGGGAAAATGGGATTCATACCTTTCACGACCAAATTCAACACATCAAAATATTCCAGGCGATTCGATTTGCAGATTGTCAAGGACTGTGCGGATAGATTCACTCGAATTCAATTTGAACCGCCGCGGGCGCTGCGGTGGAAGCCGGTGGCGCGTGAGAGCGTGCATGTGTGAGTGTGACGCGTATAGCTGTAATGGACCCGCTGCGGGTCTAATGGGACAGAACAGCCGGGATTGCTGACCCGTTATCACCAGAGCCCGGTTTAATAGGATTGGGTCCTGCAACCCTTCCATAAACTACTGCGAACTGCGATTTGCTAGCTGAAGCGAATCCGCAAAGCGAATTTTCACTTCAAAATCCCTGTCTTAATCCGGAAAATGCCGAGATCGAACCGCCACTAAATTATACATTCTACGTATACCCACCGTGATAAAAAATTGACGCCGCCGACCGGCAGATTTCGACGCGCAAACTTTCCCATCCACAAGTTTTTCCAACTTTTCCCCGCGACGAAGCTAATTTTGCGAAAAATTAAGCAGCCCGTTAAATCGTATCTAATTATTTGAAAAACGCCCCCGAATAATATTAACACGCCGGCGTGCTCTCTCGATCAGACGTTAAACAAGTTTTCGAAACCAATCGACATGATGTTCAGCATGTGTAAATAGGTCCAAAATACACATTCCGCTAAATAACAAAAGCGCTTTAATTTAAACTCTTTTTGTTTGATGTTTTTAAACCCATTAGTGAAAATTAGCGAAGCAATTTGCCTTTACTTTTCTATACTTCAAAAATAATAGGTTTTTTAACATTACAAAAAATTTTTATATAAATTACATACATAAAGTTCTAGCCGCAAAATAAGATAGAATTATATTTCAGATAAGACTAGTGTTGGCTACTCACTTGTTAAATTTTGTTGGAATTGGCAGGGTCATAACTCATAAGTATACGTCGTCTAGAGGATTCTACTGATATAAACGCGCCGCTTCCCAAACACTGAAGCGTATGGTCAGTCGAGCGGTCCGCAAATTTAACTTTACTACCAAATATTTTGCGAGAAGAATATTTCTTGGGATTAAAGAACACCAGAGACCAAAAAGGAAATTCGTCAGGCAAAAATTAGAGAGGAGGAAATCAGCCCGCGAGATGTTCTTGCACCTAAAAATTATGTTTATTTGATTTCATTAGTTTAAAATTCAAAGTAATTTAGCTCAAACATGTGGCCAAGTATTCATGCAATTTTCTTTAAACTTCCAAAATGTTATGACCTCACAGTTTTCATGCTTTTAAAAATTATTAAGGCTAGTACCATTTTGTCCTACAGAACTACAGAGTCGTTAAAGTCAAAATTTTCAAATAATCACAGAAGCCGCCATTCTGAAACGAAAAAGCGTTGGATTTGCGTAAAAGTCTTCTATCAAATCTCCTTTTAAGATTTTCAAAATTACATTTCTGAAAAAGAAACCAGAAAAATATGCCTAACTTTCGTTTCCACTATTATACATTCCAAACCCCATTCAAGTCTCTTCATCCGTTTGGTAGTTATGAGGCGCACACTCATCAACACACCCAACAGGACACACATTTTTTAAAAACATTTTTAGTTCCTGAATGTCTAAAACATATATTTCCGTCAAAATTGCAAAATCGAAAACTTTCGTGAAATTACTTCGTATACTGAAAGCGTAGAAAAATAAAAAAAAATATATAAAGTTGAACTCGAAAGCGAGAACCCCTCTGGGAAGACTTTTGTTGGCCATATAACCGTGCTAAAATAATCCGGATGCACCGAGCACAAACTAGTACTCGGAAAACCATTATTAGCTACAATTAAAATCTAAAAGGGTAAAGCACTTGTACTTTATGTAGTTAATTTTAAACAGTATGAAATCTGAAGATTTGTATTACTTATTACATTTAGCAATATTATGAAGATGGCTGTGTTAAATGGGTTAAAAAACCACCTCTATTACAAAAATACAGTGGAGACAAAAACAAATATATTTTTGCAACATTTACCAGAGTACCTGTTGTGAAGCTTCAGCTTCAGGGTTACAATTGAATGTATATTTTGGATATGATATTGCTCTCTCCTAAACGAAATAAATTTAATAAATAAAATAACGTTTAAAAATTTCCTAGCGTTACTATTTTTAAGTATCATATTTCAAAACCCAATTAAAGTGGCTTTCATTGAGTAATGCTGCCTTTGAATTTAATAATAGAATAGAATACAGAAAAAATCGTGAATAAAGTAGATGAAATGAAAATTACCTTGATTTCGTTCATTTAATAGCCGTAACTAGTTTATATTTAGCAATCGTTTCAACTTCAGGCAATTTAATGTTTAATGTAATTTCTGCTACTTAACTTTTCCGATAAATTACAGTAATGTGATATTGGATTTACTGAGCTGTTTGTGATTGGAGCAAAACTATCAATTTCACGCTTCATCCGCCAAAATCAATTATTTCTAAACCTTCCCTCACCTCACAACGAGTAACGTAAATAAATATAGTTTATACGGCAATTTTTCAACTATATAATGTGAAATTATAACTCTCCTGATATTTCTCTTCACTTTTTTAAGCAAAACTGCTCGGTTAGATTTATTGGTTAACATTTCACCAGAAAATGTATTTTTTAAAGACTCGAATCTTGCTCAGTCACTCCACCCTCTGATCTATAGTCTCCCCTTGTAGATAAGCTTTAAATATGCTGTCTACGTTTTGCAAAGTTTCTTGAATCTTCGCGGCTGCAATTTTCAATCAAACCTGAATAATTTTTGCTAAATTTTGTGTAGAAAGGCGACGTTAACACGTTATTTTATCAATTACAGTTAGGATATTTAGGTTTTAAGGAATGTGTTTTGATATAATTATTGTGTTACGTTAAATATATTTTCAAGAAAACTGAAATTTAGTTTTAATGAACAAAAATCAATTTTCGGTATCAATTAAATCCTTGAAAATTATACTTTTAAAAAACTCTTGTATTCCACAATGGTACTATTTGAAAAAGTGATAACTTTAGGCCCTTCTAACAGACGCAAAAGTGTTATTTGTGTAACGAGTGAGCAACATGCCTGTTTAACGCAACGAGAGTAAAGATTTGTGGGGCGTGAGCCAAGCCTAACAATCACACGAACGAGAGCGCTGAAGACATTTCGCGCACAAGGTACGCACACTATTGTTTCTAATTCTGAATTGCTATAAAATTTAAAAAAAAATATTAATTTAATTGCAAAAAAAACTTTAATTTCGATTTTAAAACAGAGTAAACTTTTGGTAACTAAGGCAACGGTCATATTGTACTTACTCTTGAAGGGGTGTATGCGTTGAAAAGAGTAACCTAAAAAAGCAACCTTGTCAAAAAAAGAGCTTATTTCACACTGACATTAACGCGTAAAAGTCAACTTTTCCTGACAGTAAAAAATAGCTATTTTCTATCAAGTGCTACTTTGTCGTCCGATTAGGAAGTTCTCAGTCCGACGCGTAGTCGAAGGCTGCAATTTCAAGAAAGCGGCAACAGCACTTTGTGCTCGAGGTGCATACATGTGGCTACGATTTGGGCTGCAATTCCAAGAGAAGGACTAAGGCACTTTGTCTTCGAAGTGCATACATGATTTTATCTGCAATCGTTTGAAATTGCAGCCCTCGGCTACGCCTCGGGCTGAGAATATCCCAGTCGGGCGGCAATGTAGCACTTTGTCCTCTTGATACACAAATAGCTATTAAGTTCTGAAACAACAAGTGTAAATTATATAAAAGATTTTACTTTCAAAAATTTGGTTGTTGCCAAAATCTTATACACTTGGTATGGATAAACTCAAAATGATATACAGGTTCCAAAAATGAAAAATATGCAGACTGTTCTATTTTTAATAAGAAAGTTAAGGCCAGAAAACTGCACATTGCGTCGAACAATGTTATATTGACCAAATATTACACAATTTTATAATTAAATTTTAAATATAGGGGCGGTTTATCTCTTATTGACGCTCAGTAGTCTAAAACAATAAAAATATGCTTTTAAAAAACTTAATTTACACTCAAAAATTACGAAATGTTTCACAAGAAACGCCTGTTTAAACGCCGCGAAGTAGATTGAACAGTTTGAGAAATTGCAATTGCACTGTATTTCTATCTATTGATTAGTTGAAAAAAATAACATTGGGAAGGGGGGGGGGATGTAAACCAAGACAGATCTGCATTAATACCTATGCGTTTTACCATATTAGATAAATAAGGAGAAAAAAATTCTAAATGTTGTTGCAAATAGTCAAAATATGCAATAAAAATGTGCTATTATTCAGAAAAATGTATAAACCTGAATATGCAGATATATGCACATATGGGTGATATATGCAAAAATATGCCCTAAAAATAAGACTCGAAACGCATAAATTCTCAAACAGATTTATATCTGGTTCATTCCCAAAATAAATACTGATACCAAAAATTGTAAAATATACAGAGTGTTGTATTTGAAATAAGAATGTTGAGGCTATTTCCGGTGAAAACGGATGTACCAGAAAACAGAACATTACGTCAAATAATCATTTATTAACTCTATATTATGTATACTAAATTTAATTCTCATAGCCTAAAATATAATTAAAATAATAGGCGTGGATCAGCTTCTATTGACGCTCGGTATACTCTAAAAAAATATGCCGTTGAAAAGCCAAATATCTTCTAAGAACCGGCAAAATGATATTTATTGATTAGATCAATGACATTTGAAAGAATGTCAATTAAGGTGAAGTGGAGAGCTCTGAATTAGGATGCGTTTTCTATTACCATTTCAGGTTAAAAAAATATGATCCTAAGCAAGGGTAAAATAATACTAAAATGGTGTCATAGATATGCAATAAAATATAGTTTTATTCTAAATAGTTTACTGCAAACCTGAATATGCAGATATATGCACTTATGGGAGATATACGCAAAAATATGCACAATAACATATAAAGCTCAAACCGGATAGCTTCTCCCGAAACAGACTTATATCTAGGCCATTTCATTACCCGTTGCAAAGTTAAATACAGATTCCAAAAATGTTGAAATAGAAAAAGTTGAGGCTATTTCTAATGAAACCGGAAGTGCTAAAAAACTGCACATTACTTATTCATATATTAACCACATATTATACTTAATATATTTAAATATTAAAATATAATTTAAAAAATATAAAGATGTGCTCTTAAAAACTAAAGGTTTCCGCAGAAACTTACGATACTCCCTAATATGAACCGCTTAAAATGAGAGAGTACAATAAACGAAATGAAAAATTGTTTGCATTGCATTTATATTTATTGATTATTTTAATGGCAACAAAAAAATAATAATTGGGGTAAAAGTGCACAGCTCTGCATCATAATTATGCGTTTTTTATTGTCACAATTATCAGACAAATAAAGAGAAAAAAAATACTAAATGTTTTTAAAAATAGGCAAATATGCAATAAAAACATGCTTTCGTTGTAATAATTACGTAAAAACCTAAACATGCAGATATATGCACCTATGAGTGATATATGCAAAAATATGCCCTAAAATATAGAGCTCAAAACGCATTAATTCTCAAACAGATTCATATCTAGTCTATTCCTTCAAAGTCGCAAAAAAATACTGGTTTCAAAAATTGTAATATACAGGGTGTTCCATCTGAAATAAGATAGTTGAGGCTATTTCCAGTGACAACAAATGTGCTAGAAAACAACATTACGTCATTTAGTAATCCTGTAATAATATATACCAAATTTCATTTTCATATATTCAAATATAATTTAAAAAATAGGAGTAAATCAGCTTTTATTAACACTCTTCACCTTCAAAAAATGCAAATATGCAATTGCTTAAAATGACGAAATAGAATAAACTGAATTGTTTCCATCGTTTTATATTGATTAGTTCAAAAACAGTTGAAAAATAATGGTTGTGGTAAAAATACTGCTGCATTTTAATGCGTTCTTTTATTATTATATCAGATAAAAAAATACGTGAATCTAAATAAAAGAAAAAATACTAAACTAAACTACATGCAAATATGCAAAAATATGCCCCAACAAAAGGACTCAAAACGCATAGCTTGTCCTGAAACGGATTTACGTCTTATCCAGTCCTTTATCAGTAGCAAAGATTCTAAACCAGATTCTAAAAATGCAAAAATAATCAGGGGGGGTTTATTTGAAATACGATAGTTGAGGCTATTTCCAGTGAAACTGGAAGGGCCAGAAAAATGCTCATTACGTCAAATAATCATATATTCCGTTTATATTATATACCAAATTTCATTTTCATATCTTAAAATAATATTGTAAAAAACAGGGGCTGTTTAGCTTCCATCGACACCAGATATAATGTAAAATACAAAAATATGCTCTAAAATAATCTAAATTGATTCTAAAAAATTTCAAAAAACGAAGTAAAATTAACCAAATGAAAAATTAGTTGCATTGCATTTATGTTTATTGATTAGTCCAATAACGGTTGAAACAAACATACCAGTTGAGGTAAAAGGTACAGCGCTGCATTAATATGCGTTTTCTACTACCATATCAGAAAACATAAGTTGCGAACCTACATAAGGAAAAAAAATTCAAAATGTTATTGTCAAAATTAGGCAAACTGTGTAATAAAAATGTGCTTTTATCCTGAAAAACACCCTATAAATCTGGATATGCAAATGTCCTGAAACGGATTGGTATCTAGTCCATTCCTTTATCGGTCGCATGGAAAAAAAATCTGTCTTAGCACATTTTCGGTTGCCCTAGTAAGCACTTACTGTAGTTATAAATTCAATTAACAATTGTATCTTCAATCGCCAAAAAAAAGTAGAAAAAATTAAAGGCCATGATGATATTAGGAAATACCAGATATAAATCCATTAATGTTTAAATCCATTTCAACTATAATACGAAATGTGAGGAAAGTGCGTGGGTGTTCAACGGATTGGAGATATAAAAGACATTCTGTGGTATTGTGATTGAGGTCAATTTAGTGATTTACATCAAATATTCATGCATTTCCCAGGCATTCTTTGAAACGCGTCTAAAAAGGCATGTAAGTACATTTTCATGAATTCATCGAACTAAATTATACCTTTGCCTAAGTGCCGTGATTGAAAGGCCGAAACGTTCATTAAACTAAAATTAGGCCTGTGTAATAAAACGTTTCTATATTTTTTTAGCGTTTTAACAGTCAATCGACTTTAGGTACCTTATATTTTGGAAACAGACACAGGATAGGAGGCACGTCAATAAAATTTTATCTCATCCACTTTAAGCTAACGTCTTGCTTTTATAACCCTGACCGTTTTAACTTCATTCTTTGAGAAAAACTCCCGTCAACTACAGGACAAAACGGTTCGCGGTTTTTCTTTTCTTACACTTTAAAAGTTTTAACAAAATGAAATCGTTACACCTTTTAGTTGAATCCACAGAAGCCTCAATGAAATTAACGTGGGGGAGGTTAGCGAGATATTTTTGACTGCTTAATTAGTTTTTAATTTGCTTTTCATGGCAAAACTGGTCTATCCACAATTATAATCAAATTAAGGCCACTAACTAAGAATAAGTGGTTGTAAAATTACTCACAGGTTGTAATGCACGTCGGCCATGTTGGGTCGATGGAGTAGAGCCTTACGGAAGGCCTGTTCTGCCTCAGCCACCCGCCCTTGAGTGCTCAACACGCTGCCCAGATTTCCATAAGCTGAAAGAAACAGTTTCGTGAAAATTAAAGCCCTAAAGAGTTGTTGTCAACAGCGGCACAAAAAATCCTGATAAATCTCCGCGAAATCCTTGTCAGAATAATTCCTTCGCATTATGGGGTAGGTGAATGTTGACGTGAAAAACATGAAATCCCAATTCAACCAGAAAGCCGTAACGATGCAACAATGTGTGAAAAATGACTCCGATATGATTTAAGATTCGACTGACTTCGGGTCTGACCTGGGTCATTTGTTATTTGAATTCACAACACTTGAACTTGCGAACGTAGATGACGTGACATAATATAATATTAAAAATCGTCTGGGAGATAAAAATTATTTCTTCTTCTCGCTAGCTCTTCTCATTTGTCGTTTAGGTTGACTGATATTAAATTTCAAACCTGCCACTTAAGAATTACCATAAAAGCAAATTCTATTTTAATAACCAGAATTTGTTGGCAACTTTTTACAGTTTCCTTATATAGACAACACAACAAAAGTGACGCCATCTTAAATCATTTTTTTGTTCTTCAATTTTTATCTCATATTTATTTATTCGTTCCGATATTTTTTATTTTTTACATTGAAACTTGGTCACATTTACTAGATTATAAATTTAGTTAGTTTCTTTTAGGCGCTGAAGATGTTGTTTTCTATTGAAAACAAATTTAGTGGATAGGTTGATAGGCTTGATTTCAAACTTCTACATTCGCAGAAGCTTATTTAATTGTCTAAGTTCTTTAAACCAACTCTACCCTAGCCACTAAATTTCTCAAGCTTGTGACTCGTTACGGAAAGTAAATTTTAGTGACGAAATAGAAACAGTTCCTGAATAACTAAGGGAACCGCAACGGCAGTGGCAGTTTAAATTGATGTTTAATATACACCAACCAAATTGAACCTTTATCTTAATGAAATATCTTTAGTTGAACATTTCGGGGATGCACAAAAAATGTCAATAATCTAAATCCTGTAGCAGTCGCTAAGGGGGAAAGAAATTATTCAAAACAAATTGGTTTAAATATTAAATCCAATAATAAAATTAATGTAGTACATAACTCGTGTCATGGAAAAGTTGTTTGAACTTTTATATATCTACATATTCCCACATATTAAAAAGTGCAAGTTATAAATTATGCTAAGTAATATCCGGTGATAAGTGAAAACGTAGAAATTGTAATGTAATACGAAAAGCTAACACACCAACTAACTGGCTACTTTGTTGGGAAATGCGTTGTTTGCAATTAGAAGTTCAAGCAACTTGTGGACACGTGCATCAGCTAGTAAACGACAGTAGGAAAAAGACAAAGGACAGAAAATCTTAATTCCCTTGGAGGGGAAAAGTTTTGCTAAGAAAGGACGCGAAAACAATTAGTCAGTTCGGGTTTACATCTTGAAGACAAAAAGTCAGTTTTTACTCGTACTCGCGAAATCGGTTTCTTTATTAAAGTAAATTCAAAATCTAAGTCCATTATTAAGACTTAATACATCTGGTTATTTTATAAAAATAAAATTCAAAGTTAAAACAGTGAAACTATCAGCCTAACTCAAATAAAATCATTCGTATCGTCAATAAAAGTACTTGTGCCAACTACCCAATTCAGGGGCGTTCTCATTCGAATTCCGTCGGAGGGCAATTAAGGATTCTGTCAGGTCAGAAAAGTCTAAAATAATTGCACTAACATTTATTATATTAACTAATTGGTATCTTGAGAAAAATTGAAGTAAAGATAAATTTAAATATTTTCTAATTGGTCAATACCTTATTCAAACATTCAGAGTTTAGTTCTAATTCTTTTCAAATTTAAATTTAAGTCGCTGAGAGCAATCAGGCTTCTCATTGTGCTGTAAAAACCTAGCCTCTCCTCTGGAGCGGTCTTCTATAATTAAAAATAAACTACATTATATTTTACTTATTTCTTTTGTTTTAATTTCCATTATTAAATCTCTTTTCAGGTCTCCTTAAGGGAAGATTATTTGTTTACTTTAATTTAACTATTTTGACGCTACGGGAGAAATCCCAAATAATCATAATCCTAAAAATAATACTTGTATGAATTTGGTTTAAACAACTCTTTTAAAAATTAAAGTGCATATTTCAGGATCCTGTATAGTTGGCTAGATATAAGCTTAATATTCCAGGAGCAGTCCCGATCGTCGGCCAGTTACCCAAAAAAAGGACATTTAGTATTTTCAGATTCTCACCCGTTCCAGGGTGTATTACAATAGCTCCAGGGGTATTACAATGGTGGCAGCGGAAAACAAAAAACTACCCTTATAATCTATAAAGGTGGTAGCTAAACTATGTAAAATTTTTTTTCGAAAAATTACAGGAACGCCAACGAAGAGGAACAATTTCAGCAGAAAGATTCGTTTTGTACCGTCGGAACCGAGAAATTTTTTGAAACATTTTTGATTTTCAGGTCGCTTGGAGAATTTTATCGTTACAGGTTATTTTTATTAATTAATTACAGCAATTGAGGGAGCTTGCTGATTTTCCAGAAATTTTCTTGTTGGTTTACCTAGCATTTTAACTGCAAATTAATTATTGTCGCCGTGTTGTACAAAGTTGGAAAAGCCAACATCTTTTATACACTTATTCATAGTTGTATTATATAAATTAACAGCTTCAAAACCTAAATATTTTTTTTTGGAACAACAAAATTATTTTTTTTGGACAAGTGGCTTAGTGGCACAAGACACCTTTGCCTTTATCTGTCGGCTGAGTCTGGCCGGTGGGCTTCGTCGCTTGTCTGAAAAGAAAATCACCCCTTTATAAAAAGCTCACGTGCTGTTTTCTGCACAAAGTTACTAAGTGGCATTAGACTACTAATTGCCTTAATTCATATCCTGAGTCTGGGATTGAACTCTAGTATCTTGTCAGAAATTAGTACACGCTACAGGGAATTTTTCATAAAATTAATTCACGAAAATTTACGCTTCAAGTAGCTATCGTAGTTACGGTACACAAGGTAATAGGAGCCTTACCTCATTCGAAGACGCCAAAATCACGAAAAATCGTGGTGTGGTCATACGAAAAATTTGGTTACATTATTGTAGGGCCAAAATAAATTATCCCTTGTAAATAAACCGCTATACAGCACTCTTAAAACACAAAAATCAATTTTTAATTCTCAAGATACCTAATGAATGTGTAAAATAGTACTAACCATTGCAGGAAACTAACAAACTTTATTTTAATAATTATTGTGTATTTGTAATTTTGGTAAAAATTTTTTTTTAACAGGAATTATTTACGTTTAAAATAATTTTATTGACGTATGGTATAATTGTGTGTATTTTGATTAGCATTTTATTAACAGGAAACACTTACATTTAAAAACACCTTAAATATTTAAGTGCCGTCGGACTGAGAAAAATTCGTAAACTTATTTCGTAACTTTTACCTACTATTTCTAAATTAAATAAAGTTAACAAATAATATAGGAAAAAAATGCCAGATCCGTCTACGACAATCACAGGTCCAACGGGAAGTACCAATGTACCCCCGGCGCAAACATCACCCTTTATCACGATGGGTATGTTAGCGAACACAATAGATAGTTTTTCTGGACAACAAAACGTTAGGGAATATTTTGAAAAATTAGATTTACGAGCAGAATTAGATGGGTGGACACCAGAGGTAACACTAAAACTTGTTAAATTTAGACTTACAGGGGACGCTTATAAATTTTACAAATCAGACCCAGAAATTTACAACGAAACAAATTATTTAGCATTTAAAAACAAATTTTTTGAGAAATTTTTACCTGCTATAATTCCAGGACAAGCTTTATTACGGCTTAGCAAATGTTTTCAACGTCATGATGAAACAGTTGCAAATTATGTAATTAGGTTAAAAACATTAGGCACCGAAATTTTGACTGAAGATTTAAAAAACGCACCTCAAGTCAATATTCCTGGGTTAAAACAAAAATGCCAAGAGTTAATTTTAAATCAGTTTAGAATAGGGCTTAAGAAAGAATTGTTGAAAAATTTAACTCCATTATTAATGCGAACCCAAGATTTAACAATAGAAAAAGCCGAAACTTTTGCAAAACAGTTTGAACTTTCAGATTTAATGTTAAATAGTAGAAATCAAACATCTTCGGCAGTAATGTCAATTCAAACACGTCAATGTTTTTACTGTGGGAAAAATAACCATTTTTCTAGGGATTGTAGGTTTAAACAAAACACGGATAGGCAAAATTCAAATTACAACAATCAAAATCACCCAAATTATAGATCTTCTACACAAAATTACACACAACAAGGACAAACTTATAGGAAAAATCAATTCACCACAACTCGTCAGAATAATTATAATAACCAATATAAAAATAATTTTTCGGGTAATAACAAAACATCATACAACGCAGATTTTAGAAATTCGTCTGCAAATCAACAAAATCTGTATAGAAAAAACACGGGAGCGTACCCTAGGACACCAAATTGGCAACCAAATCGAGGAAATTTTAACCAACAAACACAACAATTTAATTCGAACAGCAACAACTTTAAACAGAAAGCGCAACAATCATATTTTAATGGCAACAATTATAAACAACAACTGCAACGTCCCTCAACATCGAGCAACAATTACAATCAAACACCGCAACGCCAAGAATATCAACAGGACCGTACAAGAAAAATTAATGTAACACCGGTCGAAGCTTTAAACATGACCGGGCTCTCTCTGCAACCCCGAGAGAAGAGTCTTCAATAATTATAAATAATTCTGCAACAACACCCACCACATATTATATTCCACAATTAACCAAATTTAATACTTTAGAATCACCCAGCATCGTGTATTTATATGTAAATGGTATTAAAAGAAAATTTTTGCTAGACAGCGGATCTGCCATCACAATTATAAAAGAAACGGCAGTAAATAAAGAAGACGTAACAGACGCTGGTGATATTTTATTAGCAGGAATCACAGGTGAGGGTTTACCGGCCATTGGTATGACCACAATAAATTTTGGAACCCAACCAAATAACGTGAACTGCATATTCGACGTAATTGTGTGTGGAAATAATTTAGTGGTAGACGCAACAGGAATAATTGGCCGAGATTTATTAAGAAAAAGTAACGCTATTATAAATTATCAATCAAACGAACTAGAAATCTGGGGCCAACAAATTCCAATAAGGTATCAATCAGAAAATAGTTTTGCAAGTAATTATAATTTTACGCAGGGGTCCAAACAAGACAATCAAGCAGAAGGAAGGAAAATAAGTAACTATGAGTTAGTTACGGAAAATTCATCTTACTGTGGAAAAGAAGAAAAGAAAAATGAAGTGCCAGGACAAAATCAATACGATTTAGAAGAAAATGAAGAATTTTTTGACGCTTTAGAAGACGTCGCAACATACACTGAAAATGAAGATTTTTACTACCCCATTTCAATTAAAAAGAATCATCATAACTGCACCAAAGAAAATGAAGCATTCATCGAATCGAAGGAAGTAAGTAAAATTGGAAATACCTTCTCTGGTGAGAACGGAAAACCAAATCAGAAAAATAAGGTTACATTAGAAAGTGTACCAAATGCAAATAAGCAAAGAAAACGCGGAAAAACATTTTCTGGAGAGAATGAAACCGCAAACTTCCAAAATAAAGTTGCAATGGAAAAAGCAACAAAGGAAAAGCATGAAAGAAAATGCGTACAAACTTTCTCTGGAGAGAAGGGAAACGCAAATTATGGGAAAATATTTCCTATAGAAGAAAAATTCGGAAACACATTCTCTGGTGAGAATGGAAATCCGGAAAATGAAATTAAAATGTTAAGAGAAAACGGTAAGAATAAAAAGATGAAAAATAAAAAAGTACACTTCGAGGAAATTTTACGTGCAGAAAATGAAATTAAAATTCAAAGTCCAAGAAAATGTTTAAATCAAGATTTTGCAGTAACAACAATAATTCAAGAAAATGGGTATTTATCGGAAGATGAAGATAAGGAAGATTTTCAAACAAATTTTATAGAACGACAGAGAATTTACCGCATGAATAAAACTTGCGACGAAGAAAACAAATTAAGAAAAAATTTTAGAGCCGATCCTGTACATGCCAACAATGGAAACGAAACTCAAGCAACCAAAGCACATACAGCAGCAACTCAACAATCGGGATCTAACATATTGGATTACGGCAATTTAGAAGAAACTACAGCGCAACAATTAAACTTAAACAAAATAAATTTTAAAAATAACTTAACAAATTTTAGGGACTTTAATACAAATAAACAAGATTTAAATAAAAATAACAATATAATAAAATTAGCCGAGGACTTAGTTATTCCTCCATGGTCTGAATTAAATTGTTTAGCCATAAATAAAAATGTTGATGAAATTTCAGAAAATTTTATCGAACTTGAACCAAATCAAACAGGAACAAACGGAGTTTTCGCAGCGCATACTTTAGTAAATAACACCAAAGTAGTAGTTATTCGGTTAATAAATTTAAATAAACATGAAGTATTTTTACAAAAAAATTTAAATATAGCAAACGCGTATCCAGTTTCAAAAATTTTAGATAAGGAAGAGAGAAGCACAACCTTCAACATAAACAAAATTGGAACAACTGATAGTAATTGGATAGATGAAAATTTTGATTTTTCACACTTGGATAATCATGCCAAAGGATTACTTTACGAATTAATCGGAAGATACAGAGATATTTTCTGCGAAGGTGATGGACAACTATCGAGCACAACGGACATTACGCATCAAATTATTTTGGGAAATGAACAACCAATTAATAAACGTCCATACAGAATTCCGCATTCTCAGAGGGAAATTTTAAGAAAAGAAATCGATCGACTTCTAGAAGCAAACATTATTAGACCTTCAAACTCACCGTGGAGCGCACCAGTGGTACTAGTTGTGAAAAAACAAGAAAATGGTGAAGAAAAAATTAGAATGTGTATCGACTATCGCGCGTTAAATGCAGTAACCAAAAAAGACGTTTTCCCCCTACCAATTTTACAAGACGTCACGGATCATTTAGGAAACTCAACTTTATTTAGTGTCTTTGACGTTACTTCAGCTTATCACCAAATTTCAATGGAACAAAACAGCATCAAGTATACGGGGTTTTCTACACCTGATGGACACTGGGAATTTTTGAAAATGCCATTCGGACTTTGCAATAGTCCAATGACCTTTCAAAGATTTATTTCATTTACATTAAGTGGTTTAATAGGAGACGTTTGTTGGGCGTACTTGGACGACATTTTAGTTCACAGCGCTAAAGGAATTGAAGATCACATCCGTAAAATAGGTTTAGTTTTCGAAAGATTACGACAAGCTAACATTAAACTTAAACCAAGTAAATGTAAATTAATAACCACAGAAGTTAAATATTTAGGACACATCATTACTCAAGAAGGATTTAAACCGGATCCAGACAAATTATCATCAGTTAAGAAATTTCCAATACCAAAAAATGTAAAGAACATACGACAATTTTTAGGATTAGTTGGATGGTATAGAAGATTTATTCCAAATTTTGCAAAATTAGCAGCACCATTAACCAACCTTACGAAAAAAGACGTCAAATTTAAAATCACCGAGGAAGAACTAGAATCAATGGAGAAGCTCAAAACAGCGATCACATCGGACAGCGTTTTATGCTACCCAGACTTTTCCAAACCGTTTATTTTAGCAACAGATGCTAGTAACACGGGAATGGGGGCAATTTTAAGCCAAATCCATAATGGGTTTGAAAAACCAATAGCTTTTGCTAGTAAAGCTTTTAATAAAGCCGAGAAAAACTATAGCGTTTCAGAAAAGGAATGCTTAGCGGTAATTTTTGGTATTAAACAATTCAGATGTTATCTTTATGGAAGGAGGTTCAGCATCTATACGGATCACCGACCACTCCGGTGGATTTTTTCGCTCAAAGATCCTACATCTAGGCTCGCAAGGTGGAGCTTACTTTTAGGGGAATATAATTTCGAAGTAATATACCGACCCGGAAAGAAACATGGTAATGTAGACGCATTGAGTAGAATTTATGAAGAAAATCCAAAAACAAATTCGATAGAAAACGCCAAACCACCGATAGAATTCCAAGATTTCATGAAAATTATAAAAGAAAACGAAATTATTAGCAGCAACGTATTTGAAAAAGAAGGAAATTTGTTTCACTGTCCAGAACACTACGCATTAGCACACTGCGTATCCGAAGATTTTGAAATGAGCAAAGGAATAGCAGCACAATTTAAAGAAATTTATGGTTCAGTGGAGTTACTACTCAATCAAAATAAAAAGTTAGGTGAAGTGGCATCCTTACAACTACCAGAGCGAAATATTTACTATTTAATAACAAAAACAAAGTACCTACATAAACCAACGTATGAAACCTTGTGGTATACATTACACAATCTAAAAGAATGTATGTTAGAAAATCAAGATACGTTTTTAGCCTTACCACGTATTGCGTGCGGATTAGATAAATTAAAATGGCCTATAGTGTCTGAAATCATCAAATTCGTATTTCACAACACACCAATAACAGTAGTTGTTTACAATTGGGACCAAAAAGACATAACTGTCGGTACAATACAGCAGGTTGAAACGATCGCAACACCAATATGGGACCGCGAAGTCATTCAGAAGGAACAACAAAAAGATCCGTTCTGCAAAACTATACTAAGTCAAATACAGGAGGAAGATGAAAATTTTGGATTTTATCAAGACAACGAAGGCATCTTATACAAATCAGATGGAATTATAGACGCATTAGTTATACCAAAAACTTTTGTGAAAAAAGTACTGCATGATTTTCACGATTTACCATTCGTAGGACACCAAGGTCAAGGCAAAACGCTAACGCTAATAAAATCTCGTTGTTTTTGGCCAAATATGAAAAACGACATAATTAACTACATATCACAATGTCACTCATGTAATCAGAGGAAAACCTCACCCCATTTCAAGAAAGCACCTCTTCAAAATTTTCCAGAAATTTCCACACCGTTTGAACGCTGCTCAATGGACATAACAGGTCCATTCGTAACTTCATATAAAGGAAACAAATATTTATTAACGTTTATCGATCATTTTTCAAAGTACATCGAACTCATACCAATACCAGATCAAAAAGCTGAAACCGTAGCACAAGCATTTTTCACCAATGTTATAGCTCGTCATGGTACACCTCAAAAACTCATTACAGATCAAGGCACCAATTTTGTTTCAAAACTTTTCAAAGAACTTTGTAGAAAACTTAACATTGAAAAACTACAAACATCAGCATACCACGCAATGGCGAATGGAGCGATAGAACGCGTCCATAGGGTCTTAAAAGATTTTTTAAGTCACTACGTAAATAGGACACAGTTGAATTGGGACGATTGGACAGATTTTATGCGAATGGCGCATAACATGTCTGTTCATAGTTCCACAGGTTACAGTCCGTATTTTCTACTTCACGGCAGGGACCCAACATTTCCATTGGATGAAATAATAAAACCAATGGCGATAAAATACGATACAGATGAAAACTACGTATCCGAAATGATGAAAAGATTAAATATAGCATTTACAAATGCTGCCGAAAATATGAAAATATCCGCAGAAAGAAGGGCAGTATATTACAACAAGAATACCGAAAATAAAAATTTTAAGTTAGGAGACTTAGTTTATTTATTCGATCCCAGCACAAAAATAGGTATTTCAAAAAAATTAACAAAACCTTGGTTAGGGCCGTACCGAATCGTAGAAATTAAAGGACCAGTAACTTACAAAATTAAAGAATTAAACAAAAATAAAGAGCAAGTAGTTCACGCCAATCGATTAAAATTATTAAAACCAGATAAAGAGCAAGTAAGCCCAGAAGGAAACCAAGAAGACAGCCAATCAGATAATGAAGATGAAGCAAACAACCCACTAAATAGTTGGGATGCTATCACGGAAGTCGAAGAAGGCGTAAAGCCAGAAGACGTTACGTTAACAATTTTACAGGGTTTAGACTGTCAAAGGGCAGCTCAACAAAGACAACAACAAACGAAACGTCGAAATTGGAGACTAGATATTAATAGAGAAACAAAGAAGATGGTAAAAGAAAATGTACAAAATTTAGGTAATGTAGGAAATTTAGGTTCAGTAACGCAAGACGGAGTAAGAACTTCGGCACGTAGACGATTACGTTCAAACACGTAAAAACAAAAACAAAAACATTATAAATCATATACCTCATGGTTCATCTTGGAAACATGAGCGAGCAAAATAACATTTTGCATAAAAATAAATAAAAATCGCACGAACAACACTAGGTCAGATCATAAGACGTAGGGTTCTTCGTGAACATTGGCGAAACTCATGGTTCACTTTAGAAACATGACCCCAAAATAAAAAAAAAATTTTTTTTTACATAATTATTTAACATAATTATAGATATAAGAATAGGAAAGTAAGTAATCATAAGAATTTTTTTCATTGTTCAAAGTTATGCTAAGGTAGTGAAGATATTTTTAAATTATAGGAAAATGGGACCCAAATTGCTCGTACCGTTAGTGTTTTTAATAATATGTGCATTAATAAAACAAGTGTCAGTGCTTATCGCGTATGACTGTGAAAATGCGAACAATAACATGACAGTGGTTTCAATTCAAGATGTGGCACCGTGCCCGGATGAACGGAAGGAATACAGCGAGAAGCCAACAAAAGTGAGGGTAATACAACGAAATGAATTCAAACAACAAAAGGTTATAGCCTGTTTAATCGAGGTTACAAGAATAATACAACATTGTGGAATGCACTCACACACGTCTGCCGTCTCGGGAGGTGTGTCAACGTTCATTAAATTTATTGGAAGAGTGGAATGTCAGAATGTACATCGATACAGGTCAATAAAAATTTTCAATCAATTAGTTGGAGGAATCACCTTGAATGGAACAACTACGGCATCATTAACAATTTTGGGAAGTCTAAAGGATGACAGCAGTTGTGAAGGTACTACCTACAATGAAAATGGCCATTCCTGGTCAAAAGTAATTGTAGTAGCAGCCATAAAAATTCACGTTGAAGACTATTTAGCAACCGTAAAATTAAATGACAACGAAATCAGTTTGATAGATGGAATAACCTGCAACTACGTAGAAGGATACTGTATGGATTCGACATACGGAGAAACTGTCTGGGACTACTCGCCGGAAACATCATGTGATGGAGGCTTAACATCTCTGTTTGAAGGACCAGCAGTAATAGTCACCAACAAAAATCAACCAACTGATCAAACACTAGTGGTAGAACAGGGAGACAAAATATTCGCCCTGTCACTCGTAAAAACAATCACTTTATGTGGATTCGAAATTTGGCAATCCGAACACCCAAAAATAGTAGTAACAATAAACACAAATGGAACGTCCATACAACCAAAAATGGACTTGATTCCCAAAAACACAGATATGTTCAGCTACATTAACAGCAAGTTATTATACATTGAACAAGCATACAAAAGAACCACAAGTCAAGTATACACCAGTACAGTGCACAGAAGATGTCTACTTCATAGAGAAATCATAAAAAACCGATTGTTAATCGCCCCACTCTCTCCAAATGCGTTAAGTTCAATCATTAAAAACAAATTGGGTCACGTGGGAAGAGTATTGGGAGAAGTCCTGTACATAATGCAATGTACACCAAAATTAGTCGAAATTAGACGCACAGAAAATTGCTATCAAGAATTACCTATAATGGTAAATAACAAATCACGATTCATGTCGCCAATCACACATCTGATCCAAAAACACGCTGAGCAAGTGGAATGCAACGCGTTAACACCATCGCTTTATTATATTGATGGAAAATGGGTAGGACTAACACCTCTACCCTTAGAAAAAAACCCACCACAACTTTTGGGAGTAGAAGCAGAAGATAACTTACAATTCAAACCAATCCAACCATTAGGAGTTAGTGGCCTGTACACTCAAGAAGAAATAGCAAAAGTGCAAAGAACTTTAAATTTTGGAATAGAAAGAGCAGCAGTCGAAACAATGCTAACATTCAAATTAAATGGGATAAACAACACAGACTATCAAGGTTATTCAACCCTGCACCTCTTTGATGGAGCAGAAATTAAGAAACTAGCAAGGAACACCCTACAATATATTTGGGGATGGTTCACAGACATCGGAATGTTTATGAGCGGATTAATAGGATTTTATGTAATTCTAAAAACACTAAAATATTTACTGGGAGTCATATTAAATGGCCTAGCAATTTACAAGACAGTAGGTTGTGGCATAGCTCTGCTAGCCAGTATTTGGAACACATTGGCACTGTGGATAGTACATAAACACCACACGCAACAAAGCAAATCCGCAGATTTAGAAGCACAATTAAATATCCCAACGCAACTATTACCAGGATCATCGATGGAAATAATAACAACCCCGACGTCATCCCAACCCCTACCATCAGCACCGTCAACCACAACTTTAACTACAGCATACCCCAACATAGACCATTGGACCGCAGCAATGATAACGCAACACAACGACCAAGCGCAAAAGAACAGTGTAGTGGAAAAGTGAAATAAAAACAGCAGTGAATCCATGGCCTTTCTTTGTGAAAAATTAAAATACGTTAGTGCACGGTACGAAGCAAAAATCGAAACCAATGACTTTTACGGACCAGAAAAGACTTACAAATTTTAAACATAAGGGGAAAGTAGATTAGAAAGCAACATTTGGGAAACTAGATATAAATGATAGAACTAAGTAAGTAATAATAGGTAAACTAGAATCGAAGTCATCGTAGTAGTTTACCATTACAGAAAAAAAAACATTTGCAAATAGCAAATAAATTCCCTCTGTGGGCTGGGGGTAGAATAGGTCCACAGTATTTCCTGCTTGAAGTAAGAGGCTTCTAAAAGGGAAAAAACCTTTTCGGCTCCAAATTTCCGAAACTCAATTCGGCACCAAAAAATTCACTTTTTCTTTCTTCTAACATTTCATTCTGATTCAGAATAATCTGTTCTTTCATCATCCCACGTTGGATCGAGAACATACAACTTAGTTGTTTTTCTTAATCCCAACCTGGTTCAATAATACTTTCATCTACTTGTCTAGAAAGGAGAAAAAATAAGGGATCTTCTTCAAAAGCTTTGTCATAAGCTGGTAACTGGCCTCTTGTGAATCCATTTCCCGGTGGTAGGTGACTTAAATTATTGAGTATCGACTATATGAGAGCTTTTCTTAGCCCATAATCTTTATAATAATTTTTTTTTAATATATATATCATACAGTTAAAGCCTACAATTATAATAATAATTTGCCTGTGTATGGATCAGAATCCCACACAGGGACAACAAATTGGGTTTCGTGTTGCAAGATCGACATCCTGTCACTGCCGGGACCAAGATGGGGTTGCACATTGTAGAACCTACATCCCATCCCAGGGATCGAGATTGGGTTTTACTTTGTGTAATCTACATCCCACCCCCGGGACCAGGACTAGATCTTGCATTGCGAGACCTACCCCCACGTAGGGGTTACCCAACCTAAGGTTACAAATAAATAAGCAATTATGAATTGCAGGATGGTGGAGTACACTATGGCTAAGCAACAGGTACAAAGAAAAAAAAAAAAAAAAAATTTTTTTTTAGCAACGTAGAATATTAGTATACATAGAATGTAAACAATAGCATGTAAACAGTAGGGAGTAACTTTAAGTTTGTACTTAAAAGGAAGACAACTCCAAAAGAACTTGCCTTCTTTTTTTTAAGGGGGGAGTGATGTAGCAGTCGCTAAGGGGGAAAGAAATTATTCAAAACAAATTGGTTTAAATATTAAATCCAATAATAAAATTAATGTAGTACATAACTCGTGTCATGGAAAAGTTGTTTGAACTTTTATATATCTACATATTCCCACATATTAAAAAGTGCAAGTTATAAATTATGCTAAGTAATATCCGGTGATAAGTGAAAACGTAGAAATTGTAATGTAATACGAAAAGCTAACACACCAACTAACTGGCTACTTTGTTGGGAAATGCGTTGTTTGCAATTAGAAGTTCAAGCAACTTGTGGACACGTGCATCAGCTAGTAAACGACAGTAGGAAAAAGACAAAGGACAGAAAATCTTAATTCCCTTGGAGGGGAAAAGTTTTGCTAAGAAAGGACGCGAAAACAATTAGTCAGTTCGGGTTTACATCTTGAAGACAAAAAGTCAGTTTTTACTCGTACTCGCGAAATCGGTTTCTTTATTAAAGTAAATTCAAAATCTAAGTCCATTATTAAGACTTAATACATCTGGTTATTTTATAAAAATAAAATTCAAAGTTAAAACAGTGAAACTATCAGCCTAACTCAAATAAAATCATTCGTATCGTCAATAAAAGTACTTGTGCCAACTACCCAATTCAGGGGCGTTCTCATTCGAATTCCGTCGGAGGGCAATTAAGGATTCTGTCAGGTCAGAAAAGTCTAAAATAATTGCACTAACATTTATTATATTAACTAATTGGTATCTTGAGAAAAATTGAAGTAAAGATAAATTTAAATATTTTCTAATTGGTCAATACCTTATTCAAACATTCAGAGTTTAGTTCTAATTCTTTTCAAATTTAAATTTAAGTCGCTGAGAGCAATCAGGCTTCTCATTGTGCTGTAAAAACCTAGCCTCTCCTCTGGAGCGGTCTTCTATAATTAAAAATAAACTACATTATATTTTACTTATTTCTTTTGTTTTAATTTCCATTATTAAATCTCTTTTCAGGTCCCCTTAAGGGAAGATTATTTGTTTACTTTAATTTAACTATTTTGACGCTACGGGAGAAATCCCAAATAATCATAATCCTAAAAATAATACTTGTATGAATTTGGTTTAAACAACTCTTTTAAAAATTAAAGTGCATATTTCAGGATCCTGTATAGTTGGCTAGATATAAGCTTAATATTCCAGGAGCAGTCCCGATCGTCGGCCAGTTACCCAAAAAAAGGACATTTAGTATTTTCAGATTCTCACCCGTTCCAGGGTGTATTACAATAGCTCCAGGGGTATTACAATCCGGAGAAGAAAATTGAATTTCCTGATTTCCAAATAACCTCGTTAGGAACCTGCAGTTTGCTCTTCATTGATTAGATTCCTCTTAGCAGTTGATGGGTTATTGCCGTAAAAATTAAATGAGTTTCGTTAGCTTCGTTTGTGTAAAACAACAAAATTAAAGCCTTTCTGTTCGATTTTGATTTGCTGTTGTGAATGGAATCGAAATCAATTTTAATAAACTATTATTTTTGTAAAATCATGACTAAAATAAATTTTGTAACAGGTTCTTGGTTTATTTTTAAGTTTGAATAGATATCGCATTGAAACGATTTGCATTTTCAAAGCTTAGGAAACAAACTCCTGATATCTATAACATATTTTATTCTGCAGCACTTCCATGATATCAAACAGTTTTGAATGAAAATATAAACAAAAACGAGCAAGAAGAATAAATCGGCTTATGGTTGCGGTTTTGAAACTCCAAAACATTAAATATGACATACCTTCAAAAAGAATATTACTTTTTATGCCAGATGTTTTTTTTTAAACTAAAAGCACAGATACATCTGCCTTTTATGTAAAGGATTATCCTCAAAGCATTGAGCACAAACATTTTTTGTGAAATTTATGATCTGAGGATGAAAATGTTTGATCCGTAAAAAAAGGTAAAAACCTCTAAATAATTTTTTGTAAGAAACCAAAAATATTTTACACAACTCCTGCTTATTTGTTTTTAATCGGGTATACTTTTGAAATGTTTTTATTAATCTCGCATGGACATATCGTGTGCGATTGGCGTATAACTCAGATCTGAACAAACGTTCCATAAATGAATATTAAATTCCTTCCGAATTCCCGAGCGGTTCGCTTTGCCTTATCCTCTTATTTTATGCCGCATCCCACAATGGACTCGGCAAATATGTATAACAGTGGAACAAAGTATAATTTATATATAATTGGAATAGTTTAGTACTTCAAAGAGAAGTTGAGAACAAAGCAATTAAATTTGCCAAAGTGGTACAACATCATCTGGGGCCGAGATGAACCGCATAACGAGGAGAATCTTGGCGTCCAAAGAAAAGTAGAAACTTGTGGCACACACAAACCGTTCGTGTTATTTGAAGTCAGGTTACTGCAAAGTTAAACAGTTTCTGACATTTCTCGAGTAGTAAATAGATTAATGCTGCACGCGATGTTGAAATGCAGAAGATATCCTCGAGAAATGAATAATTGGATTAGTTAAAGTTGTGTTCGTTTCTTATGTAGGACGAATTTAAGCACGCATGGATTCATTTAATACGATTAAATATTTGACAGCGCATCCATGGCGTGTATTTTACTAATAAACTCTTTGCCTTCATGAAAATCGCTTACCTTTAGGGGAATTGATGGATATAGCTGATCGGTATAGAGCCTCTTCGTTGACCCAATCTCTATTCCGTAGGACCGTTTTCGCTGTGAAGCAAACGGAGAGCACCACTAGGCCGACCACCACGCAGCACCGATATTTCCGAGTGTCCCAGAGTTTAGCACTCCCCAACCCCAGTAACAAACACAAACCCGCACTAGGAAGATAAAGCACGCGCTCCGCCACCACGAACCCCACGTAAAATAGCAGATTTGTAGCTGGAAGAAACGGTAGGGCCAAGAAAGCCAGTCCTAGCAGTATGGCAACACTGTTACCCTGAGATCTCCTCCTTCCCCGGCTCTTGGGAAGTGCACGTGACGGCACCCGAATACACACACACGTGGAGTACATACTCATGCTGTTGTTGTTATTGCTTGTTCGACACGACGCCGAATGCAGTTCTGATAAGCTTTGATGGCACACGGGACAGGAACATATCCAGGTTTTAGCGTCGCTCGCTATAACTAAAGCTGCGGTGGCGTTATCACGACGCCCTTTGGCTTTCACTACTGAGGAAGTCTCTTCTTTAAACACTTTCTTTGCACAGTGTCTGACGAGCAGACCTAAAGTCAAATAGAACAGCATGGACACGCAATTGCGTGGATCGCGAAGCGAAGTGATGCGAGGAATCGCGTCCATTCCCCAATCGAAGCTCAGTGAATTCGGATACAAAAGTAGTCCAAAATTGAAGACGGGCAAGTAAACGAAAGTAAGAAGACGGGTCAGGAGATGGGGTGCACGAGCCGTTGGATTGTCCGCCGTCGAAAATTGTGGAGTTCGTACTTGCAGTCGAAGCAATAAGAGCACCACGGCCGCTGAACTCAACAGTACCGCGCTGCGCCACTGCCTCTGAAACAATGAAAACAACCCCTGTTATTGTTAGGGATTAATCGTTACCTGAGCGCGTTGTTGCATCAGTTTGTTCTGCTGTTTTGTCTGCCTGGATGTTTAATTAAACCTTCGACTGGAAAACTAACACTGTATTCACGCACAATTGCATTGCACCTTGTTCGTGTTGATTTTTCATTAGAACTAAATAATATATATAGCGTAATTAAATTAGTGTAATTATTTTGCTCCGCGGACGGCTTGTACAACACAACAAGTGGATGGTAAATGTTTTAGAAGTTTGATTGTTCATTCAACCGTCAGACCTGAAAGATATCAAACAGTTTCGCAGCTCAACCACATTTACCAAGTTTAGAAAAAGGGATTTAATTTTCAGAGCCATTTTAAACTGAACTCCATCAAACACTTCAAAATGTTGTGTGATATTTACCACACCCTGATATCGGCAGATAACTTCCAGTATTAGATTACCTTTCGGTGATTAACATTAACATAATAAAAATGTCACAACAAAAGTCATTACTTAGTGTATTTTATCAACGAAGCTTTTAAATTTGATGACTATTAGAAATTGGGTACTAAATTGTTAGTTGGTTAGTATCTTTCAGGTATTTCTTCCTACAGTTGCGTGCTGCTTGCAAGGTTTTGCATATCTTCCCACTTCCTGCTTTGTAAGGTGGGCACAATACAGTAGAAACGTGCAGTTTTAGGTGGGCTACGAATCACGAAAGTGTATGCACCTCATCTCTAAAGAAGATTTTACTAGGACAGTCTCTGATGTAAGAAGTAAAGCACGTCAATTCTTAAAGACGGTTTTAGAAGCTATACGCAACACAACTTACATCAGAGTACGTTGGTGGTTATGCAAGGCCTTCCAACGAAGCACGCCGGTTTTTAAAATTTCTGCTTTTCTTCGGTCGTAAATCAAACCCTGGCCAACTGCGTGGGTACCTGGCACATAGGCTACTACACCAAACCATCGTTCCCCTTGTTATTTTCACACAATCTCATTAAAATGAAACAACGAAATTGTTTGAAGACAATACGCAATATACAGACAAATCTTTCAAGACAATGTGCAAAAACCTAAGTCGAAAGTTAACTAGAGATGAAACAAATATAAACCGTTTGGCTACAGGCTATTTTCTCAGAAAATGTTTATTAAAACAGTTTGTTTTCCACGGAATTTTAACGAAAGATAAAAGAAACTACAAAAAGAAGAACTAATCTAATTAGATATTGCCCCAATCAACAGCATTTATTGAATAACGCAACTATCTATACCAAAAAAAAAACTAAACTCGAGAAATCATCAAAACCAATGTCAGTAAATAAGTAAACCAAGTAAAAAAACACTCAGATTTTAATTAAAAAGACATCCCAGGCGTATCAACTTGCATCTACAAGATCAGATTTCTGTGGCATGAATTACAGTTTTTGTCCCAAATCAGGTAACACTCATATTTCATCATCTATTAATGAACAGAAAAACTGAATTGACAAGGACGTTTTTTATTTAAATCTTTTATTCGACTATTTACTTTGTTTTCATTATACGTACTAAAAGCAACATCAATGTACTATGACCGCTCTGTCCGTTCTCACCAACAAAACTTTTTAAATATTTATTATTTCTGACAGCACTCAAAACCACTCATAAAGTGTTATATATGTACCTTTCAAAATTTAATTTATAAATCAATATGCATCCATAAAAATGAAGAACGTTCAGTATTGACTTTTGATAAAATAGGGATTTGGTGTAACCCCAGTAAAGGCCTAAAGGACTGAGGTCTAGGGACTTCAGTATATCATCTACAAAGACAGGGATATAAGGGAATAAAGCAGTTTATAATAAAAATCTATTCCGTATTGGTTTCAGGGCTTGTCGTTATTTTCGGAATCGTCAACATATCACACGCGTCATCTATGGTTGTTCAAGTATTCAGCGAGTGATAGATATCCCTTTTTTAACATGATTAAATAAAATTCTTGTGACATGCACGCGCGTTCTAGGTGATATACCCAACTTGTAAAAGGCAAATAAAAGATACAAATAAAACGCAAACATCAAAATAAAACAAAAGGTAAGTAAAAAGATTAATTAAGGAAATAATTAATTGAAGAAACTGACATCTCTGCCCTTGTCATCGTTTTGTTTAAATATTTAATGTATGTTCCTTTTTGCAGTATATGGTATAGGATTATCATTTCTAGTTACTTTTAATTAGCTATTTCCTAAATGTTTTAACGGGCCAACCTCACTCTATTGCTAAATATAGATTTGATTAGAAGTGAAATATTATGTTGTCGAAGTATCTTCCTTACGTGCGAATTAAATTTTCACAAACTCGGTGATACATTTTACTTGACACAATTAGATATATAAGCAAATTGCTGAGTTACGCAATAAAATAAAAATCAAGACGGAAAGAAAGTAAGTAAAAATTGCTGATGATTAAATGAAAGAGTTGACAACTTCTCAGGCTAGTTATCTTTACGATTTGTTCAAACTGGTTCTTTATGGGAAAGCTGCTGCTAAATCACATAAATTCTCTTTAATTATTAATTATATACGGTTCGATAGAAACGTCAATTTCATCCGAAATGCATAACCCGTCTCCAGTCATGCATCGAGTAAATCGAAGTGAGTAGAGCAACTGGATGTGAAATGTTGTTACTGGGAAATGGTATTTTAGTGGAAGTCAAAGAGAGGTCTAGGGTGAGGTGTTGGGCGCTGAAATTCCCTGTGGGGTCGACGAAGTGCGAGGTTGCGTGGAAGTGGTAACTGGAACAGTCGCCACAAAGTGACTGCATTATCCATCTCGAGGATCCATTCTCGCAGCAGGGCGCGGGGCGGCAGTCAACACAAGTTAGCCCCGTATCCGTCTCCGGTTCTTCGCGCCATTACATTACACGAATAGCGCCAATAAATCCAGCCGGCAGCGCCGCCCGGTCTGATAAACATGTAAATACAGCGCTGGTGTCGACTGCCGCGACCGACACAGACACTTCATATTTATGCGCGCATCAAATTACAATAATTCATTAACCAAAGAACGGAGGAAATTCGATTTCTGACGCTATCAGATGTCGGTGAAATACGGCCTTATTTAAATCGAGCGAGTTTGGCAATATTAACTTACCGAGGGTCAACATGCAGAATCAATTCCGGGGAAGGTGAAGCGATACCATCTCGCCGACACATTAACACGATCGGAGCGACTTCGAAACACGCGCCTATCGTGTTATTTATAATACGGTATAGCGTGCCCCCTATCACAAAATCAGGGTATTGGAAGATCGTTTAGACGAAAGAGATCAAACCACTCTTACTTACAACTTGGGGATTAGAAATAGCGGCTCGAAGGCAACCATTCTTTTTCGCTGCGCATATTGAGTTCCCTTTATTCATTCCACGGCTGTAAAATCTTTCTCTCAAATATACGAGGTCATTTTGCCGTCCCCCTTCTAGCCCCAACCGCTGCTTGGGTACAGACACCAGTTTGTAGAAATCAATTCGAAACTCGGTTCCAGACCGTTCAAATTGCTTTTTCTTACTTTATTTCGGTCGTTCAATACGTCTTCTTTCGCCGGAAGACAGACCGAGGATATTTGTGCAGTAAGGCTCTGCTTGGTGTTGACTGAACAATTTGTCGGGATCACTGAAGCTGTATCGAATGTAAACACACACTTCGCCCGGCAGATATAAATAAGGTAACGGGAAATTAAGCTTCAGACCTGGGCGCAAATATTGTTATTTGTTCGCGAACTACATCTTGTTACTACATCTTGTTACAGCATCTCGGATGTGGGATACCTATCGAAATTAGACGATTCGTTAACATCGTCGCTCAAGTGGCACAGGATCGGACGGACACATGGAAGAAGTTAAAGAAAAGCGGAGAGGATAAAAATCTAACAGCAACTCACTATATATTTGCGCGCGAACTTTTCCAATCTTGGCTGGGCAGACGACCAGGCGACACGACAAGATAGCAACGGCTGAACGTGACACATTAACACGTACCGCGGGGAGAGAGCTGCTCCCTCGGCTCCGGCTCCGGTTTATTGCTCCTCGGCGGTGGAGACACCAAGATCAATGAGTTCTCCGTGAGGGAAATAGTTAAAAATTTAATACCCCAGAAAAGAATGCAATGAGTTTTGAAGCGACGACTTTATAGAATATTAATGAAGATCGAGACCGTCTTTTCATTCAGGACAAACTATCGCTGTATACACAAATCCTAGATATTAGTGAGTTCGATGAAGCTTTAAAGGCCGTCACTTCGCTCGAAGAACTAGAAACTAAAGGCTAAGTACTTCATCTCCGATTCGCAAAGCCAATCAATTCGCTCGGGATTCAAAAACTTTTAAAGTCCGTTTACTTCCGCCGATAAAAGTACCCAGTTCCGAAATTACTTTATCATAAGTTTGATTTTCCTAAATTTATTATCCCAACTTTGTCGACGAGATAGCAAAAGTAATTTCAATTATAACAAAACTTACTTTGTGTATTGAGGACGTTGTCAGGAAGTCGAACAATATGCTAACGCCTAATACTGTAACGCCCGTCTCCTTACTCAACATCGCAGCCAGCGCTAACAATACACTGACCACGAGGCATCCCCATTGTTTGCCTGTTCTCTTCCAGCAACAAAACTCGTCAGACGAATCTCCAGAAGGGACTTTATTTTTTCGCACTGCTGTCACGACTGTTTCGCTGTGTACGGTCACGCGCCCAAACTTTCTCGGCCAATTACAGTTGGTCACATTCTTCTGAAGATTCACAACAAATCTATGATACTTAGAGCCATGAAATTGCTTGATTTTATTATCGCCACTCGCTTCCATCTGTTCGTCCCCGCAACGAGCTACGAGGACGCTATTTCCCATGCAGCACAGCGAATCTCTGTATTTTATGTGAGCGATGTACGTCAAAAATGACAGCAGATAAAAATTGCATGCCGCCAAATCTGCCCTTCCAACCACACCAGCCACCGCTTCCGTGTGAATAGGGTGAGTGGCAAATATCAGACCCGTGACAGCAGGACCCATCGACGAACGAGACCTGGGGAGGATGTGACGAGCGACTTTCACCAGAAGCGCCGTTGCCAGACAGTGAAGGAGCACGTTCACCAAATGATATCCCCATGGTTGGAAACCTCCGAGTAGGTAGTTTAAGCGGAACGTTAGCACACACAAAGGACGATAGGAACCGTGTGAGCCACTGTCGGTCAATGGGGTTCCCCAAAAGTCGTCCTCCAAAAGGCGGCTCCATGGTGTTGAGGGAAGCAAGTCTGGATTCGTCAAAATAGCTCGCCTGAAAAGAAAAATTTGTTAATGAACTTATTAAGTATTAAAGAAACGTAAATATAACCTTACTCTATCAATAATTAAGTAGTATGCTGACAAAATGTTGCTTTTTATACCCTCTGAGTTTTTTAACTGTTTACTGTTTAAAATTTCGTGTTCTAAGTATTTAAATTATTAATTCCTCGGGGACATCAGTAAACTGGCAATTTTGCCTCGTTTAAATTAAATCTGTACAAAGCTGTGTCGTGTATATATAGAATTTACGAATAAGTTTGAGTCTGACAAGTCTAAAATACAACCAAAATTACATATTTTATAAAAATTTAAATTACTTATTTATTATTCTATTAAAAATGATGCTATCGATGCACTTTTGATTTTTCCTATTTACATATTTAGAGTTGCTTTAGGTTGAAGGTGCCGAAATTCGGTTCAACTGAAATTGTTGAATCTTTTAAACAAAATGTCACTTTGCTACCATTGGCGCTAAACGTGTTCATTTAAGTAATATATAATAAAAATATTGGGTGTTTATTTATAATTGTGTGAACAATAATGATATCATAAGAAATTTCAAACATGAGCGAATCACCTCACTTGGAGTTTCTTGTACTTAAAAAACTTGTGATTTGTATTTATTGAAATAATTATGCGCAACTTTGTAGCCTCAAAGTATTGGTGCGTTTGGACATAAGCCATGGTCACGTCTAGGGTCCCTAATGTTTAGGAGCTCTGGAATAAATAACATTTTTTTTGAATATTTTTCAAAATTTTCTGAATACATCATTATAGTAAACAAAAAATTAAAACATGGGAATAGTGTAATAATATTTTAGTTGCTGCAAATACAATGTCAGTAGTGGTACGTAGTGGAATCATAAGCAACATTTTCTAGCAGTAAGGACCGAAAAATCCTATATTGACTAAAGATAAACGCGTAACAGCTCAACAGCTTCTATGCGATTACAATATTTATACTACTGCACTGGACAAATGATTCCACTTAGGCTACGGTCAGCTTATCAATGTATCGGTATGTTTGTATCGATATTTGGATAAATATCGAAATTGCGATGTGTATCTGTATGCGAAATGAATCGATCTATCGATAGGTATCGATGCATACCAAAAAAATCATACGTGTCGATGCAGAAATGATCGCGTCGCACACCCCTAATTCCAGTCCATAGTCATAGTCACCGAGTCCCCATCTGTCGCCACGGTCCGCAATAACCGAATGAATTTATTAAACTTGATTTAAAATAGAAATCAAATTTTGTTTTTTTTATAGAAATATTCCTTGTTATTAAAAAACCAGAAACTATACAGCAAATTCATCAGTAAAAATTAGAAAAGGCAGGGAAAATCAACTCCTCAAAATACTGCTGCACCCAATATTAAGTTGTGAATCTTATTCTACTATCACGCATGAGCAATTTACTTAACATAATTTTAACTTCTAAGTTTTTATTTGTATAGAATGGTTTGCGCATACCAGTACTGCGTTCCCCTAGGGCTATTTTCATACCAAATTTCATATCGTGTTTGAGTAATAAGACGTTAAACTCAAAATTTTCAATAAACCGTAGTGGCCGCCATTTTGAAGTTAGAAAGTTAGGAAAAAACGTAAGTTTGGACAATCAGATTCTCCTTTCAGATTTACTAAATTCACTTGGGGAATGAACGCTACCAAAAAAAAACATGCCTAACTTCCGTTTTCGGCTTCAGGTTTTTAAGCCCTCTTTTGTACGTGAATTTTTGATACTATTTCTCGATAACATTTTAGATCAATCAGATGCTTTATATTTGGACTTTTAATTTCAACCAATCAGATTGAACTAACACTATTGTCTATTGTCTACAATTAGAAAAAAAAATAAATTTATTATTTCAACAACGCTCAAAACATACATTTTAAATATTTAACGAATTTAAGAGGATTGTCACGATGCAGAAATTAGTTATTCCGTAGAGCAAAATAATTTATTACTCATTAACCAGACTTCATACAAACAAACCAAATGTCACAATGTAACGTGTTATTCAGGTCGAAGTTTATAAATAAACATGACCAACTTTGGATGCAAGTACATCTGTGCAGTTAAAGTCATGAGTTATTTAAAGATCAATTAATAATGCAACCTTGAGCGAGGGTATATAATTACCTTCGTGGCAGAAGACAGTCCCTTAAACTAATCTTCAGACCTCTTTAGGTCTCTACATCGTTACGCTTCTCTCAAACGTGTTAAGCACCAGGTTTGAGGCTCATACTTAAATATGGGGTCTGGTTTAAAAAATTTTTCTTGAGTTCATGTAAGTGTGATTTATTGTAACCATGTATTTTACTTAACCAATATATGTTATTTTTAAGTTGTGTGAAGTTTAGTTCAGACATTAAATTAAATAAACCTATAATTTGGTAAAATTATTAAATAAATTTGTTCGAGAAACAGTCTAAAAAAATACCACTCATGCTGAGCGAATTGCCGATATTTTCACCAAAATAGATCTTCCTGAATTCGGCATGCACTAGCGATATTACAAAGATGGAATTCGTCAGCCAAAAATAAATGAAATGGGGAAAACAGATTCTCCTAAAAATTGCTGCAACTATAAAATTAAGTTCTGGCTCATATTCTACTATCACTCATGAGCAGTTTACGTTAAACATCCTAGAGAGCCCAAACCATGAACAATAAAAAATAAAGTATATGATAAAGATAAAAAATCGGCGATACCCAGCATCGAAACAAGGACCGCTTCCACGCTAAACGGAGTACCACCTAAGCCACTGAAACTCGTTACCCAAACACGTTTGACACAGACTGCTAATTACACAGTACTGTAATAAAGAATGATTTGTGAGAGGGTAAAATTTAGACGCTTCTCTACAATTTAACTGATGCTCTGCAGCGTTAACTGCACTGTCTTAACAATCGTCTTCCCGTGTCCGTTTAAAGGCACATATGCGTAGTTTTTGAGCTCTTCAGCGGTCACATGAATTTAAATAATGAATGAGACCAAAATATTTTTGCTTTATTTGTTTTGAGGCTTGCGAGCGCTTCATGCGTCTATACAGTAATCCGCCAACTGCCCTTTTTTTTTACAAAAGTCCACGAAATTTCGGATTTAAATAATTCTTAGACGGTGTCACAGAAAATTTAGCGGATTGAGACACCAATCAAATTGTAGTTTACCTCCAACTCTATGAGCCCAAACATCCAGTTTTTGAGCAATATTTTTTCAAACCTTAAAAGTATTTTTCTCTTCAATTTTTATCTTTTTGAAAATTATTGTCATACTAACATTCTGTCTCTATAGTGCTATGATGATACCCATTTTGATCGAGATTTGTCAACTCGATTTGGAGTAATCAGGTATTTTTCTTCTTCATCTTTAGTGCCATACCCTATTTAGAGCGTTGGCGATCTCTCTCATATGTCTGTGTTTGGTGAGCGGAGATAGATAATTTGCACAGACAGACATAGGGGACCTACCAGTTTAACGTGAGCTCCGAACCATTAAAAGTGCATGCACTTCTACTCCAGAAAACGACCGGGCCGGGAGTGGTACCCGGATTCGCCGCGTTGGAAGCCCGCGCAGTTACCACTGAGCTACGGCCGCCGCTCGTCAGGTATTACAATCAGAATTTTGAAGCAATCGTAGTGACCGCCAATTTAACACTAGAAGATTTGGGAAAAAGCGTTAGAATTGTTTTCTATCAGATTCGGTTTATAAGTTCAGAAAATTCAGCTTCTGAAAACAATTGTTAGAAAGCTTCGTTTCGGGTTATTTTATCCACACACATACAGACATTTATCAAAGGTCACGTTTTTGTGTTCCTGGGGGTTCCAAACCTGTCATTACCGACAAATGTTCAAAATTGAACAGTTTCATGAAGTCAATAGTATTTCAATATACTTAATACACATTTTGTAACAACATGAACATATGCTATTAGAAACTGACTAGTAGCAGCAATTTATGCAGGTCGGTAAAAACTAAATTACATTACTTTATTTATCAATTCCAGCTTTACTTCGTTAAAGTCCATATTTAATGAGTATCTGTATATAAAATACTTAATCACTTTAACAATATCTATTTATTTAAACCTTATACGTGTTTCGGCATGTTTACATGCCATTGGCAAAGGTTATATGAAAGTAAACAGTTAGTGTTGTTATAGCAATAGAACTTTTTTACTTATCTTGGTAATGGTCTGCAGATGACTTGATTTCTTATTCCAAAATTGATCTGTTAAATTCTCCTCTACTGGACATTTTGGAATAAGAAATCAAGTCATCTGCAGACGATTACCAAGATAAGTAAAAAAGTTCTATTGCTATAACAACACTAACTGTTTACTTTCATATAACCTTTGACAATGGCATGTAAACATGCCGAAATACGTATAAGGTTTAAATAAATAGATATTGTTAAAGTGATTAAGTATTTTATATACAGATACTCATTAAATTACATTAATTTTCATAGCACACTTATTCGGACGATTAATTAATAGAAACCCGATATATGCAAAGTGTAGTTTGGGTTGCATCAGCGAATAGTCGGGGTTACACTTATTCGTGAATAGCTTTGTATTTTAATTTTACATAATGCATCACTCCCCTTAGCTAAACCCGCCTGTAACAACATAATGACAGAAATTATAATGCATTGCTGGGATAGTTGAGTTCAGGTTAGGTTAAGGTCAAATAGCGATAGAATTTTGAAGTGTCTCAGTTAGACTCTACGGCATATTTTATTCAACATTCTAAGCTAACTGCAACCTAATTTGCTTGTGGGGGTGCCAATACGAAAACAAATTAGTTATTCTTAAATTGTACAGGCAATTAACGTAATACGTAGTCAGCATGAAAATGTAATATTGACATTAGGCAAAATAACCGCCTTCGACCTCGTTAATAGAACGGACGTGAGGCGAAAAGAAGAGGGCGCTTCTTTAGTAACCCGTTAAGCATTCCTCAAAGAAATTAGAAACTCCCGTCAACTAAGGAACGTTATCGAATGACCCCAATCTTTATAATGTTGGTTTTACTGAGAATCGCTGGCTTTTATCAAAGCGCAATATCTGGATGCAAGACGGGGGAAATTTTTTAGGCCTTTTTATTGCATCAGATATTTTCTGCGTTTGAAGTAAAAGATTTCTCAACTTTTAATGTCTTCTTTACAAATAACTGATTAGCGAGATAAAACTAATATTTGCGCGTTGTTTAAATATTCCCAAGATGAATGTTATAATTTCACAAAATTTATAAACTGTAAATGATTAAAGAAGCAATGTTGCTTTGAAAGCCTCATTCATATCAAAACGTTGGTTAAGATTTAATATAAAAGCATTTTTGAAAAAATTGCTTGTATAAAATTACATTCTTTTTCGGCGTAACGTTATAAAAAGTTCATAATAGATAGTCTGGACGAGTAACAAAAAGTTATTTTTATATCAACTTGTAATTATTGTCGCCGCAACCATTATTGAAAGCTTCTGGAAACAGTGCTTCGTTAAGTACATACTCTAAAATAGAAACAAAAGAAAATTAAAAGAAATAACATTCGTTAATGTTGACCTTTAAATACATTTTTCCATTTCCTCCTATTCATTATAAAGGAGCTTTTTATATATAGTTGATTGGTTTGACATTTTTATTCTTCATTACTTCATGTATAGAAAAAATATTCCTCTTTTCAAGAGGAAAATATAATCGAAATGTCAAAGAAGATTACTTCCAGATATAGAAAATATATTAGAAATTTCAAACCAATTACGTACCTTATAGTAATATTTTCTTTTTTATATAACAAAATTAAGACTTATATAAAAAGCAATCAAGAAAATACCATTTCTAAAGCTCTTATGTTTAACCGGAATTTTCTCACTCCAATCAAATTTGCTAGAAAGTGGCGCTGTAAGTTTACATGATTTTCAACAGAGTAAAACCTCTGCATCTATTCCAATTCCAAGTTAATGTAATTAGACAGTTAACTTACACCAGCGAAGATTTACTATTAAATGTTCAAGTAGGAAATGTGAGACGCTTGCATGGTTCATGTCTCCTGGAATACTCGTCTGTAATTCTAAACTCCCCCACATTCCTCCATGTTTCTTTCAAAGAAAATGGCGCGACATGATGGAGATTAATAACTTGGAATTAGTGAAAACGGCGTAACCGTAACAATAGTTCCGTTTATTTATACTGTACAGTAATTGCTATTGTAGGTACTCCAAAGGTGATTCATTAGTGGATTTATGTACTCAGGCACTGAAATATTTATTTGGGGGAAATAACAGACATAGCACAGTCTAGTTAATGAAATATTGATTAGGAAGCCGCTAAATTCGATATACGTTCAGATGCAGTAAGCAACGGTAGTTACGTAAACGATTACGGTAAACGTTAACCAGCATCTTTGTAAAGGCACGTTCTAAAACCTTAAACACTGGAACCGTTTCCTTAAACAAAGCGTTTTAAATTTGCATACAAATTCGGGTCGAACCTCTATTCACTTAAATACACAGTAAAGTGAAAACTGCTAAAAAAAAGAAACTACCACCCACCCGGTGTTACGTTGTAACGGCGGCTTAGCAGGGCATTGCTACCGGCAGCTCTGTAAAAACGGAAATAGAATTTCCAATTGATGTCAGGCTATATAACCCCCCATAAACACCGGTATGGGCTGCTGGTTTAACGGACCAATCTTGCTGTTTGTACTCGATGATTATGAAGAGTACGGGCCGGATGCTATAGACGCACCAGTACGTGTTATGATTCACAAACGGAGCCGTTCAATTAAATTCTGCCGGCATCGTTTGCGACCGACAACGGGCGTGTATACACGCTCCGTTATTGCCACACACCCCTTTATAAACCCCTTTCATCCGAGCTGAGACGAACCCTTCGAGATTCCTCTACAAGGGCAAGCAAGCGTTCCTAAGATATAGCGCCTCATCTTTGTATAATGATAATCTTCTCCTCCCCGCACGTTACCTTATTTCGTCACTAAATATAATCTAGCTCTAGCTGTATGTAATCTCGACAATCTACTGTTTACCCTTTTCGTTTAAAGTGCTTCAGCATCTCCACCCACGTCACTGAAACTCATCAAAAATTTTAGCAGCCCCCTTCTATCATAGCCTACAACAAAAACTGTAGGGCTTCTTCTCTCTATACCAGAAACATAAATATAAGAAGCCAGCCAGCCTCACAGCCTCCAAAAGTCGGAGGAAACATGAATATAACAAGGATAAATTCCCGCTTTTCGAGGAACATAATTTCGACAAATTTTTCACCAAATCGCTGCCCAATTCAATGTATGTGGCGACTTCAGTAATGAGTTTCTTTTCCCTTGTTTTCTTTCTTTCTTTGACCTAGAAACGCTACCTTTCTTATTTGTTCTATTGGAACTCGTTAATTTTGAGTACTTCTGGGCACAGTTCTTAGAACTTGATGACTTTCCGTGTTCTACAGCGCATAATAACAAATATAATTTTGTTTTTATTTCTTCTACAACAATCTGGGAGAATTTAGACGTAATTTGGTTTTCATTTTGCTCCCTGCCTGCACTGACTGATAATAGACCTGTGGGGGCAACACAAATAAACAAACTTTATGACGTCAGTAGTGATTACTATTGATTATTGATTGCTGTAGAATATGTCCTTTGACGTTGTTATGTAACAAACTTCTATCCAAAAGATAAAATTGAACATGTATCGATCAACCATAATAATATATTTTTCCTACCGTACTTGATGGATGAGGTTAGCAGGTAAACAAGGTGGAAATTGACAATGACTACCATTATATTGCCTCTTTTATTAGTGTCTAATTAAAAGTAGTGTAAAACGCCAAATTCTTCTGTAAAGTATTGTACCCTTAAAAAACTCCAAACTAGTTACATAACTTTGAAAACGTAAAATTGGAGGTTATCTACGAGTAATTGCAAATGCAAAATTACAAGAACGTTCTAATACTACCCATTTTCATATATTAATCCTTACATAGACAGAAAATAGCTATACAATTTTAAAACCTTCAATTTCTAAGTTACCACTCGAACGGTGTCGCCCTTTCAATAATTTTCCATTGATTTTATCATGTTTGGTAAATAACCACCTTATGTCCTTGAAAACGCACATTTCAAAGTTATTTCAAGGTTACTTAAAATTGACGTCCTTAGCATAAAATGAAAAATAAAAAACCCACGGTCTCACCACTACACATATTTAAAAAGATTGCTTAGGTGTTTACCAGGCTACATGTTTCGGCCGTAAGGCCATCTTCAGGCTACAAATATTTAAGAAATTAACATAAGCAGAGCATAGGTTTGGGAATAAAAAGTAAATACCTTAATCGGAAACTTAAAGGTTAAAACATCTAAGTGAGATAAAAAAGCTTTTGCTTTGAAATCCAATAATATAAGGTGCGAAATATTCAAAAACTCCAAAATAAGTAGAACGGTGAACTAAAAAAACAACACAAACATTAATATCAAAGCCAAACTTTCATTAACCGTGATTTTACCTAAATTCGCATTAACGCTACATAATACTTTGTATTACAGTAATAATTTGAATTATAATCTTTTTAAATATATCTACATGGTGTTAATGAATTGTAGGGACTTGCAAAACACAACAAAGCAAGCAACTTTTGTTAATAAATGTGTGGTCAAAAGTGTTTCCTTTAGAAAATATAGCCTCTTAAAGATTCTTTAAGAAGTACCTGAAAATAGGCAACCCACATTGCATTTTCAATGATTTTGCACAGGTCACACGGAATGTTGAAAAATAAAACGATCTGGACATACATGCATTCAAATAACGTCAATTTTGACACAATTCGATATTTTTGTGATATTTTTTAACTTTTCTTGCATTCGTTTCTTTCTGTGCCTTTTATAATTCGTTTTTTTCGTTCTGTGATTTTTTTGATAATTATTTTCTTTGTTATTTTCGTTCCGTGTTTCGTATTTTTGTGTTATGGCGAATTATACTTTTGCCGAACAGCATGACATGATGTTCATGTATGAAGCTGCTTGGAGTAACGCACGCGAAGCTGCTCGCCTGTACCAAGAACATTTTCCGAATAGGAATCATCCATCGCACAATTCATTAACACCCTGTAGTGGTGAGACTGTGGGTTTTTTAATTTTCCTTTTATTCATGAACACCACTTACGAGAACATGGACCCTCTATCCAAAAAAAAGTCTGTAGTGTAGTTAAGATTCACTTTTACGAAAAGATTTCTACTGAAATGTTAACCATGGGATAAAGGGAAGGGGACAAGCGACAAAATTGTTTGTACGATTCGGTAGAGAACCGGAAAAAAAATTCAGTTTGTTTTTTCGACCTGCTTCAATATTTAACATTAGCATCTCTTCCATCACTGCCTCTTTGGAATAATTCAGCCCATTTCCTGAGAAGTACCTGCTTGGTTTAAATCAAGCGATTTTTTTAATTTTGGTCAATGATTTAAAAAAAATTACCCTAAAACCAGCATTTTGAATTTAAATTTCTAGTTTTTCAAAAGTTTGCACTTTGGAAATAAAGTTATTATTATCTATTAATTCAACATATTAACTCCGCAACTGTCTCACCATAACACTGCAACGGGCTCTCATATCTAGAGACAGTTTATTTATTATTGTGAACCAATGTTTTAATATTAGTCACGCACGGCACGTATACGGCAGAAAGCAAATATATTTCAGAACATTACTTCGTAGCGGCTTATTAATTTGTTTATCACGAGTTGTGTTGATACAAATATGAATATGGCTGAAACTATATGACAAGTAAAAGCCGTAATTGAAGAAATACAGAATTACTTATATGAACAGAATACATACGCAGCAAGAGCACAATTACAGTAAACACAAAACAACAAAAGTTCTGCAGCGAGAGTTATACCATACTCGGTAATAACAATGAAGGAAAAGAAGCAACTACATGTGCTTCCTGAAGAAGCACGAGGTAAGTATTCGGTTTATAACATCGTAATAAGAACGTCAACATATAATCAGTAAAATGGGCTGGACATAAATACTCATCGGCTCTGTTTTGATCATCAATTGAATACACTTTAACGAAGACAGAAATGCCTGAATTTAACTAAGCTTAAAGCAACAAATTTCAACACTTACTACGAGAACTGAATATTAATTTTTCTTGTGAAATACGTATGTCTGTCTGCCCCTTGTCTGTTTCTAATACTACAACTGTGCTTTCTGTCATTCTAAACACCTCCCGGTATGCCAGCCCGCCATATTCAGTTAAAGATTAATAAATACTGTTGTAATTTTACTACGAAATTTAAACAATAAAAAAAGATTGTGCAATGGTGTCAGATTATTCATGAAAACAGTATTTACAAATGCTATTGAAGCTGGGATTTTAACCAAACAGATGTATGGAAAAGTTATTTTCTGGAATTTTGTACGGGTAAACTGTATATGGCAATCCAGTACTCGAGTGTGAGGTAGTAATTGCAGGTAATGGAACAACGTTTCCGCATATCTGCCCACTTGTAATCTCAGCTGCAGTGTAATTTACAAGTAAACCTTATCTGAGTAAAATGTCTTCGCCTGCGGTTTTGTTTGCATGGTTTGACCTACATCACTCTCCAGAGTCGTTTTCAGTACTGAGCTGTACCGGATCCTGCTGTCAATAAAAGTCAAGCTCGATAGAAAGGATACGTAAGCTCAACATCAAAGGAAATCCCCGCGTATACACTTAATTTTGCTTATTTGCATTAAAAACTGTAGCGGCCTACTGCACAAAGGAATATGTGAATTATATACTAGACGTGCAGAGATATGGCGTTTAGTAGATATTTATGGCTGTTACCATGATTAGTAACCTAATTGAAAATTTTCAAAAAAAAGCTTTTGAAAATTTGTGGCATAAACTCTCAACAATTAAGCATATTGTGTTTTTGTCGGTAATAAATTCTGAGACATATCAATATTATCATTTATTTATGAACCAGTCTGCAAGGAAATGATGTGGCGTTTATTCATTTTATTAATTGAAGCTAAGAAACTGTCTAAGTATCACCAATGTCATTTTTAGAATCTTTTTGGAGGCAATTAAATTCTCCTATACTGTGCGTGTAAGCACGCACTGACGTTATAGTTGACAAGGCGGGAGAACCGTATTATCTATGCTAGCTAACAGTAATCCGCAGTCGAAGAAAAAAATAGTTGATCGATAATGCATTATTAAAAATACACTTTCAGTGAGTACACGGTACGAAGTTTTAATTACAACTTGCGTGCTTGGCACACATTTTTTTAGCAATCACTGTTTTTCACGAGTTTCTTATACTTTACATCTTCTAGCAAATTGTAGCCCCGGCTATTTTAGAACGTTTTTTTTTTTATTCTCTGACTACTAAATTGAAATGTTTTGACAGCGAAGCTCGTCTCCTTTATTAGTTTTATTATGCTATTACTAATTCCAAGTTTTACTGGACGTATTGAATAAAGTTAATGCTTATTGTTTTCCAAATAAACAATCTGCTGGCTGATGGTCATGATCATTATCATCAGCCTTTTTTATTACAATGTTGGATATAGGCTGTCCCCATTTGCCCCAACGTTTTCATTATTTGCTTCGTTGAGCCAATTAATTGCTACCAATTTTACATTATTATCACGCCATCTTGTCCGTCCTGCACATTTAACCAGACTGCTAATTATTGAAATAATTCAATATTCACTTGAGCTTGGATAAATAGGTACGAGAACTGATAATAACTTTGAAAGCTACATCATTTAAGATGATTTGGAGAGATTGTCGGTACATCAAAGAACCAAGTCACTGAATCCGCTAAATACGCTGGAGTTTCACTTTACAATTTTCAAGTCTGGTATACATCATCAATGTTAAATTACACCGTCTCTCTATTTAAATTACAATAGTCGAAAAAGAAGCTTTTGGTTTGTAGCTTACCGAGTGTCTAATTTCATTCGAAACGACTAACCTTTGATGTTGAAGCATCGTTAAATAATTCAATTTATTTCAATTTCTAATTTCATGACTGTGCAAACGAAAATGCCGATAGGCCTTGAAATAAACCAATAAAATACAGTAATTGGAATGTTTATGCTTTTCCTTTTATGAAATTCTAATTAATTATTAAATATTAATTTTGCTGTAACAACGACCATACTTTTCGGCGAAACCTGACCCTTTAAACAATTCAGCGAAAATGACCACCACACCAAGAGACAACTTCATTGTTTCATTATTCCGTAGATGGAACTCCACGAGGGATGCCATACATTTCGAAATATTCCTAAATAGATAAACTACTTGTACAATGGAGAACAGTAAAGCAACGTTATTTGTAATGAAATATGACCACACAAAAACTTGTCAAGAAATAAAAACTTGATATGTAAAATATTAGTTTTTTTTTATAGCACTTTACTATTGGTTTCTTTTTCATTTATTATTTATTAATCAAGTAAATACGGCTTACCGAAATATTTAGTTAACGCGTAGACGATGCTTATCTACCTATCAATTATCGATTTGTTCTAACATTTGATTTATTACTTGAGTTCGTCAAATTTCCTAAAATAAAGTTCATTATTGTCTAATGTTTGTTTTTCAAAAGCGTTTGGCAGTAAATTGTTATTTTCTCCTAAAAATGAATGTCAGCTTTTGTTTGTTCACTTGAATTACATGTTATTACCTATTTTATCATCACTTCTGTCAAAATTACTAAAAAAAAGTCAGATATTGATTTGAGAGCGATTATTTTTCAAGGTTCTGTAGGTTTCCTATTAGCGAAAACTTCAACCTTTCTATACGATACTATCGCTGTTCCTACTGTAACCGCCGGTATGGTATTATCTACGCATATTTTATACAGTGGTGTATTAAAATTTAACTGACGCTTTCATTGTTAGGCTTTCTTTAGAATTTATGTCTTTATAGCATGAACACCGGCTGTGTGTGAAATGCGCACTTACGTATTAATCTTACAAGAAAATTTCCAGGTTTTTCAAGTATGTTCATATGATGGAAGGCTTTTCTTTTACTAAGTGATTCTTTCTGTAGGTATTTTAACAAATAAATGTATCTAGTTTTAATATTAAAATATTTTAGATAATAATTAAACATGAATAACTAGGCAGTCATAGCAAGCATTTTATCAATAACTCCGCAATCACGGCAATAGGTGACAAAAAAAACATTTTTACAGTTTTAGTATTATCGTGAAAGTGTAAGATTGATATTTTTACCTTGTGTGTAATATATGTTTTGTAAGGCATAAAATACAGAGCAAAAAAGTACATAAACCCATTTAATTTCAAGTATGTGCAAAAGTACGGTCACTACTGCAAGATTGTTACAACGCATACGAAATGTACAACTTTGGGAGATTGTTAATATTTTGAATTGATTGTGTGGTAGGCACATGGTGAAACAGTAATAATAAATATTTAACTATTAAAAATTAATAGTTTGTTAATTATATTAAACGCTTGGTAATTGTTTTACAATATTATTAATAAACTATTAATTTTTAATAGTTAAATATTTGGGAGATTGTACCATTGATATTTTCCAGACAATCGTGAAAAACCAACACAAATATTTCTTCATAAACTTCTAAGTTACTAGGGCTTGTAACGCAAAATATGTTACTAAATTCACTTGCAGTTGTACTTTTAACGTACATTTGCGGCAATTTGACTACTTTTAAATTACTTAGAATTAAAAAGGCCCACGCCTTTTAGACGACCCTGTTTCGCAAGCTAAGCTTAAAAACAGATCCAACCAAGTATATTTATTAGCAGTGAATGTAAATAAAAAAGGCAACGATAGAAATTTTCCGACGTTTAAAAAATGTAAGGACGTCGCTCGGGAATCCCCCTTGTGCGCTATGTACGGTAGGTGTTTTAAATTTCAGGGTATCAATTAGCAGAGGCATCGAGGAATTTAATGGCACCCTAATTTATTACAATTCCAGGTACTTCCATGAGGCGCAGCATCCATTTAATTCGTAATTTATAATTTATGCAGATTATGAAATACTTTTGGACGCGCCTTCTGAGAAAATTCGGCGGAAGCGTTTGGCGAGCGCAGATTTTAATGATGTCCTCCGTCGTTTCTCCCTACGCGCTAAGTAATAAAGCGAACTGGCCCTATAAAATTTCGCCCCGTTTATTTTTCATGCAGATCTAATATAATTATATTTGACGAACGGCTGCGGCTCCACTTTTTATGTCAATTTAAACGATTTTAATCGAGTAAGGACAAAAATTTAATTAACCAGAAATCGATACTAATAGCTTTTTTATTTAGAAAAGCCGAAAATGCAAATTGCGACTCCACTACTTTCGGTTTTAGGCGCAATCTGCTCTTATAAATACTTATCTTTGCGAAAAGAAACGGCCGTGATAAATTCTAAACAAATTTTTGTGACAATTCATTAAGAAAACTTGAAAAATATGAGCGAGAAAATTGTATTCCAGGAAAAATATAGGAAAGGTAGGATTATTTTCGTTGTTGATGGAGCGAACTCCACTCCACCTTTCTCCCCCATTCGCTAGTTTTATACAAATTTGTTTCGCCGTTTAAAGAAAACACATGCTAATTTTTGTGGTCAAACGAAAAGTGGTTCTTTAATTACTGCCAGGGCAATTTGTAATGCTAGATTAAAATCTAATCTCGGCCTAAACAAATTTTACTTAATAAACTGGTGCTTCCAGGAAATTGCTTATACAGCAGGCATTTCGCGTTGGTAATTTTTCTCATTTTTCGCCGTACTGTTTATTCGACTCGATATTTTATCTAAACCCTCTTATCTTGCGTTCATTTTTCCGAACTCATTTCGGCCAGCTATTAGGAAATTCGGATAAGATATAGATACACAATGAAGGCGTTTAGTGATTTATTACAAATTCCGGGAATACTCGGCAGAAATTCCGGTATTCTTAGATATGCACTTTGAGCTCGTTATAAATAGCTATAAATAGCTCAGGTTTGCTAAAATAAATTTCGAGTAGGTTCAAGAATCTCCGCCCCATACATAAATCATCAATTATTCTGAATGTTAACTCTTTCGCCCTTGGCTTCTAAAATAGTTCAAAATAATTTCACCGTGATGGAGTCGATATATAAATTTCTTTAATTAATTGTGTGGGTTGTAGGAATTATGTAACCTTGGCGGGTTCGACAACCCTTGAAAAATTACAAAGAGCGTGACATCAAAGACAAACAAATCAATTGTTACTTGTTTACCCTAAAATTAAAGATGTTGTGTCGTTCATGGCAGCCACGATAAAAATAGAAAATTAATTGTTGCTTACAGCGTGTAAAGTATAAATGTAATTAGTTTCTTAAGAAACATTTATTATTCTTTAAAGGAAATGAATTTCTTCAACTAAGATAAATGGCTTGTAGTTTAACAGGGTACAATCATCACATTAATTGACATTAGTTTGATCTACAATAATTTCAAGTTGTGTTGTGAGGAACGGTCTCTATTTAGGCATTAAGAGGTTGAATAAATGTAACCATACATCGAAGCCAGCTCTGCTGTTTTATTTCACCAAAAAATTAAGCAAAAAAAAGTACACAATATTTGCATTTAAAAGCACTCTTACCATGAATGAACGTAATATTGAACTCGGGAAAAGTTGCAACTTTACTGGCTTTGAATTTATAGGATCAAAGGCTAGACCGGAATGCCTACATCGAAAATCTTCCTATAAAGGAAGTTTTGCTATGTCGTAAAAACCATCAAGCGATTCCGTTGTTTATATTGCATAATTTGGGGATAAATCGAAGAATTATATTCTAGGGGCAACTCTATATAGATCCAAAACGAATTTTCATTCACGCGAAAACCGAGATGTGTACCGACTAAGAAACGAAGTAAAACAAGAAGACTATTTCCAGAGAAAACAAACGGTTAGAGTTACTTTCACTGTATATATTATAATATTTCATACATAAAATCAGAACCCCTTCAAATATCAACATCAACACGAATACTGTACACAAACAACTTATAAGTTTCTGAGACTTACCTAATATTGGTTTAGGAAAGTGTATACATATCAGGGCGTGAAAGTTTTCAACTTAATTCTTACACAAAATTGTACCAACGGGAAATCTAAAACGCTCTTGTGATATTGTCAAGGCGCGATATTTTAGATGCGTGTTCATCACTTCAGAATGTGTACATCGAGATACCAAAAATGAATAAAATGATGCCTTTGATTGATTGATCGAACTTGGGAGACGAATTGGATGTAAGAAACTAGAAAAGAATTTAAAATTGTTGGTTTAGATGATAAACTTTGTGTAACAGAGTAATTGTGACCTTTCTTATTAAGTAACAATTTTTAATACTGCTGTAAATATTATCTATCTAGTGGTTGTTTAAGTCATTGTCTTGTTTCATCTTGTAAAAGACGTCTAATAAGCAACATGTTATTTATGCAATTTTCTACATTTTATATCTTGATTCATACTTTAAGTTTCCGTGGCGCTCCACCAAATGCCACGAACCAAATTTAAGTGATACAAGTAGCCAGTAATGCATGCAATATTAAGCATTTCTTATCCTGATTTATGGTCCTACTTTGTTTTTCACCAAACGTTATAAACTAGTTTATGTGATAGTTAATAGTAGTAAGTTCATTATGCAAGTATAAGTATTTTGAAACTTGATTCTTAATTTAGGTTTCTACGGCGGTACCACCAAATGTTGCAAATTAAACTACAGCATGCCGCATTTCAAATCTTGGTTCTTACTTCAAGTTTTCCCGGCGCCTCCATCAAATATTACAAACTTAATTTATGAAATAGTAGTAGCAAGTACGTTATGCAACTACGGTTCGTTTTAACTTGATTCTAACTTTAGGTTTCCCCGACGTCTCCATCAAATGTTACGAAGTAAATTAAAGTAATAAGAAACACAAGTACAGCATGCAACTATTAGCATTTCTTGATTCTTACTTTAAGTTTTCCCAGCGACTCCATCAAATATTAGAAAATTAGCAAGTTCGGCATGCAACTATATTTATTTTTAACTTGATTCTAACTTTACGTTTCCTCGACTCCTCCACCAAATGTTACTAATTAAATTAAAGTTATAACAATAACAAGCAACTTTTAGCTATTCTTATATTGATTGTTACTTTACGTTTTTTCAGCAACTCCACCAAATATTTTAAACTAAATTTATTTAATAATCAATAGTACTTAGTACGCTATGCAAACATAGTACTTTTTAAACTTGATTCTTACTTTACGTTTTCTCAGCGCCCCCACCAAATGTTACATAATAAATTAAAGTAATAACAATAGCAAGCAACATTTAGCATTTCTTATCTCTATTGGTACTTTTAGTTTTTCCAGCGCCTCCACCAAATATTTCAAACTAAATTTATGTAGTACTTAGTACGCTATGCAACTGTATGTATTTTTTTACTCGTTTCTTACTTTATGTTTCCCCGGCGACTCCACCAAGTAAATGATACAAATTAAATTACGGTAATAACAATAGCAAGTACAGCATGCAACTTTTAACATTTTTTATCTTAATCCTTATTTTAAGTCACCGGCTCTTCAACAAATTATACAAACGAAATTTATATAATGATAGTGGTAAGCACGATATGCAACTTTAGGAATTTTTAACTATATTCTTATTTTACGTTTCCTTGGCACTCCTACCAAATGTCACGAAATAAATAAAGCAATAATTGTAGCAAGTACAGCATGCAACTTTAAGCATTTTTTATATTCTTTTTTACTCCACCAAACTTTACAAACTAAATTTATCTAATTATAGTAGCCAATACGTTATGCAACTTGAGGCATTTCCGTTTCCCGGCGCTTTCACCAAATGTCAGGAATTAATTTAAAGTAATAACAATAACAAGTAGAGCATGCAACTTTTTGCATTTCTCATCTCGATCCTTACTTTACGTGTTCGGCTCTTCTACAAAATTGTGAAATTAGTGTAATTAGAGTGGTAAGCCCGTAATGCAACTTTAGAAATTTTTAACTATATTCTTATCTTACGTTTCCCTGACGCCTCCATCAAATGTCACGAATAAAAATAAAGTAATAATAGTAGCATGTCCAGCATGCAATTTTAGGTATTTCTAATATTAATTCTTACTATAGATTTCCCGGCGCCTCCACCAAATATTAGAAATCAAATTTATGTAAGTAGCAATATTATTATATAATATATATTTTAGTTTTTTTTATATAGTTTTTTACTTTATGTTATTCAAAAGCCTCCAACAAACTTTACAAATTAAATTTATGTAATTATAGTAGCAAGTACGTTATGTAGCTTTAGGCATTTGAAACTTAATTTTTACTTTACGTTTCCCCGCGCCTCTACCAAATGTCAAGAATTAATTTAATGTAATAAAAGTAGCAAGTACAGCGTGCTATTTTTAGCATTTCTTATCTTGAATCTTGCTTAAGTTTTCCAGCGCCTCTACCAAATATTACAATCTGAATTTATGTAATAATATAAAAAGTGCGTTATGCAACTTTTCGCATAACTTCATTTTTACTTAGTTTTTGTGGCGCTTTTAGCAAATGTCCTGAATTGAATTTAAGTTCTAATATCTAAAAGCAAGTATGTTATACAATTTTTGACATCTCCTATTTTTTGAACCAAATATTGTAGGTTTGTGACCTGTAGCTTGTAGATTAATGGTAGCTAAAATTTTATGGAAATTATAGGGTTAAAAATTAAATAAAACAAGCTTGTGTCGGCTCGTATATTTTCTTCGAAACAAAACTTTTAAATTCAATTTTAACTGTCAAGTAATGTTTTATTTTTTTAAGAGTTTCATTATGAAATGTTTTATTATGTAACTTATTAAGCGTACGTCTAATACTACTACTATAAATATTGTAAACATTTATGAACAAAATTTTATACATTCAAAACGTTTCTAATTAATATACACCAGACGAAACGTCTGTAAACGTATGTTTTATTTAGGTTTTGACCCGAACTCCTTGCCAAATTTTGAATAATGTTTTTTTAGCTATATTCTTGTTTTAAGTTTCCAGCGCCTCCACCAGATGTCACGAATTGAATTTTTATATTATTAGTAGTATACGTTATGTAACTTTTTGGCGTATCTTAATTCTCCCCATTTACAGAAAAAGGGCGTTCTAAATCGAAAATAATGAGAATATGTAAAGGACATATAAATACCGCCAAGAATACAACAATAAACGAAAACTAACATGTAAAATACTACTTGTATGAGTAAATAGCCCTGTAAAAGTAACAAAGAATGCTATAAAAATAACTCAATAAGGTGTAGAGTTATTTAAAAATAGTAAGTAAATGAAAACGCTATAAAAGTTATCAAAGCAGTTAAACCACTAAAAAAATTTTAAAATGCTTTAGATTTTTGTTGAAAATGCTCTTGATAAAGATTGTAAAACCGCACTGGCCGGAATAATATCAACCAGAAAGCAGAAAGATAAGGATAATTTTAGCAACGTTGGTATAATTTTGTTTTACTGTTCCCTCCGTACCATATAATCTTAATAACGGAATAACATTTCCTTTTTTATACCCGTCAGACTATTTTAATAAAAGGGATCACGCGAATACCAGTAAAATTCCCAAAAAAATCAAACTCTTTAAATTAACTTAGTTAAACCTTTTATATGAGCCAAATTTTATGATCATTAAAAACATTCATTATTTTAAAACACTTTTTTTGTACGTATTGTGGACTTCAGTTCATGTTAAATGAAGGTGTTAAAAATCCGCTTATTTTTAGTTAAAACGTGCTTTTCAATATTTTAAATGTTGACTTATGTGAAATTAGTAAATTGAAGAGCCACAAATTTTGCACGTCCATAAAACTGATGAGGGTTTGATGTCACCAAACAGCTAATATTAGCCATTTATTTAAGAAAATAAATAAAAAATTGTATTTTAGCACATGAACAACCTTTACATGGTTTAAATTTTGGTTGACCATATTTTTAACAAAATAAAAAAAAATAAGTTACTACAATGTGTAATATTCAAAATGTCTTGTTTCTGTATTTAGTTCTATTTGCCATTTTGTTATTACTTAAGTGGCTTTCAACTTTGTTTACTGCTTTTTACTCATTATAAAGAAATTGCAAGGAGATATTACACCAACGATTAAATTCTCAAGCAACTGCTTTAATAACTGTTCGATAAAATACCAAACTTTATTGAAGTTAAGTAGAAATCCTTCTTATTTTCCTGGTAAAATTTTGCCAGATAATTTTTGGTAATAATACAAAAAGATGATTAATGGTTTATGAACAAAATTACTCTCTTTGATTTAACTCAAAGGAACCTTTGAAGTTTCATGTAATGCAAAACTGTTGTAGAACAAAGACTGTTAATTACATATAAATTCTCCAGGGAATCGAGTCTAATGAATTATAAAAGGTGGATAAAATCCGATAAATACACAAACAAACCCTTTTTGTCCGTTTTTGGGTTGGACACAATTCTACCTACCATTTGATGTAATAATACGCTTTTGTCCCTGAAATGCTTGATTGTGAAATGTTTGTGGGATTAGCTTTTCGAATACCGAAAATCTCGGTGTGCAGTAGTTCTTAATTTGGTTTGTCGTGAGGTCGTCTATTTGCGGTTTGTTGTGTCGGCCAAATTGGTCGTTTGATTAAGTCGGAAAAAGGCGGTTGGTCATTTGTCACGGGGTTGTCTTACCTATCGTCGTAGACGAAGTCGGCGTCCAAGGTGTTATAGTAGAGCAAAAAGGCGAGTAGGCAACAGGCCAGGCTGACATGGTCCATGCTGAGGGTCAGCACATCCCTCGAAAGCCGAAGAAGTAGAATTCAGCGCGCGCGTGACTTGTTGCTTCCGGAGCGGTGTCGAATTCCCTTCAGGAAACCTGAGATAATCTCGTGAAGGTGTTAAAATATGTCGGATCATTTACACCGGGCGTGCTACGGTTGCACATTATCCTTCAGCTCGAGGCAAAAAATCTCTGAAAGGGTTAGGTCAAGTTTTTGCTTCCCCACATTCGTTACTTTCAGCGTCAGCCGAAGTAAAAAGGCCAGATTTAGATCTCGCTCTCTCCAACTTTGTTTTTGCGGCAGTCGTTTAATGGCTAAGTAAACGCTCTCGCCTGAATGAAAAGTAAATTAATTAAGTTTCAGTTTGTTAGTAGTTTTTGATAATCTATTTGCTGATGCGCTTCCGCGGATTTGTTGACACTTTCTTGTCACTTCTCGCCTTCGAATGGTTTTCCCGTTTGCTGTAGGACGATGGTGACTTTTGCTTGTGCTATAGCAGCGTTCTAGAGGAATTACGAGACTGTTGATGTGGCGTGCTCGAACGCGCAGTTGTAAATTCTTCGCAGTTAGAGATATCAGGAAGGCGTCTTATAAATGTAGCTCGGGTGTATGTCCACATTTCACGCGAGTACCTGTAGCGCCCACCTGGCGACGCGTCCAGGACGTGCACTGAGCGAGCGTCGGTCGCGGACCCGCGGTTATATACTCTTCTTGAGCATTGCGCGAATACTGATCGACCCTCTCAGTATCCGCGACCCATCCGCCCGCACAGGCGCGCGCACCGACGCCGCCGCCGCGCCGCCCGCACAGGTGGTAGCGGAGTCATATTGCTGCGGAGGGTGCCGGTAATAACTGCCGAAGAACCGGAGGAGGCCACCCCTTCTTCACATGCCAAGAAACCCTCCACTACACTAGCTTATAATTGCTCGGATACCTATTTCGAACCCTATTATATTTACTCGTTAAGCATACACGCAAATTACATAATTACAGTACAACATCGCATGCATGCTTTCATCCAATAAATTATTGTGTACCACTGCCATGTGCTATAACCTCGTTAAGTAAATGGCCACAATGCCAAATTGTACCCTAAACCTAAAAGTAAAACAATAATCCGCCCTGTTGATATCACACATCACTTTCCGCATCTTAAAAACACTTCTCTGTGTAGCGGAAACTTTGGCAAACGACGAAATTCACTAATTATAAGCATGCAGCTCCAACTACCAATACCAAGCACAAAACATTATTACCTAATTATTTTTGACATAAAAAGCTAACAAAGAAATCGTTCTTTAAAAATTATTTTTTTATATTCCTCAAGAAAATTACCTTATAATTATAATTAAGTGGAAGTTGTCTGTCTCCGTCTAAAGATTGAAACCGATATTTTTAAATAAATGGTGAGGATTGATAAATGACTCAACAGCTAAGGTTATGTCGTGTCTGTTCGACAGTGCGAGCGACTTATTTCCTAGGTGCCACTAATTTAAACTGTCCAATTTAGGAAAAGACCGACTATTGCCAGTATTGAACCGGGCATCCGTTTTAAGTATTTCCTTTATTTGTCTGTTATTTTTACAACATTTCTGCGTAGTAGCCACAAGGAAATGCCTATTTTTTGCAGAACAAAAATCGATTATTTAATTTTTTGGTAAATGATTTCTCGCTATTAAAGAAAACCAAAGACGATACAGCAAATTTATCATTCAAAGATTGGAGGGGAGGGAAGAAACAAACCAGCCTAAATATTGCTGCATCTACGTACAAATTAACTTGTGAATCTTATTCTACTATCACTTATAAGCAAGGTCTTGTTTTTAAGAAAAACGGACCAATAAAATTTTTATGCAGATAAATGAGACTTGAATGCAAGTGTGTTTCACGCTGTTTGTTTTCGCCTAAACTGCCTAAAATGAGTTTTAACTGCCATTTTTTTATTGATCCGGTTATCAGTTAAGCTCTTGCTAAGCTAGTTGACGCTCTGCAGAAAAGGTTGTAATTGCTTGTCTAGCCTACTTTACTTTCAAAAAATTATTCGTTTTTCTTCTAAGCATCCTCCCGCGTGCCTCGTTACGAGCTGTTCTATAAAAATGGCTACCAACATGTTTTGATTATAGTCAAACTATTAAGAAAACTATGAAAATAGATCATGTGATATTTTGTACAAATTTGTTCCAATAACGTCATGTAATGTAAAGAGGTCCTTTTCTAAATATAAATCAATTTTGTAAGACAACAGATAAATTTGTACAGTCGAAAACTTAAAAAATGATTTAGTTTAGCATATAAACATACAGTGGTGTCTAGTAGACAGTTTAATAAAAGTAACAAATAGATGATTTGTTTAAAATAAATGCAAACACTAAATAATAACCAATTATAGAATTATTCCTCAAACGCCCAACATGGCTAAAAGCACGTTAAGTTGTTCCAGCATAAAGCTCTTTACAATTTTTAATATTTTTTTTATTTTAAAACAAAAATCAAAATTGCAAAAAAGTTTTAAGTGCCTAAAGCTGTCCAAATAAAAAATTTTAAAGACTATTTTTTAAAGTGTTTTAATGAACTACTGTAGGCGCCTATTTCTAAAATCAAGGCTCATGAGTAATTTAGCTTCCACAGAATTGTTTGATATTCCCCCATTCCTTAAATAAAGGGGCATGAATTTTCTATTTTCAAAAATTCGGAGAAGGCATCACCAAGAAACTAGCAGACTAGGACACGAACCAAATTGTAGCTCGTCTCTAGCTCTATAGTATATAAGCCTACAAATTAAAAAAATGCGTGGCTATTTTTGAGCAGTATTTTTTGAAAATGTGCAAAGTTTTAAAAACATTTTCACTTTACAGTTGACATTTTTACAAAAATATTATAATATAGTAACATTGTATTCTACTAGGGTTATTGTAATACCAAATTAAAACCTGATCTGTCAACTCGTTTTTGAGTAAATAGGCGTTTAAGAAAAAATTATACTAAAAACAAAGACCTAATTTCCATTTCCGGTTTCGGTTCTTTAAATCTTACAACAACTTGCCGATACAATAAAATTTTGTTGCAATTAGGTATTACAAATTTTATTATAGTTGGTCCAGTAGTTTCTGAGATATTTGCGTCACTGACACATACACTCAGACAGACAGACAGTTTTAAACCGCACTATTTGAGTTCCTGGAGTAGCAAAGCATGTATTTCCGTCAAAATCTAATATTCAAAAACTTTCACGATCACAATAAGTTTGGAAAGTGAAAAGCAACTCAGATTTGATTGTACAGCGTTAAATCTAAAATTAAGCTAGAGAAATAAACAAAAAATTGCGTTGTAGCGTAAAAACCGTTAAAACGACTATGGATCTACAGAACAAATACAAGTTTCCATATTTTCATGCTAGTGGGGCCTATAATTTCCATTACCTACGTTTGTAAACACAACAATTTTTTTTTCATTAGGTTACAGTGCTAATTTACAACCTAAATATGTAATTCATTTTCAAACCTTTTTTCATTTCCTACAAGTAGGTAACAAAGAATTTTGCATTTTATAATAGAACAAGTATTAAAATTTCCTAATATTATACTGCAGCAAGAGCCATAGCACAAACATGGCTCTAACTTGATCCCACAAGTATTGATTTCACATCAAAAATTTCATATCATTTGGTTACATAAAAGCATGTGTTTGGCAATTCAATTTTCACAATTCTTTAAATTAATCAAACGATATTAATTCATAAAGGCTTTCATTGAAAGTTCACAAATTTACTGAAAAATGCGTAATCTAGAAAAAATTGTGAGCTTTACAAATTTTGTTCAATTTGGTTACAGTGCAAATTTATTTAAAAAGAAAGTGGATTTTTCAGAAAGATTAGTAAATAATGTCTGTTTATTTTACTATGAAGTTTCTTCAGAAAATGAAACACTTATTTCACTGGACATTAAACTCGCCAGTTGCATGCCATAGTTTCGTAGAGCAAAGGACAACGCGATGAGTAAGAATTGAAACTAATACAATACAGGATGTCTGGAAATTGCTGCTGAAAAATTTACAAGTAACTTCCACGCATAAAAGCAAAAGAGTCTTAGTAAAGGTGGGTTCACAAACCACTCCTGTCGGAGATACAGAAAATGTCACCTTGAGCTGAATATATCTCGGTTGTAAATTAAGCTATTGATATGCACTTTTTTTTCGACATCTCATTTAATACTTTAACGAATGCTTCTAATTCAAATCTGGAGTATATCATTAGTAAGGCGGAAAATGTGTTTCTACTAAAAGTCTGCAAGTTAATCTTCATCGTGGTGGAACTGCTTTCAAATATCCCAATTAAAAATACTATCTGATAGAACGTTATTTGCTCAACAGTTTTTGAAATGCTAAACAAGTTCAAGGTCAAAAATTTCAATATGATATGATCTGTAGACGATAATTCTAGAAATAGTTATGATCACTATTAACGATATAAATCACTTCCTTAACGCATGCGAAATGCCGCTGATTAAATCGTATTCAAATATCTCGCTCAGCATTTCATTTAATTTCATTTAATGTGTGGCAATTACGAAATTGTTTTTGACTGAATAATGGTTGTATCTCCAAAAGCGTTTTTGTGTGGAACTAGTATGTAATTTTTTCGACGTATGTACAGATTTGCAGTAACGTAATTAGCCTATACGTCCCACTGCTGAGCACCGGCCACTCTTCTCTGCCACGTACTTTCCTTGGCGCTAAGGTACAGTACGAGGGACCTACAGTTTAACATCGAATCCGAACGACTAAATACCAGACAAGGTTTCAAGCATGAAGGCCCCACGGTTGCCTACACCGGATTGAGAAATGTGAGCGGCGGGTTGCGGCATAGATCTTTATTGCTGCATGGCTTCGGCGGGGAATCGAACCCCAGACCTTTAGCGTCCAACCTTTTTAATTTTAGACGTCAAACATTGTTTTTCAGACGTCGGAAATTGATTTTTACGTCTAAAAATGGAAAGTATTTCAGGCAATTTAAAATAAAATAATAAAAGAACAAAAATATTATTCGTAAACTACAGATAAAATATTTTAAGATTTTATTAAATAATTTTTTGACATCAAAAATGAAATGTTGACGTTAACAAGGGAATTGTGTACATCAAAAAGCTTATTTTTGCCGTCATTAATAGGCACGTTTTTGAGGTCGGAAAATGGTTGCATCTAAGGAAATACTTAAAGTAGCGGTGTCGCCTAGAACCATACTGCAATATAAACCGATAGGGGAGCTATCTCCCAAAAGAAAGCGCATTCTAGATACGTACGTATAAACATTCTTTGGTATAACCCTTGTATATTACCGCATAAGACGCAACTTGGTTAAATGTGAGCAGACCATAATATGGTGTGGCGAACGACTAAGACTTAGCTACACGCCAGCTACGCCGTTAAATGACAGCATTTTTTAAAGTAAAAAAATTCAGTTTTTGATGTCAAAAATTTATGTTTTAACTCCAATAATTATTTGTTGGTGTCTAAAAATTAAAAATCGTTCAGGCAATTTAAAAAATAAAATATAAAAATAACAAAAACATTATGGTACGTAAGGTATAGATAAATTATGTTAAAACTTAAATAAACAAACTGTTCGCTTCAAAAATAAATTGCTGACGCAAATAAAAGAATTATTTGCCTCAAAAAGTTAATTTTTGCCGTCACAAATAGGCATTTTTTGACATTGGACAATGCTGCCACCTAATGCAATACTTATGGTAGTAGTGTGAACTAAAACCATACTGAAATATAGACCGATAGGGAAGCTACCTCTTAAAAGAGAAGGCAGCGTAGTTATGTACGTATAAATCATTCTTCGGTATAAACCTTGCACATCCCCGCATAAGGCGCAACTAAATTTAAATATAGAAACAAATAGAGACTAAATATAAACAAACAATTTGATGTGGTGAACGACTACGACTTCGCTACCACGCCAACTAAGCCGTTAAATGGCGGCATTGTTTAACATAAAAAAATCAGATTTTGACGTCACAAACTAAATTGTTGACACAAATAATTATTTGTTGACGTTTTATTTATTCATAATGCCACACATATTACTATATCATAAAATAATTTTCAGATGCTATAATAAATAATAATAATAGATTTTTTAACGTAAATAATAATCAATTATTGGGGCAAAAAATTGTTTATTGATTTTTATTTATTTATTTATTCACTTATATAATTAATGTTTTTTTACTGGTAATTCAAAAAATTATTTTTAGACGGTATAATAAAAATAAAATCATATTTGGGTGTCAAAAAATCAATTTTTAGCGGATACCAATTATTTATTGACGTTTCATTTATTAATAACGATATACATATTTTGTTTTATTGGTACATCAAAAAATGGTTTTCAGACCTTATAATTCATGCTTTTTTAACGTCAAAAATCAATTATTTACGTAAAAAGTAATTTATTGAGTTTTATTTATTTTCTAAATTATTGACGTAAAAATTATTTATTTGGCGTTTTATGTATCTATTAATAATAATATGCACTTTTTTTAAATTAATACCTTCAAAAACAATTTTCAGGCAATAAACAATAAATGCCTTTTTGATGTCAAAACATAATTTCATGTCGTCAAAAAAACATTTTAGTTTAATTATTACTATGTATTTTTGACGTCAACAAAATTGATGCAATTATTGCATAAATTGTAATAACGCTGTCTTTCAAAATTAAAAATCAAGAAAAGTTCTATTTAATATCAAAGTCGCAGTTTATTGATTTTTTTTATATAAAATGCAAGAACGTAAAAAAAGCTTAGACAAATTTAATAAGTTTCTGATTAATTTTTGTCATCACAAAAGGCGTAACTCATTAAGAACGTGGCCGTGTTTATTGATTATTAGCTTTGTGGTTACGAAGTGTATACATTGTATATTATTTGAATTTAATTTTTCTGACTAAAATATGTATTTTCATCAATGTGTTTGTTGTTACGAACTTTGTTGGTTTAACATCAAACCTAGGCGGTTGGATATTATTTTGCATGTATTATTGAAAGCAATTATTTTTTGTACACAAAGATGTTTAGTATACAAACACAGTATAACGTAATAATTAGCCAATGAATATTCTGACCAAATATCAAGGATTTTACGGGTCAGGTCCGCGCCGCTCAAATCGCTTTTTCCGTTTAGTCGTTTTGCATGTTAATAAAATAGCACAATAACTGAACGGCGATACATTTCCATACCATAATCGAGAAAACAAATTGAGAAAAATGCTGTAAGCCTGGAAAAAAGCACATAGCGGAGCTATTATCGCATTTGCACGTTTCACAAACAAAACAGAGAGGTTCTGCGATACCCGAGCTGCGCTTTACTTTTATTTGCATGAAGATGGAGTCCGGAAAACATGTCCAAATGCTCCGTGTTTTTCTACCGCGCTCGATTCTCAACAGCAGCAGATGCTTTATTTCGAGCATGGCGACATATGGACGTGCGGAGGGTGAACAGACCTCGGCCATAATTACAGTAATGAAACTAGTTATTCCTTCAATTGTGTCTAATTGGAGCATTGTGTTAAGACAATAAGGACACAACGAGTGCCCGACATGTTGGCTCTCAAAATTACGGATTCATGTACTTAACTTGCCAACCTACGTCTTCTTCAGTAATTGCCCCGACAGCTGTTTGCGCTCTCTACCGTTCTACTTTACAGGGTGATCACAGAAAAACAGTTGCAGTAGAAAGCGGCATGGAACAACTTTTCTGTATTATTTATTACATAGCATGTTTCTAATGCAGTATCTGTTATCATCTTCAGACTCCCTACTGATTTACTTTACATGATGACAACAGAGAAAGCCGTCGCAGTAGAAAGTAGTTCTGAACAAGTTTACTGCATTATTTATATATAATATAACGACATGTTTTTACTACAAAATCTGTTCTCACCTTTAGAGTTCCTACCAATCTACTTTATAAGGTGATTACAAAAGAAACCCTCTATTACAGGACTTTATTTGTATTTACTGAAAAAAAATTATTAACTGCTTACTTATGCTTTCATAAATGTTGATTAACTACAAAAACAAAAAACCGTTTTTTTCAAAACAAAATATGTTTTACCCGCATCATGCACAAAAAAACATAAAACTGAAAATAACTACAACGTTGGAAGAGTTTCACACGTATATTCAAAATCCTGTTCCAACACATTCTGATTTACTAAATTAAATAATTGGCATAAAATTCTCAGAAACAATAGGTTTTGGAATAAAAGCGCAGATGTATTTTACATTTTTCACATTTAATTGACACAATTGAACTTTTTTTCGCTATATTTTGGTTTTATTTCACTTTAGGATTGTTATTTATCTTTGGCTAGCTGCTTTTGTGGCTAAACTTTTTTTTTTGGTTGTTGGTATTAGTTTCGACAACGAAATGATATCATTAGGATCTTAAAAAAAACTCTTCAACACAAAGCTCGAATTTGTCCACGTATTCCCTAGGCGGTGGTATCAAAATATTATTATCGGGGTTTAGAATCTGAAAGTTTGGCAGCAATGGGGTTCATAACTCTGCAATAAAATTTTGAACAATTTTTGAAAATATTGCCATTGGGAAAATAAATAATTAGCAATAAATTTCAAAAATTCAACTTATTCACATAATTATTAAACCCCAACAATAGTCAATCCTACCATAACAACTAATAAATCATTTTTGTTTGAAGAAACTTACCTTATATTTATAAAAACACACACTATAATTAACCACTGCCTAAAACATAACCTATCAGAAAGCCACACTAGAAAGACACATGACGCCATCTACAGCCGCGTAGTTGTTTGCCAAGATTGCTACACTGTTCCCGTAAGGGAACAATATGCGTCTGGATCAGATATAACGCATAGGATAGTAGCATAAAATTCTATTACATTGTGTTCCCGATTGGTAACACTATTCAAAAGAAGGTTAAATACCTAACAATTATTCTAGATAGTAATTTAGTAAAAGCTCGTTTCTTGACAATACCTCCCCACATATTTGATGTTGCTGTAATTTCCACTTTTAATCAAATTTATGATTATTCAAAACTAAAAATTATTCCGTGGTGCATGAAATCTTTTTCTGCGATATTTGACAAAATGTTATTTATTTATAATTTTTAAATTACTTTCCTACATAATTTCTCTGTTCCACACGTTTCTGAACAATCGAGAACCAGTGAAAGACCAACTACACGACAAAAATTGTACTAAAATTATTCTTTTGATTATGTCGACGTCAGGCGATTTAAGAGCCCCTTACCTATACATTCTCAACTGAACTCGGATATTTTGTAAATCAGTCTGCGTAACCGACTGTTCGTGTTATGTTGCACCCCTCTGAACATTTCTAAAGCTTTTTGTGCTCACCACAGCGCGTGTGGGGTATATCTATGGTTTCATTATGCTTGTTTAATTCCGAACATAATCTCTAATCGAGGTTTTATTTTTTAGGGACAATTTGTATTTTTATGAGGATTTTATTCATTTTTTTGCCGAACACGCTATGGATTCGCGGGCTTAATTTTGCGTTGTGTTAAAAATCCCGTGCATTATCAGAATCAACAGTGTCATTAGAGGCCGTTTCAATTTTTTAACTAACGCACCCTCGTAAATATAATGTGCAATTTACTAAACCTACACAATAGGGAATCACGTGACCGTCGACCCCTTGCGCTCAGCTTATTATTAAAGGGAGTCCGGCCTAGGGGAGCTTGCATGAATGGTCGTAATGTGATAAGGCAGGGGCTCTCACCAGGTGACGCTGATAAGGTGATTGTCAGACGCAGCGGACGTGGTTTTGAATCATCCAATTAAATAGCGACTGTTCCAATTTACATTTATGACTAGTATCTACTTCATCCCTCGGATTATCGGTGCTTATGCTGTCGTTTCATATTCGTTTCCACTAATGTATAATTTAATGGATTATATGTCGCACCATATGAATTGGAAATTGTCAACAACATATCGTTAACACAGGCTTCGTCACAATTGAATGCTACCCCGGTTCCAATTGTTCTGCATGGCGGAATTACAATTGTCTCTGTCAGGCCACCATGTTTAAAGCAAATTAGACAGAAAGAAAGAAAGAGCCTTTTTTATTATTTTTTAGTGCAAAACCATGTTCATACGTAATAAAAAACCTAAACTACGCTTTCGTGTTAATATGTTAGCTTTAAGTGGAAAGGGTGAGTTTTTGTTTTAAATGAAGATCATTCTACACTGTTTTTTTGGGTAGGTACAATTTATGCCAAAAGTAATGACCCATAAAATATTTCCAGATCTACGAAATACAACCCATGTGAAAAAAACGAAAAACAAATCGCTATTTTCTGCTTTATTGTTTGTACAAAGCTTATAAATTTTGTTAGTTTTCGCAGGATAAATTAGATGGCGCCAAAGGGGAACCTTTTTTACTTAAGCTAAGCACATTAATTCTATTCTTATTCAATCTAAATAGAAACTCTTTTTAAACGTATTTTCTAAACCTTGGTAAAACAAAATTATAACCGATTTTCAGTTTCAGTAAACGTAAACCTGAAGCTATTCAGAGCCTCTTTTCAAACCAAATAAATTTGTGAATTATTTAAACGTTTATACAGGATGAGGCAACAATGGCCACATCTCCTTTAATATTTGAAATACAGTAACGTTTAAAAATAAAAAGTTGTAGATGACGAAAAGCGCCTAATTTTTTAATTACTTTCAATTACACAGGGGTTCTATATAAGAGTGACGTACTTAACCTGTTTTTTTAAGATCGCTATGTATATTTTATCATAGGAGGCATTAACACAACTTTTTATGTTTTTGGAAGAAGCAAATAAGAACGCTGTTTCAATTTTTGAGAGAAATCGAGTGTTTTATGCAGCTTAGAATTGTCTAAGTGCACATTCTATAACTAAATTCTTAAACTAAAAGATGTGGATGAATAGACAACTGTTTCAAAATTATTTGAACCAAATTTGGAACAACTGTAATTTGTAAATACAAAGTATAGCTATAGAAAATGGTACTGTGATGTCATGTAGGATTTTTTGCAAATCTGATCATTCAGCGTTTTTTTTTCGCTTTGGATTTACTGGCCGATATCCGGATTATGCCTAAAATAAAGGTATTTTTATGCCAAATGTGTGTCTGTCTGTCTGTCCGTGTGTCTGCATACACTTTACAGTCCAGACACCTCAACGCAAAAAATCCAAATTTGACTCGACGATTGGTAATTTTTCTGGGACGAAACCGCAAGAAAATGAGGTTGATCAGTCAAAAACGGGGGGTGGGTGGGAGGAGTGCTCTATTTCAAAATAAAAGCGCTCAAAAATCAAATCTGCGCAAACGCGATCTCTATCACACTATCGGTTTCTTTGTTTTTTTTTAGTTTACAATTCACCAAATTATGAAAGGGGGGAACGGCACCTACTTCAAAATACATGCTCTCGGAAAAGAGCGTTGGATTTATATTCTATACATGTCGAATAGCCTGCAAACACGATCTCCCTCTTTCTCACTATCGATTCTTTGTTTTTTTTTTCAAAAACTTAGAATATCGTCTTCAAAATCGGTATGAGCATGTTAAATGACAATAGGAACAACTTTTCATTAAAAAAAACACGACTGAGAGTTTTCTTTTAGCTTGTTTACCTGAACAGATGAATTGAGTAATCGCTAAAAAAATTGAAAAAAAAATACCAAAATTCATTGAAATATTCAAAATTTTTAAGTTTTTAAATTGCAAACGTTAAAGAAAATTTAAAATTTTTGTATAATAAAACATAGATAATTTTAAAAATCTCAAAAATTTTCAATTTTCAATAACTTTTAAATGTGTTTTTACTTTACAAAATTTTTGTCAAAATATGGAACATTAATAAAATGTACCAAAAGTTTCAAAATTTTTAACAAACATAGAAATTTCCCAACATTCAACATTTTCAAAAATTTTCTACTCTCAATTTTCTAAATTTTAAAAAAATTGTATATTTCTCATAATTTCTTAAATTTATGAAATTGTTAGAATTTTTCTAGTTACAAAACATTACAAAATTTCTAAAGTACCTATTCAAAAATTTCAAACTATCTAGTTATTTCAAAAATGTAGTATAAAAGAAGTTCCCGTTGCGGTTGCCCAACAGCTGTTTATAAATAGTAAAGGAGATATCGGCCACTGTGGCCTTGTTGATACATCCTGTATAATTCTTCAATAAAATACGACATTTTTTAGAAGATTATATTTTACAACATGCGGGTGTGTAATGGTTTGAAAGAGGCGGGGAAATGAGGGTTGTACCCTATGAATAAATATTAACACGAAAAATCAAAAGCTTTTTTTAATTTTTTCAATTAACTCTAATGGTATGTATACTGTATAAAAGACTGAAATTTTTAAATGTTGAATAAACAGAATATAAACAATGTATATATAAAAATAAACAAAACAGCAAATATTAATTACAAATGGATGTAAAAAAAATTAATCGTAAAGGTAAATAAATTTAATTCATATTTATCATCATAGCAAGAGAAGAAAAATATAACCATATCGTTCATGAAACACTGATTTTTCAGTTGTGAGTGAAACAAACATTAGCGTTATTATTTTTAAAAGTTTTGAATATAACGGGGGTATAAATTTATGTCATGTTGAAAATATGTACCAGTAATTCTAAATAATTTTCTACAAATGTGTTACATTTTTTTTAACTATTACTCTTAGTTCTACAATTTTTGGTTCAACATGCTAGATTAACGTTATTTATTAGCGGATACTTTTAGCTTAGCCGTAGAAACCAGAAACAGTGACTTTGGTTGTTCTGAACAAATATTGTTCAATTTAATAAAGTGCTGTTTTTATAATTACAGTCCATCCAATATTTAAAAGCTCCAAACACAATTACGCAAATTTGTTGTTTTTTTATTATTTTCTTTGTTTTTACAATAGACGACGTGAGCGTGGGTGAGTCATAACAAACACCGAAAAGTTATGATCGTTTTATTTTTCTTGTAAAGACTCTAATAATAACGAAATTTATTTTTGTTGAAGGACAACCTCGTAATTAACTCATAAAAAAATTGTTATTAAAATGCTTCGTAATGTTGATGACATTTGGCTAATCACCTGTACTTTTTCACTGTTGTAATGTTGTAATTAAGGTTAACTGACAAAAAAAAAGTTGTTTGGAAGTTAAATAATCACAAGAACAACATGAAATAAGACAGTTAGTAAGTGGACTAACCATTCAAAACAGTTTTTCAAACTAATCAACAAAATCGTGTTTGTAATTGTATATAATTTCAATCAGAATGTGTTCGAAGGAACGTCACAAGGGTAGACTTTTTCCTATCAAGAAGAGTCAGTTTAATAAATAAAAGGAGCGACTCCCCATTAAAAGGAGGCGATAAAAAATTGATCCGTCGTAACTTTATGAAATAGAATAATAAATATGCTTGTACGCCTAAAACGCTTTTCCTTTAATAAACAAAATGGTGTTCAGTTCAACCATAAATGTCACATGCGAAGTTTTTGTATTAAAAGTCCGTAGTTGTATTAAGTGATACAATCATAATTTATTTATGGATCTGATAGGACATATCCACACACATACACAGTGTTCTGTTTGCGTCCGTAATGGCGCATAGCACGAACGATCGGCGGTTTAATTAAAAATTGATGTGTCCCTTATCATACAGGGGATCTAATAGAAGTTATTACTTTATGGCAGGAAATAAAATACAGTAACGGGGTGCTACTTTATTGTTCGTTGTTGCGCGGCCAAGCAGCGCATTATGTAAGATTGCGTGTGGTGCGACATCACAGAATACCATTTTTTAACAAAAAGTCAGCATTATCATTAATTATTGATACGTACGTGCCACTCTACACTGTACTGTGAACATACCGGGTGGCAATAAATGTTATTTTAGTTTACTCAAGAAAGTTTGCATAAAACACAATCAAATATTTACGAAACCCGACTTCCAGCCATAACAACCCCACGTTTGTACTATCAATTTTAGAAGTATCTACTTCATTTCTGTTTTAACAATTCGAGTAAAATGCTCCGGCGAACGAGGCAGTTTCATTACTATAATGTCCAATTACAGCACGTCACAAAAACAAAATATTTTAACCTAATTGTGCGAAAGAAAAACGTGGAAACGAACCAGCCAGCCAAATACGTTAAATTGCTCGACTTCAGTTTCATTAGACGAAGACAAAAGTTGAAAAAGTAACACCAAGACAATCGGACGTTGCTGGAACTAAGAAGCGCCATAAAACAACTTGAGAAGAAGAAGTGAAAATTGTATCAAAAAGTAATTTATATCCAACATTTTAGACTAATTGTCTTGTTCGTACTGAAATAACAGAAATTCACATTTGTTTCATAATAACATTTTTCTTTTAATGTGAGGCAGCGCAAAATTTAATCCAAAATTATTCACAATAGCAGAACTCGTACTTTTTAAAAATAATAAATCGATTACTTAGGTTAGTGTACTTAGTGTAGCGGACCGTGAATCAAAGTCCTTGTTGTATAAATTTTATATGGAAATTGCTTTAATTTTATATAAATTGATTTTGACAAATTTGTTAGCTAAAATTAGAAAGGGGAGGGGGGAAGATAACCCCCCTAAATATTGCTGCACCTAAAAATTAAGCACTTTAGTCTAAATAGAAATTTTTTAACGTTATCCGTGTAATAAAGACAGGAGCATGAGTTTACGTTCTTCAAAAATTCATAGTAGGCGTCACAGAGAAATTAGAACATTGGAACACGACACAAATAGTAGCCAATCCCTAGATATACAAGCTTATAAAGTTTAAAAAAATCAGGTGACCAGTTTTTGAGCAACAGCTTTTCAGCAATTTCCAAACGTTTGAAAATATTTTCATTTGACAGTTTACATTTGTAAAAAACTTCTCTTATATAGTAATATTGTGTTTTTTTAGGGCTATTCTAATACCAAAATTAATCCCGATCCATCAACTCGTTAAATGTACAAACACCGTAGCGGCAGCCATTTTAAAGCTAGAGTGCTCGAAAAAAAGACTTGTCTTAACGCCTTCTATCGTATTCTGAAATTTCGTATGTGAAAGAAATGCGACTAAAAAGCATGAATAACTTCTCTTTCCTGCTCCTGTTCGTAAAATAAAACTTAATAGCTCGACAACTTTTCGTTGTAGCTAGGTATACCAAATTTCATTAAAATTTGTCTAATCTGCCCAAGATTTAGGATGACACACGCACTTGTACATACAGACCGTCATTTTTTTTAACCATTGTTTTGTGTTTTTGGAGGTCCAAAACATGCATTTTCGTCATAATGTCATTTTCGAAAATTTAAGGGAAAGTAGAGAAGCGTACGGATTCAGCTAGTTTGTCATGAAATGCATTAAATATAGCAGTCTTTATAATAGCAAGTACTACATATATTGTTCTATGTGCAAAGTATTATTATATTAATTATGTCGTATTAAAAAAAATTATATAAAAAAGCAAAACCCGTTGGCTACGCCCGCCCCCTTTTTTTAGTAAATCTTAATGATTTCTCCGCTGAGTCGGTCCCAGAATTGAGAATTGCATCCGGAAAGGAATTGTTGTGTAAAAATCAAAAACAAAACCGAAAAACGGTCTCAGAAAAGAAGCCGAGAGGAAAATCCGGAAACAACGGAAAGAAACTCTGAAAGACAGCCTCGTAAAAAATGTGAGAACAGACCAGCCCCGGTAAAATTATTAGGAAAAACATCTCTTGAAAACAATTTTAACACAGGCCCAGAAAAATAATTTAAAAGTAAAGCGGGAAAAAATGAGTTAAACTTGTTACTTTTCCTTAGTTCCAGAAGATTGCTTTAACAGCGGTTTTCCAAATTTTTTAGTAACTAATAAATACGCAGAAAGGAAGTTCTATTAGACTTTTCTAATGGAATATAATTCCAAAATAAAATTCGCCCTTATTAATAGAAATCGATCAGCAGAGAAAGAACGCGTATCTTCTTAAGGGAAAACTCGTTGTTAATCATGCAGCGATTCACTAGCAGGTATTTATGACGCGTCTCTGTAGTGCATGTATTAATAGTGTAAACCAACGCAATGTGTAAGAACGACTTGACCGAAGCTGCTTGCTGGGCTAGATCACGTGGGCAGGCGTTCGCCGCGGCTCTGGTTTGCGGTATGAAAGCTATCAGCAGATTATGTTACAATAATGCTAAAAAATATTTTTTTATAAACGTGTCTAAAATAAGATTATACTTTAAACTGGCCTCACGCGGGCGTCGTCTTTAGCAACGAAGAATATATTAATATAAAACGGCCGATAAACACAATTTATTGCCAAAATACAGTCAATAAACTGTGATGTAAAATACAATTAGACAAGCAAAATAGGAATCTTTGCTGCTTAGTTGCATGGAAAAATCAACTGACAGAATGTATAAACGATAGCACTTACATACAGTTTCCAAAGTTCCATTTTTGTAGTCAAAACCACAGAACAGTGGTGGAACATTAAACGCTCTTCGCCCTCATTTATTAAGAATTAGATGACACAGCAATAGTACAAAATACTTACTTACGCAACGCAAAATACACATTGAAATATTTTAAAGCATTAAATAGTCACCTGCAAGTGAAATTACAAAGCACGAATCTACAAATTACAATTAATTATTTAGAAATCACAAAAAGCAGATTTCATTAAAGTACCTTAAGTTGGATGTTATGAATATTATACCAATTAATTTGGACATTTTGACTACCGCGTACATATTGTTTGAACCGGGTGATCGTAAAAAAAACGATTCAGAGCAGGCCATGACTGAAGTGTTAAAGTTGGCAATACTTAATATAAGCCAATTGTCAAATGTTGACAGCTGTAAAAATTTTTGGTTAGATACATTTAACTTGATGTATCTAACAAAAAATTTTGACAGCTGTCAACATTTGACAATTGGCTTGTATTAAGTATTGCCAACTTTAACACTTCGGTCATGGCCTGCTCCGAATCATTTTTTTACGATCACCCGGTATTATCTACAATTCTCCTATATCCATAGTAAAATTATGTGTAAAAACCGATTAAGAAGAAAGTTCAAGAATAATTTGGGATTAGATAGAATCGAAGTAAATGCATGTAACGTGAAATTCTTCCGGAAGTAGAAGTTTTCTCCGGCGGTTTATAAACTATAATAGTTTTCGATTCAGCGTGACTGATTTATTCGACTGCGAATCGGGCACGCGTTTGAAACCGATTCTAATAAGATATTGGGCAGAAATAAACGTCCAATATAAAATATTTCAATTTAGGCATTTGCCTCTATTTTACATTTCCAACCTTAAAAATAAATATGCATAATGTTAAAATTTAAATAACGAAGTTGGTATTTTTATAAGCGCTTGCGGCTAAATGCAGCGAGCAAAGCTTGCTACGAGAAAATAAGTAATTTCGTACTATTATACGCTTTTGTTTAAACAGAGATGGAGTGAGAGTTAATTAACTTCATCATGTTACCCCACACTTCGGGGATATTTCGCCCCTGGTAGTGTCGTTATATTATACTCTAGTAATATTTTATATAGCCCGGGGTTTGTTATAGGGTTGACTAACATATTGAGTTCTGTACATCGGCCCCCTCTGTCTAAAGGGAACAGTAGAGCCCTGAATATACAATTCAACAAAATGACCCTTATAGGCAATTTTCGCAGCCAAACGTTTGATGGATTCGTTGTTGTAGGACACTCAGTTGCCCTCCAGAGCTCTATTCGTTTTAGATAAACTTTTATTTAACAAACTCTTCCAACGGTAAATCTTTTTAGAATTATTTTATCTACTTTATTGGCTGTATTTCTAATGCTGATTTATACGTCACCACGTTTATCTTGCTGATTTAGAAAATCTAAAAAGAATTGTGAGCTATTTGCAGTGGCGGCTCGTTACGAAGCAACGTGAGCAAAGGATCACCCTAGCAAACACGAAGGTAAATAATATCATATATAAATAACACCCACCAAACTAATGCTACTGAACCCAATAAATAAAATTTGCAGTTTTGCATCTCCTGGTAGCGGTTGCAGACGAACCTTGTGGGGTGAGGCGTTGTCTTCAAGACCGGGTGGAAAGCTGTAGGGTCCGTGATGCTGAAAGCGGTTTTGTCGGGTCTTGTGTTGGGTAGGTGCTGGTTTGCCTCGAAACTGGGTGCGGATAACCCTGTGGAGGGAGGACCGGCGCTAGTACTCGGTCTGGGGATAGTGCTAGTGACCGGAAGCTAAAGCTCGATCTGGTAAGCGGAGACTGGAGCTCGACCTGGAGGTGGCCGGAGATTGTAGGGTGGCGAAACTGACGCTCTTATCGTCCCATCGACGATATATAATACACCAAAACCTATAAAAAGAGACGCGCGTTATTTTTTTTTTATTTGTCTAATAATGGACTGTGTTGTGTATTTTCATAATAAAGAAAGCTTATGGATTTAATTAAGGCTCCGAATAGTACTCAACATTTGAGGTACTAAGCGCCTCGTTAAAGCTACGACAGTCGAAAGGTTTGGACTTTGCCGCACCTACTTCGCTGTCATTATCGCTGAAAACATCCTGAGTAACATTCCATCATGTGCACAATAACAATGACTATAAACCCATGTACACCTTTTAAAAGAGGCGTAGAAATAAAAACAAGTGTACATATGTAGGAATTTGTTCTGGGTACTACCGACACCGTACGCGCATTTTCTCACTGAGCTACCGTCCTGCTTACAGCAAACTCTACAACATAGAACATAATCCCAATACTGCCGTCGCTTTGACAAAAAGGCGGTTAGTACCCGGTCAGAAACTATTTGCTGCAGGTTTCTTATTTACTAGTTTTATCTGTATAACTTTTTACCGAAATCTTACACGTACCTATCGCTGTAATTTTCACCCCATGCGATATATAACATATTTTCGCACCTCCTGTTCTATGAGATGATTAAAATGACGAAGGACAGAGGGGACCTACAACTTTGCGTGGGCTCCGAACCACGGAAGTGCATGCACTTCATCTCCAGAGAAGATTTTACTACAACAATCTCTGAAATCAGAAGTGTAGTTTACTTGCTAAATTATTTACGAGAATTCTACGAGCTATAGGCAACACAACCCACATCAGAGTACGTTGGTGGTTGTCGAAAGTCTTTCAACATGTTATTACTTAGGTAAGGAATTAAACACTGGGTGAGAACCCAGCACCTAGACCACCACACCTATCGGCGTCCGTTGTGTTATGTAGTTCCAATGCTATATTTTAATTGCGTTACTGGTTATTTTGCTCATATTGATTTAGAATCATATTAAACCTCAAAAAGTTCTTACGTACCTCATTGATTTAAGAATGCTTTGATTATTTAGAATATAAAATTTTTCCTACACTAAAACCTGCCGTTTTAAAATTAAAATCTAGAAAGATAATTTTTCGAAGCTTTCGCAAAACTTCGGATTGACGCGTTGAATAGGATCAGCAACTCTCTAAACAGCCGCAAGTGCGGTTTCAGTATCTGCTGCAGGGCTTGACCAGCATTAAGTGCAATTTTAGATTTCCCTATTGAGTTCTGAAATATTTACAGCAAAGTGGGTACAAATCGATATCATGAAACAGTGCAGCATCAAGCTCTAACAAAGTATGTTACTTCTTTTTAGTCATCGAAGTGCCTCGGAAAACAAAAAAATAAAAGAAAATAAATTTATATTTAACATTTTTCTCAAACGCCATAATTTGACTCATTTAAAAGGTTTTATTGTAGAATAAACTAAATCGGACAGAGTATATGATGTAAAAAATTTCAAAATTATTATTGATTAGCCTTACGCACGGGCAGCCGACAGGGAGGGGGGAGGCAAAAAAGACCGTTGCCTTTCTTTGGATCTTGAATTAAAAAAATTTACAATAAAACTTCCGGTGTACAGAAGGAGGGCTGGGCGATTCCGCAAAATAAGTATCGAGTATCGATAGCAGTTTGGTAGCGATGCTATACAAATTGCATTGTAAAAATTACATCCGGTGCTTTAATTTGACGATTATATGCAAAATCTCAATTATTATTACATATTAAAGATAGCGAGCGGTAAACCGCAGGGGAAGTCTGTTGTATACGTTAGAGGAAGTCTCGAGGAAGTTGAAGGCAAGTCGGGGAAGTCCAACGCAAGTCGAGGAAATCTAAGGGAATTTGGGAAAGTCCAAGGAAAGTCGATACTTTGATACATTCGATACTTCAATACATTCGATACTTCCATACCTCCGATATTTTTGATACTTCCCACATTAAAATACTTTCGATACTTAGATACTCTTAGATAGGTACTGGTATCGATGCTCAATACCAACCAAAGTATCGATACTTTGAATATGTATCGATACTTTGCAATGTTTATTAACTTGCAGTTTTCTGCACATCATGCAGCCCCGACGTCAGACCTGATTTGCAATCTCAACTAAACGCAGCTGATTAGAGCTAATGTTTTCCTAGGTAGGTCATGTTACAGTAATTATCACTGTTTAATTAGACTCGATTAACAATTTTATCTAAGTTGTATTTTTCAGAAAGTTGGAAACACCAATACACACGTCACAAACTACTATGTCGCGTAGGTTAAACCGCCTTGACTGTCCTACGGAACATGTTAACACATGCTTGCAGCTACTATTTAGTCACGTGATGCGTTACCTAGATTCTATGGCACGCCTTTAGAAACAGCAGAAAATGCGGAAAAGCCCTGACGGCTTGCCATTATGAAAGTGTTACTGAAATTTGTTATGCAGGCCAAGAAACTGATAATTCACTGAATAACGGCAGTTTTTTCTTATTCTAAAATATTTACTTTACGGTACATTTTTTTAAAATTTGATTTGAGAATCTTTTTTTTCGGGGAGGTTCTTTGCACCCTCAAACATAAAAGTCAGCCTAACTACTTTGGCTTGCTCCTCTATAGGAAAAAATCCCATTGGTTCCCATGACCTTCCAAGTAAGTTAATTTGGATCAACGTGACTTGAGTCTTGTCATAAACATATTAAAATGAACTAGTTTTACTAAGGAATAGAAACCAAATTGAATGTAACAAGATTGCCTATCCGTCGTTAAGTCATCCCCAGCTTTCTTATTTGACTCACAAGGTTTTGACTATTTCTCTGCCTTAAAGAACGATTTAGGTTAATAAATATTTAACTATTAAAAATTAATAGTTTATTAATAAAATAAAACGCTTGGTAATTGTTTCACAATTTGTTGGTTTTTATTTACTCAACTCGAGTTTCAACCATCACGGTCATCGTCAGGACTTTACAAACACAACAAACTCCTGACGATGACCGTGATGGTTGAAACTCGAGTTGAGTAAATAAAAACCAACAAATTGTGAAACAATTACCAAGCGTTTTATTTTATTAATAAACTAATTATTTTTAATAGTTAAATATTTATTAATAATGTTTCACCAAGTGCCTACCACACAATCAATTCAAAAGATTTAGGTCTAATAACAACACTAAGCAATTAAAGATTTAGTTTTTCCATAAAGTATAAACTTTTCCAATAGATATACTTATTGCGTTTCTCAGTATAGAGGACCGCTTAAATGCCTTTATTATTTACAAAATCGTTTCAAATTCTTAGATAACCTTACATACAGTGAGTTTTTCTTTTTTGTAGGCACACTATGTATACTTTTATAAAAAAACATGTCAATGCATTGTTTTACTGCAATCTATAGGCAACCAACTATACTCTAAATTTCAAACCTTCAATTTTTGAAAAAAATAGTCTGCTGTGAAAACAGTAATCAAATTGTTTAATGTCAAATTAATAACAATTAGTTTTGATTTTTTGAGATAAACATAAAATTGTTGATACTGTATGTTTTTAAAATAGTAGTTTCATTAAAAGAATTTTATATTCAAATAATTTGCGTTTTATTCACTAACATACTCATGATACTCATTGAACATAACCTCACACTATGAGGAGTAACTCCTTTCTCTCTCTATTATTATGTGTACAGTTGGTTGCCTATAGATTGCAGTAAAGCAATGCATTGACATGTTCTTTATAAAAGTATACATAGCTGGTATGTATACAAAAACGAAAAACTCACTGTATATTTCTCAACGTAGTGTAAATTTGAAAAAATTATGCTGTAAGTAAAACTAAGCTCTAACAAGTTAACTTAGATAGTCAGGACCAGGAAACAAAACTGTTAAAATATTTTCGATGTTGCTTTCCAGGCTTTAGTAGCGTAATTTGTTTGTGTTTTTTCGTCCGCGTTGAGCCGGTCTTAAATAAAACTTGTCGGGACTACAACAACCTTATATATGTCAGATTTGGATGAAGATTGTCTAAAGTATCCTTAATTCCAAGAACAATGTATTGTGAATGGAAGTTCTAACAGCCGGCTGATTTCCTCTCGTATTTTTTCTTCTTGATCTGTTGGTAGCAGCGACGAGTAAGCGGCTTATCTCAGGCGGCGCAGCAGAGTGCACTGAATGGATCCGTAGCCGGAATCAAATCCGACTTGGAACAGGGATTGTTAAGACTCTCCCACTTTATTCTGCGTAATCTGATATCAATCAGGCCCTCCTCTTTAGCTTAGCTCATTAGTTCCTACTAATGAGATACGAGATACGCACACTAGTTAACGTAATAAGGTAGGGTAGCTTTGGACGCGGCTGTACAACCGACTAAGAGCTTTGTTGTTCGCCTTGTTAAAACCATTAACTTCCACTGGCTAAAGCTTAATCTAACGACCTTTGTTCTAATACAGTAATTCCGTTCTGGATAATATTTGGGATATTGAAGGATTCTAACAACACTCAAAATCGATACTATCGCCTACGTACTTCCTCCGGACTCAAAAAGGTAATCCCCCCGAGGCATATCCTTGAACATCACATGAAATATTTCATCGAAAGAATTCCAGTACCTAACCGCTTAAAATGAAAAATAAGAATAAATTAGCTTATTTGAGATTTTCAGGATAATTGTTAAAACAAAACACAAGCTTTGTATGTCGTAAATAAATTATAAGGAAAGAGATGCGGTATCTTCTTAACTCTTCAATTATACAATTTTTGTATACTCGAGTATTCATAGCTTGCGTTGAAGCATTTTCTTATATTACACCATTCCAGCTTCTACTTGTGGTTTTCTCAAATAGCTTGGAATTATAATAAAAGCTGACATACTAATTTCTCACCAAAATATACAAGATTACTTTAGGGTGTCCTTCGAGACATTCAACCGTGTTGCAGAAAATTTGATTGCAGCATCAATACATAAATTTTCAACTTACTATTAAACTCTTTTTTATTATTTTAAGGTTGGGTGTTCTTCGATGGCAATTTTCGTGGGAAGCCGTAAATGAAAAATAAAGTAACGGCGACCTACTCAGCTCAAGTCGGCGATTTTTTAAAGCTCCTCTTTTGCTGGAATTTTACTGCCGCACAAATTGCAAATATATTCCCCTCTACTTATTTTCTCTTTGCATAATTGCCTAATCTGCTCTCGGCGGACTAAATTTCAACCAAAGTCATCGGTAATAAAAACTGAGCTTTAAATGCCGTTGTACTTAAATTTCAGCCCCTAAAGTCCCAATCGTTTTTATCGCTTCGCCAATAATACATCTAGACAGTTTTAAAGATGTAAGTGTAATAAAACTCGGTTTTTCGAAGACCGAGAGTCCCTGAATATTAATTTAGTGCTTGTCCAAATCTGATTGAGTACGAAAATCTCAGACTAAAAGAATTTCCGATAAAAAATTTACGTTAGAGTGTTAGTTAATCGGCGATCAATTTTCTTGTCTTTTAAATATTAGTCAACAAAAACAACGAGAATTAGTAAAAAATTTTTTAAATATCAATCACTAAAAATGTGTATATTGCAACGGAATTCGAGCCAAAATATCCAGCAGGTTAAATATATTGATTTTACACTATGCATTTGAAATTTGAATACCAACTAAAACTGTGTTGTATTAAATTTCTGATGGTTTTGCTGTTATTGTTTTCTCCATCCGATTTTATCGATAAATAACTCCAATAGCTACTAAAAACACTAAAAAGCTTATTAAACGCATAAAAACTGATAACAGTGATAATAAAAGCACAACAAATTTTTGCGGTAGTTTCAAATTGCTATTCAAGTTTAATTATCGATAATAACGACTTTTCATTGTAGGTTTGAATTAATTTAGAGCATTGAAATCTTAATGAGAAGCAATGTTGTACATACACGGTACCAACAAAAGGTATGAAGTAATTGTTCTGCTAACCGAGCTATTACCGTCTACTTAATCATTAAAATAAAACAATAACTGTCATAAATATTAATTAATGTTATAATTAATTCTTAAAATTAGCAAGATTTCATAATATTTCGCAACTTGTAAAAAGTGTTGATTTATTTACACCCAGAAGTTATAATTAAATATGACAATTCCTGTCCGTTGCATTTGCTCATTGCATTGATTAAAACATAAATGTATTGGTGTGACTACTTCGAAGCCTGTATAAAGATTTGTTTCTTACATACCAAAGTCCGTTTGCAGACCAGTCAGCTTCAGCAAGTAAACCTCTCGCTACGCTATGTTTTTCTACGATATTTGTAGCCTTTAAGTTTAAGCTCCAAAATGTAAGTTCTGTGTAACTTACTCATATTTGTGTAGGTGTATCTTATTTAAAGTAATCATGCATCAAATATAACAAACATATTATCATTGAATTTTAGAGAATTTTGTTTATTACAGTCACTAACTACAAATTATGGTCTATTTTATATAAACCGTATAAGAATAGCTATGATTTCAGTATGGAACGCTGTTGAAAAGAGCCCAAGTTTATGCTAAACATTCTGCCTAGTCCTTCTCTGTAAATACCCGGCCCTGTATTACTGTGCGTTCTGGATCCGTTTCTATACTAAATTGTAACGGTTCGGCAGTTTATTTTCTTTATTTTATTTAGTTAATTATCATTTTAACTCATCTTAGTGAAACACTTCTCTCTCAAAATGATTCAGGTTTCCCAAACGTTCCATAGCCTGCCGTTCCGGTTACAAAAATCAAATCCTTTCAATAGGAAAATATTTACATTTTGAATGACAGACAAACGTAGGATTGTCCGTACATATTTTTAACGAGGAATCCCACGTACTACTATGCGTAATTTAATTTGCTAGCAACGCGCTAATTTTTAATAATTTGTATTTATTACTACTTTTCATAAATTCCAAATTATAAAAAAAAGATCAGTAAATATGTATAGTATTAAATTTCACCTTTGTTTCACCAATGTTTTACTTTTTTTTAAATTTCCTTATAAAAGCTTTTCTATACAGACTTTTTTGCCGTTGAAATTTTAATACTTACATGTAGAACAAGACGCTATTTTCAAAACAATTTGTATTTATTTATTATTTATATTTATACTTTTACATGCACTTATGGTGCGTTATAGATTAGAAAATTGGTTTCAAGTGTCTGGTACAAATGCATGTACAAATGCAAATGACCAATATCGCCCCATTTCCACTCTAAATGTTGTTTTAGTGAGAGAGTGAGAGAGAGGAAATGTTACTGTTATACACCTTAAACTCGGCTTCACTTTTGCCTGCATTTCACTTCCACAGCTTTATAGTTCCATGATTAAAATATTGATGGACATCATCCCATAATCAGAAGAATTTTGCTATTAACATCGTATCAATTAGCTAGCTGTCGCAGCAACGCCACGAGACCTGTCTCGCAAAGTGGTATCTCAATTAGCTAAGTAGAAGCTTTACATTTTTTATTTTTCAATTGAGAAACTATGACCATTAGTTTTTTTTAGATAATTTTTTCAGCGGAATAACTTAAGATATTAAGATTTCTGGTCTTAATTAATTTTGAAGAAATCCTAAAAATCTTGCTCTTTTTACGTCTGTTAGATGAGGGTCGTTTCATGGCGATTGTTTAGTTTACTCAAGTAATCCGCCAAAAATATGTTTCAATTTCATAATTTCATGTCTAAGCTGAAATTTTCGAAAACAATATAATTCAGTTCAGTTCGATTATTTGGTGACCGTAGAATGCAATTCTGAGTTTGCTATTCGGTTAGTTCTTAACCCACTTCTGTAATTGTTGGCGAACCCATCTTAATTTCTTGCGGTTTCATGTAAGTACCATTACCAATTTTTTAACCCTCGGTTTTCTGGCATCATCGGAGCAACCGATGTTGATATTCTGAAGCCTTAAAACGTATTTTTTTATCGATTATAAGATTTTTCTTTTAGGTATACTTTGTTTACTTACACCGGGTATAGGTAAATAGGGTATTAATTCATCATCCACTAATTTTAGCCAACACGTTTATATTTTTGAGAACGCTGAGTATGTGATTTCTGCATTCAATGCGAATTATTCCTAGATCAATACCTCAAGTTTTGTCTATCAAACGCTTTCATTTACTTAGAAGGTAGCTCAGAAAGTACAATGCTATATAGAAAATTGGCATCGTTTCTACAAATTTCCATAGTTAGTTCGCAAAACTGTCAAACTTTTCTTCTGATAGTTTTACTTTAGAAAGATAAAGATTTTACTCATTTAAAATTCTTTATACAGAAGCTTGGTATTGTGATTGAACGTATAAAATGTCGGGTTGAACAATATTAATTTTCAGTAACAGGATTTTTATTTTCATTTTGTTACTTTTTTAAGTAACCTAAATAAATCTTCCGCATTCTGTTTTCTAATTGTTTACTAAAAATTTTACTAACTGTAGACTGACTGTGTAATACAATTACGGTTTGGGTACAATGCATTAAACAAATTACATAATTCCTTTTGTGTTCACCCTTCTAGCAACAGAATTCCACCAACGAATAATTTTATAAATTTGCTTTACATCAACACTTGCTTCGAATATACTTTGGTATAATTTTGCAGATGAGTTGAAAAATCGATAGTTTTACACTGAAACACTTAAAAAGTAAATACTAACAAATTTTGTTATGTCTACTAATAATAGCAAATAAAGGTGAAAATCAATGTTAGTAGTAAAACAAAAATATGACACATTGACATGATCAGTTAAGTGTCATAAAAAAACTGAGCGAGTCCGCTCGCTTGCACTTCTCTGTATGCTTGTAATTTTGAACCAACGTGTTGGTGTACGAACAGTGTCGTGTAAGGTCGCACCACTGTGCTGCCACTGCGCCTGCTCGGCCAACAGTTGTTACTTGTTAAGGTCTATTCTCACTACTCGTGCAAGGCGCGGGCTCGGCAAGCGCTCGGCGTGGGCAAGGATTTTATGGAGTATTCACACTGTGGCAGGTTACCAGCGGGTTTCAGTCGTGCTCAGCTTGTTGGACAGACAGTGTGACAAAGATGTTTTCAACTATCACATTAATAAAAATTGCGCTAATATTGGACGAGGAAGAAGAAAAGGTAAAAAGACCTCAAAAAAGAAAAAGACGTTACTGGGTACATCAAATGCTAAAAACGCGTAATGAAGAAGGAGAATTTTCGACACTCTATAAGGAACTTATTGACGACGAAACGAAGTTCGACCTCTTCTGACGCTTCATCATGAAAGTATGACCAATTGGCTTTGGCTTGCCCGCCGCTTGTATTCACACTTCACGAGTCTTGTTTAACGTGCTCGGCTTGGGCCATGCAAAATATTCTTCCAGAGAAAGCACGCGGGCTTGGCTTGGCTCTTGGCGGGACCGGGCCCGACCACTGTGAATGCACATCGTTAAAACGCATAAGAGTAATGAAAAAGAAATCTTGCCTGGACCGTGCCGAGCGCTTGCCGACCCCGAGCCTTGCACACAAGTGAGAATCTACCTTTAGCCTGTTAGTTTGTGCCTGCGGGAATGTCATATCGTATTAAAAATTTAAATTCTGTATGAGAAAGAAAATAATTTTTACAGAAAATAAAAAACGGAAGTTCGTCTGTCAAATATTTGGTGGAAGGAGAAATATTAACCACCTTAACAACTGTTGGACCTAGAAATTGTTATTCTTATTCTACTGTCACTCATGAGTGATTTAGCAGACATTTTGTAAAAACCACTGTTTTCATGTCCAAAACCTTTATTTCCGCCAAATCAAAAACTTTCACAAAATCAATAATTTCCTATACTAAAAGTATAGGAAAGTAAAAATATAATCTGTTTTTTATTTAACGTATTTAAGATGTTTAATAATAAAATTGTTACATTAATTTCAGTGGAAATACCGTCTGGTTGGACATTAAAATTTTGTCATATAGGTATGACATCAAACTACGCTACTAGGGAAAGACATTTCTATTTTACTAGCAGCCAACGGCTTCACGCTTCATTACCTAGCTGGCGTTAAACACATATTTAGAAAGAAACGATCACTATGACACCGAATATCCATTTTACTGGTCTAATTCTTCAGTTCCCATACGCACCACCGTTTTTAAGGGTATATTTTAAATATTTTTAAGTAGCGTTGATGTTTGTTAAGGACTAATATTGTCTATGCTTTATAGAACATCTTGATTTCATTGTATTATGGCAAAGAAAACAAACATTTATTGAAATGTTATTGCGAAGAAATAAAGATTGTTACTCTTAAATCAGGACTTTTACGAGTTGGCAATTATCGTGGTTTTATGGAGAATCAAGAATACGAGTAATTTAAAAATTGGCATTTAGGACTATAAAAACAACATTGTATAAGTAAGAAGGTAATAACGAGCCGGAGAAATGTAACAATAAGCAATCGTCAGAATGTTTCCGCATTATGAAAGTTCGCGGAAGGAAAAATTAAAATTTCTTGTCGGGGAGTTGGTGCGCAAAAAGCGCAATCCTGCAAAGTTGCAAGTTGTAAATTCAGGGTAACCCTTCCTCGGGGCGCAGTAATATAGCAGCGCGATAGGCGGCGGTGAAACGTCGAGTAATGAGTATGAATACGTCACGTCAGAACTTGAACCCCGAGCAGTAAATAGCGGCCCAACTTGCCGACCGAGTTGCTCAGGTTGTGCGCGAAACGAGGAAATATATTACTACAGATTGCTGGGCTAAATTACATTGCACCTTGCTTATGGTTGTCGCCCCGTCACGTCGCGAACAGACAGCGAGATTAAGAGTCATGAAGTCTGATTGGGCGGCGGAGGATTCTCGTTAACACCGGACCTGGCATCGCGTTTAGTCCGACTTTATTGGACCACTTAACACCTACAGCCTTGATGGTCGATCAATCGCGGCCGCGGAGGAACTTCCGCCACTTCCTGCACCGATTTATGGCGCCACATTTCCTACAACATGGCTCCAATCTACGGGACTCCAATCTCGAGTGAGGCAGACTTACATGTGCGACCGCGACAAAAACCGCCGCTCCACTTTTTAGCGTATACATCTACGCCCCCCCCCCCCCCCTAACTTGGAATGGGAATGTATTCCGAGAAGTTTCTTGACTAGAACCAAACTACGAACTGATATGCAGAACAAGTTGGAAGAAGAGTTGGGATACTACTACGCTTCTCTCGCAGAACAACCGAGGCAGGGTGCAAACTCAGCGCTCCACCATGACCACTTTCATGCTTCAACGCAGCTGTGACAACGCCACGATTTCGCTTTTTATATAAAAATCATTCTTTTCAATACACAAAGCGTCAAAGCTAACAGCGACATACATTAGATCGAATCATCCTAACTTTTGCAGGGATCAGAAATGGTTTAACTTGTTTAAGACGGCTACCATATATTTATTATGTCCATTAATTTAAAAGCATTGTTAACATTAGTACTAAGATCGTTCAATTAAACTTTGACCATAACATATAATAAGTTTATCTGGTGGTACAGATTTAAAACAGCAAATCTGGGGATCAGCAATGAGCTACAATTTGATTTGTGTCTCAATCCGCTAATTTCTTATATGCATTTTTTAAATTATAAATTTCATGTTTATTTAATAAATGGGAGACGTTAAAAAACTTTTGCGTAAGCTAAATTTCTCGTGATTGATAGTAGAATAAGATTTACAATATAGTTTTAAGTTGCGGCTAAATATTGGTGGGTTAATTTTTTCTCTTCCACCAAATTTTTGGCGGACGAATCTGTCCTTGCATGTTTCGTTTTCTTTAATTCCACGGAATTCTTTACCAAAAACAATTTTTTTATTTTAACGAACACTTGGGTGTTGTTATGGCTTAGCTCGATTTGACAGCACATCATATTATATTTTTTTCGTTGCATGACCGATATCTTCTGTAATCTGTTCCACGTGTTGCATTTACGCTTTGCGGAGTAATGTTAATAAGCGTTTATTTTGTACTGCCACTGCTGTGGGGTTAAAGCGTTGCCATATAACTCTTTTGAACATGGGAAAATTAAAAGTTTCTCAAGTATAGGAAAGTTCAGGCGAAGTGCTTTGTTCATATTTTTCTACTTACATATTGAAAGTTTTTGGGGAATAACGTCTTGTAACCATTACCATCTATTAGATGAATTAAAATTTTGTAATGATTGAATATTGACATGTTTTAACAATAAAATACGAACCCGATTTTTTTCATACCGCTTTCATTAAAAGGAAACAAATGTAAAGTAATTTTATTTTCATCATGTTCCTTAATTTTCGAAAACTAGCCAATCTCATTAGGGCTTTTATACTGTTATATCGTAATTATAGAATCAATTTAAGTCAATTTAAATTGAATGAATTCAATTTATATCAGTTTTTCAGACATAGTCGCAAAGTAAGACTGAGGCACAAACGAAGGCGTTTGCAGTAATAATTTAGCCAGTGGGCTTGGCGTATGCTTTTCATTAAAACGATAGCATCAATCTAAAGCAAAAGCAACAATTTTACGTTTTTTTTTGTAAAAATTTGTCAGTTTCATGTCCTTTTTCTGTCCATATCAAAAGAAATTAGACAAATTTCCTAGGAACACGCACACGCTTTGCAGCAGATGTACCCCTATATTTAAAAACAAATTTGGGTTATTTAGCATGAATAGTCACGGTGATACTATTTTAAATGGAATTACCTACCACAACTTCAGCTACCTAATATTAGTCCGTTAGGTTGTTATTAGGGAAATACGTAAATATTGACATGTAATGAATAATGGTTTAATTTCAACTTTCTTAAATAAATAGAAATTTAGTTGTTTGTTAAAACATTGTGATAACGCAGAATGTTTTATAACCATCTCCAGGCTTTACTTATATGGCTGCGTGTATGGTTGGTCAAATTAAGTTTGATTGCAGAGTTGTTGTAAAACATGTATTAAATAACGATTCATGTTATATACGAATATAAATCAATGTTGTGGTTGCACCTTTTTTAATACTTAATATTCCAATACTCTGTAAATAATTAACAATAAATAAATCTAAATCTAATCACTGTACCGTGGCCTTTCCTAGTACTTTTTTTATAGTAGCAAGTCCAGGGCTGAATTTGATAAATAAAACACAGAAAAGGGTTTAATAAATTAATTAAAATCATTATACACTGTGTCCATAAAGTAACCCCCCCCCCCCCCCAACTAACTTTTGAACGACTTTACATTTTTCTACAAAATTTGGTGTGTTGTAATGGGAAATTAAATACTATTTTTTCAGACTATATTAAAATTTTGTATCATCCAAAATGGCGACTGGGCGCCATTTTTTTTAATGGAAAGGGGGTCGAGTGACACCTCATTGGAAATGTCTTTTAGTTCTGCGTCTGATCCTAGAGTTTCAAAAAAAAATATTCAGCCATAACAAAATGACAATGTTTCCAAGATAAAGAAGCCTATTTAAAAAAACTAAGAATTAAAGCTTAAATTAATTAAATTAAGTTTTCGAAAATTCACTTTTTGGCACATAAAAAGTCGGTTATGAAATTCCTGCCTTACATTTTCATAAGTTTCTGGAGTGATATTTCTGCAAACTTCTGTAATGCGTTGCTCCAGTTCTTCAATTGTTTCCGAACAGGTTCTGTACACTTTCGATTTTAGATATTCCCATAGAAAAAAACCTAAGGAAGTTAAATCCGGGGAGTGAGCCGGCTATTCTACAGGTCCCTGCCTACCAATCCATCTTCCAAGCAAATGTCCGTTGAGAAAGTCAGAAACAGGCCTATAATAATGAGGCGGCGCACCGTCTTGTTGGAACATAACGTTTTCAATATTATTTCAAGCCACCTAAGATATTTCTGGGAAAATTTAGTCTGGCAAATCAAAAAGTGGACTACTGGATAAGAAAATCAAAACAATTTTGAACTGAGTGAGTCCATTGGTTTACAATCCGCCATTTTGTTATGGCTCAATATTATTCTTTGAAATTCTAGGATCAAACGCAGAACTAAAAGACCTTTCAAATGAGGTGTCATTCGACCCTAGATAAAAAATCAAAACAATTTTGAATTCAGTGAGTCCATTTGTTTAAAATCCGCCATTTTGTTATGGCTGAATATTGTTCTTTGAAACACTAGAATCAGACGCAGAACTAAAAGACCTTTCCAATGAGGTGTCACTCGACCCCCCTTTCCATTAAAAAAAAATTCAAAATAGCGCCCAGTCGCCATTTTGGATGATACAAAATTTTAATATGGTCTGAAAAATAGGATTTAATTTCCCATTACAGCACACCAAATTTGGTAGAAAAATATCAAGTCGTTCAAAAGTTAGTTGGGGGGGGGGGGGGTTACTTTATGGACACAGTGTATATAATTTCCTCCAAATAATCGCAGCTGCAGCTGATTTACAGTTAATCATCTACTCCCGGTATTCACCTGTACAGACTAAGCAAACTGCGGAAAAACCTGGGTAGCTGATATTCTGATATTTAAAATGATTAAAACTGTGGTTAGATTTAAACTTATAATACGGAAAATTGATAATTTAGATAAACTAGCATTATCCTGCAACGGGGAATGGCCATAGGTAAAAATGGGTCCTGCAGCTGAGATAGCTCCAAGCGCAAGCAATAGCGTACTTACAGGTTTTGATCCTTCCAGCCAATTATTTTCTGGGCCACCTAAATTTTAATAATACCAATAATTTAAATAAATATACACGTTTTAATTTTTTTTTATTTCTGTTGTCTTTGTTCTTAAACTACATTCCTTAGAGACCTTGGTAGGCGAGTGTAGTAGGCGCTTGCAGCCAAGGTCACAGTGGTTTTCGGAAGTCTGTGGCTCTATTTGGCCGGGCGGTCGAATCCGGGCCAGGGCAGTTGTCAGATCCTGAAAACCTCTTAACATAGAATAGTTTAAGTAGTTATTAAGAATTTAATTAGGCTAGTATTAAGGTAGTACGCACAATGGGCCCGACAATGTGGCCTAAGTGCTGTAAGACCTGAAATACTCAAACACACTCCTTAAGTTACATTCAAACTCGTTTCCTATAAGCATAAACATTTTTAAAGCCAACGTGTCGAGCACAAACCAAGCACAAAAGAAAACAAACAAAATGAAATAAATAAAGAGCGAGTGATTCATTGATACATGATAAGCACTGAAAAATAACAACATAAAAGTGTTTAAGCAGGCTATAAAACAGTAAAGTCAATACTACACATTAGGTACATGGAAATTGCAAATTTGTATAGACACAAATTAAAAACATGTCGGCACGTCCGGGCCCCTGAGAGATATCATCCCGTCCGGACCTGCGTTGGGGAGTTTCGCGGGATAGTAGTTACGCTACTGGGCGCAAGCCAGCAAGGAGAAAGCCCGTGAGCAGCCGATATACCTTTAAGGCGCTGAGCAACAAAAAGGAAAACAGTTCTGTAGCTGCAGCTGAGATACCTCTAGGCGAAAACCAGCAGGGGAAAGGGTTCAGGAGCGGTAAGTGATTCCAGACTGTTGGATCAAAAATAATCGTATTTGAAATTTACTTTTGCATTTATAGGGCAAAACTGCAGGAAAGCTAAGACGTAAGTTTATATAATTGTTTGCACATGAAGCATCATTTAGTTTCACCAAATTCATTACACGTGGCTTAATAACAAAGAAACCAAAAGTCGAAATTTTTAAATCATGAAAATTTTTTATTTAGCAACAACCAAAGACCGGGCTTTTAGTTGCAGAATAGCAAAAACGTTGTTAAAATTCAATAAGTAAACAATAACCATAGCCGTACTCAAATCTATTAGTTGAACGTGAAACGTATTGCGCACGATTTTGCAATGTCTCTACAACTGCGATATTTACTAAAAGTCAATGTTGTTAAGTACCTGGTTTTCGCGAGAAATAAGCGTTTGAAAAGAAATCAATAATCATGGCTTTATAAATTTCAATATGCATGTGATTGTTATGAAGAAAAAAAGACTTATAAAAAAACGGTTTTGTAATATTCCTAAAGTTATAAAATCGTTGCAAGACAAAAATTTGACGCTTTTAAAATTAATTGACTTTCATTTTATTGTTGGCAATTTGGCTTTCGGCGGAGAATTTTGCATTAAGTTATGGCAATATTGAACAAGTATTGCATTGCAATCCTGGTTACTCACAACTAAAGTCGACAAATATTCCAGTCAGTTGTTCACCGGCCAATTTTTACAGTTTTGCTCCATTAACGAGGTGCGACGTTGAAAGATCATTTTCAATAGTTAAAGGTATTTTGTTGGTTGGACAAGAGAACTAATTTTTTGGATGAAAATTTCGAAAAAATTGTTGTTGTGTACTGCAATTCTTAAGTTTTTTATTCAACATTGGTTTCTGTCCCCTTTGAATCTTGATAGTCCAAACCTTTGTTTCGTAGAACTTTCTTGTTGTATTGATAAATTTACACGTTCTATTTTTATTCATTCGTTGTTGCTATTTTAGATGCAGTTTCATAAAACTGTTTCGGGAAGTACTTTTAAAACTCATAACCATCCATATTCTACGTTTATGAACCCTGTTTTATTTAATTTTACTATTACACAGGCATCAATTTCAGCTGACCAAAAAAATAATAACTATCTTCACAAGCTAGCCTAAAATCAAACATATGGATGTGTTACCGTTCTAAGCTCGTAGATAATTCATTTACAATTTTATGTATGCGCCAACTATATATTTAACAAGATTATGCCAGTAATTATTATTAATTGGCTGCCTTATAATTCAAATATTGATTAAAACTAGACTAGAAATCCGGACACTAGAGAGAAAACTATTCGATGTCCGTAAGATAATAATATTAATAATATAATAAGCTGATTTAATTTAGAATAGTGAAAAACACAAACATAATTTTTAAGCACTTGTTCAATGAGCCTGGCAGAGGAACTTACTGACACGTGTGCACTTGCAAAAATGTGGTACAAAACCAGTGGCGGCTGGTAAACTGATTTTGTGAGAGTGCAAGCATTTCTGTCTAGCAAATGTCAATTGCTTTATAAATATTTATTTTTTATTAGACTTATCGCAAACTAAAACTTGACTTGCGGATAAACCATCTTTGACACAATTCGAACAACGCTTGACAACAAAATGCTTCAATTGGCGTTGATTGATTGATGATTGATTGATTTTAAGCAGGGTTATAGTTAGGTTAATGAGCCCGATTTGCACTTCGACTCTGTGGTCTTTTGTGCCCCCCTGATCCTTTCAATTGGCGTTAATCATAACAATAGTATAAATACAGTAGAAGTAATTTGTACTTCGTCACTTTTTTCTAGGTTTATTAAAATAAATTACAAGCAACTACCTATATCTATTAAAAAAGTGCAAATTAAGTTGCAGTCTGGCATCTCCTGAATTTTAATTATTCCTTTTATAACTGCGTATTAATAAAAAAGAAAAACCAATTTTTCTAAAAAAAAATTACCTATTTGTTAAACTGCTTTGTTATTAATGTAGTATTTAAAAAGTCCTTATCTGTAGTACACTAGATTAAATACGTTTAGCGAATTAAATAATTGGAGAAAAACTGCTTGTTACTTTGTTTTAAATTTATCAAAATCCATATTCAATAAGTTTGATACGCAGACATATTCTGCTTTTTAGTTTTCTACAGTAAGAGCTTCCTGAAATAGTTGTTTTTAAAGTTTGTTTGTTCTGATGTTGTGCCTGCATCCTATAATTATCCAAGCAAGTATTTCCTAGTATAAATCTTTGTAACGCAGCACATTATATTAGACAGTTTCTGATTTGCATTATTCAGTTAAAAGCGGATTGGAACGATTACGCAATCTGCCAGGCACACGAATTGCATGCCCTCAATGCTCGTATATTGTAACGTGATTTAACACTCTAAATTTCCATTGCTCGTGTAGTTAGAACATTATATCTCTAAGGCAGATTTTTACTTGCTCTGGCGGCAACCCAAACGGTAAGTATATTGATACGGCGCGGCGCGTATTACTTCAACAATCAAGGTCGGTCTACTCGCTGCTAATTGAAGCTAATTTTGCGCTGCTAACGATTTCAACCAAATTTTAAAAAATAGAAAAGAAAAATAAGGAATCGTAGCAAATAGCTGGGAGGGCAGTGCCCCGTTGCCCTCCATGTGTTAGCCGCCACTGTACGATACATTATACATTCTTATTTAAAAATAAGAAATTTTTTGATATGCGCATGGAAAAATAATAATAGGATAAAACAGTAATAAACAATTAAATTTCAAAGACAAACGGCGTTGCAGGCAAAATAAATAATCTAGGAATAAATAATTAAAAATACACAGCTCTAACTAACCAATGAAAGCAATAAGAAAGTTAACCTGATCCAAAAGTACGAGGTTGGGTAAAACAACAAATACATTCAAATCAAACAAGACGTGGTAACCGCGTCTAGAATTACCAATTTAAACCTGTTAGAATACGAGTAATAATATATAAAACACCCACAAAATGATTAACAAAAATAGGGTGTCAAACGGCGGTATTCTAACAATAATACATTACTAAAAATTATCATATTTAAAATTCTTTTTAACATACTACGCCACAATGTAATGTAATACACAAAATTATAGTTTAGCACTAAACTATAACTTGGCATAGGTTTAGGATATCCTCAACACTGAATTATTTGACTTTAGCTTCATCATTCATATAAGTTTTGTTAACCGATTATAACGGGTCATGGTTACACGATTAGGATGCTGCTGTTTGTGGATGCTATCCTGTGCTTTACCGGATATTTTCCTTAACCAAACTCTAACTGTAGCCGGAGGGTTAACAAGTACTACACAACGCAGAATGAGGAGATACGTGTAGCTCGAAGCAGCTACATTCATAAAGTAATTACTGTTTATTGTGCATATTTGTGTAAAACGAACAAATTACTCCATTTTGTATTATTAGATTCATATTGACAATTCCATTTGAATAAATTTAATATGAAAGTTATGCCACTATTTTATGACAGTTTGCTCTATTTATTTAAGATGCGTGCTGAACTTGACATTTTCAATAATAATATGAATTGGCCCAGCTTATTTTTAGTTGGCTCTAATGAGCGACAGCTTTTTTTGCAAGAATTGATTAGTTTTTTCATTAAATGTTAAGCCACGACAAGGTCATCCGGTGGTGGAGAGACTATAAAAACGTTTGTAAGTATAGACCTTCAAAATGTGAGCTGCTCATCATTAATCACTGGCCCTTTACTTTTAGCAGCTTACAAAATTGCCCGTTTGATTTAAATTCATGATAGGTTTTTCTTTGGTTGCAATTTTAGATAAGGTACAGTAAAACAATTTGAAACTTAATGCGGAATGGTTAAAGCAGGTGGGAAATAAGGAAGGTTTGGGAAGTTGGTGTTTGTATTAGTAGAGCCGAGGGTACAAGCCGTGCTGTAGGTAGTGGTACATGAAGCACGTGACGTCACAGGTGTGGCCCACAAGGGCCTCATTTAGCAATTCACCGCTTACTCGTCGGTCGCCAGCGGCAGGATTTATTACGAAGGCTGATGAAGGTCCGCGGCCGGGAAATAACAGAGCGCCAACATAACGAAGTTCCTCGGAACAATGCTGCGGCCGTGTCGGAAGAGTCCTCTCCTAAATTTGAAAGATTTAAAACGTCGAAACTGGGGGGAAGAGATAATTTCTCCCAATTTCGGCAAAAGTCGCAGAGCAAGACGGGTCCTTTGATAGAATTCCGGTGAAGAATGAAGCGAGGATACGTAAAATATTGGATTGGTCCTCGGGGAGTCTACAATAGATCGTCAACGCGGAATGGCCATAGCAATCGACTTACAGTCCATATTGAAAAATACAGACAAAGGTACGTTTTCAATCTCCTAGTTCCACTTCTGTTCTGCTCCTGATTTGATTTGTTGGCAATCGAGTCCGCTTCGATTGTTTGGCTTTTTATTGCCGTACGTCGCCCGACGAGCAATATACAGCACACCTATATCTTCCGGTACGCATTCCAATCGATATCCTGTTAATTTTATCTGAAAAGTGTCGCAAGTTGCTGGGCTACATGCAGAACAGCGTGTATTGTGAGCAGCTAGTCGCCTGTGAGACTGATAATGGCCCGGGACAATGGAACATTGGCGGTATTATGCACGCCCTATTATACTCCAGGAGCCACTGCAAACAGAGAAAAGGAAGCGCCTGCACCGCCGAATCGCAGATTACAGTAATACACCGTGAAATTGTTAATTTTAACGCCGCGATGAAATATATCTAAGACGCTTACATAATAGGAATTTGCTCAATACCCTCCTTCGTCGCGCCGTTACACACAAAACTAATTATCCTTATCGCCCTCTAAGTACATAATAACGCCGAGGGTAGTGCCTGCAATGGCCCGACTCGCCTTTGTCTTCTATAATAATACACCGCAGAATAAATATGTCCTCGACTTGTTCCACGTCTCGTGTCCTAGAAACTTTGGTCTTCATAGTTGCGGTTGTCTTAACTACCCCAGGCCTATATTACAAAGCACCCCGGCGGATAGTTAGTTATATACTACTCTTTTTGTGTCCTATTGCCGCGAGGAAATTTAGTTTATAGTTCCCAGTTTCTTGACCAAATTCTATACGGTACACGCTCAAATTGGTATCATAAAACAAAGCCCGCTTTAAGCCCCAAAAGTCTACAAAATGAATTTTCATCCTAATACGAAAGACATAAATCGAAACCTATTTAGTCGCTTGAGCTTTGCTAAACTAATGCTTAGCAGAACAGTGAACACTAGTTGAGATGATTATGTTCAAAATTCTCATAACCAAACGCCATTGACTGCCATTTCCCATTACATTTAGCTTTAATAAAGCGTCAGTTTAAAGTTTGTTTATTATGTAACATTATTGACATGGTTTAAAGGAACTTTCGCAATATACCTACCGCGAATAATACCTCTATTTTCTACCCAAACTGAAAATATTTTGTTTTCCCTAACATGGTGTCTACTTCAATTTAGATATTCACAGTTATGCGTGAGATATGAAATATTAAGTCCCCAAATAAAATGAATCGTTTTAAATTTGAATGACAGGGCTGCATATTCAGCTGGGATTTTATCTGTTTTCCTTTCATTTTGTTGCTGAAGAGATAACGTCTGGTTTGAAATTATTGTCCACGTCATTGTGTCATCTTTTAGAAAATCCTTGAAAAGGAAAAGTTATATGAATGCTTTTTGATATTCCCATGTTAGAGATACAAAACAACACAATGGAGATTTTGTTTATATATTTTGAGTTAAATAATATTCTGAAGTGCAAAAAGATATTAAACGTAAAGGCAGGTACGTAATTCTTTGCATCAATTTGGCGTTTAAATTATACAATTTGGGTGAAATCATATGCTATGTTTCTTGTCGCAACAAATTGCATGAATAGAAATGATTCTGTTTTTGCGTAACTTATTCCAATAAGTATCTTGTAATATCTCAGTAATTTTATTTAGTACCAATGTTGGTTGTACTGTTTGCAGTATGAATAATGAATATGAAATCGGTACTGCCACTTCTACATTTAAGGTTGTCAGATACTAATTTGCACCAAATGGGTTTTATTTCTAGTTAAAAAATTGCACATTTGGAATTAACTTGCAATTTTGTATGTTGCTGCAATAAAACCTGCAATGATATGCTGCAGTCATATGCAGCAATAATTTGCTGCAATTATTTCCTGCAATAATTTGTTGCAATATTTGCTGCAATAATTTGATGCAATAATTTGATGCATACGTTTCCTGCAATGGTTTGCTGCAATAATTTGCGGCAATAATTGCTGCGACGAATAGCATAGATGAAAATGGTTTCAATAATTTCGTTTTTTTGCTTTTGATTTTTCTTATCATCTACTAAAGTTTTAATAAAATGTCTGCTTCTATTTTCCTTTCAATAACGTTAAGAGTGATATACTGTAATATTGCAACCTTAGGAAATTTTTTGGTACAGATGTACAACAAAAAAGATGTTTTATGTAACACCCAATCGACACAAAATTTTTAAGAAACATATATTCAAATGGAACAACTATTTGGAACTGTTTGATACATTTCTGTGTTGCAAGTGGCACAACGAAATGTATACACACTCGACTTCAAATCGATTTTGTGTTTTAATAACAACTTAAAGGTGCGGTAAAAATTTTATATTTGAGTCATTCGCACCGCCAGAATTTCGAAACTTTTAGAGGTTTTCTCCGTCTTGGGCATTCTTCATTCCGAATTTACAGACGTTTGCGAGCTTTATGGATGTTCTCTCGGGTGTGCCTCAAGAATCTAATCTTGACCCGCTTCTATTTTTAAAACAACTTGGTGTTTAGCGACTCCAAAGTTTTCTCTATGTTCTGTTATTTATGTCTCTCAGGATTTTTATCTTGTGCTACTCGTTAATTCTTTTAATTGCTGTTTAAGCTTCTGGATTTCGCGAGCGTTCGCTCTTATGATTCACGGCAGGGGATCGGAAGTGTTTATGTTTTGTTGGAAACTGGCCCTCAGCAGAAGGGGCGTTGGTCGAAAGCTCTTTTGACATATTGGATGTCAGAGTTTGTAGGATGTTAGGTGTAGTGAAGCTCTTTGACACTTGTCTCCCTCCCTTAAGTTGTAGTGTTGACTCCTAGAGAGCTGCAACACTCTAGGGCGAGCAAAGTGCGAATGCATGCCAAGGGCTGGGGGGCTGCTTTTGTTTTACGACGGAGGCCACTCACGGCCCTCTCCGATTGCACTCTTGTTGAGTCATAACCGCCTGGGGAACGAGTACCGAGATTTTATGGCATCCCTTCAAGCGGGTCGCGTATGTGAAGCTTTTTGCTTGTCGTTAGACTTTTATAGAAGTTTTAGTAAGACCGTGAAAGCGACGGTCTGAGCTTTCTACAGGAGCTCGTTTATGGACGTCGCCAACATTAATTAGTAGGACATAAAAGTACCTGGATGAAGGTAACGGTTATGTGTGTCGAGCACACTGTCGTTGTTGCTGCTGTTGCCGCTGCAAACTATGCCCGTCTCTTGTCTCCGTCCCTTACTTCCGGGAAACAATGTGCGCCATTGTGGCTGTGGTCTGATTATCTGTCATTCTGGAATTAATATCTGCTACAACTCGCTTCAACTGCGAGGATAACAGCTATCCCGTAAATCCGGACGAGCGACATAACGAATGTTTGGAATATGCCTGTGATTGCGCTATAAAACTATCCGTGCCATCGTTATATCATATCAACATTAAACCGGCGGTCCTAATTTACTGCTCTCCAATATTTACAGTTATTTGTTGGAACGGGAATGCAAAAGTTGTTGGCGCTGTGTTTTTTCGTTTCGGCCAGTTAGAAATTTATATCTGGCAGTCCGGCGAACGAAATTCCCGAATATAGAGCAGAACGGTGGTACTTTTGCGGTGCACCGATCTTATGAATAATAGAGTGCAAGTTCTGATTTATGTCGAGGAGAATTGAACTTTTATAGGTCGATAACGAAAGCAAATTTAAAAACATGGATCCTATTAGATTTTATCGTCAAACAAATTTCCACAAACAAGCTGAAAATGTTCCAGTTCAACCAACTGGATGGCGGAATATCCCGGCCACAATGTATTTAAAAGATCTGATAAATAAAACTCATCAAATAGATTCAAATCAACATTAAAACTCGTTCTCCAGCAAGCTCGCCAAATCTGAAATGAAATCTGCGAGATATGCGATGGGCGAACATCCAAACAATATGTCCTCTTATCAGTTGTTGTTAACAAGTTTTCTAGACTGTAATCGTCGAACTTGCTATCGGCCAATCCAATCCCGGGATGACGGCTGCACTTGTCAAGCTTTTTGTTTTATCAGAAAACGTCTGCGAATGTCTTTAGCGGCCCCGCAGGAGACCGTTTATGCGCGATACGGACTTTATCTGCAGAGTCCACATCGCCTGTTTATACTTCCCTTAGATTAAAGTCTCAACTTCCCAACTAAATTGAGACGGCTTTTTATTTATAAGGAATCTCTTTGTATTTGTTTTTAATTTGCATAAATTAACATGTTTTATAAATATTGACAAAATACGTTTCATCTCCGCATCCACGGTTCCGTTTAATAACATCCTTCTGAAAATGGAGAATGCGCGTTTCAAAGCTAAACGTATTCATTAAAAATTCGCCCCTTTGATAAGAAATTAAAGCGCAACAGACCTAAAAGTTGATATTCAAAACGTCTTTAATTAAAACATGCATTCCTGAAACGTCTTTTCCGTTGCCGCTAGTAAATAAAATGTTATATAAGCATTATAATAAATTTAACTCCTTCGAGAAGCAGTTACTTTAACTTTATATGTATTTTTAACGTTTTAGTTCTGAACTTATCAGATATAAAGAGAGATTTTTGAAATCCCGCAGTAACTCTTTATCTGTAACAGAATCTTAATTCAAATTTTTAAGTATTGTCGAGAATTTAATTAAAACGCAGAGAACGTAAACTTTGCGACAGAGGTAAGCACTCAAATGAGCTTACAAGTCCTAAATTGGAACTTACTAAGTTCGACCAAAGACACAATTGCAAAGTTTGACAGAAGGTTTAACAAAATCTCGGTAACAAAATAGAACGCTATAAGAACCTTCCATTTAAACGTCTCTTCGAACCAACTATAAAGTGGACCTTTTGCTCTAGGAAACAAATTAAATGTGTCCCAACGACCTAACCAGATCAAAACCAACATTAACAGCGTATACATAGCCGCCGAACAAATCCTGATTTCCTGAAATAAATTGTAATATACAGAAGCTATTGGATTCAATAAAGTAATGTTGCTGTTGGTTCAACGCCACTAGATTTTCCTTGCAAACGCCGCAGTTTCATTGTCACCAACACTCTTTTTTTTACATTCTCTAACTGAATTTATAACATTTTTATATTCCGCACTAGACCTGACGTTAATTATTCATTAATCAAACTCCCATCTCATAATTTTAGTAGATCAATCTCAAATTCAGAACTCGTTAAAATAAAAAAAATAATTTATTTGCTTTTTTCAGTTCAGGTAGTTTTGCCCTATCTCACTACTGCTTCTAAAATTTGCGGTTCGGCATCCAAAACTTGACGGATTCGTACTTTTCCTTGGGGCATTACCAAACCATGGCCACGTAAATGTTAAACCACATTTGTAATATTTTTGCATAGTATTCGGTGATTGACAAAATGTTCCACGTAAAGTGGACCACTTGACCATGCACAGGGCCGATGTTCGTTAATTCATTATTGTCACAAAAATCGCCATTTTATTATTAAGTAACTAATTTATTGCGTGCAATCAAACACGTCGTACACAACGAACTAATTAAACCTTTTATGAGTATGTACCTATATTTTGCTGCTTTATAATCCAAAGTTTTTATTGTGCATCAAATTAAAATACAATTCCAGAGGCGGGTACCTACGTTTTTAGTTAAAGATTTTTAATTAATAAATAATAATAAATTATAAATAGAAAATTGGTTCGTTTTGGTGAGTTCTATTACAGGTTAAAATATCTGCCAGTATTTCAATAATACCCATAGATTAACTTGTTACAGTACATTGTTCTGTGATGCAGTTTGTGGGTGTGCCCTTGGGTATCATGCAGGATACTGACTGCTACACGGATCCTAGTAAAGGATCGAATCAGAGCCAGTATCCGATCGGATCCAGCATCGGATTGATTCGACAATTACGTCAAATCTCTTGAGATAGTAAGGTAATAGGTAATAAGATATCGTATTTCAACAGATCTATAATAAAATACATCGGATCGGATTACTTTTGGAGAAGTGTCGGATCGTAAACGTTCTTATCCGTCAAATTTTCGAACTTGATGTCCAGAGCAAATATCATACCCTTCCTTCTCTTATTACAATATTAGTTGCAGTATATGACTGTGGATTATTCTGTACAGAAACGTTAAATATTCAGAAAGATAAATAAGAGAAAATAATTGTATGTAAATTCATAATTCAAATTAAATGGAAAACAGAACATCGCTTCATTTAAGGCCTTAGCTTAAATCTTTACAAGCACGACCAAAATGTACGCCGTAATTAATTATTTTTTAAAATCTGACTGCTAAAGTAAGCATTTTTATCAGAAAATAGTTACATTTTATGTATGAATATTAGTAAAATGATTTAATAAAAAAAACAATAATTTAAAATTACTAATTTTGCTAGCATCACTTACCAAAATGATTACTATCTGTCTGCACTCTACAGGCAAAAAACTAAGTAACTGGTTTTTAGGGAAGTCTATTTACAAGCTATAACTTTTAATAACCAGTTTGGTTGCATACCTTCGAATGGGAAGTACAGAAAAAAATACACGTAAATATATGATACAAAATTGCTACCTTTTCAACTAAATTATTACTCTAAACGAACGAAATATGCTGCCGGAACCGGAACCAAATCCCCATTGTTATTCAATGAGAACGGATTACGAGTCTTGAAACTAAAAATACTAAGCAGCTTAATTTACAGCTGTAAATTTTATTTTGGGAGAATTGATAACGGATACACAATAAAATGAAAATAATTTTCAATGAATAGATTGCATTTTTGGCATAGATAATTTAATTTTTGTGTTTATAATAATTTTATTACAATTTATTTCCTGCATTCCTACATTGCAAAAGCGAAAATGTCGTTTTTACTCTTCTTCCATATGGGCGAAATTCGCATGTGTTCTAAAAAATACAACAATCCTCTGGCAAATGTTTTGTTAATCTCTCCTATAGGCAAAATTAGAGGGTACAAAGCTTTTCCGAATTAATTCTACACGCATGCACAAGAATAATGTTCTGGTAGATCTGTATTTAATGTCCAAAACGGGGTCGCATTAATTAATTAAAACAAGGCCGTCTTTGATAAGTAATTAGAATAAACTCGGCACTAATCTGGCGAGCGAGTACATTAGCATTTGCAGATAATCATGCGATTGCGTGGCATTGTAGTGGTCTGTTTTTGTCGGGGTCTCGACTCTTCATTCGAATAATTACTAAGCCGTCATAAAAACAGCTAATGGCTAAATCCGCACGTTTCTTGCTTCTTCTAATTTAAACCCAACAGTTTAACTATTTTAAGCATAATCCTTTTTTATGGCTCTCTATGTGGACATCACCGGACACGGAATAATCCGGGCAGTGATGTGGCACATTCCGGGCAACGTTACTGGACACCGCATAAAACATCGGACAACACGAGCACCGGAATGCGCCAACAACATTTAATAGTATCACTACGTTATCCTATTCGCTTTAATAACTAGAATAGGCTGTTCACATTTAACATGGCTCTGGTGTATGGGCGATATTTGTGCGATACGGCCCTTTTTTTCGCAATGCGGAACTCGGAATGGCCGATGCTATCGGGCACTATTTTTACATTTTAAGTGACCAGCAGCGGTCGGCCTCCTCCTGTTTTTTAGATGACCCGGATTTTACATATGTCCGCATCCTTGCTCTTCTGACACGCGCTCGTTTTTCCTACTAGCTCTGATATCCTTCCTTAGTCTCGTTATCCTCCACATTCGGCCATTTCTTTATGGTTGACCCCTGCTCCTCTTTTCTTTTAAATCTCCAGCATTTATATCCCTTTTGGACCATTATCGCTTATTTTCTCTATGCCAGAAAATATGTTGGCCATATTTTAGCCTTACATTGACTTAGCAACACAAAATAAAAGGTCTCGTTAAACAGAGAAAAAGTGCCTCTTTTACTTTTACAAAGTCAGACAATTAAGGTAAAAATAGCTTTTCCAATAAATTCACAATTTCATGTTAAATTATTGTTAGAAAACTGACCTTTTATAAACAGACAGAAATTTAATAACAGTAAAAGCTATCTACTTAAATGAACAAAACATTATTGCACGGGTTATTTTTTTCGAGAAGTTAAAAATAAACGCAATTTTCGGATTGCTTATAAGTTTTTCGTTTAAACATTTTCTTGGTATTTTTGTTGAAAACATTTTATTTACCTAATTATATAAAAATACTGTAAATTTAAAGCTACTCTCTGGTGAATTCATAAATGTTAAAAAGCAGCTTTTTAGATATTCTGTTATACTTACTAAATGTCAACATATTCAATTATATGAGTTAAAACAGACATTCTTTATACAGCAACATGCTAAAAAATGTTAGTAAATACTAATTAGAGTAATCAGCATTAGAAAAATTAAAATAAGGTAAAAGCCAGCTCCACTAATTGAAGTAGATGAGTAATGTCAAACAAAGGGGCATATTGCTCTTCGCTTAAACATTTAGTTTTAATTAAAGGACCCCAAGTCTACTGCTTTGCAAGCAGCTTATATAAACATATAACGCCAGGAGCAAATTTTAAGTTAATGTTTGGTAGCAACTGTGCTTTATTACATGTTTTAAATTATTTAATTTATTTCTGTAATTAAGGTAATGTCAAATTTACATTAGTTAATTTCATTTCCACCGAAATTTACTATTGCGAAATGCACAAACTTTATTATTATTGTTACCGGCATTTCGCGTCGCGTCAAGGGTACTAGCGCTGCCGACGTTTCGACCATTGGCAACACTGTTGCGAAAGCCTTCAGCCCTTGATTAATACTGTTACCTTTTGTGCCGGTATACCCAGTACATCTAAAGTTACTCGTTTAAAACTTCCGCCTCCAGATTTTGATCAAATATACGAATGAATATTTTGATGTGATGACTGCAACGGTGTCCCTGTGTGTATTTGTATCCGTATGCCATTAACTTAAGAAAATTAAGCTTATACTAGGCAAACCCGTGAGCTATGCCTCACGATGTGTTTTTTCCTTTTTTTAAAAAATAATAAATAAGCTAATTAAGTAGGTAGTGTAGCAAACCGGGGATCGAAGTCCTAATTTTATGAATCATATAGCAATTGCTATAATTCTTTCTATGTAGTAAATCCGGTTCTCTTCGATATCTCTCAAATTAGGAAGAATACGGCTGCAGCTGAGATTATGCAAACCAAGCAGCGCACGATGGGGTATTATTTTTTAAAAGTAACCAAAAACTAAGTGAAGTACTTTTCCTGGACTTTCCAATACTTTAGGTATTGTTACTTATCATATGTTCAAAAGTATATTAATATTAACGTTTTACATCCCAACATTGACTACAATAATACCCCACCATTCTTACTACTGTACTGAGAGCATAGCTGCATAATATTCACATTGTAAGAACATACTACATATATTCTTTGAGGCTTTCGCGGTTTCTCGAACTGTCAATATTACAATTTACTTTCGGCTTAGACCGCGTCGTCATTTGGGAACTACACCCAGCATAATCAGGTAAGGACTGACCTGTAGCTTGTCTGCCTTTACAAGCATTTCCTCTAGAAGTCTGAGCAATATTTGTTCGTAGACCCTGCCTGCCTAAACAGGGCCGTGTGCTTAGTTTATTTAAACTTTGGGACGGACAAGGATTTGATCTTAATGTATTTTGTTTGCCAAAGGTGATTGCAAACACAAACGCATCACAAAATCTGCGGTGGCTGAACATACTGGTTTAACTGGGCATAAGATGGACTTTGACAATGCTCGGGTTCTCGCTAGAGTACCTCATTACTTTCCTCGTATCATACGTGAAGCAATTGAAATTGAGAAACAACCTGACAACATAAACAGGGAGAATGGTTTTAGACTCAGTAATGCTTGGACACCGGTAATTTACCCTCTGAGGACTCCTAAGCATCATCGATCTCACGATCACGCTCCACCGGATCCGGCTTTGTCCAACGGTGACAGTCAACCAGAACTCCGCTGTTCTGCTCGACTGGCTCAAAGAGGTTTAAATACCTCTGCGTCCCGGATTTGAATTCACTCTGAAGATGCAAGCTGCAATGTCTTGCGAAACGTTAGTTTGTATGGGTTCACAAACAGCTAACAGGCATAAGCCGATTAAGTATTATTGTCCTGGCAAACAAAATACGTTAAGATCAAATCCTGGTCCGCCCCGTCCGTTTATATAAACTGAGCCACGGCCCTGTTTAGTCAGGCAGGACCTACGGTAAAATATGGCTCAGACTTTTGAGCTAATGCTTCTAAAGGCAGACAAGCTACACGTCGGTCCTTACCTGATTATGCTGGGTGTAGTTCCAAAATGACGACGCGGTCTAAGCCGAAAGTAAATTGTAATATTGACAACGTACTACATAATACCTTACACGCAAAAATAATAGTATAAAAATTTTCAATAACTGCTTTTTTTTCAAAATTTTTTGGAATGAAAGAAAACCTAAAATGGCAAAATAAATTCGTCCGCCAAAAATTAGGTAGGAGAGGGAAATTTGAAGCCCCTTATTATTGCGACACCTAACAATTAAGTTGTGAACCTTATGCTACTATTACTCATAAGCAATTTAGCTTAAAAAAAAGTATTTTTTTTTCTCACTTGCTTATTAAATGAATGAACATAAATTTTTAATTTGGAAAATTCAGAGAATGCGTCACAGAAAAATTAGCGAACTGGAACACAAACCAAATTGTAGCCTATTTCTATTTCTATAATCCTACCAAATTTAAATAAATTCGTTTGGCCAGATTTTGAGTAAAATATTATGAACATTTTGACGCTACAACTTATTGTTTATAAAAGAATTCTTTTATGTAGTAACTTAGCCCAAGGGCTATTGCAATACCAAATTTCATCTATCTGTCAACTCAATTTTGAGTAAAAAGACGTTAAACTCAAAATTTTCATTAATTCATAGTTAACGCTAATACATTTGAAAAACATTTTCGCTTAGCCCTAAAATTATTATTAACTATAAGTGGCATTGACTGCACAATTAGACGAAGATAACGCACGTTCTAATCCTGACCCCGGTATTGCTCCGGCCCGTTCGCGTGCTCGTCTTTTGGAGTGTATAGTTATCCAGTAAGGCCTTCGCTGTTTACATAATATATAAAAGAAAGGTCAGCGCCTCGCAACCCAATCATTCAAGTAAATGTTGTTTATTCAATTTTGCTTATATTTATCAAAAAGCGTAGCGGCTTGCTGTACAAATAAATATTGGCCTTATGTACGGGACGCGTAAATATGTGAGTTGTAGTAGTTGTGGCCCTTCGCCATGCAAAGTTAAGACAGGGGAAGGGATCCGAATTTAATATACAGATTACTAGATAATGGAAGTCGTAGTCAAGTTTTAAAATTTAAATCACTTTTTATCTGTTTAGGTAGAGTTTTAAAATGCTAATTTGGTTATTGTTTCTCTGTTCAGATATATTTCTGGAGAGAGAAAATATATTTAGGAATATTTGCAGAGACGCAAACTCTTGCGCTCGCTGTTTCGAAAGTTCACTAAAGTCATACGAATATACAAGAGCAATCACTATCCTCCATAACTCCGAAAGAAAATTGCTTTGGACAAACCATACACAACAGCAACAAAGTTATTGATATCGAATCCGTGATTCAATACATATGCATACAAGTCGTAAAATTAGGTTAACTAAAGCAGAAGAAGTGCAGTAGAATAAGAACAGGTATCATTGTATAAAAGTATTAATAATTTTTATTTACCAGAAACAACAAACAGAGAACATTTTCACATGGTGCATGCGCGTTTCGCTATGCACATTTCCATCACGGCACTCTAAAATAACTACCTACTAGTTAACCAATACATGAAGCTTTTTGCACTTTGCAGATAGATAATCGAACTTGCGAACATTAAATTTCATAATATTGTAAGCTTGGTTGTACTAAATTTGTTAATTTTTTCTTGCGGATTTTTTTAGTTTGATTGCTTGAAAACAATTACAAACTGATGGGAATTCAAACATTAAAAGAAGCTAACTGAATTCAAATGTAAAAGAAAGAAACACAGATGACTAACTAATAAAATAAATTAAGCTTAATTTTTTACATCACTTGCTTTCTAATGCAACGATTCCTGTGATCACTTCTAAACGTAAGTATTCTAGATAAATATTATATCCTGGAAGAAAGCGGCCGCAAAAAAGTGTTTAATCTCACTGGATTCTTCTTAAGATGCAAATCGATTGTCGCTCTTTTTGCGGGAGATTATGTTACAAACTGCTTTAACATCAAAAGCTATTGTGTTAAGCCCCTTTGTTCTTTGTTTACTCGCTCAAACGTTGACACTCAATACCTTTATCGAACTATTACTTTTCGAACATATTTTCAGAAAATGTATTCTTCTACAGGCTTTTAAGAAAAATATCGAGTTTCACGAGGGTGTAAGAAAAGACGCAAACTTACAAGCTTTCATTGCAGGTTCAAACTCCGGTCTTACGTACTCGTACATTTTATTGTACGAACAAATAACGACGTTCAGTTACAAACAGCAGGTCACATGCATTTGTAAAATCTATGGCGTAGTTACTGAACATAGTTTGCATGATGCAGCATGAGAGGTGTCCCCCTGCGGCTGCAATTTACTCGTTTATGCGAATTTGATTGTACGTGCGGGGACAACGCTCTGAATAATTAAACAATGACATGTGCATCACTGAACAAGTACGTCAACCATAATGTAAATGTTAACACTCACAATTTGTTTTCGGTTTTTGCTGTTAAATAGGCGTGAAGTATACACAGAAACCAGAAACACCCTTTATGATATACACAAATATTGGTAACTATGGAGCGCCGTTTCACTTTTTATTACTAAAATTAATACGTAAATATGCTACTTTATTTTGATATAAGTAACCGAAAAAGGATTACATAAAATAATATTTTAAAAACTCGCCTATAATTATCAATATGTCATATTCACACCAAAAAATGAGTATGCAGGACATTATCTCCTAGTATGCACAACAATGCGTTTTTGCGGTACATAAATGTATTGGAAATATAAAAAAAAAGTATTTATACTCGTGTCCCATAAAAAATGTAATACAAAAATATTGTGTATGTTATCTGCTTATGTAATATAATACATTTTTTGATTTCCTAAATAGAGAAAATACAGAAATTTACAATATGTCGTTATTAATAATTTGATTCATACATTACATACATATTATACGACCGATTTATCTGTTCAACGAAAAAGTGTTGCAGAAGTGTTGTGCAACAAATTTTTCACTACAATACAATTCACAATAACGTTACATAAAATTTAAATAAAAAATTACATTACCTAATTTAGTGGAGAGTCTAAAATATCGTTCATATGTATTAAAACTAACAAAAGAAAACTTTGCCTGACACCGTTCCTTTAAAATGTATTGTCATACATTTTTATTACATAAATTTAATACAAACATATGTTGCGTAGAGTTTTTAGGCAATATTTAAAAAATCGTCTAAATGCATTTTCATGCACCAAAAATTTAATGCAGCAGTTTTTACTTAAAATGTATTATTAAAATAGTTGTATTAAATAAACGCAATACAATAACTTATGAATATATATGAAAAATCAACTCACGCAGACGCATTTTCTCTACAGATTTGTTTTTAGTTGCGCTGTCCATTAAAGGAGGAATTCCTTAATTAGTGCATGTATAATATATTTTATTCGCATTTCTGTTACATTGTTTACATAAAGTTTTAACGTTACTCTGCAAATGCTCCAAACTTTAGTGAATGTCTTTGAGGTAATTCGCTAAATTTTATGTTCGCTGTCCGTGTAAATACTGACATTTGCAGTTGGCGAGAAATGCGTTCTTTCTGATGTGCGAATAAAATTTCATAAATGTAATAACAAAGCCCGAGGCAAAAGATTAGTTTAAAAAAAATATTTTTACTATTTGAGAAGATAGGTAAAAAAATTACAAATAAAACCCCACACTATGAACTTACATATAAAAATCGTATACAGCGTGTTTCATAAAAGAACTATTCATATAATAATACTTTTCTTAAATAAAATGCTACATATTATTCTACCTTAATAAAAAGAACATTTAATTTCTAACAAAAAACTTTAACAACTTTTTTTGTTAATGCCATAGTTTTTAAGAAAAAAATAATTTGATAGATATTGTCATACAGCTCGCGCGCTCAGGTCCACGCGCAAATAAGGGAATCGTGGGGCGCGATGGAAAACAGATGAAGTGGAGGAGTGCTATTCAGATTTATTACATAAATATTATATTTTACAAAGTCTAAATGTGGCATTTTAATTAACTAACTACTACTATTAATATAGTATAATAATAATGTTTCCAAAAAAAGGGTATTTAAATTTTTGATTAGGAATAAAAGTTCTTTACATTAAAATAAAGAAAAAATATAGAGCATTTTGTTTAAGAAAAGTATTATTTTTACGAATAATTTGTTCATGGGACACCCTCTATAAGATTTTCATACGTCAGTATACAGCGTGTTTGTAAATCGCTTTACAGCCTGTAACTTTGTTATTAATAAAGGTATCGAAATAAACTTTGTTTTTGTTTTAAATGGGGGAATGTATAGCACAAAATGCCGTATGCCGTACAACGGCATATAACTTTTGTTTTTTGAATGGAACACCCCATATATTTAAAGACATTTGAAATCAGCGCTAAAAATACTTTATAGTGGTACACTTGAATCGAAATTTTAGAGTGCATATTTCTTTAAATAAAAAACTACATTTTGTTAAAGTAGGCCATGACTTTTGTAAAATCACTAAAAAATGCTCGAGGAAAGTAAAACAAATGCCACTTGCTTTCAGAAGTGCACCATAGCCGTATTACAACACCGAACTTCATTAAAACAACTGAAATAGTTATTTACGTCACTAGTCCGGGAAGTGACATATTAAAGTATGAGTTTAGATATTTGCGGACGAGGCGACGAAAGTAGCCGAGTCCGAAATTTCCAAACGAATGCTTTAATAATCAGTTCACGGACGTGTATCGTAAAAAATTTTATTTCATTACTGCCAAAACCATTTTTTATTTGAATATTTTCTTTATATAAAAACGTCATTTTTAAAATTTATATTCTGTCAAATTAAACATTCGCTGTTGGTATTTCTCGTTGCTTAGCTACAACTAGATGTGTTTGATGAATTTTTCTCCAAGCAGTCCGGGAAGGGCTGCTAAGCAACACTTCCCGACCTTGGCCTGTAATGTGCCATTTCCCGGACTCAAATCAATGACATAAAGTGGTATATAGTGTACAGTATGAAATAAACGTACTTTTTTTAATAGATAGAGTTAAATATCGAACATTTTGATATAACCGCGGTAACAATGCACTCGCAGCATTGTTTACAAAAATAAAATTCTTGGTTGTACATTCTGCGTTTAATATTTTTTTTAATCGAATGATGTTTTTCAAACGCAGTATTCAAGTAGCGCTAATTTTCCTCAAATTTTCGATCAAAGAAATAACTTCACAATTACTCATCTCACGTGCCAAGTCTATTGCCGTTTTACCTTTTTTATTCTTAAGATCCATATCCGCACCATTAGATAGCAATAATTTTACAATTTCCGGAAAACCTTTCAATGATGCTAGATGAAGGGGCGTGCCTCCACTTTTAGTCTGTTTGTCAACGTTTGCACCTTCAGCTGATAAAAGTTCTAACGCCATAACGTAATAACCATTCTTCGTTGCACAGTGAAGCGCATTTTTGCCTTTCTTGTTACTTAAATTGATATCAGCACCATTAGCTGTGAGTAATTTCACAGTTTCATTATCTTTTCTTACAAGGGCCCAATGTAAGGGCGTGTTTCCATCTTTTTTGTGTTTTACGTTAATGTTATTTTTAGATATAAGTTTTCTCGCTATTTCGAAATAACCGTTTTGAATTGCCAACAAAAGGGGTGTTTCTCGATTTTTATTTCCTTTATTGATATCTGCACCATAAGAAATTAATAACTCAGCTGCTTCCAAATGACCCTTTATTACTGCCAAATGGAGTAGGATATTACCATCTTTAGTCCATTTGTTATCGATACTGCTATTGCATAACATTTTATTCACAATGATGTCGTCGTAACCATTCTCAAGCGCATAAGAAAGCGCCATATCGCCGCTGCAGTTTTCTATATTAACATTTGCTCCCATTGAAAGAAGTATTTCCACAGTATTAAGATCTCTTTTCAACAACGCTACATGGAGAGCTGTATTTCCTTGAAAATTTTCTTTATCAAGAAGCGACCCTTGCCATAAAATTGAACGCACAAGCTTGCTGCAATCATACTGAATTGCACAGTGGAGAGCGTTTTCGCCATTATTATTTATTACATTAACAGTTGCACCATTAGAAATTAGTGAGTTGGCTGTTTCTGGTTGGATTTTCATCAAAGCCAGATGCAATGGGGAGTTACCATCATTATTCCTTTGGTTGTTTACAACACCATCAGTAAAAATTTTATTCAGATTACTGTGTTCGGTTTCGATTAAAAGGCTGTTTCATTTTTTCTATTTTTTATATTAACATCAGCACCATTAGAAATGAGTAACGTAACTATGTCTTGGTAACTTTTTTTAATGTAAAGGTGTATCACCTTCCACGTTTTGTTTGTTAATAAGACTACTTTTGGGTAAAAATTTAGCCGCTGTATTGCTTTCACCGTTTTGAATGACACAATGAAGGACAGTCTCCTGTTTGTTGTTAATTATATTCAGGTCGGCAAGATGAGAAACCAACAATTCCGCTGTATGGGTTTGATTTTTCATTAGCGCCAAATGGAGAGGCGTGTTACCATCACGATTCCTTTTATCGATGGGCACATTTTGAGATAATATTTTGTTTATGAAATCATTTTGTCCAGATTTGCTTGCGCAATGCAAGGCAGTTTCGTGGTTTTTATTTTCTAAATTAACATCGGCGCCATTGGATATGAGCAAATCTGCGATACCAGCCGCGTTTTGCATTAGGGCTAGATGTAGTGAAGTACAACCATCTTTGTTCTTCTTGTCGATGTTGGTAAGCTTGGATAAGATTTGTTTTACAATATGGTTGTAACCTTGTTGGGTTGCGCAATGAAGCGCTGTTTCGCCTTGCTTGTTTTCTATCCCAACATCTACACCATTAGAAATTAACAGTTGTGCTATGTCAGCCATACCGTTAATTAGTGCTAAGTGGAGTGGGGTGTTACCATCAATATTTTGCTTGTTGTTTACCGCGCTTTTGCTTAAAATTCCTTGAGCAGTATCACTATAACCGTTTTGTAATGAATAATGAAGTGGGGTTTCCCCCATTCTGTTACTTATGTTGCCATCAGAACCATTAGAAAGGATTGAGCTTGCAGTCTCCAACTGACACTTTTTAAGTGCTAAATGAAATGGAGTATTTCCGTCACTATTCTGTTTATCATTGAGCTCGCCCCTAGACAAAATTTCCTTTGCTATATAATGATAATTTTTTTGAATAGCATAATGGAGAGAAGTTTCTCCCTTTTTGTTTGCAATATTACCATCTGCACCACTTTCAAGGAGCATGTTTGCGATTTCAATTTGGTTTTCTTTTAACGCGATATGTAGCACAGTATCTTCAAAAAAGTTCTGTAAATTAACTTTTCCACCTTTACATAACAGAATTTTTGCTATTTCTCTTATGTCCGTATAAAGCCGCATAATGGAGTGGAGTATTATTGTCCTGATCTTGTGCGTTTATTTCCGGGTTTTCATTCAAAAGCTTCTCTACGTTCTCTTTAGATTCAAAAATGATTGCATAATGTAAGTTAGAATAATGCTCTTTGATATATTCAGAATGGGCACATTTAGACTGTAATAAGTTTAATATGGCCATCCCTTCGTAATCGATTTTGTAATTTAAAATGTTTTTAGTGTACGCATTACTACTGTACATGCTTTGGAAGTAAGTATTAACGTTCACATCTCCACTAACGTTTTTTAAAATAAAATCTTTAGAAGCAAAATAGGGTAATAGCAAATTGAATAATGATTTGTAATTTAATAAAGCACAGTAACCCAAATAACTTTTTTTAAAGTTTAAATTAATGTTAGCATTGATAGTTGAAGGTTTTAATTTCTCATAGATCTTATGCGCGGCAGCTAAAGAATTATTAGCTAGGGCATAGTCTAAGGGGTTGTACCCTAATATATCTTTCCTAATATCCAATACTTTACAATCTGGAATTTGTTCAATAATTTCAAGCATGGCATCTTTCTCGGACGATTTTAGATTTAAAAACTTAGTTGCTTCTGATGACGGATAAAAATTTGCGTATTTATGGAACAATAGTGGAAAATCAACACTGTAGAGGGCTATAATATGCAAAACGGATTTTCCACTTTTATCGGTGTTGCTAAGGCTATCTGGATTTGATTTTATGATTGTTTTAGCTTCGCCAATTTTGTTATTTATGATACGTAAATGTAAAGGACAACCTTCCGCTGAAAACCGGTCAAACATATTAAACAAAAAGTTGTAATTTTGATTAAACCTTTCCTTAATTAAATTTTGAGCTTTTACACTTTGAACATTTTCCGATAACCACCTAGCAACTAAATATTCGGCGAACGTGCGATGAGTAAAATTTACGTTAAGCTTTTCGTCAATGGTTATCAGTCCTTCCCGTTGCAAAAGTTGAATTTTGTCCGGTTTATTTCTGTAATATTCTACTTCTTTATCTACTTCTTCATGATTATGAAAAGGAAACAAAAGCTTTAATGCAAAAAGGGATTGGTGTTCTTTGAGCATGATGCGGTCGCTTTGTTCCACCGCATGAAATTTGTCACAAAGAACAGTAATTCTGTTTTCAACATAATTTTGATACAAGTATAACAAATCAAAATTTTCTCTCATGGTAACAGCACCATTACTACGAACGAAATTGTTGCATTCTTCATGAAAAACATCCGCTAGTAGTTTGGTATGTAATGGTACGCCAATAATTTCAGCATTGTCGTCTTTTAAGTTTTTTCCGGCCATTTCTAGTAATTTTTCAACAAATTCCACTACAAGAATTTTGGAACCTAAAATCGATTTTGTAAAAAAATTTGTTAAATAAGACTTGCGATTTTCAACTGTAAAGGGTTGCAAATCAACCGAAAAAGTGTTAAAAATTTCTTCCAAATACAATTTCATAACCGGCCGTGTGCTTATCCATATCTGATACCCCTCTTGATGGAGCAATTTTGCTATGTTAGTCACCTGTTTTTTATAAGAAACTGAAATCTCATCAAATCCATCGAGTAGAACGATTACGTTCTTAGATTTTGCAAATTTGTGAAACACCGTTTTAGCTAGTTTGGTATTAGAACGCAAATTACAATATTACGGAATTCGTGGTATCTGTTTACAACTTCTCGAGTCATACTTACAAGATCGATATCAAATGGTTACCTACGAACATAAAAATTCCCTACTTAAACATATTACACATGGAGTACCACAGGGTTCGGTGTTGGGGCCAATTCTATTTATCATCTATATCAACGACTTAATTGCAAACGTAACAGCAGATGCCGCATCTCTCTTTGCTGACGATACAACATTTATCAATATTGGACAACTTGAAATGGAACTATCACAGAAAACTAGCAATACACTAAACGAAGCAGAAAACTGGTTTAACGCAAATAAACTCAAAATTAACGTTAAGAAAACGCAAGTGTCAACGTTTGCAGCAAATAAAAACCAAAAAAACGAACCAATTAAATTTTTGGGAGTGATCTTCGAACCAGACCTACATTTTGATCAACATATTAACACACTAAGCAAGAAACTTTCAAGTTCAATTTATTGCATAAGAAGAATAATGAACATTGCTACAAAAGAAGCAGCAAAACTAGCTTATTACGCCAGTTTCCATAGCTTGATTTCTTACGCCATTCTCATATGGGGAGATTCACCAAAAACCCAAATAATATTTAAACAACAGAAAACCTGCGTTCGAATAATCAGTAGTGTTAGCCACCGAACAAGTTGTAGAAACTTATTTAAAGAATTAAAAATACTCACCTTAGCGTCTATACATATAATTGAATGTGCCACTTTCATCCATGAAAATAAAATAAACTTTAAGCAACATGTGGACTTCCACTCATATAATACTCGAAAAAAAAAGTGACTTTGTGATACCCTACCATAGAATCAAAACAACCCAACGTAGCATCAGCCACAAGTGTATTAAAATCTACAATAAACTACCTGAAAACATAAAACAATTACCAATCTGTAAATTTAAGCAAAACTTGAAACTTTTTCTTATGGATAAAGCCTACTACTCAGTAGAGGAATATTTATTAGTACACGATTAGCAGATTACATTATCGAACGTGCATTGTCTAATGTGGGTACTGTGATTGATCTGATTGATCTATGTAAGTTGTCTTTACTTTTTACTTATTTTTATATTATATTTGTTACTAGTTACTACATGTACGATTTTTTGACGAGTGTATAAAGATGTACTCTTTCTAACACTAAAATAAATTATTATTATTATTGTTATTAGAACCTTGTTTATTAAAAATCGAATTTTGAAAATATTTTAAATGTGCAAGCGCTGTTACGTCAGTTTTTCGAAAGTTTTCGTAGTAGTTTTGATGCCCATTTAAATCTATTCTCAGAACCCACTTGTCTGGAGGGGCTTGTTTGGCCACAATATCCATGAGGGTTGATTTACCCATACCAGGAGCTCCATTGATTATTGTTACAAGTTTGCAAAAATTATTACTTATGTCTATTTCTACATCATCCAATTTAATTTGAAACTTCTTAATTTTTTCAATGGAACCAAAAGAATTCTTCCATTCCAAATATCTTTTGTTGTGAATGGTTAAATGCATCGCACCGGTTGTTGCTTTTGATTCTTCCAATAGCTCCAATGCAATTCTGGTGTGACTTACAAAAATTCCTGGATTAACAACATTAACATCTTCTATATTTGAGACATTTGAATTTTTAATTAGCAGCGAGTCGAAACATTTTTCCCAATCTTCTATCAAAAATGTTTCATCTTGAATCTCATCTAAAACTCGCAAATCAATAAAAACTCTTGAAAAACGTCTTTCCACTAAGTTCTCGGAAAGTCTGAATTCGTTACCAATGTCAAAGTTCCCTAAAAGTATTTTGATTATATCGCTGCATTTTATAAAAGGAGAAGTAGTTTCATCTAAAATATTTTCTAAAACAGATGTTCTTCCCTGCAGTTTGACTGGCAATTTCAAAATTTGCTTTGTTACCTGTTCATTTAAGTCTTGTACAGATTGAAAAATTTTATTTCTGTTTCTAAAACTATTGTCAACGTTTAGTTGGGTTATGATTTGCAAGTTTTTAGTTATCAGAATTACCTTAAAGGGATCATTTAATAATTTTAGAACTTTTTGAATATTTACATAATCTTCAATTTTATTAATTTCTATTAATAATGGACATGTTCTATTTGTCCACAAGAGCTTATAAACGTCCGGTGAGTTTATTTTCTTGATAAATTTTATTTATTTCTTTTTCAGAAGGATTTTCTGCTGTTGTTTTGTCACAATCACAGTTGTAGCAATTTTTAACTTCAGTTTTTATGTATTCTAATACAAATTTTAAATTTTCTTCATTTGACTTGACTATCGTGATTATTTTGTCTTCGATAATGTTTTTCCAAATATTAATTTGTTTCAATGAGGAAGATAACATATCTTGGCATTTGAATTTTATTTCATACTCCGACAAAACTAATTCTGCGACTTTGTACGCAATTTCTTGCTTTGTTACGTAATGTTTTTAAATAAAATAGTTGTAATGATTTGTTTTAATTTTTGGGCAACGCCTTTGATGTGTAATCCTGTGTCATCTAATATTTTTCTAATTTCTTCTACAATTTCCTCGTTTATATTTTCTATACATTTTTGATTAGTACATAAATAGGCATTATTTGAATTAATATTTTTGGTTAAATTTATGGGTTCTGATAATTTTCCAAAATTTATTATATACAGATTAGTACTCGTGTCTGAGAAACACGGTTTGCTATCAGATATTTTTTCTAAAACTTTACAATCATCTCCAACCCGATTCGTATAAAGTATAAGAAAATTGTTAATAGGTGCTTTGAAATATTTTACAAGTTTTGTTTTATTCGCCTTAGCTATTTTTAAGTTAAAAATATCGTCATAATATTTAAATAGAGAAAAATAACCACTTGATGCTAACAATTCTTCTTTATTTAACTTCTTTGGATTATTGTCCACCTTAATTTGTAATATGTAGTTGATATCAGCTTGATGCAGGATAATATTTTCAAAAGCACCATAGTGATCGTCACAAATTATATAAAAATCTTCAGAATTTGGATGAAATAGACAACGTAGAGAATATAGTGCTGCCAAATTCAGTCCATATTCTTTATTAAAATCGATCTAGATAACAAAAAAAATGTACTACTAAAGCAGTGTAAATCTGAAGTAAATCTTACCATTTTGAGAGTTTTTAATTTTGTGTCTTCTGTGTTAGGTAATTCCTTCTATTGTCCTGATTTTGGCAAATTAACTACACCTTCTGAATATCACTTAGCTATTGATAAGATGCTACATCTGTTCAAAAATCACGTATTAGTTTAGAAGTAAATAGATATTTAAAAAAAAATTGATAATATAAAAAATCACATTAGGTATTCTCGATTCTAGATAGACGTTACTCATTTTTTGGTACCATTTTTTTCATAAGTACAACTTCGTAAAAACAAAAGCATACACTAAACCATGTCTATTCAAAATTTTTGTGGTTATGAAAAACAAACCTAAGTAAATCCCTGAAGGTTGTTTAAGATTTTTGAAAAAGTTGCCCACTAAACAGTCTGAAAGTAGTTTAAGTAAAGACAACTACTCGTTAAACATTTAATTATGTAATAACTCTGATCGCTACGAAAAAGGTTTAGCAGACTTTAACGTGAAATTCATGGACAACTCTAATTTTTCCTTCAGCGCTCTCTAGTGGCTAACCGTTTAACTTTTTGACCAACTTTTATATATGGTCGAATAGAGAATTTACTGCTGTCAGAATCTATCAGAAAAAATTCAGAGCGATATTTAAGAAAACAAAACTTGATGACACCTCCGATGTAACCGGAAGTAGCTGAATTAAATTCCAAGTAATATGTAAGAAAATGCGCCATTTTGAGTAGTCACGCATCCTCGATTTTTATTTCAGTATCTTAAAAATTGTAGTGAAAATTGGGAGTGAACGTAGCTTCGCTGTCACCCAATAAATATATTGAGAAGCAACGTGAAACAATTTGAGTTTCTTCCGGTCCTTTAAAATTTAAAAACGCGGAAACTATGCATATTTTATATTCAATGACGTAACTTCAGAGAAGTTATTCTATTTTTTTGTTTTGTGTTATTATAGGTATTATTAATAAGGCGCTTATAAAATATAATTCTCTTTCGTTATCATTTTAGCATTTAATTCTATTTTTCACTAAGATTCCTTGTTAATGAAAGCGTCAAATCGGATACAATTTACGCAAACTCAACTCATAGTTTCAAAAGAGTAGGCTCAGGAAGTAGTTTTAAACAATGGCTGTGAGATTGCCAGTGACAATCCACTAAGAGGAGTTTAAACTGGAACGAAAGTAATTCCAGCTGTCATTAAACGTGTTGTTGGTTTTCTCCACTATTTTAGATATTTTCTTTAATTAAAGCTTTAATGACAGCATGAATGACTTGTCGCAGTTAAACCTTCTCGTCCTAGATGGTCACGGACAGTTTCTCGGTCTTTTTTCTACAATTAATTTTTTGTAGCTTTATACAAATGTTATATACCGGGTGGTAATGGAACATGGTGCGTCCCATTTTTTCCTTTATTTATGATAAAGAATTGAAATTTTAGTATGTTTTATGGACCATAACCATTAACCATTAACTTCCTTTTAACTCTTTTAATCGAACATCATGCATATTTCGGCATGTTCGGAACTAAATTAAAATTCCGAGTCTGTCTATACCAGTTAAGTGAAGATTTGACATTCCATAAATATCTTTTTTTTTGTAAATTTGTTTAGTATTAAGAGTGCATTGACTCACCCAAATTTTGGGCGTTGTTTGTATATATATTTATTGATAATTCGCCCACGGGACATTATCGATAAGTTCCCATGGGCAAATAAATGGTGGCTCTAAGTTGAATCTGATTTAATAAAAGTCAAAAAATCAAAGCATCTCATTGGTCAAAAACTTGTTTGGAAATAATCTTAAAAATTTTGGTTCTGTAATAGGTTCAGAATGCCAAAAAGTTTAGATATAAAACTACGTTACTTTGGAGATAATCTATGATTTGATTAGCCTCGAATCCCTTAATTAATCTGTGACGGCTTCTATGAAATTTTCAAGTTTATGCTTTTTTTTATTTAATAAATCGGAGATAAGATGAAGTCTTAGTTAAGCTAAACAGCTTATCATTCATTGTCATTACAAAAATTCTTTTACAATAATAAAAAATGTGTTTCTGTCTTTATGAACGTTATCTGTTTTTACTTACTAATTACCTTTGTAACACCTTAGAGTTCCCACCTAAGTTTGTGTGATTTACTAAGTGTCTACATAATTAATGGGTCTGGCCAGTGATAAGTGTTTGAATAAGGATTGATTTCTACGTCACTATAACACAGCAGAATGAATATTAAAAACTTCTTGCACGTACACGTTAATAATCATTAATCATTTATCAGCATGTTCGAAATGTTTCTATAAATAATTTGCTACGTTATCAATATTTATTTTTATCTAGCATTCATTAGATAAGATTGTGACTTATGGTTATAGTCGACTTGTTATCGGATGATTTTATTCAATTTTGTTTTCTTGTTACGAATACGAGTTGTGAGTGTGACGAGTGAACCTAAACATATATCATCATATTATTCATTATGTTACGTTATACATCTCCATTTTTATTTATTATATATTTTGAATCTTTATTACCAGTTTTCTACGTGTTTCGATTTTTATAACGTTTCCGGAATTAATCAAATGTGGTTGCGTATAAGGACTCCAGCAACGAAGGTCGTATAAAAACTCTGAAGAGTGAAATGAGGGAATCGAACATATATCTGTTTGGGAGTGAAGCAGAGGACCTAAGAACGTGGCTATTTGCACGCGGCCTTTCGCACGTTGCGGTTAGCACGTTGCACTCTGAACGCAGTACTGCAGGGCGTTTGCACGCAGGAACGTTGTTATAAAAATGATAATCCTACATTACTGTAATTCGTAGTTTTTAAAATTTTTAAACGTGTTCGTCTTGTTCTCTACAAAAATAATAAGGCTGTGGAATTTTCAGTAATTTAAATAGTTTTAATACATTTGTAGTTGTTTTTTTTTGGAAATCAAAAACAATTATCGAACATAAAATATTCTGAGAAATTAAAATAAAGGTTTTATGCCATGGCACATCATCCTATTCTTAGGACAACTTGTTTAGATAAACTCGTACGCGTATATTAATCAAACAATTAAGAAATTACTCAATTTTACCAATTATTGGAAATTAACCGTGTGTTAGTGAACGGAAAATTGTTTAATTTCGATAATATATAGAAAATGACCAAATAAAACAGTTAATTTTTGATCCAATCCGAGGCCCAATAATAAAACTTGAACTTTGCTATGCTTTAGAAATCTTACTTATCATATTTTAAAAAGTATTTTGCAACAAAGTTTTACGCGCCAATACTGACTAAAGATTGCGCTACCTCTACAAGTGAGGCTTAAAATTACGGACTACATCTACGGAGATCCAAGAAATTCTCGATAAGAAACAAATTGTTCTCTAAAGAACTAGCTTGCGTGAGTTGTAAGTAATTTTAAACCTGAAATACCTATCTAAATGAAATATCCAAAGCTCGGTTTTTAATTTTACCTACGTTTAACACCTTTTTGGGCATTAAACCTTTAACCAGGGATTATCAGACATCTCTTTGAGAGGTAATAAAGAATTTTCTTGACTATTGCAACAAATAACAATCACTCATCTACAGACCTTTCGTGTCTTACATCCGCGACATCATATCTGAGGCTGCATGTCGTACCATGAGTAACCGAATTTATCAAAGTTTTTAAGAAAAAAAATCGATTATTGGTTTTTCGACAAATATTTCTTGGAAATAAACATAACCAAAACCGGAAGGGCACATTCGTCCACCAAACATTTGGAGGAAGGGGAAAAATTAGCCGTCCTGAATATTGCTGCACCTAAAAATTAAGTTAGGACTCTAATTCTACTATTACTCATGAGAAATTCACCTTGAACATAGCAATATTTCAACATCTTCCGTTTATTAAGCGAAAATACCTGAAATTTAGGTATTAAAAAATTCATAGAAGGCATTGCAGACAAACTAGCGAACTGAGACACGAACTAAATTATATCTCAGCCCTAGCTCTATCAATCTATAATATAAAAAAATTTTGTGCCCAAGTTTTGAGCCATGTATTTTTAAATAGTCAACAATTTAATTTATTTTTGACTTCACAATTTTAGTAGCTAATAAATTGTAACATTGTAGAGCATTTCTAATACTAAATTTCATCCCGATCTGAAAACTGGTTTTTGAGTAAAAAAGCGTTACAGCACAAATTTAAAAATTCATTGAAGGTGTCACATAAAAATTAGCGAGTTAGGTCACCAACCAAATTGCAGTTTATTTTTCAGTTCTTTGAATTTACAAAATTAAAAGAAAAATGCGGCTTGTTTAAGCAATATTTTTTTTAATTTCGAAAATTTTGAAAATATATTTTACTTCATAGCTTTTAGTTTTTTTTTTAAATTTTTCTGTGCAGTAACATAGGTCTATTATGATAGAAAATTTGAATCCAATCTCTCAACTTGTTTCTTAGTAATAAGTCAAACTTTATAACACTTGTAGCGTCCACCTATTTAAAGCTAGAAAAAAGCGTGAGATTTCCTTCAGACCTTCTGTAAGATTCCCGCTAAGCTCATTGAAATCGGACCATTCGTTTGGGAACTATGGAGCGCACACACCCACATATTTAAAAATTTTTTGGGTTTCTAGGCCCAAAACATGTATTCTTGTCAAAATTTCGGTTTTGAACATTTGGATAAAATCAGTACTTTCCTATATTGAAAGTATAGGAAAGTGAAATAAAACAATCGAAAATAGTACTGAAAATTAAATTTAAATTTTTTTATTTTTCTAAATAACTTTTTTTATAACTTTTTTTTATACCTGTTTTTATATCTCTTCAAATAACGGCTTTTACTCGCGCACTATTTTGAAATTAATTGAATTTCATAACGGTGCGCGCAGATAAATGTTGGTGTTGAGATTTTATCGTCACAGCAATATGTTTTACAGTACTTTTATAAATATTAAAAAAAATCCGGACAGCCTCCGGACTGGTATCGTTACAGGCGCGAGCTTGTCTGAAGCAAAAAGCGCGATTAAAGTGTTGTTGGGGCTAAAACTTTATGGTACAAAAGATTGAAAATGTCTAAACCTAAAGTATGAAATGATCCTGGTGAAATGCGACATCAATTTTGTGCTTTTAAAAACCTTTCCATTATTTCAGCATCTCCAGTCGACTTTTGAATTTTAGTAGTAAGTGATATATTTTCTACAAAAGAGCAGCGATAAATTATTTTAATTTGGGCATATTTTAAACATAACATTATTACTGAAACTGTCATTTTAGCCCGGAGCGTATAGAGTTGCGTTACAAAAACTCAGGAGTATTTTCCAATAAAATTTAATTAGTAGGTGCTATGTAGGTGCAACAAAACATAAATTAATTTGATGCAATAATAAGCCAGAGGGCAATGAAATTATCAATTTCGGAATAATGCTTTTATGTTAATTAAAACGGAACACATCGAAATATGAAACGCAAATGCGCTCGAACTGTAAATTAATCCGATTTAACAGGGACTAAGTTAAATGCTATAAACATGTATCCGAGCCATAACACACTTTTACCATTAGCCTGGAGTGGCTCTTCCGGTCGGCGCCCAGCCGGACGCTACAACACAAACAGCCAGCAAAATGGCCGCCAGAATTAATATCATTGCGAAGTATTCATGGTCGTTTTTTGCCAGACAAGTAGTTTACTCCAAGTCTAAACTAAATTAAAAGTACTCCGGGCGTCAAGTGCGGAATAATATATTGGAGAGTGCAGTCAATGCAACGAAGGAGCTCTCTCCCTCGAAAGCTGCAATAAACCGATGTTAAAATAGTGTCCGCGCGCTTATCAAGAAAACGCTGGGGAGATTGGGCACATATGGGACACAACCTAATCGGACAGGTTATTTAGTGCGGACCGGTGCTGTGGATGTCGCGAGGGACGCACTCGTCACGTGAGAGCGGCGGCTACACCGCTAATTTACGCCGCTGCGCCACCACGACCTGTGTTGTGGGAGTTACCCCACGCTGCATGGGTTAACGCGGTCATGTTTCGGATCTAGTAATTAGAGACATCTTTTTAAATGATATATTATCCGGTTGCAACGTTCGCCTCTTGTGCCTGCAATGTCGAAACCATCCCCTATAACTATCGCCTTCCGAACAACTTATCCACTTAAACGGGACACGTCTGAAAATGCATACAGGACCATTTTCAGATTTAAATCTGTAAGGACGGAAAACACATTAGAACTTCCGAAACTTCTAAACAATGTCGGTCTAGCTGAATCCCGTTCCGATTTCTAAAACCTTTTGCTGATTTGTTTTCTGTTGTTTCTGTGACTACGAAAAAGCACGCTATTACCTTTTTTTTGTTGACGCTTTTTTTTGCGTGTTGACCGTTCTCTTTAAATTTGCATCATTTTGCTTCCATTGAATTCTGTTTTCCCCCCATTTAATTTAAACATTCGTTTTAGATAAATTTGTCTTTTGGAGCCGGAAGACAACCTCTAAATACGTACCGAATCTATAGTTACTTTCTTTTATTTTTGGAAATTTAAAAATGCACAAAAGGTAATTTTCGTGGCTTGAATTTAGATGGCTGTCAATACTTTTGGTCCTACTAAATGTTTCTTTTCTATGAATTAAATGAAGCTAAACTTATTCGACTTCTGAAAGTTTTTCCAAATTCATTTCCAGATATTACTATATATTGGCTGCAAAAAATTATTGTTCTTCTTTGAAATTTCATTTCTCTTTCTCTTTTCTTTCCTGATCAAGTTGAACACTTATTGTAGATTTATTTTTCTAATATTATCTCAATAAGAAGTTTTTAGCTAAACCGAATGCCTACTTTTCAGCTTCATACGCCGCCATAAAAGACAACCTCAGAATTTAGATAAATAAACTCTTTTCTTTCAAGATCCCAACGTACTGAAAAGCTTGTTTTTGGGCAAAATGTATGTATACGTGCCTGTGTTTACATATTAAATAAAAAAACCTTTCACCTGTCTTAAAATTTTAGTGTTGAGGGGCCCCCACTACTGGAACACGCATACTTACACGTTCATTATATAAGGCGCGTATTTCTCTGTACAGCAAACTGCTACAGTTTTCAATGCATATAAGCCAATTCAGGTTCACAGTAGATAATCGAGTTATTAAGATTACATGTGTCGTTCACTTTCATTAAGTTTTATAGGGTTTACGACTATTATTAATTAATAAGAACAATAATATTACACTAGTGGAACCTGTGGGCCCTCCCAGCCTTACTGTTTATTATGTTATAACAAAAAATAATCGGATGAAGTAGGTGCAAGCTGTGGTTTGAAGTCCTAGTGTATACCTGTACATTAAATCCGAATCCTCTCTCCTCCCTCACAAATTTAACGACGAGGCATTAGAGAACACGTCCTTCATTTTGACACAGGCTACTCATTATTCTATATATTAAATCTGAATTCCTTCCTCCTGTTTCAACTTTTAGTGACCGCGCATTCAGTAACATGAGTTACATCTTGATACAGGTTATTTATTATTATTTTTTATTTTATATATTAAATCCGGATCCCTTCCCCTACGGTTCAACGTAAGTGATCGGGCATTCAATAACATGCTTTACATCTCGACAAGTATATTTATTATTCTATATCTATATATTTATTAAATCTGGATCTCTTCCACCTTTCTCAAGTGTTAGCGCATTCGGTAACATGCCTTACATCTCAACGCACGTTATTTGTTGTGTACGCGAGTTCCGATACCTGTGTAATATTTTAATTATATCAGTAAGTCAGTTCGCGGCTTGTTGTTCCGTTACCTTGACTTTTACTAAGTTGTGCTTTCTAGAACGCTAATATTTATTATTAATATTTAGGTATAACTAAGAATTGAGCTAATTTGTTTTTTTTTCTATTTTGCCGGTTACGATGATATAACAACAAAACCACCTCGACGCAACGTATACCGACTATAACAGGGAACCGAATCATGTTTTTTTTTGTTATTTATTAAGATAATCAGTTTACATTTAGTACAGTTAATATATGCGTAGTACCTTATTATTTGACGTAGGCTACGACTTTTTGGAACTTTTGGTTTCGCCGGAAGTGACATCAACTTTCTCATTTTAAATGGAACGCCCTGTATATACCGGCAGAAATGTATTTGTATGATAACTTTGGTTGAGTCAGCTGAAAGTTACCTTGCACTCCGTTCGATGATACTCTCGCTGAGTCGCGAGGCTTCTTCGAAAGAATAAACATTAACATGATTAGTAATCAGTAATTACGCATAGTAAGTTTCTTATTTATTTTATAATAGCCGCCTCCTTGCATGTTTGAGAATATACAATACTGCTGAACCAATTAAGAACATGTCTCACAGCTCGGCACGGCTTATTTATTAATTAAAAGAAACTGTGTGGCCTCTACGGGTTCGGCTTGTATACTTTACAGTTCAAGTAGCACGACCCAGGAAACTATAACTAAAATTTCAAGAATGGTATAAATCAGCGTGATAATGTGATTGGTCAGCCGATAAACAGGAGAAGGGATGGAGCAACACTTCTTAATACTTCACCGATATTAGCAATTTGCTCATATTTCTCTCGGATGTTAAAAAATTTGACGAATTGCGCAAACCATGTTTTACTTCAAAACTGGCTTTTAATTGTTCTTCCAAGCAGTTTATTACTTTGACTCCAAGTTTGGTAGAGAGGCATGAAACAGTTATAAAAACAACAACTTGCCTTAAATTTTACTTATGTAGAAATTTAACTAGATTATTTAAATGACTAAATTCTACCGGAAGGACCACTTAACTGAATGACTTTAATTAGACTCAGGCACATTCATTGCGTGTAAAATCACTGTTTTTCTCACATAATTTCCCCAAGTTCTGCACAAGTAAGCAGTTCTTAAAGAAGGCGGTTAGATACACGAAGCTGAGATTTTTGATTTAATAAATAATTTAAGAAGTTTAAGTAATTTAAAAATATTGTTGCTATGAGCTGCTTGCTTTTACTTGAAAATTTCCGACTATTTAATGAAAAAATATTTATTTAAATGAGTATCGTTTTTATTATTTTAAAATAATTAAGGTTCTTACATGTACTACAAAATTCAGATAAAATTAAATTTTTTAAGAATCCCTGTTTTGCAGAATTAATGCAAGAACATTTTTAGGGTTCTATTTTTCAAGCTTTCTCTCAGAAATTTGTAGAGAGATGTTTTTCTACAAGTTGTTGAAGAACTTAGTTGTTCCTGTAATTTTATTTAGTACATTTTTTATTCTGAATACATTTTTTCAACGTTTTCGTTTTTTCTGGAGGCAACGATTGGGTTGAAAATCTAATAGTTCGTATTTTTACCTTCATTGCTATACGAATTATAGCTATAGAGGAAGGTATTGTGATCGTCAGGTTGGATTTGGAGCAATTGCGAAGTTTTTTTCGTTTTGGGCTTACTGGCCGATATACGAGTTATGCCCAAAAAAAGGTACTTTAATGCCAATCATTTTTTTACCTAAACATTTTGACTAATAAATAGGTTTTAAGGCTATAGGAAACCAATAAAGCGGACGCTGCAGAGGTGTCTGAGTGTGTATGTGTGTGTCTGATTGGCTGTGGCTGCCTGTGTGCTTGTATACACTTTACAGTCCAGACGCCTAAACGCAGAAAAACCCAATTTGGCTCAAAAAATTGCTAATTGCAATAGGATACCACCGCAAGAAAATGAGGTTGGTCCGGCAAAAAAGGGGGAGAGAGGGGTGCTCTATGTCAAAATACACGCGCTTGGAAAAAAAACAAAGTTAGTATTCTACGCATGTCAAATAGCCGATCTCCCTAAACGCGATTACCATAAGACCTCCCATTGCCCCCCCCCCCATCGATTACTTGTTTTTTTTTTAATTTAAAAATTTTGGCTTCAAAATCGGTATGAGCATGGTAAATGACAACAGGAACAACTTTCCATTGAGAAAACATCATAGAAAGATTTTGCTTTTGGTCGTTTACCTGAACAGTTTAATTGACTGAGTGCAAAAATTCAGCTATCACCAAAGGTCTATAAAACGTGAAAAATCGATTTTGAGATTTCAATAAATGAACATTGGTTGCAACTAGAAAACACATAATAAAAACGGACGATTGCAATAAAAAAATGGGGGGGGGGGAGAGGAGCGGTCCTCACTCTACTTCAACATACAGACGCGCTCGGAGAGAGAACTTTAGATTAGTATTCTACACATGTAGACTGGCAGATCTGAGCATCTGCATCCCGCCCCCACTACCCCCCATCAATTTTTGTTTTTCAAGAACTTACGAATTTCGGCTTCAAAATCGGCATGAGCATGTTAAATGACAATAACAACAACTTTATCATTAGGAAAACACCACTGGCAGGTTTCGTTTTGGTTGTTTACCTGAACAGATTAATTAAGTTATCACCAAATTATCAAAACGATTTTGGGATTTCAACACTAGCTGTAACTAGAAAACACAAAATATCATAAAACTACTCGACTGATTAAAAAATGGTGGGAAGAGGAAGGGGTGCCTACTTCAAAATAGAGGCGCCTGGAAAAAAACTTCAGATTCGTATTCTACACATGTCGAATAGCCGATCTGCGCAAGCCCGATGTTTTTATCCCAGCGTCTCCCCCCCCCCCCCCAACGAATTTTCAATGTTAACAAATGTAGAAAATAGGAACAATCTTCCATTGAGAAAGCACCTCCGGGAGGTTTTCTTTTGGTCGTTTACCTCAACAGTTTAATTGGATAATCGCCGAAATAAGGACTATAATCAAATAATGAAATCCATTTTAGATTTGAACGATTAATAACTGTTTACAATTAACTAATACTAAAAACAAAAAAAAATTTAAACTTTCATTTAATTTTCCTAATTCAAAATTTTTTTATTTTTCAAAAATTTAAAATTATTTCAAAAGCTATAGAAATATTAAAAATTTTTAATAAATTCCAAAATTTTCAAAATATTTAAATTTTTCAAAATTACTAAAAATTTTTAAAATTTTTCAGATTGTGAAAGAATATCAAGATTTTTAAATTTTTTAAATTTTCAATACTTTTCAATATGTCTAAATCTTTTTAAAATTATTATTAAACCCGAAAATCTTCAAAATTATAAAATAAATAAATTTTATAATGTCAAAATGGTTAAATTATTAGAAAAATTTAATTATATTAGACTAAAATAATGTAGAAACTTTTAATTTTTGTTCATCTCGAATTGCCGAGAGACGGCTGTGTCTACCGTTCCTCGGTAACTCAGTTGGTAGAGTGATTATCGTAGATAGCTAAAAGTCTTGCGTTCGAGCCAGGGGAATCGCGATCGAGGGAAATATTCTTATAAACTTTTTCAAAACGACCGTAAGAATACAACAAAAGCGAATTTTATGTTAATTATTTAAATCAATTTGTTTCTTACATCACAACGTTAACAAAGATTTATGGGGTAATAACATGAATTGCACGCCTTCTGCTTCTAATTTAATTTTCTTCTAGCCGTCGTAATTATTAATTAATCTCCAGAGCTTAATAACGTTTCATTTTTAAGTATGAACATTTCAATGACAATTTCACTGAAATTTTATTCAGTGGACGTTTTGACACTATTTGACAAGAATCAATTATTTATTTGTAATATAACTTTTATTGTCGATTTTATCATCATTTTGTAATTTGTTAATGAACTAAGTTTTAGTATAGAAACCGGAACTATATCTAAGTAATCACCAAAATACTTTGTTTGGGTTTGATAAACAACAAACCAATGAGCAGCATAAATATTTCGGCAGCTAGTTATAAATGGTAAGACCAATTTGGAAATATAACCATAACGATAGCTTTCTTGTTGATTAAAATAATTACGCCAGACAAAAATATTGCATCAAAACTTATTTCCTATAAGCTGTATCACCAATATCAAATACGCCATCAAGAGAATCTCAAGAATTGAACAGCACATCTTATTTTGAGGGAAGCTAGTTATGGCTACTTCTACAGGGTGGCGCAAACGTCACGAGACACTACAATTGTATATCAATAAATCTATCGTGAGAAGAAAGGGACTATGTCATACACAAACAAACCAATTCACTTAGACATCCCGCTTGGATAACTTGGTATGTTAATAAATAATGATCTGTCTCCTGACTTTTGGGCCACCCTGTACGTCGACCTTTATAGTTTCCGTAAAAATACTTCTAACACTGCTGGAGAACATGGTTTTCATGCTATTGGTGTTTCCAATGCTCTTCTCGTTCAGGACACCCCCGAAGTAGCTCTTGGCAAAGTCAAACTTCTTGCTGTACATCGTAAAGTCGAATCACCGCCTTTGATTCCTGAAGTCGTGAAAACCGCAGCCGGAACTCTAGCTAAAGTACTTGTAATTCACCAAGTACCTTTGGTCAGATCTCCTTACATTAACCCTGTCCCTTTTGTAACTGCACCTGCGTTGTTCCTTAATATCAGTAGGTTTTGGAACTTGAACCAAACAGCTGGTGACAAAAATCAGCTTTTGATCTAAAAATCAAACTTGGAAGAATGTGGATGCAAATATTTATTTAATTGTGAATACTTTTTTGTCTTTTTAATGTTATTTCAAACGGAACAAGGTTTAACGTTGAGGAAATCTTTCAGAATAATTATCTCCCCTAGAATGGGGGTTTTAAAACAATTTACAATTTTAGATGAAATTTTAGTAAATCGGTTAAAAGCGCGCAGGAAAACAATTTATCGTAAAAAATATTGTGCATCAGTGTCGAAATAAAAAGTTAGCAGGCTATCTCATACTTTAGAACGTCCTAACCACTCGGCTACTCTGGGGCCGGATAGTATTGCATTGGCGAAAATTATCGATTTTATAAAGTTTGGTATGTGCGCTTGTGTGCATGTGCGTGCGTGCGCGTGTTGCATGTGTAACGCAAACTCTCAGGAACGACTGGACCGACTTTAATTGAAATTTGGAACTCGTAGACGGAATTTAGATATATTTTCTTGGTATAATATTTTTTCAAAACACGGAATTTCATAACTTTTAGACTAGAATATGATAAAGGCCGCTTAGATAAAACAAAAACGGCTTTACGCCGAAATGATCCCGCGCAGAAACGTCCCAGCGCGAAACGTCTTGGCACCGAAACGTCTAGACCAAGGCTGCCCAACCTTTTTAACAGTTGGGCGAAATTGACGATTTAAAAATCACTGCCGGGCCACTGATTACTGACGGTTCCTATTTTTGTTACCTAAGCTTTTTAAAGTCTTGTTTGGTGCAACAACAAAAATCAACATTTTGAAATTTAATTGTCGTTTATTAAAATAATAAAATAAATAGCATCTACTGCCTAATAAGAAACAAAATTTTATGTAATGAAAATCTAAATCCAAGTAATTGGTACAATCAATGTGATTTCTGACATTGTTTTTGTTTTAATAATTTTCCTATGTTAGGCGTCAGGTCAGATGTTGACAGTAACAACAAATCAGATATATGTTGCTCAGTTAGAGATGTGCGGTATTTATTTTTTACAAAATTAAGATTTGAAAAAAACTTTTCACAAACATATGTTGATCCAAAACTACTTAAAAATTGAAAGGCCAGGTCAGTTATTGCAGGAAAGTCTTCCTTTGGCACCAATGTCCAAATTCTTCTGAAGAAGTTTGTGACTTTGAAGATATTTTTTCTGCAAAAAGGTTTTTTAGTGCAGAATGATTTTGCAGATCAGTGAGTTCCAACTGAATATTGGCAGGATAACTGATTATTCCAGTCAAACTGATTGTGAAAAAATTAACAAAAATTTGTAAATTTGGTTTTGTACTTTCAAAGTCCTGGAATCTGCTCTCAAACGACTGTAATAAGCATCTAATTTTAACTTCGTACTTAGTACAGTTGGCAATATTGAGCTTCTCTTTCAAATCTTTGAGTATGGGAAAAAGGTCAATATTTTCGTTGGCTAAATTAATTAAAAACAAAAAAAAGGTCTGTCACTTTCCGAGCGGGATAGCTAATCACGTGACCGCGCACAAGGCGCATCGTTTGTTTTACCGCGGCGCGCGACACTTTTTCAAATTGGCGGGAATTTTGAAACTGGTTCACGCGGGCCACTTATAATTCGTTCACGGGCCACAATGTGGCCCGCGGGCCTGGGGTTGGGCAGCCTTGGTCTAGACCGATCTGAGCTACGACCATTGGCAGTGCGCGGGGTAGATCACGAAACACGTAGTGTGTAAGAACAACGAACCCAGTATAATCACGTGACAGAAAAACCGAAAATATTTCCGAACATTTGTTAGTGTCGGCTTATTTATTACAAATTTGAAAATACATATATGAGCATATTGACCAAACAAACATGCAATAGGAGATTTTTTAGAGGTATTATTGAAAATAAATTAAGACACATAAACAAGTTTTTCTCACAAAAAGTGCTACTCGACTTTGTTATGGTACTATAACAAGTGCTCTGTAATGCTTGGCCTGACCCTTAGAACTCAAACTAGTTCTGCGTTTGTGCTGCTCTAATTGTTGTGAGTAGTAAAGGTTCTTACGTTTTGCAAGTATGGGAAAGTATAGCCGAAGTGCTTCGCCCACTTTTTTATGTTAAAATAAAAAGCGCACTAGAAAACTCAATCCCTGGGTAACGTCCAAACAAAACACCCTGTTGACTTTTTCTTAATGGGGAGTTATTGTTATGGTGATTGAATATGTCCATACTGATTTTGAAAGAAGAGGGCGACCGGCGAGTGATAGAAATAACGCGCTTGCGCAGATCGACTATTCGACATACGTAGAATACAATTCTGAGTTTCTTTTTTGAACGCGTCTTTACTAAAAGCAGAGCACCCTCCCTTCTCTTCCTGTTTTTGGCGGACCAAGCTCATTTTGTTGCCGTTCCATCCCAGTGGCATTACTAATCTTCGATACAAATTTGAGTTTTCTACGTTAAGGCGTCTGGACTGTGAAGTGTATACAGACAGAAAGACAGGCAGACAGACAGACACGTACTGTAGCGTCTCTTTAATCGGTCTCCCAAGGCCCAAAAACCTGCTTATTAGTCAGGTTGAAAATGTTTACCATAAGTAAGCCCAACGCAAAAAAAAGTTTGCTGCATGATTGCATTTGCTTCAAATCCTACGTGCCGATCACAATACCTTACTCTACAGCTATACTCCGTATAGCAAGGAAGGTAAAATTGTAAGAAAATAAATTTAAAAAGAAAAATTCCCAGAATATAAAATAAACCTTTTTTTAATTTCAAAATCATCTTCTGTTAATATTGGTTTCCTTAACGCATATTTTATCCTGTAATTTATTAATCCATTGCAAACAATCTCCGCGCTTTTTAAAGCTTTTGCTCCCCTTACGAACTAACGATCATTATTATTCAACAAGGCAGATTTTACGCAGAAGGAAATGTAAGTTAGCACATCATCGCCATCGCTGAACTGTTTATTTCCACCTCATCCTGATTTGCTAAGTCATCAATACCTTTCCTCGTAATTGAATAACCAACCGGAAATATCAAGACAACCCCCAAGCTTCAATCTTCGAGTAGATATTCTTCATCAATATCTAATAAACACCTTCCCTTACCAGTACTGCCACGATCAGTTTGACGAGGGAAGCTTATTTTAGGTTATAGATTCTTTCAATTTTGCTCCATTCTTTAGTTTATTTGAGTATGATTTAAAATTAATAATAACCCAATTTGAATTGACGTAAATATGAAAAGCTAAGAAATTTAAGCAAACGACAAAATTTCATATTCTTGACTTCTTGAGAGGTATAATTTATTGAAAGTTTTATAAACTTTGGTGTTTTGAGTATAAATATGTTAATTAACAATTTTATTTTAAGCTTAACTTTTTCTAAATCAGTATTAATCCCCTTAAATAAATCTTCATATAAACACTGGTTTTCCTAATCAAAAAAAAACGTTTAATAAATTTTTGCACAATACAAAGCTTTGACATAAATTAAATCTGCCGTGCCGCCATTTGTTAATTCCCTAACCCCTTTAATAGTGTCTACACAGATATTCCCTTCAATAATTACCTTGAACATTCATCTTTACGTGACAATAGAGTTGGAGTTGGCAAAGATCCACGATGGTGCAAATATTTCTTTTACGCTGAGTTAGGTTAGAGACCCTGCTATAAATTTTGATACGCTAATTACGCCCTACAGCTTATAAAAACGAACTTAGCATGGGAATTAATGAAGCTTCCTTTTACCTGAAATATATTTTGTCCTTACCCTTTATTACTTTGCAAAATGGGAGGGTTGCTGAAGAGTTATACTAATTTACGCAGGATGTAAATCTTGTTTTTTGGGTTGTCCCGTTTTTTGTGCTGCAAAATTTTATAGAATTGAAAAGGCTCAAATGCACTGGCGTAGTAAGTAACCGCCGAACGCCTGCAAAAAATTTCAAGCAGCAGTAAGCAAAGAACTTATTGTTCCTATAAATGAAATAAATTACAAAATCAAAATACACAATATTTTGTGTGAACTATGAATCTATTTTCGACGTCAATGCGGGTACAATACATGTACGTTTTGTATGTATGAAACGTGTTTTTACTTTTATCATAAATAACAAAATTTAATTACACTTTTCTCAGGCCGTTAAACAATCCCTGACGTTAAAATTCGTTTTTCCACTACTAGCATTAAACGATATCATTATTTACTTTGTTTTAGAGCCAAGAAGATGAATTTCTTTCCTAGTGGTTACTAATATTTCATTATTAACTACTGGTTAATAATGAAAACAATTGTTAACAATCTTTAAATTCACCATAAACTTTCATGTAAACATTTTTTGATTTTACTGGTAATAACTGTTCACCAACACTTTCTGCACCTTCCCTAATTTCAGGAGGAGTGCAGTTTTCACTCAAATCATCAAAATTGGACATTTTATAACCACTATTATAAAATATATATTTTACTTAAATGTCAATTGAAATTAACTATTGTCTTGTTTTCAAGTAAGGCTACTTTATTTTTGTGCATATTTGCATTTGTAATTTTATTATTTATTAATGTAAAATCAATTAATTATAAAAGGAATAAGGGTGCTAGTAGTGGAAAAAATAATATATAAACCACGGTAGAGAAGACTTATCAGCCTCGCAACTTATTTCCCTCGATGCTTCGCATCTCGGGAATTAATTCTGCTCGGCTGAGAAAAATGTCTTCTCTACCTTGGTCTATAATATACTATTTATCACGTCACAAATCTTTTCTTGACATCCATAAATCGTCGACAATGTAAAATAAAGTAATAAAAGAACGGCAAAATTATTTGTAAACTATAAATAAACTATAATACGACGCCAATAAATGATTTTCTTGACAGCAAAAATACGTTTTAGATGTCAAAAATTATTATTTAATTTTAATGGTGTTTTACAGTCATAACTATGTTGGCGTCAAAATACATTTATTAACCTTATTTAAAATAATTATGTCGATTTATTATTTAATTCTAAACCCTGTAAGCAATTAGCAGACGTCAACAAAATTATTATTTTTTGGTATCTATTTTTGTTGTAAAAAAATTATAAATTCGCGCCAAAAAAATCCGTTTAATTTATTAATGATTAAATAGTTTGTTTTATATTCCTGCATTAAAAAACAGCTTTCAGACACACAAAAATTGAAAAGTCACTATATTAATTTTAGACGTAAAAAATTAGTTATAGAGGTGAAATATTATTATTTTAGTTTTTATGTTAAATAACATTTTTGACGCCAAAAAATTTGTTTTTGACGTCAAAATGTTAATTGTAGACGCTAAAATATTTTTTTGCCGTCAAAGACCAACTGTAAACAACAAATATTATTTACTGATTGCACAAATTTTTTTTTAGTTTGAACGACAAAATGACGTTTTTGACGCCGACAAAATAATGTTTCTTTGAAATCAACAAATATTTTATGACATCAGAAAAACCTGCATCGCTAGTTATACTTAATAACAAAAAAAGTCGTTGAATATAGACTGCATTACTGATTATTTCGCAGTTTACCACAAACACTAGTAAGCTCTAGCTCTTTTTACACAAACATACATTTTTGACTTACCAATATCTTTTAAATTTTAAATTGTTTATTATATTTACAGTTTTATATTTACGTTGTTGTGTAGATAAATTAATAGTATATTATAGACCAAGGTACAGAAGACATTTTTCTCAGCCGAGCAGAATTAATTCCCGAGATGCGAAGCATCGAGGGAAATAAGTTGCGAGGCTGATAAGTCTTCTCTACCGTGGTTTATATATTATTTTTTCCACTACTAGCACCCTTATTCCTTTTATAATTAATTGATTTTACATTAATAAAAAATAAAATTACAAATGCAAATATGCACAAAAATAAAGTAGCCTTGCTTGAAAAACAAGAGAATAGTTAATTTCAGTTGACATTTATGTAAAATATATATTTTATAATAGTGGTTATAAAATGTCCAATTTTGATGATTTGAGTGAAAACTGCACTCCTCCTGAAATTAGGGAAGGTGCAGAAAGTGTTGGTGAACAGTTATTACCAGTAAAATCAAAAAATGTTTACATGAAAGTTTATGGTGAATTTAAAGATTGGTAGCAATTGTTTTCATTATTAACCAGTAGTTAATAATGAAATATTAGTAACCACTAGGAAAGAAATTTCTCTTCTTGGCTGTAAAACAAAGTAAATAATGATATCGTTTAATGCTAGTAGTGGAAAAAAAATATTATACATCTATAGTTTTTGTTTTCTAGTCAATGTGTCTTTTATTGCTTTATGCTGAGCGCCTGCTATACAAAAGCTCTGGCTACGCCACTGACTGTTCAAATGAAAAAACTAATCTGTAAATTTATTGAACAATAAAATTATTAAGCAAACATTAAAATTATTCTTAAATTTTTTGTAAGCAAAACTGAAAAACTTGTATACAAATAATTTAACAAGCTCGCGGGGGATGAGCTTAAACTAGTCATCCGTATATTACGTAGCGGCTGCTCTGTAATTTGAACATCGCCCTTAATTGAATATTTCCTTGAAAATTATAATAGAAATTGCTGTTTCTAGCATTAAATAGGGATACACCTGTGACCCATTTTATTAAAATTTTCCGGCTTCGATTGAAGCAAGGCAATATTTTTTGACATTTTTATAATTCGGGCATACAATGAAATTGCTGTTTTATTGCTTATTCTTGTTTTAATATCACTTACACCGAACACAATGAGAATTGGGTATTCGTTTAAACTTTCTTCATATTAAAAAAAAATGTAATTTCCTGCAGGGTTGTGTACACAAAGCGTAATACAAATATGGTTATATTTCCGTTGTAATAATTTCCGCTTCTAGTCAATGTAAATAGCACGAGGCAGTGTTAGTTTAGCAAGGTATTCATGTATCTAAATCTATGCGGTATATTGTAGAGAATTATGGAGCTTAGTGTGGTTTCCTGGTTGCCACATAATTAAAATTTCATTTATTTTATGGTATACAAACATTTGCTCTAGATATTATAATATAATACCTATAGTGAAGAGACAAAATAAGGTCCAACTACATAGATGTACATACATGTACATTTTGTGCCCTTCGCTACAAAAACTAATTAGTGTTCTCGCTCAGAAGTACACGGGGTCGTGTTTTAGTTTGAAGAATTGACGCTACTGGCACGTACAACGTTACTAAATTAAATATTAAAATTACGGCCGCACGGTAAAACACAAACATTACCCCAAGTTTTCTCCTTATGTTCACTTACCCAGAAATAATATATCTAGTTTGGTTGATTATGTTTAGGAAGGGAGAAATTTTTAATGACTTGCGTTACAAGAGGCAGGTATTACAGCCCTGAAGCTTATAATGTAGACGCATTTCACTCTGAAAATTAGAAGTAACATTTAGAAAATTGGATGAGAGATTTATCAAATTAGTCATCAACATCAAAATTAAGTGTTTTTGTTTTTTAATATGACAACGCATACGTTTTTTATTAAATGATCTCACATTTGTAACATTATTGTCCTCTGAAAATTTTGTACAAAATTGGCTCTAGTTCGCGTAATATAGCCGATAGCGGTAGTATATACGGAAATAGTGTTTCATGAAAAAAAAAATATTAATCGTATAAAAATGCTGATGGCGTAGATCAAAACATGAATTGGTGTTTTTGTTTCACTATAAACAGAGTTTAGCTTGGGCGTGTCAAATGTACTTGTATGCTTCTGTTTACGCAATATCTTTAATAATCTCCAAAAAAGATGTTTCGTATGGGAGGTACTATAGCTAAAAACTGAAACTTTTGTATTGTAAGAGTAAATATTGGCTAGCGGACCTCGTGATCTACGCCCCACGCTATATTATGTAACTTGTTTAAAAAAATATTAAATAAGTTGTGACAAGATGCAAGGCAGTTGCCGAAGTTAGGGACTAAACTAAACATGCGTAATAACTAAGTAATCATGCGAGTTTATTGTGTTGTAGTAACTTCCTTACTGCGCGGGATGAAAGTCAAATAATCTCAAAAATAAATGTCACTTTTCTTTTAAATTGGCCACGCTCATTTGTGTTTCAAATTATAATTTTTACATTTGAAATTATTTTAAATGTTGAAATAAATGTATGTCCTCGATTCTTGTTAATGGTGATTGTATATGGTAGGTTCGATAAGATTCATCTCATTCAAAAATTTGCTTCTTTTCTAACTGAAAATTTCAATCCAGTACCCGATGGCAATGAAATAATTGTAGGTAACAAAACAACTTTTTCAGATATCTGCCCTCTTCTAATATCAGCTGCAACGCAATTCGTGATAAACCTTATTTGAGTTAAATATGATACACTTTGTACGCGGCTTCGTTTGCTTGGTTTGACGTACATCTTTTTGCAGAGTTTTTTTCGATACTGATCTGTGCCAGATCCCCCTGTATGGAAAAGATCCGTAAGCCCGACATCAAGTGTGCTGCCCGCGAAGTATGATGTGGGAATGCCAGCTATCGGCAGCTTATGTTCTAATAATACAAGGAAGGCGTATACATCCAATTTTGTTTATCTGCATTTAACAGCGCACCGGTCCACTGTACCAAAAAAAATGCGTCTTATATTGTTGAAGCCGAGAGATGTAGCTTCTAGTAGCGGAGGTCCTTCACCACTTAAAGTTGAGACAGGTAAAATGGACCTTGATTTAATATGTAGATAGCAAAACCCGTGTGCTATGTCTCACGCTTTTTATACAATAATTATCTAATGAAGTGGGTATTGTAGCGGACAGCAAACCGAAGTTTTAGTTTTATGAATCATGTAGCGATTGCTGTAGTTGTAAATAGTAAATCCGTATGCCTTTGACCTGTCTCAACTTGAGAGGAATGCGGCTGCAGCTGAGATTATACAATTCACGCGGCGCGCAATGATACAGTTAGTTCTTCTTAAATGTGACCTGTTAGTGTAGCCGCAGCAGCTTTTTACCAGCGCGTTTAGTATTTTAACCCTTGGTTTGCAAAATTTTAGTCAACGTTTTTAAACATGAGCGTAACATTATCTACATACGATAAACCTGGTTTCGCTGGTTTTAATTTAAAATTCTTGAATCATGGGTGTGTGTCTTTGGGCCCACGTTTCTCAATTGAATCTTAGGTTATAACGGGTAATTTACAGATGCACTGCATACGTGATACGAATAATGCTTCAGGTCAAAAATGCCAAACCATAGTTTCTATTCAATTTTATTCTCCTATTTATATTCCGCAAATAATCTTCCTCGACTAATAAATCGCTTTGATTAATTGCGTTTTATTTATTATTAATTTAATTGGTTTTTTCAATTAGGTACTACAGATTTTCTTAACAAATAGTAAATGCCAAAGTAGGTAAATATAAAAAAAAAACAAGGAGAGTCAAAGCTGTGTACGTATGAATGCTAAATTAGAACAAATACTAAGTCGAAATGTTGCTGTGGTCTTATATGCGTCTCCAAAGCCTTCTATAATCAGATATAAAAGTTATAAATTACCGCGAATACTATGACCAAAGCTTACGTCAGATCATTAAAGAACTTTAGTATGTTAAACAAGAAGTAACTGCCAAAAATCAGCTTTGTTTTAATTTGTCCTGTTTCATAAATTCATAGTGGGCGTCACAGAAAAAGTAACGCATTGGAAAAAACCAAGTAATAGCTTGTCTCCAGCTATATAATTAAGTATATATGTTAAAATAATATAGTATGGTAAAATTTTAGAAAATAATTTCTTAAAAATTTTCACTCGATTTGAACGTTCGCGCAGTATCTGGTTTTGTAATTACCTAATTTGTTTTTCTGGGACTAGTAGAATATTACATTTTTATCGATGTACAAACTTGTATTAATAAATCTAGAAAATTACAATTTAACCACAATATGTGCTTTTCTATCAACAATATTAGCTGCGAACATTAAAAGCTGGTATAGGGAGAGCAACGAAGCACTGCCCTCCCAGTTAGTTGTCACGATTTTATATTTTTATTTATTATTATTGTTTAAAAATTTTATATTATTGAAAATCAAAGAAGACAAATTTTGTTGAGATCGCTAGTAGCACAAGTTAATAAAAACGAAACAAACATTTTTCGAATAGCCAGTAAAGCGAGACCTTGGAGGTTTATGCAAGCAGCCGGGGCATGTCCAAATACATATAACATCTTACCGAAACAATAACGGGCTGCTTGAGCATGAGCGATTTACATCTCTTTTCAATGGGCAAATGTAGGCAGCGAATACAAATGCTTTGTGTTATCGCCAGTATTCGCCGTCCAGCAGATTGGGATATTGAAGACATAACAAACAGCACCGTGTATCTTAATCACGTTTAATAGAAATTGCAAAATTCAGAATAGGTACAAATATAATATCGAACGGAAAATAATTTATACTGCGATCAAAAGTAGATATAGAAATTTTCGTTGCAATGTATAAATGTCTTATTGTTAAAAACTGTTGCTAGAAACCAGAAAAGTAGACTGAGTGCTTTAGTAATGGGTTCAATAAAAGAAAAACTTTTAACTTACTTTAAACTTTAATGAACTAGTGATGAACATTTTGTGCATCAGAAAGAAAGGCGCATGGATTTAATTTTTAAATGATCAAACACGTTATTACCCGTCACTTTACTGTTCAGATTTTGAATTTTACTCCCGAAGAACTGTTTAAAAATATCAAAAATCTTATGTGTCTTTAAAACACGTTCAAATAAGCCACGCCCACTTTTGAATATATTGCCGTGTACATTTTTCAGGTACTGTCGTAAACTGCTCTCCCACTGTGCTACGCTACGAATCGCGACTGGTAGCGAAAGAAATAATATCATAGAGAACATGTTCAATTTCCGTTTTTGGTTCAGACTAATTTTGAAAAATTGTTATCTAGTTATATTTGTATATTTTATAGTTCATTAAAGTCGGTTTAGTAATTCTTAAAAATTGGATGTTATTAATGCAAACATGGATATAAATTTTTAAACTAAAAGTTTAAAAATGAACTGTGGGTGTCAAACTGCGTTTCACCCCAAATAACGTTACAAATTTTAGATTACTGGATGTTCATAAAATGCAATTAAACTCGTTTATAACAACTAAGATTCTTACTTCACCACACACCAGAATATCACCAGCGATTTAAAGCTACCTACTAAAATTTCATATATTTGGCATATAATTTAGCATTTGTTGCTTGGAAATGAAACTTGGAAAGCTTGCAAAAGATACAAAATTTTTTTATTCTTGAAATTTCGACATTAAGTTGTGCTTTTAATTTGAAACTCAAATACAATCATCATGAAGCTGCAAGTTCATTTCAATAAATTTGTATTTTTCTAGTTTTCCAAAATGGCAAAAATAAGGATATATGTTTCATATAAATATTGCTGTTGTTCCAAAATTGCTTTAAAATAATAAAAATCCTATATGTACAAAATTTTTTCAGCTTATTTTTGATATTTCAACCTTTACGATTCCGAAATCACATATTCAATAAAACTGAAGGTTTACCGCGAAATTCCTGAAAATAAAACAAACAATAAAATACATAAAACAAATAAGCATAAACCAGATAGGTACATTTCTTTTTTTCCAATTTTGCAGTAATTCCTAAGGTTTTACGAACATGTATAAAAAAATAAAATTGTGTTTATATACGGATTTATTATTCCCTTACAAAAATTGCAGCATATCGTGTGCAAATACAACATCAATCTATGATTGTCACGTCTAAAGTATATTCGAACAACCCTCACCCCGACTTGTTTGTTCTGAAGAGCACACATACCGATAGACTATCACGTACCCCGTAAGAATCCGTAACAGTTATTTGAAAGGGAAAGATAAAGCACGCAGGAAGGCACAGTTACAACCCAAAGCGTATGTTTGCCAAGTGTATATTAATCTCCAGCCCGTGTTATTTGTACAAAGTTCTGCATTACCTGCAGGTTTGTTCCGCTGTGTTCCTATTACAAACTGCTTAGCACTTTGCTTACACACGTGGTTGTGCAAATCGCGTGCCTAACTTCTCGTTAATCCCTTTCTGCTTTCTCCCTAATTTCTAAACTAACTGTTTGACTTTAGTTGTAGGTCAGCGTGTTGCTGTTTGCCCAGATATAACGCTGCGAAAACGAATTTTCAAATATCAAACTGCGCACTTTGTGGTAACTTGGTAAGTACAATATACATTATTGACGTTAACTTTAACGCGAGCTTTCTCAATTTAGAACAGGTCTAAAATAAGAAGGAAGCCCGTGATGATCGAATATCAAAATTGAAATTTTAACAAACCCGTCTCGTCAAACAGTAATTCTTGAAAAATGAAGCTCTTTTGAAAGTAGCAGAAGTGCTTTCTGGAAAGAATATAGAAAGCAATAAAGACCTTACCAAATTAATTCTGTACTTGGCGTGTGCAACGACAGAATTTTTATTCAAAACTTTATTTTCAATCTTCCTAGTGCAATTACGGGTTTATTGTATTTATTTTACAAAAGAAGCGAAGTACAAAGAGGGCCCCGGTTTTGCGAATTCCATGATATAAAATTGTAGTTACTTTCAATAATGTCAACCTGCTCGTGACAGTAAAAAATAAAGAAACGCTTTTGCGACGAAACAATCGGTTTGAGTAGATATTAAATATGTATGAAGCAATCATAACGCATTATTCATGTTGAAGAGACGTGTTCAGTGCTCTGTTTGAACCCCCATCATTCGACAAATACGTGCCGTATAATACAGCCATCTGTTTATATATTCCATTAGATATTTTATTAAAATGGTGGCAAATTGAATGCGTAAGTAGCCGGAGATTCTTCGTTTCGATTTTTGTTGCTAAACGTATTGAGGCCAGTCGCGCTCTTCGCTCCTAATCTGCTAATGCGTTATGAAAAACCTTAAGAAAAGTAATCTCTTTGATTGCTTGAAATGTCGCTTTATTCCCGTATATGAACGCCCACGGAAAAGAAGCAAGAGAAGGTGGTCGTTACAGCAACACGAACGATAGAGCTTGAATTTTTAAAAAATCGCTGTTTAGATGGGATGCTTGATGAAGTATTGTCGTGATGTGACGCAATTTTATCTAATATCCCTAATGTACCTAAAACACCTGGTTGGTTATGAGTATGCCGCTAGAACTTTATTTTCATTACATTTTGAGCCCAATAATATATTTGAAACTTTATGGCTTTGAAATATTTAACAACACTGTATTTATTAGAATATAGACTTGCAAACGAAAAAAACATACAGAAAAACCACTTTTTACAAGCTTATTTCAAATTCAAGCCCCGTCATACAGAATTCGCTTATTTGTAGAGATAGAAAGTTGTTTAAATTGAGCTAAAGTTACAAATAAATTTAAACTTACCGGAATGTCAAAAATTGCTTTTTGTCATCTACCTACAGCTCCATCTTCTATAATTATTTAAGCATCGGTAGAACAATTTACTATACTGAATAGTATGTTAGTACATAGGCGCAACTGTTCAAAATCTTCAAGTTCGTTGTTCTAAAGTCTAACATCTATGAAACCTCAAAAAGTACCGGTAACTACCGGTTACCGTAATCTAAACCAAAATTTAAAGTAGCTGAAACCGTAATCGAAAACGTGACAAAAATTTAATAAAATATGAACTCCAACCGAAAACTAAAACGTTATTTTATTTCGGTGTTCATCCCTGATTATAGTGAACTGTTTCCTTTTTATGTTATGATAAAGAGATGCGTGAAATGATACGGTATCTGTATTAAGTGTTTTCTAATAACGAACATGAAATAGCTATACGTTGTTGAGTCGCCAGATATAATGCGACTGCGTTATTGTGCAGGAAAAGCTAAGGAATACAAGCTAGAAAAGATACGCTTGCCACCAACATAAAAACTAAGACAAAATATAAGTTAAAGCCAATTCAGTCATTAAGACATGCCAAACTACAAATTAAATACTGTACGTAGACAATTTGAAAAATTACAAATCCATATCTTGTTCTCGACTGCCATACTCTATTTAAGGCGTTGGCGACCTCTCTCCTATGTCTGTGTTTGGTGCGCTGAGATAGATCTTTTGCGCAGACAGACATAGGGAACCTACACTTTAACGTGGGCTCCGGACCATAGGAAGTGCATTCACTTTTTCTCTCGAGAGGTTTTTCTTGGGGAAAAATCTACATCGATTGTTTCCCGTTGTAATAACAAGTGGAAATTGTAGCAGGGTTTATTAATTTTGCATTTTTTTTGACTGCACAGAGAGTCAGAAAAGGGACCTTTAAATAGCATAATATGAAAAATTGAAAAATTCCTTATTAAAAATAAAAAAACACTGCTACAGATTTCTGAAGTTGTTACAAATAATAAGAATACAGGTCAAAACGAGATTGATTTTTGTTTCTCTTTTTCTGAAGCCTAAAATTTTTTATTTATTTTCACTGCAGATTATTTTTAGACACAACACTATGCATTTTAATTTAACCAACACCCTATTACTTCAAATGTGTGACATCTCCAGAATTTAAATCTACGAACAGAAGATAATAACTATTCAGCTTTTCATTTGTGGCTACCAATAGAGACAGATGAAGAATTGGGTCAGCATTAAATTTTACAATAATTAACTTAAAGTTTATTTTTTATACTGTGATGCAGTATTATACAGACACTTGCCCTAGGGATTATGTAATACAATGATAGGCAGATTCTATTTGATCTCTTAATTAAAATACACCATGCCTAAAGTGACCATTTATTTTTCTTTCAAAAACGGGACGTATTTTTTAGTAAAAATCGATAAAAACACAAAATATTGCACGAAACACACAGTATTGCTTTTATTGTCAATAAAATATTAAAGAACACATTAAGTTTATTGCTTTATTAATGTTATACTTATACATACAAATGAACAAGAAAAGAAAAACAAATATAAAATAACTATCAATATTTTAAACTCATTTATATTTCTCTGAAGAACAAATTTGTTTTAATAGTGCAGGTGACGACTTCAAATAAGTATAAAACTCTTGACAAGACTGATTTATATTGCCTTTAGTTATTAACATTGCTTTTAGATGAGTTGTGGCACTTCGAAATGCAAAATGCAATCTTAGCAGATTCCAGCGTCGACTTAAAATAAATAAAATAATATAATATAAATAATATAATAAATAAATATATAATAATATAAAATAAATAAATAATAAAAAATTATATAAATAAATCCTTAAACATTTGGTTGAAATATTCCAATACGTATTTAAAAAAGCATTAGAGATTTAAATAAATCTTAAAACATTTACTTTAAATTTTCAAATATTTAAATCTCTCAACATTTAATAAATATTCGCAGATTTAAATAAATCTTTACCGATATAAATAAATCCTTGCAGATTTAAATAAATATTTCAACATTCAATTTTAAGCTGTCAGATTTAATGTTAACTTGTCATATTTATTGGACCTTGGTAGACCCAATCTACATAGAAGATCAAGACCGTTTAAACTGGTGGTAACGTTCAACAATTATGAACACGTTTTCCGTATTTCAAGAACTTTTATATATACAATTAATGTTAGTTCAATCATTAATAACAACATATTTAACAACATAAACATTGCATTATTTATTATTCATACAATAAAATTTTCTCAACATTCCCTCGAGAATGTAATTTTCAGTCTGTTTTGTTTAAATCTGCGAATATTTATTAAATATTGAAAGATTTAAAACAAATATGTGCAGATTTATCTAAATATATGAAGATTTACTAAATAATTAAAAATTTAAAGAAAATGTTTTAAGATTTATTTAAATCTCTAATGCTTTATTAAATATTGGATTATTTAAACCAAATGTTTAAGGATTTATTTAAATCTACAACGATTTATTAAAATAAAAAGCATTTAGCTAAATGTGTGTATGTATCATAAATATTGGGACAAATTGCCTTAAATACCGTGAAATGCAGAGCAAATTTTCACTTTACACTTGGCGCCCCATAGACTTACGCTTACTACCGAACTGGCGATCATATAGTTTGGTTATCTGTATGAAAACATTATTGGCCTTCATTTCAATTTGCAAACAAATGAATACGGACAGTATTGTTTTAATTTTGCATAACGGGACATTTGTGCGTCCCGAGTGATTTCTCGGGGACAACGGGACGATGGCTTAAAAAACGGTACTGTCCCGTTGAAAACGGGACGTATGGTCACTTTAACCATGCCCCAAAAAATTTTGCTTAGACACCTGTGATGATATTGCATAAATACCACTGTATCATAAAACCAGAAAATTATAGCAAAATTCCCTAAACGCAAATAAAAAAGTTTAATGTCATGAAAAAGCAAAGAATTATATTGAAGTACTGCTGATCTTATATTTATTTTAATTCGCATTTCCTTCTTTCCTGTGCTTGTTCTTAATAAAGCAGCGAGGGTTTTTTAGAGGGTTCCTCAAATGAAACTTTATTCTTCCGTCCCGCTTTCACACCATTATGCCTATTTATGTTATCTTAAATATGAAAGTAACACTATCTCCCATTATAATCTGACAAACCAACACGCAGCACCTGAGACACATCTCTGAACTTAGCTATGGGTTTAAGCTCAAGAGTAGTGGATCAGACTGACGCAGCACTATAACGTATTTACAAGCGTACTCTCTTAGACGTTCTAACAACCCTTTACCAGGACCTAATCCCTTCGGAGTCTCGCTGCCTGTCCGTTAAACTATTCTGGGGATGAAGCTTGCAGCTTTATCCGACGACACGAACATAGGTTCGTCCTTTGAACACCAGCCCATCTGTTGACTATCTAATTATGGATAAAATTTGGTTTTAGACCATCTACAAAAAATTCTACTTAACAGAAGTCTGTGACTATAAGATTTTTTTTTGTATTAAATACCACTGAATACCTTTTATGGATACTGTTTTTAAGTAAAAACATTTTATGTTACTTTCCTTTAGAAAATGAAGGAAAAAATGTACACTTGACTATAACGTAGAGCAATATTGCAAACACCCACGCCTTACCGCAATATCTCATACAACAATAAAAAAAACGTGTCGGTTACTTAAGTCAATCGTAAGATAAGTAAAAAAATCCTTCCATGAGAAAGTGTCGAGGCAAGTAGTGTTATAAGGGAGCTGCAAGGCTGTCGTTATATTCAGTGCCTTGTAATAAAGATGCTCGTTATAAGCGAAAATAATTATGGTAAATTTGCATTATTTTTGAGAAAAGTAAAGAATCTACAAAACTATCCTTTCGTTAGACGAATCCTTGCATTAGTTCGCATTAAAATACTAAATTATGTTAAAAAGCGACAAAAAGTGTTTAAAGTATTTGTAAATTCATTAAGAAGTTCAAGCTTAATAGCAACAGAATTTGATGGCTTGATCTTGGTTCTCTATGTCTGCAGATTTTTTCTCTGAAACATCTAATAATGGCGAATTCAAGAGATCAATTTGCCCATTTATTGAAGGTACAGTTTTTAAATGTTGTACCAGTAGGTACATCTAATTTCCGTTTATTATTACAGGTGTGAACATGTAATAATAGTGTCATTAGACGCACATTAGACAAAGTGGTAAATAATTTTTTAGTGGGTTTGAAAATTACTTCACATTTATTTGTTTTGTTTGTAATTTTCTCCGATTTATCGCTAAAATATGAAATTGAAGCATATTTGTGTCAGATGTTCTATTTAGAATTTTTTTAATATCTAATTTATTGTGGCTATCTTTAATTAATATTAGCTAATACCGTGAGCTACGGCCGATTCTTATTTCAGTAACTTCTTTAAAGAAAGAATAAATAAGCTGTGTTGAGATGTGAGACATGTACTCAATTTGTGCACAGTGTCAACTACGCCAATTCAGCTAATGCAGTTGCATTTGAACCCTAAATTAAAAAGCGTTTTAATTTAATTTATAACTAAAAAAATGTTTTTTTAATACCAAAAACAAATGTAATGGATGCAATGATCTAAGTATTTTATTGAAGAACACTATTAAATATTTCTGTTTAATTAGTGAGTTCATTGAACAAATTTACCCATTAATATTTCACTTTATAAAAATAAAAATACGTCAACTGAAAATAGTCACACCCCAACAGACAAACAAGAGACTGAAACACTTGCTATAACAGCAAGAAACATTATTAGTTTATTCAAGAACTGTTGGCACTACGGCCATTTCTTTTTATTAAATTTTTATGTATAGTGTAAAGAGTAGAGTGTGTCTAGTTACAAAAGGTTCAACTTCCGAAGTGTACCGTGTACTCCATCCCTCCCTAAACTACTGCGAGAGGCTCGAATTTTCCTCGCACGTACTGTATATTATTTGTATTAGCTTTATGTTTAAGACCAAAAGTGCACCTTTAATGGTGGCAATTGATCCCTTTAATTCGCCGTTATTAAAAGTTTTTCAATAGAAATAAAAGTCATCTGCGGATAAGAACAACCAACATCATTTCTTCTATTACTTACTTTTAATTTCCTTTTAATAATGATGTGCAAATACTTTAAAATAGATTAAAATACATAAAACACAGTTAAAGTTATTAATTATTTTATTAAGAGATTTATTTGTCAGTTCAATTTTCAATGTTATTCTTGAAGAAAATTAAATAATGCTGAAAATATTCTACATTTTCAAAGCCAATAATGATATACACGCGTAGGCCCCACATTGTTGTTATTTGCCATATTTCTAAATGCGAACAAAGAAAAGATAACAAAAATACCTTTAAGCAATGCGTTTTTGCAGAAATTGTTTTTGAAGTAAGAATACGTAAAATAATTATTCTGTCACTTAGTTAATTCAAAAACGTCTAAAGCATTTTCAAAATATGTATGTATATTATATTCAATGTAAAATGTAAATGTTAAATTTACATTCTCATAATACGGTTGTTATAGTTCTTTTCAAATACACCTTTAGGTTTGTCCATTAAGCGCAACAAACTTTTCCATTTATATATTAATGAACGTTTGTAGAGTTTGTTAAATCAATGCAGCTAATGTCCCCAATCATTTTTAAAAATGCTTCGTGACAATATCATCGATTTATTATTAGGAGGAAGACGTGCTTTGCAAGTAAAGTCAGTAAAATCAGTTCCTCGGCTGTTATAGCTTTGATTAGATTAGGTACGTGTTAAATCTCTGACAGCGTCGTCCTTGCCAATGTCGAATATTATTACTCTGGATTTTGTCCAGCCAATCTCCTGCAAACAGTTGTGCCTGACGTTTCCCTCTTAAATAATTGTTTAGGGTGGGCCATGTGCTGGCTATTGTATTCATATTTTTCCTTAAATAAAATACACGCGTAAGCAAACGACCAAATAATATGTTTTCCCCAGAAAAAGTCTGCGTCGGAGTGTCCGAGGCCGTACCGTACACATTTATAATGCATAATACATCCCGCCCCTAACCACGCACGTCCCGTCATTGCTTATTTGGTTATGGGCTTATCATGGGGCAATATTGGCGAATATGGAGGATTTCAATGAATTGCAATCCAGCATTTGACAGGGCCGATGCCATGAATCCCGCTGTCTGGGTGATTAAAGGCACTAGCCATACTAATTATCCGAACGGACGCGTAATAAATCCGTCAAACGAAGCACATCAAAGGTCCCATTTAAATGTCTGCCGTTCTCGCATTAGAATGGAAAAAGAATCTAAAGAAATCCATCTCATTTTGGGGAACAATCCTCGGCGAATCCGTGTTAAGAAGAAGACGTCCTAATCCTAGGTTTAGTGAGATCCCGGATTCCGGCGATCCTCGAGTTAACATTTGACCGGCTCAATCCCACCGCTTTTATTTGGATCGAGTAGTCCTCATTTGAATATTTCTGCCGCTGAATTTGCGGAGACTGTTGCCAGACGCCGTATAAAACATGGACCGTCATAAGTACACCGGAATGGAGTTTCTGCAAGAGATCGTCTTCAATTTGGCAGCAAAATCCGGAATATACTAGAGAATAACACGGCTCCGTCGACATCGGCGCATAAATCAGCCCAACCCGCGCGCCCCGGCTTATTACGGGAGCCTCTCTTAAATCAAACCGACGACGAAAATATGTAGGGCAAAAAGTGGCAGACTTGAATGCAGTCGTAATGGACCATTGCACATATTATAGCACCCCATTGGCTTTGTACGCCGTTGCTACAAATTATCGGGGCCATTTCTTAACCGCTGCGGAAATGTTCATCGTTTCTTCTGCTGTTAATGGCTACCGATGTTTCTTCGCGTTGTTTTACAAATCAGTAACCAATTTTAGACGCTTCCCTGATTTCACTCGCTCGCCGAAAGCACACAAAATGCCGATCACGTTTATCACATGCTCTACACCTTTTCCGTTTTACTCACCAGACATATTAATTTTCTACTAATTAAAACATAAATATCTACTGAAATTTTCCTAGGAATATATTATAATTACAATTTAATCCTATCTATGCAAAAGCGCATGTTTTATTGTTTAATGCAGTTTTTTACTTTAAATTGCAATTTTATAACCGTATATCGGTATCAGTATTATAAAAATACATAAAGTTTATAGACAACCTATCGTGCAACATTTGGTCAAATCCAATTTATTTCGTACCATTAGCCTCGCAAAATAAAACATTTGGTTGAAATAAAATTCTTTTCATAGAAATAAAATACTTTACAATGTTTACTAAAAAACATAACACGTGTCTCGGTTAAACCAAGTTGTTAGCAACCTGCTGCAACCTAATTGTTGGTATTAAAGAAGGCAACAATTCCAAAAAAATAATACAAAGTGATAAATGATTAATTAACAACCAAAAATAGAGAAATATGTGCCAAGCACGCCAGTTCTAAGTGAAACTTCTTAGCGTGTTCTTACTGAAAGTGAATTTTAAATTGTGTGATTTAACAAACAAACAAAAACGGTTTTGTCATGTTCTAGTTAGTAGTAGGATCACTATAAAAACGTTAATGCGCGTTAGTGAATTCCAATAAAACGTAATATATTATGTAATTATTATTATCCTGTTACTATCTTAGTGCAATTCAGATAACTTTATCAAATAATTCCGCCATATTGAATCTGCCATCTTGACTACGACGCGTGTTTAGACGTTGATTGCAAAATTACAATAACAAAATAGTGTGCTCGTGTAGCTTCAAATAGTTTGGAAAATAATTACCTGCCTCTCATTGTGTAACCAACTTACAGTTAAAATGCATTTCAAAGTGTTTCAAAGGGCAGTGCCTCCGACAATTTACGTTTAGTTAATGAAAGTAGTATTCTTTCTTAAAGTTTCCAAGTGGTATCATTTTTTTCATACCTACGTGTTTTACTAATCTAAGATCATTACAATAACGAAATTATTAATTGAACTTTGTACAATATGACCAGTAAAACAACAGTAAAAGTGGCCATGGTAATCTGAAGCGAAAACGTGATACATACATCGATAAAATAAAGTTAAAGCGTACAATATTTAAATTTTACTACAAGCTATTTTGTAGTAGTCTTAAATGCCTCATTGTCATTATTTTTTGACAAACTTTTATTATTAACTAGCGGAAGCAGTGGCCTACGCCCTACGGTTGTTTTGTAAATTTCTTAACAACAAATTAAGTACGCGGTGGCCATGTGAAGATGTTAGACATGTCTGTAATGCGTCCAACAGTTAAGTACTGTATATTCTTAGATGAAAGAAGTCAGCAATTATGGAAGAATTGCAGAACTGAATATGGGTAATTACTACCAAATCATCTGAAAGTTTATTCTTTGGGGGGAAACCCGCGACACAGCGATTAGTTCTTTTACTATACAGGGTGTCCCAGAACTCGCGGAGGAGCTCTTAACTCTGGATTCTACTCTTTAAACTGACACTTATTTACCAAGAAAAAAATTTCTACCCTCAATGGTTTTCAAACGACAATGGTTTATTAATTGAAGATAGATGCAGAAATATTAAATGTATGCGTTTCTTAGGAAACAAGAATAATTGTTAGATTTTGCAAAAGTTAGTATAAAACATCTGGTCAACTTTAGTTTTTAACATGAATGGCATTTAATCATTTACCCACATGCAATATTCCTGATTTGAACGCCGCAGGTTTGTGATGTCTTGAGACAATCAGTAACCAGTTAAAAATTAAGAAGACAATTTAAATGTAAAAAAAGGAAATACAACAATAAATTTCACAAATTATTAAGCTAAGAATGAACTGTCACGTTGAACGTCTGTCACTAAGACATTGAAAATTTATAGTCGGCCAAATAAAAATTCGACTTATTTTATATGACGCTTTTAGTTCAGTTACCATATAAACAACCGTTTTTATTTTTTCTACCTTCACGACTAGTTAATTACTTCTTCTGTGATTGGTAGACTTTAATTGGCAATAACTCAAAAAGTATTCTAGTTGGAAACATTTTTCATGGACAAATCGAGTCTATTTAAGGAAAAGAATTCACAGTTAAGGGCTCGTCCGCCAGTTCTGGGACACCCTGTATATTATCACTGTGTCTGCGTTTTAATTGTTTTATGATATTTTGTAATATTTTTCTTTTATAAAAACCGATAATAATTAAACACTGCATCGCACTTAGAGCTTTTCTGACAAAAGGAAGCAGTTTCCTCTTTTTTTCCTACGGTTCATCCACTTCCTTAGCCATTGGGACTACTTAGTCTTCATCTGCTTTGAACCGCTGGCCTCTTCACGTGTAACCCTACGCAAGGGACCCTTACAGGGTGCTATCAACCGGGCCAGTTAAAACGTGGGTTTTTAACAGGGTTTTACTCCTCCCCCTCCTCCTTTCTCATCCGGGCTTGGGACCGGCAATGGCGGAGTTACGAAAGCATTAAAATATTAAATACATAAATAAGTATTTAAATATTTGGTACGTTTTATGTTTTGAATATCTGTACGATATTAACGCCTAAACATTTAGTAAGTGACCACCAAATAACATAAGTTATAGATTTAATGTCAAGCACTATAAATTAAATTTTATTGTACAACTAACTAAATAAAGTCATGTTATGCACTTTTGAATTTTATGCACCATTTACATATTATATTAGATTTATTCTAACATGATCTAAACATGAATTGCAGAAAACTTTTTTGTTTGTTAAATATAAATTTATGTAAACTCTTATACGGTTTGCATTACGTTTGTTAGGGGGGCCTAGTTCTGGCGACTCGTAATTGTGAATACTGATAAATTGAGATACTTAAGGGTCAACAGAGCCAGAACAGATGTCATATGTTGACACAAAATAATACACTTTGCTTGAGTATTCAGCTCTCGACTCTCGACTCCGAACTGAATAAATTCGGTCTCTAAATCTCTACATATGTAGCTTGAAGTCATCATTGCTTGATTATTCATTATTTGCTGGACTGATCAGAAGTAGGATTTAATAGAATTACATGTTAGGATTTAGGAATTAGCGTTGGCGGTTGCTAATGGATGTTTGGCTATTGCTCATTGGATTGCATAGTAGTGTAGACACAGTTTAACGAATCATTTCGTTCTTTAACAGACACTTTTTGGAACATGCATTTTGGTGTGGTTGTACATAAATTTTTCGGTGTTGCCGTAAGAGTTAGTTCGATTACTGCGTAATATGGATGGAATGTGGTAAACATCATCCGAAAGATAAACTTATTATGTAAAAAATTATTAATTATAGAAGAGTAAATACGATAAGATTTTGGGTATCCCTTTTCAGAAAAAATAATGTGGTAAATATAAGAGCAGGTTACGATGAAGATTGGTAAAATATGTTAATTGGTGTAATATTCCATACTCTTTTTCTGAGTTTAAACTTTATATCCTGTTATTTAAAAGCGAGATAACAGATTGATCCAAACTTTGTTCATAAAAACAGAATGTTTAAAGCTTGAAAATTATGACAGAAATAACACTTAAAAATTTATCTGCGACATTATTTCTCAAAAAAATTTCTTAAATTTTACATATACGTCCATACTGATTCACCTTCCAACGCTGTACCTCATTTCTAACATCATCAGTTAATTTTGGAAATTTATAAATTTAAGTCAACACTTTTACGGTATGATTTTTTTGTGTTAATTACCAGTGATTGGAATATGCGTTAAAAGTAACGGCGTTACTGGTAACGCGTTACTTTTTTAACGTGTAACGGGATCGCGTCACTTTTCTACAGAAACCACCAGTAACAGGAACGCGTTACTTTCTTTGTTAACGTAACGACGCATCAGACGTTACTTTTAAATTTTTCGATTTAAAAAAAATCGATTTTCTAGATTTAAATTAAATTCTTATCTCTAGCAGCTAGTTCTCCATCGCCTAAAAAAAAGTTTTTTTGTCACCGAAACCGATAATTGTTATGAAATTAAAATTCTGTTATGCTGACCGAATGAGAATGTAAAAATGCATTGTATGTAAGTTTGGAGAGAAAGTTATACTTACTACTTAATTAATATTACTATATACGATATAATATTTCCGAATATAAGTCATTAATTCGATATAACAGCTAGGCTTCCGGGTTGGAGCCGCGTCATCGGTGCATGAACTGCCGTTTCGTCCTCGGTTCCACGGGACATCTTTAGGGCTGTGGTCACTTTGGGATCTGGAACACAACTTATGTACTAATTAATTAAAAACCGATTGTAATTTCTCAAACACAAAATATTTTTTCATTATCGCTTCGGTTTTTCATTGTACGTTACTATTTTTTGGTAGTTTTCTCACAATCTTTTTGCATTGCTTCCTGTTCTGAAAACAATTTAATCAAGGGGATGGTGAAAACAAATCCGCATGTCTCAGATTGAACACAATCTGCGGTATGTGTTATTAATTTCAGAGTATTCTTATTTAAAAGTGAATCAAACACGCTATTATTTTTGCACCTCCCCACTCCTTCTTTAAGTTTTTTTTACCGTGCTGTATATAAAAATCTTTAGGAATATCAAACGCATTTCTACGTTGTGTGTGATTATTACATGTATTGCAAATAATTGTGGATAAAAACGTATTAACTTACCTCGTGTAACTAATCAGTTGTGTTCCAGATCCCAAAGTGACCACAGCCCTGAAGATGTCCCGTGGAACTGAGGACGAAACGTCGGCAGTTCCTGCACAGGTGACGCGGCTCCAACCCGGAAGCCTAGCTGGTATTAACAACGGCCGCGGAAGCCTGCAACTTACATTAATTCGATATGTAAATAATTGTCCAATTAATTAAATTTAATAGGATATTCTGACACATAATAATTATTAAAACGTATTTAAATATAGCACACTCATTATACATTAGGTGTAAATATAGAGAGACGTTGAATGTTATTAAAACAAGATAAAACTCGCTATTCGACTGGCTTAGAAAATATTTATAAAGCCATTCAAGAAAATTATCCGACGTCACTGCTCAGTCACGTAACATTTCAGAAAATGTTGTAGTGTGGTATAACCCATATAGCACAGGATATCCATAGGTTGTCCATTTTTAGTATATTTTATATCCGTATGTCAATCTCCACGGAAATGCTGTGGATGTGTAGTGGATTTCTAATGGATATCCACCTATGGAGTATGGACATCAGATGGATATTGAAATATTGAATGTTCAACATTTAGTGGACGTTCTTAACATGTCCTTCTAAGTTCTACAGTAACGTTTCCAACCGTAACTTGCCGACTTCGTACCACTGGGATTTTGACTGAGTGTGTGACGTTCCGGGCATTCGGTAGTGTGGGCAAGCTTTGTGTGGTTTTGTTTTCGTAAGCTAACCGATAAAGCTGTTTGTGTGGTCGTATTTTGTATGTTTGTTTTTTTGGAATATATTTAATAGTTAGTGGGTGGTTATAGGTTGTTAGTTTTGCCGTAGTAACACGAGGTAAGTTAATACGTTTTTATCCACAATTATTTGGAATACATGTAATAATCACACAACGTAGAAATGCGTTTGATATTCCTAAAGATTTTTATATACAGCACGGTAAAAAAAACTTAAAGAAAGGGGAAGAAGTGCAAAAATAATAGCGTGTGTTTCATTGACTTTTAAATAAGAATACTCTGAAATTAGTAACACATACCGCAGATTGTGTTCAATCTGAGACATGCGGATTTGTTTTTACCGCCCCCTTGCTTAAATTGTTTTCAGAACAAGAAGCAATGCGAAAAGATTGTGAGAAAACTGCCTAAAAATAGTTACGTAGAACGAAAAACAGAAGCGATAATGAAAAAATACTTGTGTTTGAGAAATTACAATCGGTTTTTAATTAATTAGGACAAAAAAGGCTAGGTTAAGAGTTAATTACAGCGTACTTATGTAACACACACAACACACACGATTATATGGGTCTCAAAAAAAAATTAAAAATAAATTTGGGCAAAATGAATATTCAGGATTTTAAAAATTTAATATACATATTTGTAATGTCCATTAACTGTTCACTAGTATTACTGTCTAGGACAATATATGGGCGTCCTCAGTTGTTGCAAACGGACATTTAACAGATGTGCAATGGACGTCTATTGTGTTGATTTTGGACGTCCGGTGGACATGCACAATGTCCGTATGGGATAACCACTGGACATGTTATAGATAATCTTGTGCTGTATGGGAAAGCAGCTTGTTACGCCAGAACAACTTTTAGTTAGAAATAAATTTAATATTCTCAATAGTTTGGAAATTCGTAAAAGGTAGACACTGAAATGACTCGCCCTCTATACAAATTTCGCAATTGTGCTGAAAAAATGTAACTCCATCACTTAAATTGTTTAAATTTCAGAAGTAGGTCAAAATAAAGGGTGAGAAAATGATGAAGAAAAACTACTTGGTTTTTAAACTTCAATCTAAAATACTTAAGACTAACCAACACAAATCAAGACGAGTTGCCACTGTGCTTACTATTGACATCCGCATAAATATAAAATTGAGAACGATCGGGAGAGTATATCGAAAATAAAATTGTGGTCACCACGGGATCTCAATCTTCGTTTTGAGAGTAAACTCCGCCGTCATATTCTCTGCAAACGGGGAAGACACGGCATGTAAAGTCATTAATACCCATTTCTGGTACACAACTAATGTGACCACAGAACAATACGTCTCCATTTAGTTGGGACAGCCCCTTCGTCTTTTTTAGTTAGTTCACACTTTTTATTAGTGTTGCACAAGAAATGGGAAAGTTGGCTTGTATTGTATCGTTTTGCCCAGCTGGAAGAAGTAAATACGTGAATTCCTGCTTTTCTTGAATCAGCTTTCAGTAATTTTCGTTTTTGTTTATATGCAGCAACACAAAGGAAAATAAAACTGAGACAAACACCGTAATTTGTCACTCTTTTTCCTTATTTTTTAATTCCTCAAAACTTTCAAAATTGCTAAATATTACAAATAGTTAACTTTCTGGAATAATCTGTCTCTATTTTTAACAATTTATATTTAAATCAAAACCTAAATATATTTACGTATTGGAACTTTAACTCAGATAACCTCCTTCCACAGACTGGATAGCACTACGGCAAAGTAAACTTGGCTTTAGAGATCCCATGGCATCCACTGATTGCGGAGGTGAAAATTAATGCTTCACCTTTGATGTGTTACGTCAGAAAATACTGGAGGAAATTGTAACTGTCGCAAAACAACTCTTGGAATTTCCACTAATCAAACAACTCAAACAAGGTGAAACAAACCGGAAAATATAGAGACATTCCAGTGTTGTATACGGATATTTACTGCAAATACAAGTGTTTATTTAAGTGCAGATAATTATATTTACATAGACTAAATTGATTACATCGAATATGCTATACAAGCTGTTAATCAAAAGCTCGAATCACTCTTGCATACAGTAACTGATTTAATGCATCTGCATAAATGTTATAATTAGTTAGAGTATGCATAAAAGACGACATACAAGTGAGCAATTGGGGTTGGACGTTCTTTAGTGGCCTGGTATAGACGTTCAAGTAGAAAATTACATTATTATTTTGAAGAAACCAAGATAATCATTGTTTGTATATTATTGTTTTACAAACTACATTTTCTTGAATGATCTTTGTTACACTTGGTATATAATTATAATTGTTTCCTGCGTAGTACGCTACCATAAATCGCTTATAATCCGTCTAACTTCCTTCATATTGTGGTGCTTCACTTCTTTAGAACAATTTTCATAAAAAAAAACCTGGAATTTCCTATACTTCAGAAACATTTACTATTACTATTTTTTAAGTATTTATGTACAACGTTGCAGCTCCAAAAGTAGTGTCAGTACGATACAAACTGCGCACATGTTAATTACTCAGCAAAAGGCAAATGCAACACGTCATACAAATATCTCTCGTTTTGTTTTTGCTGCACTATACTAGGATGGGAATCTACCGGTAGTGCAACGTGTAGTCAAAACGAGCCAATCCATAATAATGGCCTTCCCAGCAAAAAGTTGTTGGTTCACCTTTACCTAAAGTTCCAAATAAAATGTTTTAACAAAAAAAATCAATTACTTGTTTTTCTAGAAAATATATTGTTCGAAATTTAAACCTCACAGAATAAAGAGGAAACGAGGTAGCCAAAAATTTCTTATTTTACTATCAATCATAAGCAATATTCCTTCAACAGAAAGGTGTTACCGTCCACCGTTTATTAATGAGGAGAAGGTATCGTATAAAAATTAGCGAACTGGGAGACCAACCAAATTGTAACTTATTCCTGGCCTACAAAACTATAGAAAACTAGCGGAACATGTGAGCTATGCCCCTCCCTCTTTTTAAAGAGTAAATAAGCTGCTTAAGTGGATAGCGTAGCGAACCAAGAACCGAAAGTTCTAGTTTTATTAATTTTATGTAGTTCGCCGTTGTGTTATAGTTCTAAATCTATCCGAGAAGCAAGATTTAGTCGTGTTGTTATGGTGAGACATATATGGTTTTATTATAAATAGATTGTTTTCAATTTTTGAGCACCTTTCCTTTGCAAATTTCCAAAACTTTAAGAATATTTTTTAACTTCACAATTTTCATGTTTTCCAAAACTCTGCAGAATTTTAGTTTTTGAACCGTATTTGGAGGTTCTGCGCCTTTCGAGCCTGAAAACGAACTGAATTGAGTCTTTGTAGGACCGTTTGAGCGATGTAGAAACGGATAGTTGTAGGAGTTTAGTTTTTCAACCGTATTTGGAGGTTCGGCTCCTTTTGATCCTGAAAACAAACTAAACGTGCTCGTGTAGGATCTGTGTAGGACCTTTTGAGCGATTCAGCAACAAACGGCTGCAGAAATTTAGTTTTTGAACCTTATTTAGAGGTTAGGCTTCTTTCGATTCTGAAAACGAACCGAATTGTGTCTGTGTAGGAGCGTTTGTGTGATCAGAAACAGGTGGTTGTAGAAGTTTAGTGTTTAGATCGTATTTGGAGGTTAGGCTTCTTTCTATCTTGAAAACGAACTGAGTTCTCCGTAGAAAATTCAGCCGTTTCATATCCCTTTTTGACCGTTCTCGCAATGGAAAATAACAAACATTGCCCGTCGTCGCTTAGCACAATAACAAACCTTTGCAAGCGTGGTGATCTCAGCAGGAATCGGAAGTTGCATGTTAATTGAAACAAACGTATTCAAGCAGGATAATCTCGTAGGCCTCAGATAATCTGAATATTTTTCAATGCAGGGAAATTACCATTGCTTAGTGAACAAACATTTATAAACGTAGCGGCTGTAGCAGTAAACGGAAGTAGTATGTTGCTTAGTGATGTACAAGACAGATAGCCCTGCATATTTGCTGTCAATTTTAGTGTCAACTAATTTTTAATTAGTTTGGTTGAATGTAATTTAAAGACGTTTGGTAGTATTTGAATGTTTGCATTTGATTGCTAATAAGTTTGAAAGCAAGATATTTTTCAGAAAGATGTGGTGTAAAATTTTGTCCTTCGTAGGTAAGAATATATTTGTATTTGGAGAACCCGGTTCATACTTATACTTTGGCAACTCTTCTACGCTTAGTTTACAGTCGGTTGATTCAAAGCGACGTAAAACTTTGGCACTTTCTCTTGTTATAGAAACGCAAGGTCTTTTTTGTTAAAATGCTGTTTATTTTGGCGAAGTTCTTTTTTGTTTTCTATTCTTTCCCCGTTCTTTCCGAGTGCCCGTTTTTGTGTTTGTTTGGACTGTCTGTACAATTACTGTAAATGGATTTATTAATACTGAAAATATTTTAATAAAAAACAGGAGAAAATGAATAAATATGCAATTTTTGATAAAATATGCATTTGTACGCAAAATGAACATAGTTTCTGTTTATTTAAATTCTATGAAACGCACAGGAAATAAAACAACCTGCAATTAGCTAGCAAAAAATATGTAAATGCATATTAATCTGACCTTCACAAATAACGTTGTAAATTAAAAAGTTAAAGCACGTTTTGTGCAAAAAAAACTGTACTTAATTTGATATACAACCCTTCAGTAAGTTGATATTTTTTTATTAAAAACTACTTTTTGGCCTTGAAAAGATCATAACAACATACCACAAGGTACACATTGTAAAGCAAACATGTTCTTCTGTGCAAACTAGATTTAAGCAAGGTGTTTTTGCTGATACAGTTATGAATAGTTTATTTCGAAATCAACACAAGTTTGAGAAACTTTTGATTAAAATTTCATGCTCTATCAAATTTTCCCTTATAAACCCACCCGTCTGCTAAACTACTAATGTTTTTAGAGGAACATATTTTTAATTTAATTCGCCCCCTGGTAGTTCCTGTAAAATTATTCAATGTTATTTTAAGTTTTATTTGTAAAGCAACCCTAAAAATATGTTGTTTTCTTTATAAATGTAAAACGTTTTTGACTTCTTCTTTTTCTTCTCGTCCTCCTGCTAATGGCTGACGAGTGTTCCTTCGCGTTGTTTTACAAATCAGTAACCAATTTGGAGACGGTTGCCTGATTTTTGTGGTTAATACCCGTAGACGCGGTCTGAGTGCGACGGCCGACTTCAGGCAGCGCTGTCATAAACAGGGCCGTTTTTCAGCCGTGAAATCATCGAAAGCTGGGTAATATAAATACTGACAGCTTTAATTTGTTTGTGGCCTGCCATTAATTCGACGATCGCAGCTCCGCAGTGGCAACTTGGAGCATTTATTGTGGCAGTAAAACGGACTCTAAGCCCTACAAACTTTATAATAAGCATCTAGAAGCCACTAAAACTAACTGCCTGTGTTGGTTGGTTAGAAATGGAGACTTGTTTTTAATCTCTTTATGTATCTGACGCTGCACTACGGTAATTTAAATTCTTCGGGATTTATGCGATGTCTGTACGTAGAGTTTTTCATCGTTTTGTAACAGTTGAAAAATCGCAATAATGTAAAAATGTAGCGTAAAGCGGACACGCTCCGCAATTTTCGGAATTTATGTAACGCTGAGGTATGTGAACGGTATGTGTGTGTGTGTGTGTATGGGAGAGTTCGCAGCATACATCTCTTCTTGGTTCGGTCATGTTTTCAGTGGCAGAGTGCGTGTGTTCGCCTTTGTGTGTATTGTGGAGGAGAGGAGAGCCGTGCCGTGTTTTATGCGAAACCACGAACTATAGCTTACGCAACTCGAACCTTTGCATAAACAAACACCGTATATTACGTATTTGCATTTCGCTACTTCGCCCTCTAGCCCACCACCGTAATTGTTCATCAGCCCGACCTCTCGGGAGACGCTATCAAATGTATGGCAATTTGCCCCGTCATGCGAAAAATAATAATTGGATAGGATCGTTAAGGAATTCGAATGCATGGTAAAATCGTAACATCACATTAACGGTTCAGCGCGCGAAACGTTAATGCGCGAGGCGAGCTCGTCAAAAATAAACAATACCGAATTAGCGAGAAAAAATAATAACACCGTCAACCAGGGGCGGCAGTAGTCGATAAATTCGCTTTTTCAATCTACATTTTTATATTCTCGAATTTGCTGAAGAATCTAAAACAAGTCCATAAATCAAAATCCAATCAGAAAAACCAATCAATAAGAAAAAAACTGTCAGAATTCTCATCAGACCGAAACCGGGTCATAAAAATATCTAGATTTGGAAACGAAGCGTTAGCCGTTAAACTCGATATTCTTATTACGCTTTATCAAGATGTAATATGATAGAGTACGGTATTAAAGGCTGCCAGCGGGCTGTAATATTGCTGCCTCTGACAACCGATCTATTACCGTGATACAGAATGTATCAATTGCAGACATCGGTTGCAGCTTTGTCTACTCGTTTCTTAATGGAAGAAGAATTTACTGACACCGCCATTCTCTTTAAATTCAACAGATAAACTTTGTGTTCCAATACGATCCTGCTGAAAATGACACACCATCGACGTTTTCAGCAACGAAAATTACCTTTCACGAAGCTTTTACGCGAAAATGTCAGACTCACTATTTCTAAAAACCGCACAACCACCGCAGTACAATATCAAGCCGATACGTGATTAATGGTCAGGAATGTAGACCCGGAAGAAACGCATTCGTTATTAGCACACAATTCAACCCCTTCGAACCAAACCTATTTTTGAATAAATCGTGAATTAGTTAATGTCACTGAAATATTCGAATAATCAAACCTATCAGGATTATTCTTTTCTTCGGTTAATATTCTAAATTTAGGCATTGTAAGGCTGAAGAGCATAAATTTTCAGTGAATTGTGAAACTTTAATTGCCTTTGGGAATAATTGAAACTTGAGATATTACAAAAAAAAATTTGACAGACGTTTCGGTGGTTTTACCTACTTAGTTTTAATGAAAATTCGAAAACTTTGTATAAATTTCTTATTTTCCGCTTTCTTAATAATGAAGTCGGACATCTAGTTAGAAATAAATCTCCACATTTAATGGTAGTTGCATTTACTCTTAAAATTTGAGTCGGCTTAAAACGTTTACTGTAATGTTTAAAATAAAATAAACCTTCTTAAACATAATTATTTTGAAAGTTATAAACTAATACCCCACTACACATAGATAGGGTGGGCTACAAAACTTGTAGTCCCTGATAAACGAAACCTGCAGCATGAGAGGCTCTAGATATATAAATTATCTAGCTACGAAAAAAAAGTGCAATACAAATGCTGAAAAGTGGTAAAGGTTATAACACAAAATTTTAGCGAAATTGATGTAAAAAGGACGTTATGGCGCGAGCCGTTTGGGAGCAGACACGTTTGAGCGCAAACGTAATCTATTGTAGGTTATTTTATAAAAATATTCATTTCTATATTAAAATCGTTGAAATATTCAATTTAAAAAATAAATTGTTAAATGTTAAGTAGGGGAGAGTGAAACAAAATAAAATAATTTTCTTTATTGCGCCAAAACGGCCCGCGTCGAAACGTCTCTGCGCCCAAACGCCCCTGCGACCGAACGGTCTCGCGGCCAAACGTCTCTGCGCTCAAACGGCTGCACTCAAACGTCCTAGATCGTCATGACTGCAATTTTGGCAGACTTCACTTATTAATGATCTTGCTCCTTTCTGATCTAATAAATTTGACAAAACTACCGTATTCACTTAAAAAAAATTTTAATTGTTAAACATGTTTTCAGAAAAGGAGTAACGATGTGCGTAGCGTTGTACATACAAGTTACGGGCTGCACTTGCGTTTCTGCAGCATGTCGATAAAATATCAATAACATATCTGTTTACTTTGTACTTTCTTAGTACAATTAATAACTGTGTATGTTCGCTCCTTGGATTAGTTCACTTGCAACCCAGATTACTCCAAGGCTGTTTTATTTGCTATCTAACCGATGCTGCACCATCCGAATAAAAGGGTCAGTCGTGAAATTCACATCAGTTATAAGTAGAAGAAATGTTTACAGGCAAAGTTGTACTATTTGTTAATGCGCAGGTCAATCTCAACCGATCTGATCCGAGGTGCAAATAAAATACAACTGACCGCTACAATTCTTACTGCAGAAAGATAAAATTTGAATTTATACAGTTTGTTTGAATTATTGAGATACAATCTGTTGACATCTCTCATTACAAAGATAAAACAAACACCGGAGACGACACATCACTAACCACTTTGGCATTTCCATTACATTTGTATTTATTATTTAGTAAAATAAACTTTTTTATTTCAGGCCCTCATGCAACTGCATTACTAATTTACATTTACTTTTACTAAGTTGTGCTGCGTAGAACGCTAATACTTAATAAGAGTAACAAATTTTAATCACTGACATGCTTAACTAATATAAAATAACCCACACGTGCACCCAAACATTTTTTTGGAGGCAAGTATGCATACCACGAGATCACCTGATTTGTTTCATGGATAGTGAAATTGAAATCAGCAACAAAATGGAAAAAGTAAAAATACTGCACCGACTGTGCTGTTATTGATTATAAATGGTAATTTAGAAAATGATCAACATAGCTAATAAAAAGCTACACCAACATATAAAAACATAATGAGAATGGACTTCAGTACCGATACTTTTTGAGCGCAATGTAACGTATGATAATAAAATACATTAAAAAGAAATTAGTTAAGAAAATTCAAACTTCGCACATGTTCTGTGAACGTGCTGAATAGACTCGAACTCTTCAAAGTGTACCGCAAAAAAATATCACCTTAGTTCATGACCTACTTATGAAACTTCCTTGGGTTACTGTAAAATTTATAACAACGTTTGACCTTTCTTGTATTGAAAATATTATTGCCTAATCAGATTTCAGTGTTGAATTAAGAGAGTAATTTGGCATGCTTGAGGACAGATTCCAGCAATTTTCTCGACACAGTTGTCAAGGAAACTCAAAATCAAAACGCCAACGTATGGAGGACGGCAGTGGGGTCTCCTGCCCCCGATTGTTTTCGTTGTGCTGTTCTTGTTGGCACAATCTTGATTACAAATTTGCGAAATGTCATGTAGTTTTGTTAATCAACTACTTAAAGTGCTATAACTATAATACTATTTATTATGCGGGGAGATGGTCAAATAATCATAAAACTGTTTAAAAAAATAGGACGACGAGGAAAGTTGCGCTGGGGTTTTGGTTACGATAACGCACCCGTTCACAACATTTCATTGGCTAGCATTTAACGTGCCAGGTTCGAATGTTGTTATTCTGCAGACATGGTCAGTGACATTTAGTTATTTACAAAACTAAAAGAGCATCTTTGAGGAACTCATTATCCTGACAACTACATCATTATAGAAACTGGGATAATATAGCAATTGTATTTCGGTTCAAGTTATGTAACTATACTACCTTAAACTTGTCATTTCACAATGCAGTTTTTTGATGAAAGGTTTATAATAAGAGAATAACTACTATTAACCCTATTCTATCTTATTATTCATTCTTAAAAATATCAAACATCCGATTTGACATGTGCTTTGGCAGCAAAGGGGGCTGTCGAAATAGATAAGCGTGAGAAATTGATCAATCTGTGAAATAAAATGGGGTGCAGTCCGAAAAAATAGTACGGGAGATGCAGTTGCTTGACGTAATATTTATAGGAACATAATGCGTTAAAACAGACAAAACCTGGAATTGGAGTAAAAGCTTTTAGATGAAAGTTAACACTTTTATGTTTTGAAAGTATTTATTTCACAAAATAAAATTATCATAATGATATTTCCTATATAACATAGAAAAACAACATTAAACCATTAACAAATAACAAATATATACTTTAGTTAAATAGTTTTCACAAACAAGTAAATCAAATGCACGCTTAAGGGATATACACGAGGTCGATTCGGATCAGGAATTTTGGGCGGCGCAATTTGAGCGACCCCGGCCGTTTGGGGCGCCTGGACTTTTGGGCAATCACCCTTTGGGCGCGAACGTTGGGCGTTGCTAAAAATCACCGTAAAAAACGACTTACTTATTGTGAAAACATCTGCCTAATTTAGTAGCAATTAAATTAACGAAACTGGGTCCCGGCGATCATTAGTTCGGCGCCAAATGTTGCGTATCGGGTGTACTATTCGCATCGTGCTGAGAGGCAGCGGCTTCCGACGTCGAGGTCCGAATTTGAAGTCCGCGCAAATTTTGGGCAAAGGGGTGGCAGGTCCTGGTGGTCGGAACCTTTTCTCCTAGTCGCGATCGATGAGAAATAGTGATTGGTTCTATCCAGCAGGGCTTTAGGTAGAACTTAATGTGCGGAGCTTGCTTTTGACCGCAAGCACACGCTCGATCCGGAAGCAGGGCTCTAGCAGGAGCTTACTGGGTCCTGATGGCTAATTCTTCAAAGCATTTGTTTTTGAACCGTTAGGTTATGTTCGGTTAGTTCCTGAAAACAGACTCCTGTGTAAATGCGTTGCTTACATATTTTTTTACCTTCGTCGTTTGAAGTTGCCATAGTTTAGTTATATCCACAGACTATTTATCTATTATGAAACAGGAGTCGTCATGGTATAGCAATGTACAATACAAACAAACCGGCATAATTGTTTATTTAACAGATGCCGCGAAGTAGTTATTTGTATGCCATAATCAACCTTTAGGTCCCATTACCGGGTTCCGATACTTTTCTCTGCCACATACTCCCCTTAGCGCTGAGGTGAAGTACGGGGACCTACAATTTAACCTCGAATCCGACTAACTAAATATCGGAGAAAGTTTGTATTTAATTTACTTTAATCAACAGTGGCGGCTTCAAACTTCAAAAACTGTTTTAAACTAATTTTCGACATTATGACAGAGCTTTGTGATTGTTGGGAGTCCTTACTTTAGAATAAAGACTACTGTATTAAATAAATTACTGAACTACTTCTCTCGTCGACTGCGGGTCACTGATGGCTAGCATAGATAATACGATTCTACGTCAGTGAATGCGTACATCAAAGTGCACCCACGTCCGTCTGATGGAGGTTTTGGAGGTTGGTCTTTTTTCCATCATTTACATTATTTTGTTTTTAAGTTTATTATTAACGATAAAAATATAAAAATGTAGCAATCACAAATTATAGAGCAACCACTTTGCCAGACTTTTTTTTTATTAAAACTTAGATGTCCAGATAATGGTTGATAAAGAGCATGACGCATTTTCGTCTCCGCTTTCCGTCGCGGTAAAACGAATTTTAGTCCTACAAAATAATCAAGTGCCGGCAAAAAAGTTTGACTTCACAAATACAGTTTAATGAACAGTTCCGGAACACAACGTTTCAAACACTTAGTGCAATCGCCATGAAACTAAAAAAGTTTTCACTTATTTTAGTGCCTAGAATGTATCGTGTACAGTTGTGCATCGAATTTCCGGACACTCTATGTGTAGCATAATTACTAAATTTGCATAAAAAATGTAGGCTGGGCTTATAAATTCATGGACGGACAGCTTTAATACGTTTTAAGTACCTTTTACAGCTTCAAAAATGTTATATTATAAAATAAAACATTTATACAATCTTTTCTATAGGTACATGTTATAATAGAAAAAGCAAAGATTGTGTACATAAAACAAAACTAATTTCAACTAAGATTGTGGAAGAAAGCAAAAGTAGGTTAAGCAGCATCTCAGAAAATAGAATATGAAAAGTCGACTGCATCTCCATTTCAGATATTTTCAATATCATATGTGTAATATTTCTACTCTTAACCTCCGCAGAAACGACGACGCGGAAAAATTTAATATTAGATGAAGTTCGATTTAAAAATTGTTACTAGTTTTATTCAAGCTAGAGTTTGAATGAGTACCGAAAGGTATAATTTTGTATTTACAGATTTTTAAAATATACTTTTAGAGACCGCTAAACACCAATACATAAAAAGGGAACAATAGGGAAGGAAAGTAATGAAAAGAATCATAAATGATAACAATGCTTCTTAAAATAAAAATAAATAAATCCCGCGCATTTTAAACTACTGAGTAAATAATCAATCATGTTCCCTAATGATTGAATTCTCTAAACGCCTAATTTTCGTTCTGGACCTTGTTTCAAAACAGCTTCAAACTAACTTTACAAACAGCTTGTGTATTTGCGAAAACCACACCGAAGAACAATATAAAGCCGGTGTAGCAATTAATGGTTATATACGATCGTGAACGGACGGTTATACAGAGTTTCACACTAGAACGTGGGTGGATTCAGTTGCTTATTAACGAAGTCCAACGCGCTCAAATCGCGGATGTCCAAAGCGCTCATTTGTAAAAGACACTGATTTGAATATTCGAAGAGCGAAGAGAGCGAGTTTCAATTTCAATAGGTTTCTTAAGAACGCAATGGACTAATTAAAGTCAGCTAATGAGCAAAAACTGATTTGTAAAAAAATCATTAAATGTATCCGACACAGAGGCACAAAATATAGGAAACATTTCCAGAATTCTGGGTAAAACCAAAAATAAGAAAATTTTCAGCAACGTTATATTTTAAGTAGGTTATATCTTTTGAAATGTATATTAATTAAATAACAACAAAAAAACGAGACAAAAGAAACATTTAATCCGATTTTGTGTGGAATTAAAAAGAAGTGCAATTAGATGCTTTTAAATGTGAAAAGAAGATAAAGATTTTATTAAAACATGCGGTTATGAAAGACGGTTTCCTATTTAACAAAAAAGAATGTACTTAATCAGAGTTCCCATCTAAAATAAACTGAATAAGTACAAAAAATTTAATTAAAGTCCCTGTATAATTTCGAGAAAGTGCCTTGAACCACGCAATGACTCCCAAGTTCCAAGAGAACATTAAATTAGAAAAGCTCAAATCGTTTCGCCAACAAAATGGAACGAGTTGAAAGTTTTCAATGAATGTCTAACGAGGTATTATTCTTCGCCATTTAACCTAATCATCATATCACTTTGTAACGCCGAAAGACTTGGCTCTCGGCCTGACTTCCAACTCTGCACAGAAAATCGAAATTGAAGAAAATTTACTTCCTAACTAACCGGATCTTGTTTACTTAAGGATACAAGTTTTTGTTTATTTTCGTTATATCGACTTTTAAATATTGCATTAAAGCCGTTGTTTATCGAAACAATATTGTATTTTCACAAACAAATTGAAAATTACGTTTTCATTATTTGAAATAATATTTACTTTGTGGCAGGTAACACGCTTTTATTGCGTTTTTGCCAAGTTTATTTTTCTTGGATAAATAATGTTTTGGTTCAGCATGCTTCAATGAATAAGATCAATATTTCTATTGAAGCTTATAATTATTAATGAAATTTTAATTATTGTTAAAATACTTTTGTTTAAAACTAAAAAATTAAAGGTCTGCCTTCTAAAACGGAAAAAGGACAATTAGGCGCCATCTACCAAAGGACTTGTAAGGCTTATCAGGGATAAAGCAGAAAGTGAAGCTGCCACTAACGAATAGGAGCGCTAAATTTAAATTTTCAATCGATACAGATTAAAACTTTACCGTAGGTATTTCTAAAATTAAATAAAATATATTGATTTATGTATCTTTTTATTTTTGTTTGTACATATAAAATGGTACAAGTGTTCAAACCACATAATACTACCTACACTTACGCTACATATACAGATTTTTTTACACTAGTTGAGTTTTTTCGCATGTAAAGCTAGGATTTTGGTAAAAATTAAGTTAAAAATTAAATAATTATCAATCACGAATACAGTCTACAAAAATAAATTATTCAGAATTCTAATTTGTATAAAATATATTTTGGTTATTTTCAACTTTATTTAATATTTGCGTTGCCGCTTGGCTCTCACATGTCAATGATTCAAACTGACAAATATTAAACAGTCTTAAGCTAATTACCCAGGTCTTTCGTGATATTCATCTAAATAAGTCTTTAGGTTTCAGACTTTTGATTTGCTACGTAAATTACAATCAGGAAATTTTGTGCGCGTTGTCGTGCATAGGATTTGCCAAAAGCGGGTTGTAGGAAAAAACCAAAGGAACGAAATCCAATTAAATATAATTATTACGATTAATGTCCATCAATAGGAGGGGTTTGAAGGAACGACATTTCCATTTGGACACCACCCTGCATTGATCGGGAATTTCTACGGTAACCAGTGGGATCTAAAGAAGGCTTTCTGCGACTAAGATGCCTTTCCACCCATCTCAGAAGCGTTAACACAGAATCAGTGGATGGCAGACGACGCTCTGCCGATGTTTTAGTAATTGACGATGACGTTACTCTAAACGTTGCAGCCATACCTTTCAACGCCTACATTAAACACGCAAGAATTAATCCTAAAAGTTCAAAGAAAACCTAAATAAACTAATACGCACCAGCATCGCATCCTCATCCGTAACGTCATCTCCGGCGTAAATAATCCTAATCCTCTCGCTCCAATCCACTCCAAAAGCTGTTCTCAGAATGTAAATCGATGCTCGTCCTTTATTCCACTGCACGGGTGGTTTAGCTTCAATGGCACAATGAGCTTTACCTGCTTTAAAACCAGCTGCTTCGATTAATTTTTTTGCCTGTTCCGCCAATTCGTTGCGCATATTTGCTGGCGTTTCCCGGAAGTGGAAAGTCAACAGCGCTCCTTTATTTTCTACCCATGCTCCTTCCTTGCACACTTGCTCCTGGAGTTGCTGAAGGAGTTCAGCTACTTTACCCTGAAATTCCGTTGGCATTGGATGAACGAATTTACTACCATCCGGGTGTAAAATTTCCAAACCATGATTTCCGGCATAGGTTATACCTTCTATACCAACCTAACAATGAAAAAATATTAACCAATCAACAGAAAAACAATTTTGTTAAGCATACCATCTCTTTTACGTTATTCACGTTTCGACCAGAAATAATTGCTATGTAGCAGTCTGACATGTTTGATAACCTTTGCAAAATATTCTTCGTCTCTGTAGGAATCACAGCCAAATCGGGATGAGGCGCAATAGGAGCTAAAGTCCCATCGTAATCTAACAGTAAGGCTAATTTATGCGTACTACCTATGTACCTGAAACAATTGAAAGCATGAAGTTAATGTTCAAAACCAAGGCCATTAATCACTTACTTGGCAAGATACTCATCAAAATCATCTAACGTAACCTGCGGCATGGTAACAGCTCCAACATCATCGTGGTCTTCCTGTGTAAGCAAGGATCCCATGGCATGCAAAAATGATCTAGTCCAGTAGTTCACATCATTCAGTTTTTCCCTTCGCCTAAGATAGTTCATACGCAGAATTCTTTCGTCTTCGGGCATGGTGAGGGCCCTATGAATGCATTCAGAAGCACTCTCGATTTCGTAGGGATTACAAATTAATGCTTCGTGCATCGTTTCACCTGCGCCCGCGAACGGTGATACGATAAGAACACCAGGAGGTACGTTAATTTGACAGGCTACAAATTCTTTTGCGACTAGATTCATTCCGTCTCGAAGCGGAGTTACTAAACCTACAGCGGCTTCTCTGTAAAAGGCGGCCAATTCGTCCTGGCTTACGCATCCATAAATGTACCTAATTGGAGACCAGTTGGGTGTGGTAAATTTGCCGTTAATACGTCCAACGAGTTGATCCATCTCTTCCTTCAAATCTTGATATTCTTTTACATCGGTTCGCGATGGAACGGCAATCTGAAGGAGCGACACTTTCTCCTTGTGTTCAGGATACTTTTCCAAAAGCGCTTCAAATGCTAAAAGTCTATGCACTAAACCTTTGGTGTAATCCAACCTATCGACACCCAGGATGATCTTTTGACTTGTTGACAACAATTTAGGAGCTTTTTCGGCGAGTTCCACGAATCTTTCGAAGGGAATTCCTATGGGTAACGGTCGTACGCGAACCGTTCTACCGCCATGTTCTACTAGAAGGTTCTTCCTATCAACACGGCAACCTAAGCTTCTTTGACAACAATCGACAAAATTAAGACAGTAATCCGTAATGTGAAAACCAACCATATCGCATCCCAACATCCCTTGGAGTATTTCATCGGCCCAAGGAAATAGTCGGAAAATGTCCCATGGTGGGAATGGGATGTGCAAGAAGAAACCTATTTTGCAACTGATATCGTCTTCTTCTGCCATCTTGAAAAATAAACCACAATTAATAATTCAAGTTTCAAAAATTTTTTAATACCGTACCTGACGAACCCAATTAGCAGCCACCATGAGATGATAATCGTGAATCCAAATCAAAGGTGCTTCGGTCCCCATATCGTCTCCTGATTTTTTAAGATTTTTAAGAGCCTCGATCGTGCATTTCGCAAACTCCTTGTTAACTTCCGTGTATGCTTTCCATTTATCTCGTTTGAATACCGCACGGTCTGGCATTGAATGGAATAGCGGCCAAAACGTAGCGTTGCAACAGCCATTATAGTAATCGTCGAATTTTACTGGATCTATTTGAACGGCAACTACCTAGTAAAAACAACGAACAAAATAAACGTCTGCCTTACTATTAGCACTTTGCAGACGACCCACGTGGTTAAATTTTTAACACTCAAATACACCGTTTGGAATTAAAAACAGATTGAACCACGCAAAATGAATACATTTTAGATAAACCTTTCCTCGTGGGAAAAGGTTACTATACTATGAGTTTTGGGTGGTGCAATATGAATTTAGACAACTTTACAACTGAATCATGAAACTGCCAAAAACTTTAACCAAACAAATCAAGCGTGTCATCATTAAAACGCGTTGACCTGCGTTCCGCTAGGTTATTATTCATGGATGAATACTTTTATTGGCAAAAAATTGTGGTTCTAACGTTCTAAATGTACAGGATACGCAGTTAAACAGGATGGCTTTAAAAACAACCATGTTCGCCATGCTGTTTCGAATTTTTCTATAAACTATAGGACATTTTAAACTCTCTTGTTTGTTTTTCAATTTGAGAATGACAAAAATTGTCTTCCTAGACAAAATAGATGAAGGCAAAATCAATATCAATACAAAGTTTCTATAAGTTGTGACGCGAGTAACATTTAAATTTTTGATAGCAGAGGTCACTCACCCCCTTACCACGTGATGTTTTGTATATGTTATCGCGAAGAGGGTAAAAAATACTACCAGTTTGGAAAATATAAAATTATATCTTTTGGTTTCGTCAGATAGAACAGGATTCTAACCAGATTTTACTAGAATTTTGAAGAGAACATTTTTAGGCGGTTCAAGGTTGTGCAAATAACATGCACTTTAAGCTCTGCCAAAATCTTGGCATGTCCAGCAGAAAATCTGCCAAAACGTTTTGAATTTGCTAAACCACACTCGTCTGGTTGGACTAGACATTTTAGCACAATAACATACATGTACAATGTTTAGTAATGATATGGTAATCATGAGTTTCATGTAAATAGTACGTCATTTCAAAGAACTTAATCTGTTGGAGTAAACAGTATTTTTAAAAAAGAATTAGAGAATTCAATGCGTTAATATAAGTTCTTTTTATTAATGATTTTTGAATATATAAAAATATTAAGGTCATGCTCATGGTGATAGAATAAACGTTAATAATATTTTCCTGGTTAAACTCAAGGTTGGACTTGCTGTTGTCATTATCTGAACTATGTAATACTATTAACATTGGTGTGATTCACACCTTGTACCCATAAAATAAGTACGTGTAAATATTTTGAGCGAAAAACTAATATTTTCAATATGCTCACCTTTTTAGATTTAAGTCCAGCAGTTGGAGTAATATCATTAGGATCAGATTCAGGTATAGGTTCATTCGGATCGTCCAAATGAATTCCTGGCCAACCAACCCACAATCCATTGCCGTTTACTACCACAGGAGCAACCGCAGTCACCAACCCACCAGCACTAAACATTCAAATAACTTTCTAATTAATATTTCTTCACGTTGAATGGACAAATTAACAAAACTTTAGACATTTAAAGCGTTTCTAGTTTCTTAAGCACTTGGAGCCTTTACAAACTCTTTGAAACTCTCGGAAATCTCATATTTACCGAGAACTTTGAGGGAAATACGCGAGTTTGAAGAGTTTCAGAAATTAAGGGTGAAATCGAAGAAATAAAAGTGGGTTTCATAACAACTTTTGCACTTTATATAACTCATTGGTGGAAATGTTAAATGATATTTTACTTTCCCAATTTTCTTCGGGGAAGTGATCTCGCCACATACGTTTCAGAAACTTTAGTCATAAGTAACGTTTATGTAACCAAACCTTAAAATCAATAACATGTTCTTCTACGTAGCACTTAAACAGAGCAAGTTAATCAAAATACAATAAAAAATAGATTCAATAATTGTGCAGTCACACACGATATAAAACAAATATGATTAGGACGCAGCATAACAATTACTTGGGCGAAATCTGTTTTGGTGGAGGCGTAAAGCTGAAAATTTATAAACTGTTTTACGTACCTTGCTTTCCTAACTAGATTTCCTTTATCGTTTCTCTGCAGGACGAAGGGTAGTCGGTTGGAGACCACTATCATACTCCCGGAGGAAGCGACGACATCTAAAGTCATATTAAAAGGTGTTGAGACAGGCATCGGTAACAGTAAACAAACTACAACTTCATTACACGAGACAATTTAAAATTTTGCGAATCCCTTGAGCGTTAATACAGTACTAACACAAGTGCGCGCCCTAAGTTGCCTTAAATCGGAAATGAACAAAGATAGCGTTTACCCAGGACAGAAGGGGTCAATAGTGTATCTTTTCTCGTGTGGTCAATCGTCATTACGATTAATATGGTTACTGTTTTCCAGCTTTTATACTTGTTTTTATTTTTTCTTCGAGCGCATCTTAAGTAAACATAAGAGACGGTTCACACCAGATTTACACAATCATGTTAGAACACTGAATATTCATTCACTACTGTTATTTGTTATTGGTAACTTTTATACGAGATAATCATGACCTGAAGTTTGTTTGTAAATTGTTGATAAAAGAGCTTAGAAATTAATATTCAAATTTCCGAAAAATGGTCCTGCGGAAGATATTAATTGGATTAAAAATTAGATGGCACATCATGCTTTTGCCATGAAATTGCCGCATTATTTTATTCGCAATTAAACCATATAACTAAAATATTGCTGACCATTGAAATGTTTCCCAGTTATAAATCCAAAAAGATTTTCAAACGCAAAAGCTCCCTTTACCATATATAGGTACTTATTATTAAAAATATTATTTCTCTTATTGTCCTTCAGCTATCCTGCATCACCATAATTCCGCTTTCAATCCCAAACTACCTGACTCTGCAAAAAAAACTAAAGCACATCTTTAAGATGCATTTTTAATCTCATTTAGAAAAGTGTGTCAAGAGAGCCATGGGCTCGTGTAATAATCGACATCACGCAAAGAAGTAGTGTTTTAGTGAATTATTTACGTCAGAGAAGGCTCGTCCTTGATGGTTACCATTCACTAAAGGCGTGCACTTTTCCTGATAATACAGTGTTTCGGCAACAACCTGCCTAGCGTCAACAAATATGAAGAATTAAGAGTTTGACCCAACGAGGGTGACACACAACCCATTTGATTATATACGGAATTGCGTACGTCAAATCGGGCTCAAAGTATACCACAACATCTACTTCGCGTTATCAGTTGGTTGTTTGTTCAAAAACTGTCTGAAGAATTCTTATCACGAGAAAGAATAGAATGGAAGACTCCAAAATTAAATGAACGCTCGCCATAAATATTCGCGCGAATGATGAATGAGCAGATATTAAAAATTTCCTTTACGTATAACTGATTTTATTTCCATAATATTTATTACATTTTTTTTCCGTTATAAACAAAAAAAATACTTTTTTTTTCAATTACTTTATAAGTAATCATTTTCAGTTACACATTTCAGGATGAACTTTGATAATTATCTCGTACAAATTTCGTACCTACTCGCCTGATCTGACATTCATAAAAAAATGCGGATGGGATAACAACAAATTTTGAAATTCTAATATCTGAGGAGCATTAACCCGACGCGGAAGTGAATTTTGTGGTGTCTATAGTACAAGAAGAGCGTTTGCGCTATAGCATCGTTTACGTCATATTTTATCAATAAAAATTCACGTTTTAATGATTTAAAATAAATTTAATTCTTGGAAACATGTCATTGATTACACAGAACTGTAACTAAAAATGATTTAAGATGTGAAAACGGCTTGCAACCAAATAAATAAAAACAGAAAAACAAGGGAAAGAGTATATAAAACTAGCAATAAGTAATATAAATTAATAGAAAAAAATATTACCAAAACACATTATTCTTGACATAAAAGCATTAAGAAGAAAAATAAAAACAGACGTTGTTATTTAGTTTGATTATGTTTCTACACATACACCACCCGTTAAAATTTCACAATTTAAGTTACATATTTTATGAAACCTAACCTACCACATAGACCATAAATTTTGGCTGCTAAATACACCGCAAGAATTGCGCATAAGGTTGCTATTTTTGAATGAACTATTTTCAGTCATGTTATTTTAATACTTACAGCGAGAACTATCAGTTGGTTAACTACTGACATTTGGTATTGATAGGTATAATAATAACTGTTGTAGGTCACGATGTCATCAAATATTTCAATAAACGATTTTATTATATCAGGTGATTCAAGCTAGATGTCTTACGCTAAAAATTCAATTATTTTTTAAAATACTAAAATTAAATTTCATACGTATTTACGTTACTCAAAAACTTTTAAATTCGATAAATGAACAATGTATGATTACTTCCAATTACACCGGAAGTAGTGTTTCACGGGAGTCTTGCATTTCTCTTGTTCTTGTCATGCTCTTGCACAAAATGCAAGACAAGAGTTATAGTGAGAGTTGCAATTTGCAAATTGGAAGAATGACAAGATTTTCTTGTATTTCTTGCATTCTTGCACTGTTGTTATAATTCAGGTATTTAAAAGCGAGCGAGATGTTTAAACTGTTAATTAACAGGTTTTTATTTTATGATAAATTCTGTTTAAGAAACTCCAAGACAACTGTAGACCTATAGTTAATAACAAGCAAGGTATTTCGATTTAAAATAACGTATGTAAGTAATGCTACTGATTACAAATACATTGCAATTGATCATAGAAAGCTGTTGTTAAGAAAGTAATACAACCGATAAAGAAACGTGTAACATATATCACATTAAAGTTTGTGGATAAACCAAAGCACTTTTTTTAATTTGCCAATCAAGGCGCTTTTAGCTGTCAACCTAGGTCACCTGACTTAACTCCTATAGATTGTTTGTTTGAAGATTCTTAAAATATAATAAGCAAGTCATGTCTAACTAACATGAATTACACGTTTGTTTATTGCTTTTATCATTTCATTACTGACAGCCTCCTAAAATCACTTAATTATAATCATTAACATTGGCTACATAGCTCACTTTAAATTAAAATATGTCACGTATTATTGGCTTTAGACCTGCAGTCGCATTATAGTTTTTTAAACAGAATTTATCCTACAATTGAATTAGCCGAAAACATATAAGGTATTCCACTCCAAAAAAAAATATAGTCGCTTCCGCATAAGCCGGAAATCGTCCATTTTGTTATGTATCCCTAAAATACTCGTCACCTGAAACTGTATATCATGTGTCTATACATTTTCTTTTTTTATCGCCAATAAAAAAAAGAGCAAATCAACTGGCCCTGCATTTATAATCAAGCTGTGTGAGTGTCGCAGTATACCTAATTATTATAGTTTAGGTTTTAGAAAAATGATTTCGTGCATTGAAAATGATTTCACTGCTATTCACTACGTGTAGGTACGCTACGGGCTACAAAGTACACGCTGATTCCCGTGACAGCACAACAGTCTGGGTGCCAAACAGGTGAATCCCTGAGTAGCAAGGTCTTGCAAGAATGCAAGGGTCTTGCAAGAGTGCAAGGGTCTTGCAAGGGTGCAAGGGTCTTGCAAGACTACAAGGGTCTTGCAAGAGCGCATGGGTTTTGCAACAGCGCAAGGGTCTTGCAAAGGTGCAAGCGTCTTGCAAGGGTGCAAGAGTCTTGCAAGGGTGCAAGAGTCTTGCAAGGGTGCAAGGGTCTTGCAAGGGTGCAAGGGTCTTGCAAGGGTGCAAGAGTCTTGCAAGAATGCAGGAGTCTTTCAAGAATCTTGTAAGAGTGCAAGAGTCGTGCAAGAGTGCAAGAGTCTTGCAAGAGTGCAAGAGTCTTGCAAGAGTGCAAGAGTCTTGCAAGGGTGCAAGAATCTTGCAAGGGTGCAAGATTCTTGCAAGAAAAGCAAGAAACGTGGATGTCCCCACATATGTCAACGGAAAACATGCAAGAGTTTTGCTAGCAAGACAAGATCTTGGTGTTGCAACACTGGAGCTAGACAAGAGTTATTATGTGAGTTTTTTGTCTTGTATTGCAAGACAAGCAATCTTGCCTTATGAAACTAACTGGAAGTGGTCTTTATTTCAGATATACCATCTTATAATTTTTTGATGATAGATTGTGATATCCTAGCATCAAAGTCTCCGTTAAGTCGTATACAAAAGTTTATAAAAGTTAGGCGGTGAGCCGCTAGGGTGTGTTGAAGTAGTAATTTAGTTTAGTTGAACATTAATTACTTATTTACACGTTTACACATTTAAATATGCTAAAGCTTTTTTTAAGCAATTAGTGTCGTTAGACAATTGAATATTTAAGAGAAAATTGTCTTTATTCAAATTTTTTAAACGGTTTAGTAAAAAAAAAACGTAATTTTAAACCATTTTCGGGGGTTAAGTTACATCTATTTTTCAGACCTACTTTTCAACCAAACCCTTTTTTCTCATTAATGGAAAGAGGAAGAAATAAGACTTTATTCTAAACCATGAGAAGAATATCTTAGGTACTATTTGAAATTGTCCAGAAAACATTAACTTGAATATTCCAGTAGCATTGTAACAGCCAATGTCAGCCGTTTATTTTTAGGCTCTTAACCAATAACACCCTGACTGGCCGTGCTAATACTTTATTTAGGAAGCATCGATGTTATCGGCGTTGTATAACCACATTAAAACGTTAAAAACATTTTTTAATGTTGCATTTAATAATTAAATATAAGTTAATACGTTAGTACATAACAAAGAATTATAATAAACAATAAATAATTTGTCGTTCGTGGAATATTTTAAAAAATACCACTTGTGAATTAAAAATCATCTGTAATTCTGTTTTTATTGACGAACTTAATTGTTGTTGTCAATGAAGCGACAGAATTATTGATAATTTGTAATTCACATGTGATATTGCTGTTGAATATTCCACTCACATGATAACAACCAAAGGCAGCCGTTTATTTTCAGGTTCTTAACCAATTACACCCTGACTAGCCGCGCTAATTCTTTTTTCAGGAAGCTCCGGTGTTATCTCTGTTGTAACCATAGCAATCACAAACATTTTCTTTTTATTTTTGGCTTTAATAATTAAATTACGGCTTTCTACATCAGTAAGTAACAAATAATTATGACAACAACAGCAACAGCAATATTTAGTTCGCGGAATATTCTAACAAACTCCACTCGTGAATTTAAAACTTTTCATAATTTTGTCTTTCATTGACCAACTCAATTGCGTTAAAGCACGACAATATTACTCCTCCTTCGGCGTCGTGATATTTCCTAGCCACAGCACAATTTCGTTGTCAATGAAGCGAAGAATTATCGATAATTTTTAATTTACTTTGTGGATTGCTGTTGATAATCTGATATGTTTCGCATCAAGCAAGTGGCGAATACAAAACCATAGATAGCTGACATGTTAAAACAAAACCAATACAAATTTCCATTAAATATTCAATTTTGTAACGTAATATTCAATTTTGTAATTTCCCTGCGGGAATGTCTTGTTGTATTAAGAAATCGAAGTTAGTTGATGAGGAAAAAACGACTTTTTTATATTTTGGAAAAATATTTACCGTGATTAAAGGAAACCAAAAATAAAAGGACAAAATCGTCAGCTAAAATTTAGTTGCAAATCTTATTTTACTATCACTCATAAGCAGTTTAGTTTAAACAGCAATATTTTATCATTCCCCGTTTATTAAACAAACATGGAGAATTTTCGATTTACAAGCGTAGAAGGCGTCACAGAGAAATAAAAAAAAACCTGGGACACGACCGAAATTGTAGCTCATTCCTAGCTCCACAAGCCCGCAAAGTTAAAAAATTGTGTGATCAGTACTTAGGCAGTATGTTTTTAAAAAACTCAAAAATTATTTTTCTTCGCAGTTGTTATTGGTACAAAAATTATTTTACGTTGCGACATTGTATTCGCCTACGGCTATTATAATACCAAATCTCATCCCGATCTGTAAATTTTTGTAAAAGGCCAAGTCAAATTTCATTTTGAAGCTAGAAAGACGAATTGCCAAGGTTTTCTATCAGATTCCGTTTTTAGATTTAGAAAATTCAATTTCCGAAAGATTTTCTACCACAAAAAAACGTTTCTACCTTCCGCTTCTGTTTTTACATTTTAAAATAAAATTTTGCCGTTAAATACTCCCACATTCCGAAGTTTATCGACATCGGACTATTCATTTGGCGGTTATGCACTACACAGTACACACGCACACAGCCACAAACAACCACACAAAGTCATACAATTTTGGGTTCCTGGAGGTCCAAAATATGTATTTCCGTCAAACTCTTGAATTCGGAAATTTTCATGAAATCAATACTTCGCTATACTGAAAGAAGAGAAAGTAAAAATATAATGTGCTATTTAAGAAAAAAAGTTAGCCTTACTTTCAGTGTAACCGGAAGTAGTTACATGTTTACAAAACGAATTAAAAAGTTGCTAAGAACTATAAACACATGCAAAATTTAGTTTTGGTATCGCTGTAAGTAATTAAAATTTTAGTTTGGGACAGCTAAGCTGAATTACCTGATGGTATATAAATATATTGAAAAAATTAACGATTATGATTTACGGTTTCATTCTTTTTTTAAGGAGTATGGATGGGAAAGGCAATAATTAGGACACCTTCCTCCAGACTAACAACTGATGTACTCCACCTAGGACGAACTCAGATCAGAAGGTTGGTGGGACTTGTTACAGGATACTGCCACCTGAAAAAACGCCTCCAAAAAATATGTGTACACAGAGGACTATGTGAAGAAGAGGAGGAAACAGCCTCACACATAATCTTTGACTGTCCAGCGCTCTACCGCAAGAGACAGCAGCTTTTCGGGGGAGCTCTGTCTGAACCAACCTTCACACACGAGCACCTTGTAAGAAACATCCTGCAACTCGTTGAGGGCACAGGACTACTTTAAACAAAGGATCAGGGGGCACAAAAGACCACAGAGTCGAAGTGCAAATCGGGCTCATTAACCTAACTATAACCCTGCTTAAAATCAATCAATCAATCAATCAAGGAGTATGGAAATTAGAAGTGGTCTACCCTATAACGTTGTGACGTTGGTGATAAGTCTTAGTAGCAGAAATAGGCCAATTATAATTAAAAATAAATAAAATAAAAAATGGTTTATCTCAAGACAAATATATTAATAGCAAAGCAAACAACTGTCGCTTCAGCACTTAATTTTCGGTATTGATGGTACTGACACGTACTGCGGAGTATTGACAAGTACTGTGGAATATTGACAACAATTGACATATACTGTATAGTATTGAAGAGTATTGCTTAGTATTGACGACTGCTCGAAGTATTGACAAGTACTGTAAAGTATTGACAAGTGCTTGACCTTGAAAGTGTCCAATGAAATAAAAAAGGAGACCGAAGGAAACTTTGTTAACTGCGAGGTTTATAGTGTTTGTTATGAAACTTTTATTATAATAGATAATTTTAAATTTTCTCAAGACAATTCTTGAACTCCTTCTATTTTTTATTAACAATATTTGTATCCGTACGTTTTAGTCTAAAAGGGCCATTCCCTGTTAGATGTAATGGCCCATAAATTATAAACTATCGACAATTTGTACGACAATATCTTCTCTAGTTGGCCAGATGTATTCATCTAAGTCGTCTTTGAGTAATTTGACTTTACAATTGGTATCACTGCAGGTCAGGACCCTCCCAATGTACCATTGCTGGTCAAATTGGACTGCATAGTATTGTTCACACTTAACATCATTGTCGGTAGAACTCTCCTTTTCTTCTTCGCTTTTGGAAAACACTTCAGTTAACGTGTCGCTTTTCTCACTATACAAGATGTATCAAATTGCGTGTTAACTATGGGGATCTCGCTTATTTGAAAAGATACGATGATGGTTAAATTAGAGAAAAGTTGTGGAATTTTATGCCCACTAGTAATCTGAAAAAAAAAATTGGAGCTATCTTGTTTAGTTTCTGAATAAACTAAACAAAAACTGAAATTTTGGATTTTTGTTTTCGGCTATAACTCATTTGTCATTTATATTACGTATTTTTAATTAACTCATTATTAAGACACTTTTTCATGCCAAATTTGTCATTTATTTGTTTTTATAAAAAATAACATAACCTGCTGCCTACGCTCAAAACAAAGTTTGCTGAAATTTTGGCGTACCTACCTAATGTATCTAAAGGTAAAAGTAAATAAAAGTAGTGTTGTATTTTCCTCTCATCAGTTCATGGCCTACTAGATTTTTTCAAAATAAATTAAATGACGTGGTCTTTCCACCGGTGAGCTCCATCGCCAGTGCAAGAGCCCCCGCTAGTGTTAGCAGTACTACTGCGACCACTACCGTGCGAACACCACCAGCACCACCGCCGAGGGCTACCACCACTAACACCACATTTGGACTTCCGCCGCCTGCACATGTACGACGGCCTTCAGCACCATCGCGCCCACCCACCAGCTTGCGGGAGGCGACCAGCTCCCTGGATTCCAGTGGAAGGTACCGGTTTCCGGTGGCCACCACTGATGACCGGGAGCGACGTCGCACTCCGCAAAGGACGCAACCATCATCTCCGCCAGCCCACCCGCGATCCCGGTCAAGTCCGCCTGGGACTATAGACCTCACCATCGAGTCGACCACACCAGTCCCTGGAAAGAGGAAACGAGCGTCACCGATGTCTACTACCTTACCACAGGCATCGAGACCCCGTCTAGACTTTTCAGGTGACTCGCTATCTGTCGAATCACTTCAGGCCACCACCTGCCTGGTTACACCTGGGGACCTACCACCTCCACCCCCCACGTCCGCAACAAACGAAGAAGACGACCAGAAGCGGAAAAGGTCGCCATCCCCCACACCACCTAGGGGGACCAAACCGCGATGCGACGCAAGAACTCCACCACCAGCAAAGACGTCGGAACCACCACCATCAGCCCGTGTCTCCAGAGCAGTGTGAGAAGCTGGATCGACTCATCACCTATGCCCAGGAGGAGCGTCCGAGTGAAGAAGAAGAAAATGTAGGGGTTACAGGACTCTTTCACCATCTTATAGAGCTGTACCCCTCCGCCGACGAGCAATGCCGACATCTAATTGCAACATCCTTCACCGGCTCGAACCTGGAAGTCGATTCAAGCATCAAGCGCTGGCTGGACGCCGTATTTCCACCCGCTTGGCGCGCAAAACTACGAAGTGGGCGTCCATCTGCCCCTCCCTTGCCACCACCTCCACGCAACAATAAAGAGCGCACGACAGCATCCTACAAGAAAGCGCAGGATCTCTACGGCAAGAGCCGCTCTCTGCTTGCCGAGAAAATGTTAAACAAAATGCAAAGTGTGACACATCGTTGAAATCAGAATTCAAAACTCTATTCAAATATAATAAAATTTAGAATGCCGACCATAAGAAAAAAAACAGTTGACAGTCGAAAATGAGCAATGGTGGCAGTTATACCAAATCTGATAAAAAATTTAGATTTAGCATAAAAAAGTGTCCTAATAATGCGTTAACTGGAAATATGTAACATAAATGTTAAATGTTAAAGTTATAGCCGGAAAACAAAAAATCCAAAATTTCAGTTTTTTCCAGTTCTTTCAGAAACTAGGCAAGCTAGGTCTAATATCTTTTTAGATTATTAATGGGCATAAAATTCCACAACTTTTCTCTAATTTAACCATCGTCGTATCTCTTCAAATAAACAAGATTCCCATAGTTAACACACAATTTGATACATCCTGTATACCTCTTCTTCTGACGTTTCTGGTCCTGAAGAAATTTCTGCAATATCTTCCTCATTCTTCTTATTTTTTTTGCAAAGATTTGCAGAGACCTTTGTATTATTTCGTTTTGAAGGTTTTGAAGCAGAACCCGAGGCAGAACCCATATCTCTCACTCGCAATGTTCTGTCACTCGACATGTGATGCTTTTCCGAGAAAAGCCAACAGAGAGACGACTTTGTAACTGTGGTTTGTTTGTCATTGTTTATTTGAATTTTTAGAAGTGGACTGTTTTTGGAAACATTGGTTTTCTCATAATCTTTTAAATTTAATGATTCTATATTTGACAATGCAGATAAGTCGTTTTTTATTGCGTCACTTTCTGGATCTGAATCAAAAGGCTCCGGTTCCCCAAATTGCCGGTACAGTACAGGCGAAGTAACTTACACCTTGCTTAAACTCAATACCGCGCAATGCGCATACACCATGTAGTGGCTAGTAGTCTCACACGCGTCACTCGTATATTTCCGAATAGATGCGAGTCGATCCGAGCACGGTCTTTTTGTCGTCAGCAACGAGTTTGACTGATCGAATACAAAGTTCCAGTTTATATATGAATAATATTGTCGAAATATACGCCAAATTTACAAAATTTCACACACATTTAAGGTTATTTATAAAATTATCGAAAATTATTAATAGATATTGAGCAGCATTGAAAAGGACTGACGCGTATTGACAAGTATTGACACGTATTGACAAGTATTGATAAGTACTGGAGTATTGACGGGGACTGACAGATATTGTTGAGTATTGACCAGTATTGACGATCAACTTATACAGGTACTGACACTAGTGGTTGACCCCTCGGAATTTCCTAACAACGCATGTCCTTGATACTTTTATATAGCCTGGAATTTTTTAAAACCCATATTAGATTACTGCATCACTAGAACGAATACTTGCTTAAGTATCTTTAATGGTGGTAATTAAAATTTTATCGTTACAGTAAAAAAAAAACAACAAATTTTGATAGCAGCCATTCCACGTCAGTACTTTACCATACTATTTGACTACTAATTTCAAGAATAAGTGAGATAGGAAATGGATAATCACAATTGGCCTCCTCACTCACCTGATCTTACCTCAACAGATGTTTTCTTTGAGGTTCTTTAAGTAAAACCTGTATGCAAAACAACTACTTAAAATCAGAATGAATACTTAAACAATTAATAAAATTTTATGGAATTGGTAAAGAAAGGAGTAATTAACAAAATATTAATGCCATCCAACCAACTTCTAAGTGCAATTTGATGTAACGTGTCGCTAGACCGACACACTTATTAATAAAGCTGCTACCGTAGCAACCACAGCAACGCTTATCGTTTCCTATTCTACTTATTTCCTTCAGCTTGGATTACAGGAACTTTCCGACTTGAATTGAACTGGTAGATCTAAAGGCTAATTTATACTTTTTTGCATTCCCATACTTCCAATATAATAAAGCATTGATACTATAAACATATTCATTTGAGAAATTTAGACAAAAAATACAGACAGAGCTCAAGAAAAGCAACTAAATTTAATTTAAGTAAATGCAGGCCTACGAGTAGGTTGGTGGGTGAAATTGTTCATTATCAGATATCAGAACAGATGATCCGATATTGATGAAACTTGAAATGTGTGAAAGTAGGTAATCGATTTTTTGTAATTGGTTTTTGTTACTTTTTTTTAATTTGAGATATAATAGTAGATTGTTTGCATGTAATCGATTTTAACATCGCATTTAATGCCTATGCTGTACAACGTTTTAAATTCATTATCGTTTTTATACCCCGGTGTGCTGTTTAGAAACGATTTTTTATAATCAATCATAAAAAATCGAGTGTAAACATTTTTTCAGCTTATAGAGCCAGGGATGAGCTAGAATTTGGTTCGTGTCCCGGTCCGCTACGTTCTTTGTGACGCCGGCTATGAATTTTTCAAAATACAAAATCCATACCCTTTTATTAATTCAAGGAGGAACAATAAAACATTTCTGTTAGAGATAAATCGCTTATTAGTGATAATAGAATAAGATTTAAATTTTAATTTTAAATGAAACAATATTTATGACTTAACCGAGGGGTTAATCATTTCAAAAATGAGTGTACACCGAATACAGATTTCACATGAATACAGCAAGTACATAATGAGTACGACCGAATACCTAACTAAGTACATACACAGCAAAGAATTCGTTTGTGTACTCAAGAATACCTATGAATACTCGTGAATATATGGGAATACAAGAGAATACATACAAATATTGGATAGAGTACGCCTAAATACGAGAGCAGAAATTACTGCAATAAAGTTACAATCACGATAAACATTTATGTATTAATATTTACTAGTGTTACCCCAGCACACAACGCACTGACAGACAGCGTTGACAGAACCGTCGAAATGTCAAGCCACGTGATGCATTAGTTCCAATAATGACACGCGACGTTATTGTAGATGGCGCCCCAAGTGACGCGCGTCTAGCCGTCTTTCATATATTTTATAAATTAAAATAATTATTATTAAAAAATCGACGTAGAATAAAAATATAAAAATGTTTCATGTTCCATCTGTGGATAGAGACCTTTCCGTTAAAAAAAAAATTGGTCCAAATTGGTGAAGCGGTAGCCGCTGGAGGAACCGGAGAAAAAAAAACCTTTGTGCTTTCATATATGTATGGATGGATTAGGTACAGGTAAATGCTGTAGTACAATATAGTTGTAACAATATTTTATATATATTGTAATGATATGCGTGTGCATGTACTTACTAGAAAACAATTCCCTAAATGCCCGCAATTCACGCAATTCTAAATTATATTTTCTATGAGACTCTTTATTAACTTTCTCAGGGTCGTTATTTAGCTTGTAAGGCAAGTTATTAATAAATAAATTTGAGATAGGATAAACACAAAACAATATCAACGTTACAACAAAAAAGGTTTTATTTAATAAATCAATTTTCTAATGAAATTTGCGAAAATCAAATAAATTTTACTAAATACTATCGTCCTTTAAAAAGAGAACACTTATCTTAACGTCTCCTTATTGGGATATCCTTCACTCGAGCAAACGATGAATGTCCAACTTCTACTTCACTAGTTTGCAGGTTCCTCAAGTAACCACAAACACTCGCCTTTAGTTTTAATCTTCCTCTGGTCTGTTTTATATTATTTTAAACTTGGTTTTACCACCATCACAACTGGAAAAACTTTTTGGATCGCTTTATACTTGTTATTCTTCTGAATTTTTCACAATTCGTTGATAATTAGTTGTATTTTCTTCTTTTATATTCACAATCACTTTTAAACTCGTTTTTCCTCTTTATTCATCCAGAGGATATAAAATTCTCTGTCTTTCTTTACAAAGACGAGTCGTACTAACTAAACAAATTTTCCATTCTTTTGTCTTCCTTCTTGATTCCCATTTTTTTAAACAAACAAATAAATCTCATGACAATGAGTATTCTTTTATACGTTTGTGACATTGACACTGACATCCATAATGACATTAATCGATGCACAAAACAAGTAAGTCTAAAACTTCTTATAAATTAAACCTTTTGAACAATTCTTAACTAAATTATAATTAAAACTAACATAAATAAAATCGTATCAATCTGATTGTGTTTTTCTTTTCTGTCAGTAAAAACAAACCTCACAAATATGAAAAATATAAATTATTAGGATTTATAACAAGAAATTACAGCAATAATACGCAACCCTGAGTTTAAAAGTTAGAATATCAAAACCTTACAGCCTTCACAAACCTCCAATCTCAAATTGAATTGTAGCAAGCATCCTAAAAATTGCCTTCCAGGAACTACAATACCCCAGTAAAAACATACACCTCCAAATATCATAGCATTTTATAGTTATTGAACAAAAAATAAATACAACTTTGTCCTTGGCAATACAACTTAAAGTTGTCACAATGTGTATTATATATTTATTAAACAAAAAATAAATTATAGATTAACAAATAAATAAAAAACAAATAAAACAAACACAAAAATGTGTATGAAAAACTTCTCGAAAAACATTAGCGATATCATTAGGTGTATTTAATTTTAAGTTATCACTGCTGCTTTTCCTGTCGGGAAAATCACAGTCTTCGTTGTGGGCTTGGTCATCATTAATCTCCTCCAAGCCTACATCAGAGACCTCTGAATCATGATTATCACATGTATTTATTTGCGATATAAAGTCACTTTGAAATATCTTCACTTTTAACTGGAGAAACATTTCTTCAACAGATTTTTTGGCAGATTCAATAGCGTTTTTGACGCTGTTGCAACAGACTTGGGCAATGAATCAAATGAACTATGTAGCAAATAGTTTTTCATGCCAAATATCCATATCCATCCATATATAAAAGCTCAAAGGGTATTTTTCTCCGGTTCCTCCAGCGGCTACCGCTTCACCAATTTGGACCTTTTTTTTCAATGAAAGGTCTCTATCCTCAGATGGAACATGAAACATTTTTATATTTTTATTCTACGTCGATTTTTCAATAATAATTATTTTAATTTATATATGAAAGTCTGCTAAACGCGCTTTACTTGAGGCGACATATACACCAACGCCGCGTCTCCTCATGGAATTAATGCATCACATGACTTAGCACTTAGCCGGCTCAGTCAACGCTCAGTCTGTCAGTGCATTGTGCGCTGGGGTAACACTAGTAAGTTTTATATGACCTGGCAAAATTTTGAAATTAATTATATTTTGGTGATAAATCCCATAAAAGTCCGGCCGAGATGTATTTTCCTGAAGGAAAGACTCCATATCTTTTCTGCCAAACTCTTCCATGGCTTCGATGTCGTGATTTTCCATTTCCTTTATCGATACAGCTGTATCAAATCCGCAAAATGTCATTAAATTGATCATATACCTTGGAAACGTGCACTTTAAATAATATTGGAGACGCTTCCAGAAGTCATTTTCTGAATCATTATTATTGGCTTTATTAAGATGACGCTCGCAAGTGTCCTCAGATAAGGGTGCTATACCTCGAGTTGTACACTAATCCAATTACATAAAACAAATTATATTAATAATGTTTTTCTTTTACAGAAAGCTTGCCGGTAGCTCGCCTTATCTCTAATATTTTCATAGTCCGACATTTCATTTACGATTTATAGATACTTCGCATATTACGGTTTTAATGCTTTTAACTCGGGTTTTACTGTTTGTTGTTCACTCGAGTGTTCACTGCATTGTTGCTCACTCGACTCCCTCTACTCACAATTGTAGCTGATGTAAGGTCTGCCTATGCTCAATTTCTTCAGAACTAGTCTAGTCTAATCTTCTAAAATCGGCCGGAAAAGTTATGATTGGATTAACCAAGTTCGCACAAATACAAGAGAATGCACGATGAATACGCGAGTACACTAGGAATTCACGCGAATATGGTTGAATACACAGGAAGATGTGAATACAGATGAATATGTATTCGAATGCTCTGCTAGTGTACACCTGAATACGTAAATGATTAACCCCTCGGACTTAACATTTTCTCACGCCCACAAAATGTTTGGCTGATGAATTTTCTCCTTGGACTTCGGTTGTCTTCAATCGCAAGGAATTTTTTCCCCAAAAATTAAAAAATTGATTTCTTATTAAGAAAAATAGAAAATTCTTAGTTCGTATCCCAGTACGCTACGTTTTTTGCGACGCCGACTATGAGTTTTTCAAAATACAAAATCCATACCCCTTTATTAATTCAACGGGGTACAGTAAAACATTTCTGTTAAAGATAAATCGTCGTTTACTAGTTATATTAGAATAAGATTTAAAATTTAATTTTAGGTGAAACAATATTTAATTTTCCTACTCCCACCAAATGTTTAGCTGATGAATTTTCTCCTTGGACTCCAGTTGTTTTTAATCTCAAGGAATCCCTTTTCCAAAAATAAAAAAATTGATTTATCATCATTAAGAAAAATAGAAAAGCGGTTAGCGACAATGCGGTATGCAGCTGATTGTACACTGTACGCTATAATGTCCCTGATGAGCTGTTTGCTCGTAGGATTGCTTTCGTTAAAGTGGTAGGAGTAAAGAAATCTTTCTTCACTCTCAACGCGTCAGACGTTGGTACAAAAATCGCGTTTTTTATTTTTCAACCAATCAGAGTTGAATGTTTTTAACTTATCTGCCAATCTGACATTGAATTTACAGAAATTCATCTTGCCATTGTGATTTCTGAAAATCATTGCAGTGAATTTAATTTCTCCCATGTTTCCGTTTTGTTTCCGTAGTTACGCACAAACAAATATATGATTGTCATTTTTAAAATTTAAATAAAAACAATATGCGATTTTCTAGCTGTGATGGTTTAGAATTCCTAAGGAAATTTACCTTCTGCAATATCTCGTCTTCGACTCGTGCTGATTTTCGTAGCATAAAACAAATCGACAGTCGAGGCGGTAAATTTTCGGAAATCAAAAGCAGCATCTAATAGATTATATATTAAAATAGCATAAGTGACAATTTAGTGAAATATGAAAAATTTCAGACGAATTAATTTGGTAATTTTTTAGGTACAGGGGCGAGGTGACAGTTCCAGATACCCGAACTGTAGGCCGTTATGGAGTCGGTGGGCGCTGTGACCACCATAGGTGGAAGTTGTATCCACGGTGGACGTTATGACTACTATCAGTGTTGGCCATGGTGGCCCAAAATGCAAAGTGGAGGTTGTGTTTCCGACGAGTAATACGGACCAATAAAATACACTATGGGCGATGCGACAAGGGAGCGTTTGCGTTTGTCGTGCACTTACGTATTGTACTCATATACAGAGGTGAGAACGTTTTGATATGAATCTACTTTAAAAAAAAACGAAATACTTCAAATGTGGGAGAGTCTAGGCGAAGTGTTTGTCCATGTTATTTTATTATGCTGGAAATTGAAGAGTTTTACTGGACAGGGGACGACAGTAACCGCCTAATTGCGTGGTGGCCCTAGTGTATTAGCAAACTGAATTTGTAGCTGCGAATTTGACGAACAAATGGCGCATTTCGCTGTCTTTGATGTTCTTAAACATTTGTTTACAAGGTATTAATAGAAAACTTTTATAAAATAATCTACGTACTACAGCGATAGTTATCTCATCATCAAAGTCTTACTCATTTATTCCAAAACCAAAAAGACTACAACTTTTTCTGCTGTTTGCGAATACCTTATCGGGAAGACAAAAAATTTCCAGAACCAAAATATTTCAACACCAAAGAGAAGTAATTTGAGCCCTAGCAGTATTGTATTTTGACACTAAGTAGATTACAATGTATTGTATTTTAATGTCTTACAATAATAAACTAACCTTGGGCGATAGCATCGAGTTGCAATTGCAAACAACGCACGCCTCGCAATCAAAAATAACTGCATCTAATATTATTACGTTAAGTGTTGTTAGCCTTTGTTTGATTATCGTATAGAACAAGATCACCGTTTACAGTTAATTTCAACAGTTATATTACAAAATACCTAGATCGGGTTCAAGTTCGAAGTATCCTTGGTCGTCCTTGGTGGTATTATTAAAGTGCATTACTCACTTATTTCAGTGAATAATAAATAATACACTATTCGGTCAGTAAACGGTTTTTGATAACGCCGAAAGGCATTAAGTAGATGATGAGATTTTTATTAGCTTTTAATAGCGGAAATGTATCCCAATAATTATTTCCTGGATTCTATTAACTTTGACACCAATATTTTAATGCCTGTTATTCTTCTACCGTCACGCCATGTTTGAAGTAACAAAAGCCACATTTAAAACTAAATTAAGATAAAATTTAACTCCTGCTGTTGCTAAAAAAAATTATCTCTTATCTAAAATAAGGCATGAATAATTTAATGTAATTAAGATAAACTTGTCTGCTCACTTCGGAATATTTATTGAACGGAAAATACCTGTTCAGTGTCAAGTACAAAATTGCATATAAACTTTGCATTTCATAAAGATAAAATAGCTTAATCTTAAAAATGCCTACAACTTTTGATAGCGAACCATTTTTATCTTGAAAATTTTCCGTTTATTTATTGCTGGGCGATTTTTTCGTCCGTTACTACATAATGGAAAATTATATCACCAACCCAAAGCATGGCTCAATTATTCCTAAAACTTCAACAAAACACGGGTTAATAACATTTTATAGCATACATGTGTTCGCGGGTTGGCACTTTTAATTTCTTGCCAAAATTTTGCGTTGTAAATTGCTTAAAAATTATTCACGTATTGAATGTTTCCCAAAAATTCCCCCTATGCTATTTATACATTCCACACTACTCGTTCCAATCGATGTAACTTCCACAAAAATGTATATTTAAGTTGTTTACTGTTGAATATTATGTGATAATCGTTATCATGTTATTTAATAATTCCTAAACACAGTGTTGATTTTAATATTTCTTATCTGTTAATGTATAGTTCAGTAAATGAGGTGGAATCTACTACGAAGTTGAGAAATATTTTAAAAGTTTTTGTTAAAAAATCAGTCGGAAAATAATGGCTCAAAGTCAACGTCATTATTTAACAGCAAAACATGTTTTGTATATAATTAAAGGAGATTCGATGGCGCAACCGAAAAACGTGAAAACTTGCTATATTAAAAACTAAAAGCAATATATTTTTTTCCGTTTATTCATTGATAAATAAGTACAACCGCTATCTCAAATTTTAACGTCTGAGTAAATTACGTTTTTATCAAGATATAGGCGGTGGTAGGAAAGGTAAACCACGGGTCAAAATGGCTTATGAAAGGTTACCCTGCCAAAATAGCCTTAGATTGCCTTGATTACCTCGGACTGCCATGATTACCTACGATTACTCATCTATTATCCCGAAGTGCCCCTTGATTACCACACATTACCCCTCGATTACTTGAAATTATCGTTGATCACTTTATCGCAGCATTCGAAACCGAATTACTGTTTTGATATTTTACATTCTCTTTTTAACACTATTAAGTCAAAGCAGTCACCGCAAAAATATTCTACCTATAAATCATTGCATTTAATCAAAATCAATTTCCTTAGATTGTGTTACAACTATTTTTAATTACTAAATCCTGACGACATGTATTTTTTAGGGAATGAGGCACTTCGCCGCCGACGTTTCGCCACAGCCCCAAGTGAGAAAGTGGTTTGTTGTTGAAAATTTAAGAAGGTTCTTTGGCAGCTTTAGTAAATGCGTTAAGCAAACAAGCATGAAAAGTTTATTTAAATAAATATAATACCCTATACCATTGGATTTAACAAGTTTTAACAAGAGTATCTTTTTGTGTATTTTTGTATGAAGAATAAGATTTCTTATTATGACATTGAATGAATGGGCATGAAGGGTGGCATAAGCTTCAGGAGCGTAGCGGTCTAAAGGCCAAAGGCCCACTACCTCCTATTACACAAGCGAAGAGCCTACCCGGAGTGAAAGTCCTCGACACCTTCGGGTATAAGAGGTGAAAGATAAAGATAAAGAAGAAGAAGTGCAAAATATGTCCTGGATAAAAAAGTTGTTAGGAAACAGTACCAGTGCCCCCTATTTGTGCCGCCCTGAAATTTAGAAGACGTGATCAAAAAACACTGTAGGAACCTTTCTCCCCTTATCTGGTAGCGAGGCGAACATTTCACCTGTGCCACGAGTAAAGCACATAACGTCGTGAAATGATTGCCTCAGACTACCCCGGATTACTTACCGGATTAATTGTGTTTTGTTATGGCTATTTTAATGCCAATTTCATTCCGATCTTTCACTACCCTCTTTTAGTATTTAGGCGTTACAGTAAACATTTTCAAAACATTGTAGGGCCCGCTATTTTCAAGCTAAAAAGTTCAAGAAAATCATTAGATTTGCCCTAAGGTCCGAAAAAAACATCATTGAAATCGCACCATCCATTCGGGAGTTATGAGCAGCGCCGTCAAAATAACGGTTCGGTTTTCGGTTACGGTTCCAAGCCCAAATAAAAGAATTTTGTCGCGAGCATTATTTTTCAAAGTTATCCCACCCTTTACACACTATTTCGCGGTACAGCTGCCTGCCGCTAAGCTCGCGCGCAGGCACGGCTGTTCCGTTTAAAATATCCTGGAGAGCATAACCGGTAACATTTTACGTCGAGGTCAATATTTATCCACGATTTCGGGATTTTCAGGTACATGTAACTTATTAAGGAATCATTAAAGCAAACAAAATTTTTTATATTTACTATAAGGTTCTTCCCGTGCTAATGTACATCGAAGACAAGTTACCTCTGAACTTAATGGATGGATGGCGCACATTGTCGATGTGAAACCAGATGGAGAACCCTAACCCCGACACGGCGCGTTCGCTTGGTGGCGGATAGGAGAATGCCCTGTAGATATACAGGGTAGATACAGAATGTATCCGTAGACCAAAATGGGATAGTAAGGGGCAGCAGTCTTATTATTATCAAATGTAGGCAGAGTTAAAAAATCGGTATGGTTACATTTTGAATAACTAAGGGCAAGAGCGTAAATGTTAGTTACTTGGCTTTGGTGCTGCGGTATAGAAAGTAACGGGAACCTACTACACTATTTTTCCCATGCAGAACAACATGGATAGGCAGAAGGGAATAATGGCCTCCAGTCGGTGCTCAAATGCCCGCGAGAAATGATAAGACCCAACCGCAAATGGAAAGAGAGCTAAAGATAAAGACCTCTATGCCCGTACGTTTAGGAATTTGGAATGTTAAGAGCTTATTTGAACCTAGGAAAGTACATAATACAATAAAGGTAATGAAAATGATAGGATTACAGATCCTCGGAATAAGCGAAATGCGCTGGCCAAACAACGGAAAGTGTCAAATAGATGACGTGACAATATACTACTCTGGAAACGATGACAAAAATCACTAGAACGGAATAAGAGTTATAATAACTAAAGAGATTAGCCAAACAGTTTTACATTTCAGGTTACCCTCAGACAGACTCATATTTATACAACTGAAAGGCAACCCCGTTAATATTAACATCATATAGGTCTATGCCGCAACTACCAATAAAAAAACAGAAAATGAAATCGATGAATTCTATGGACAGATAAAAGACTTGCTAAAAATGACGCAACAACATGAAGTGAATATAATCATAAGGGATTTTAACGCCAAAATAAGCAAATTGCGGGTAGGAGATGTGGTAAAAGATTTTGATTTTGGAATCGAGACAGGAACCAGAGAGGTGACTGATTAATACAGTTTTGCCAAGAAGAAGAACTCATGATCGCAAATACATAATTTCCGCTGCCAATACGTAGACTGTACACCTGGAAATCCCAACCTGGAAAAGCAGTCGGCCCAGACAAAGTTCACACGGAAATCGTTAAGTTAATTGGCAAAAGATAATATTAATCTGCTGGTCGACCTTTTCAACCAAATATACAAAACTGGGAAAATACCACAAGACTGGTTAAAATATATTTTCATCCCTATACCAAAATAGCCAAATACAAAAACATGCAATAATTTTCGTCTGATAAGTCTAATGAGCCATATCCTCAAAATTATTATAAAAATTGTACATAACAGAATATACAGAAAATGCGAAGAGGCCAAAAGCGATCAACAGTTTGGTTTTCGGTCTAATTTTGGAACAAGAGAGGCTCTGCATAGCTTCACAGTACTTATGCAGAAATGTAAAGATCAGCGGAAAACCGTATATGTGTGCTTTATTGATTATGAAAACGCGTTTGAGCGACTAATGCACGCGCAGAGCTAATAGAACAACTACAACAAAGAGGACTCGAAATAATGGCCATCAACTAACTTTACTGGAACCAAACAGCCTTTGTCAGATTCGAGAATGGAATCACTAATAGCCGAGCTAATAGCATAGAAATAGAACATAAAATAGAAGGAAGACGTGGAGTGGGAAGAAAACGGACCTTGTGATTACGGAACATCAAAAATTGGACCGTGATGAATACAGGAGCTATTTAGAATAGCAGTTGCTATCAAATTTTTCAGGGGTTTCCTAGGCTGCTCAAGTGCATATTTACCAAATAGTGATAACTGTACCAAACAATGTTATGATGGTATTTCGTTGTATAATCCGAGGTATAATCACATTCGCAACTTGTTACCCCACAACGTTAAGTAACTTTTTACAATACAAGGAAGCAAATACATATTAAGTACTGCCTACTGAGACTAACGACTAATACCACTAATACTGACACACTCGCTCCAGACAAGTTCACACTAAACTACATTTTGGGCTACTCTCTAATAATTACGCAGTTCGCAATTCCACTGCTGGGCAACATAAACCATTGTTTTGGCTGAAAACCCGTTGGCAAATACAAAAGGCTAGGCACGTGAAATACAAAAAGGTTTTAAAGTTCGTACTTATTGCTACAGTCCATTTACGTTTCATATCAATTGCAAATTGTAACGTTTGCTGGTAGCTTTCTTGTTAATACCGTACGATTTGTTTTTGTAGTAATATCTTAAAATCAAAATTGAAGACTCGGCAATATGTTATTTACGTTATGTAAATTTTTTCTTAGACTGCCAAATCACATGAACTAACTTAACTTCTCCTAATTTTTGACACAAGTTTTTTAGTTACCCACAGCTGTTCTATTCTAAGAATATTAATGACGGAATAAAATATGGTTTTAATATTTAATTTGACGTCTAGCTATATACTAGATTATAAATTCCAGCTTTACTTTGTTAAAGTCCATATTTGTTGATTATCTGTATATAAAATACTTAATTACTTTAACAATATTTATTTATTTTAACCTTATACGTTGTTCGGCATGTTTACATACTGTCAGAGGTTATATTAGAAAGTAAACACATACTAGATCCCCACCTGTCTCACCATAACACAACGACGAACTCTTACATCTCCAGACAACGTATTTATTATTTTGAGCAAAGGTTTAGATAGCAGTCCTGCAGGGCAGCGCGGTAGGTAGGATACAGCAGACCGCGGCGAGGCACGCGCCGACGTGTTTTACATCTCGACATTATCAAAACAGCGTGAGGCGAATCTCACGGATTCAGCTAGTCGATTTAATTTAATAACCAAACATGAATACGAATAGCGTGTATTTGTTACAGTAAATAATGTAAGTTCGATACTAACCTGCCGGAACTAAAAATAGCGGTAAATACCGAAAATAATTAGGATTATAATTTTCAGTTACCGTTACGAAAATTATTAATTTCGGTATTTTGTTTCGATTACAATGCAGAAAATTTTACCACTTTTTCTATTTTTGGTTTTTGATTACGTTATGGTGCACGTCCTTGGTTATGAGACGTCGCTCCTTTTTGGGTTCCTGAAGATCTAAAATACTATTGATTTATTTCCGTTAACCTAACTAAAAGCAAAGTTTTTTAATTAAGTTTAAATAATCTAAAATTTTCTTTTTTTCTTTCAATCAAACAATTTTGTACATTGCTATACGTTCGACATCCAGGAACTCAAAAAAGTGGTTTATAAGAAATACCTACCTCACAGACGGCTGTGTGTGTAGCTGTGAGTATGCCTCATATTTTTCGATCCCATAGACGAGAAACCGCAGAAGACAGTGGAACGAACACAAATAAGACGACGGAGGAAAGACTGGTTAAGAAACAAAATCCATACAGCCAGAAGACTTCCCGGACGACCACCACATAAAAGACGGCAAACCACATCACAGGAATAGGAAACCGTATGTTTCCAATGTTTTAAAACCTTCTAACATCAAAATGGTAGTCGCTGTAATTTTTTGAAAATTTTGACTTTACGCCTCATTATTAGAAAAGGAGTTTACCAGGTCATCAAATTTTGTACTGTAGCTATGTAAAAAATTTTATACAAATAAAAACTGTGAAGTGCTTAATCACTGGGGACACGGTTGTTTTTTTTTTAATTCAGTAAATTCATGCTACAATTTGGTTTGTGTCTCAATCTGCTAGTTTTCTGTGACGCCGTCTGTGAATTTTTCAAAATAGATAATTTATAGCCCTTTACTTAATAAACAGGAAACGACGAAACATTTCTGTTTAAGGTGTAGCAATATTTATATTTGGAGGTGTTAATTTTCCCCCTGGGATGACGATAAATGAAAGAGTAGGAACTACAGGACGACTATTTAACTTCATAAAGTCCTCTATTCTAGGAAAAAGGAAGTAGCAAAAGAGGCAAAAGTAGAAGTATTATTAAAAAGTATTATTAAAAAGTTGTAACACCAATACTCATCTATGGCTGTGAATCGTGGACAATAGTGAAAAAAACATAGGAGCAGGATCGAAAGTATGGAGATCAGATTCTTGCGCAAAATAGAGGGCAAAACAAGGATAGACCACACCAGGAACACAACATTTAGAGAAAACCTAAAAACTAAAGCGGTAGCGGTAAAAGTGCAAGAGAGAAAGTTATGGTGGTTGGGGCATATAATAAGAATGGACAAGGGCAGTACAATGAAAAAAGTGTTTGAAGCAAGACCAAAAGGGAAGACCAGGATAGGAAGACCGAGAAAAACATAGAAAAAGGAACTAAAGGAGGCAGCTGAAACAAGAAATATAAAGTGGGAAGAAATCCGCACAACAGCAAAGGACAGAAAAAAGGGGAGAGAAATATGCAGGACAAGCCCGAATTCATAAAGCACAACTCAGCTCAACAGCCTTACACCGAAAGGTAGAAAGGTTTTGGATTCAGTAAGTAAGTAATTTTCTCCCTCCTACCCATTTTTTACAGATGAACTTGTATTTCCGTTTTTGGTTGCTATAATCCCTAGAAATTCCTTTCCGACGAAAAGAAAAATTGATTTTATTACATGAAATACAAGAAGAAACGCCGGTAGGCAGGGACTAACAGGTTACTTGCGTAAGCTCTCGCTACCCTAGCCGCAATATGGCAGCACTGGTGCGATATTATCGCAAACATGCTGTTAAAATATGATTTCGTAGGTATAGGAAAGTACAGGCAAAGTGCTTTCCACATTTTTATATTTGCGGTTTGCGCTCTAGTCACTGTAAGGCCGTTTTCACACTGTTCTGTTTTTGTGCGGTTAGCCGTTGCGGCAAATCGATACGAATTTTAAATTTTACTTTCACATGTGAGCGTTAGTAGGGGGTTAACCGCAGATGTGGAATATATATGCTAAAGTGGTGTCATGAATGCGGTTTTATTTAACTTTATGCAAATTTGCGAGTTCTAGATTTTGACGGAAATACATGTTTTGGATCTCCAGGATATCAACAAAAGGTTTTTTAAAAATGTCCGTCGGTGGATGGGTGAGTGGATGGTTTGGGTATCAATTTATCTGTGACACCTCTATGAATTTTTGAGAATAGAATATTCTTATTCATTTAATGACGAGGGCTGATAAAACAATTTTTGTTTAAGCTAAACTGCTCATGAGCGATAGTAGAGATCTCAACTTAATTTTAAGGTACAGCAATGCTTGGGGGAGTTAATTTTCTCTCTCCCACCCCCAATTTGTGGCGGCCGAATTTGCTCGTCCGTTTTGATTTTTTTTAATTCCTAGGATTTTTTTATAATTGGTATGGCAATGCAAATTCAAAAAAGAAGTATCAAGAAGTGGTTAATCTTTAAAAAACGATATTGGATACATCCCTTATTACAGGTTTGGTATCTAGATGGTGATAGATCCTAGATCTAGTTTTAAGTTAAGAGAAGAGGAGAAGAAACAATAAAACAAACACGGATTAATTCTCTAACAGCACCGGTTTTACGACACGTGTCAAATCAATAATCAGATTGTATGGTTAACTACAATCTGAACCGCTGCGGCTTTGAAGAAAACCGGACGATCTCGCCGGTTGCGGCAGCCGCTACGGTTGTATGTATCTCTGCACCGCACGCGGTTTACCGCAACGGCTAACCGTACAAAAAACGGCTGGTGTGAAAACGGCTTAACTGTTAAAATTATCACCGTAAACTATACATAATTAAGTTCCGTATTTTGACCTTGCGGCGAAGCAAAGGTATAAAAATATATAGCATAATTTAAACAAATTAGATAATGATTTTGCTTCCTTTTTAGCGCTACGCATGACGTACTATGATTTTAGGAAGTCTTACGTAACCATTTTTTGATACAATGAAATGCGGCGAAGCAAAGTTATAAAAATATACAGCATAATTTAAACAAATTAGATAATAATTTTGCTTCCCTTTTAGCTCTACTATGATTTATAAAGTCTCACGTAACAATTTTTTGACACAATATAATGTAAAAAAATGTCAAATTTGTGCATGTAGTATACCTTAAATATTTTCTCAAATAATTAAATTTTAATTAAAATAATGAACATTGTGCATCGTGGTTATAGAATATGTGAAATTTTAAGTCGATTTAAATATTTAAAACGTTATATCAACTTTTCTAGTTCTGCGAAATGTATCATGAATTTTATACTTTTTCCAAAAAATAGACTATTCTTCTGTATTAAATTTTTATTAATATGAAAACCTAAATTTATTACAAAAATATTATTATGTATTTGCTTGTGCTCTAATTCCAACTTCTTTGAAATGTTAATTGTAGTTGGAGTTATTTACTCAAAAGCAGCATAACTTTTAATGTATTTGCTCATATATAGTTCTACTTTCAAAGGCGTCAATAAAAAAAAAGAAAAAGTAATGAAATTCCGTGGATGGCTCTTCCACCCAATTCGAGCATTTCCTGCTGTTCCAACTTCCAAGCTGTTGGGATTTTAAACACGAAGGTATTTGTGTTTTAAAATATTGGCTCCTTAACCTTTGCCGATTTTCAGGATTTTCCAAAGACAAGGAAATTTTCCTAGTCAAATTTGTTACTAACATAGGAATCTAATTACGAATTATTACTTGTTTACAGACAGCTGTTTTGAAATTTGTCTACATTCAGTTATAGTTTTTGATTACTTGTATGAGATTTAAAAAACGGCCAAAAATAAAATAATTAAAACATCGTCTGTTTGTTGCGTACATCCTGTAGGCACCGTAAAATTAAAAAAAAACATAGGAATTTACCTAAGACTAAGAGTAAAAACAAATTCGATTTTAACAGACATGTTTGATTGTGTAAGAAGTTAATTAGTAATGCTATTACTTAATCCAAGTGTAAACATTGCATATTGATATCATCACACGTAGTATTAAGTCATCAAGTGATTTTGTTTAAAATAATGTTAATTAAAGACTAGTTTTAATAATAATAAGCAACAAATTATTTTAATGACGAAAAATTATTATGCTTGGGTTGGTAGGTTAAATCCCACCGTTTGATATGTTCGATAAACTTTAAAAAACAGCGATAATCCAGTAGAAAAATCCTACAGATCTTCTTATCAGTTATCACTACGCACAGCAAAACATTCCTACCACGTGCGTATCACTGCTTTTCAAATAAAAATTAAAACAGTTCAAAATTTTCCAGCGATACATAGCCGTTAGAATCCGAATCGGGATGTTATCAGAATACAACTTTTGATAAATAACTTTGCGGTATTAAATCAATATTAAGAAAGGTTAAGATTCGTATTGATTCTCTCAAATGTAGAGCCACCTGGTTGCACAGCACAACAAACTGTAATTAACAAAACAAACTTGACTTACTTTGGAAGTCGCTTTCCGATGGTGATCTTGGATATGTTCTCCACCCCATGACGTCTCAATTTTTTCGCTAAAAGCTTTGGATTTTTATAACTTCCAACTCGCGCTCATACCTTGCCGGCCGGTAACACTGAAATTGACTCCGAGTTTGCGTACTCGTTTGGTGTCGTGCACGAGCTGGCGCCGTGACAGAAAATTCTGGATAGAGAAAGAAGATGGGTTTCCAGAACAATCCAACAGAGATGGAGTTATTAAAGTAGGGGAACGCTATTACGATGTAACCTATATTTTTATTTATACTCCTACATATGTAAAGTTTATTGATGTTACGGTTATGACGCGTACCTAGCCATGCAATAATCGAAAGTAAGTGCTGAAAAATTGGATACGATACAGATGTTAATGTTGCTTTGAAGGATTTCTTTGGCTGCAATCCTATTATGAGCAAATTCAAAGTTAGTCAATTTCAGTGCCATTATTACTAAGGAGCGGCGTAACGTGAAGTAACGTACCACTGTCTCTAAGTAGCAGTATCAAATAAGCAAATGTTACTGACTGCTTGTTATTAAACAAAATTATACAATCGTGTAGGATGGCCAAAACAGATTAAGTTTAAAAATATACACAATGAGAACACTTAAATCAATATTTTTTATTCACCAAAAGTTCTCAACAGTTCGGCCCACGCAGCCAGGTGGCATTCTTGAAATATCGTTACGTTGCGTACTATTCGTAAATGTTGCTTTCAAATACATCAAACAATAAGATCATTAGTTTTAACATAACTGTGTTAGAAAAGCACCAACTAAATACAAGGTGTGTATAAATTGGTGAAAGAACTACACGTTGGTCATAAAATTCTGAGTCAAAAATCTTAATACCAAAATGTTGAACAATGCTTCCTCTGTCCTCAGGAACCATTTTAAAGGAACGTAAATTTGACAACATTGGATCCACACACCACAGGTGTTTTGTTATAATGCACGGTAACTAAGGATGTCCGTTACATCGCAATACTCCGTGAATGTTTTACAATGCTGCCATATGTATTTTTTACAATAATAAGTTAACGAAGATATTTTTAAAAGCACGCTTTTGGGTCTGAAAAACAACATCTATGAAAAAATATTTATTACACTTCTTATTTCTTCTAATTTGCAGCTCTTTCTGTCAACAGATAACGAATTAAAACACTTATTAAAAGACTTCAGTTTCAAACTTTGAAGATCCCGTGCATACCCAGGAAACATGGTACAATATTTTGGTACTAAAATTTTCGACTCAGAATTTTATGATCAACATCGCCACGTGTAGTTCTTTCGCCAATTTATACACACCCTGTATATTACAAATGCGAGAGCGGGGGATGTATTTTTTCCCGTGAAAATTCCACGTAGTAGGTAACGGAGTCTGTTACAATATTGTATTGAGTGCACTAACTAGATGTACCTAAAAATCTGTAGGGGTAAAATCATAAATAAAAATATAATACGTTTGTAGGTAATATTGTCATTTGCATAACATGGCCGAATTTCACAACTCAAACAGGTTTTCCCGCCGTCTACGGCTATTTCTTAATTACTGACCACTCCTTACATTTAGGCACCAGCACTTGGCTTCTCACCTCTAGTACGAGTGTTTACCTTCCGCATAACTAATAAACTGTAAACAAACCTATGAACGACAACGTAATATAATAAAATTTAAAGAGCTCATATCGAGGGGTGTCGCTAGGTAAAATTGTGTACATCTATTGCCGTATTGCCGTAATTGCCTTGATTGTCGACGTGATTGCCCCAGTGCCGTGATTTCCTACCGATTGCCTAGTTATTGCCGTGATTTCTGACTGTGTTACTGAAGATAGCTGCGAATTTCAATGCATTTTCAATACCTCTTGTGATATTGCATCTGCTGCAGTAGTGGACAATGTTATTATCATTCATTGTTTTCTTAAATTCTTGCTTCGCACATCAACAACAAGAAGAGAATTTCCTTTTTTAATTATTTTCATTTGGGGTTGATTTAAATCATGATTTAATTAAAACAATTTAGATTTAAAAAAATTATTTACACCAATTGGTTTTTGGATGGAGTGTTGTTTTCATGTAAAAATGGTACAATAACGTGCATCATTTAACAGTTAATTTAAAATAGAATATATTTACATAAAAGTATTATTTCATTATATACTTTACTCGAACTGCATGCATTATAAATTTTAAGACGTCAACCAAATTGTACGTCATCTCAAGCTGTACGAACCTACAAAATTAAGAAAAAAAGTCGGCAGTTTTTGAACAGTTTTGCAGTTTTCATTCTTTCAAAAGTTCGCTTTACCCTAAAGTATATTCATGTCCAAGATAGAGCCTATGTAAACAAAAGCACGCGCTGTTCGCGTGAACCACTGCAGTAACATGCAGTGAATAGAGCAGTGAATAGGGCCCGTGCACCAGGAATAAATAGCAGCGGGCGATATTTGTATCTAAACACTAAACAAAAATGTATTCGCGCGCTCTATCTTGGAAATAAATAAACTGCTGCAATGAATATACTGATGACAATCAAATATAATTTAGTTCTATTCAATGCAATTTTTTTTCGAACGCATTCTGATCGTTGATCAGGCACGATCGTTTTTAGTATGCTTTAGGTGATCTCGAGTTCTGTTTAAATATTGTTAAATAATCGTTCTGCAGCACGGATATGTATTATTCACTTGAGATGTTTTGCCTACCGGCGAATATACCTCTATATTTTCGTTGTCAATGATTTATTTTTGTTTACTGCCGTCGTTTTTGTTTCTATTGCCGAGTGATTGCCCAGCTATTGCTGCGATTGCCGAGGTATGGCCGCGATTGCCGTATATTGCCCGGAATGCCCACTTATAGCAGTGATTGCTGAGTGATTTCCCAACTACTGCCATATTTTGTACACCTATTGCCGCTAGTGAGACACCCCTCGGTGCATATAATAAAGCAATTCGGCTCGGATATATATTCTACACATCAGTTTGGTGCCGATTGCGTGCTTCCTCTTTTTGGTTACCTGCAATATTTTAAACACAATTATCCATCTATGATGATGTACAATTAAAATATATAATTTAAATATTAGACCAAAATAAGGTGTAAAGTATACGAATAAAAAAACATCTACACAAATAAAATTGCTAAAATTAAATAGCAGGAAAAATTATCCTAAACATACCGACCAACAAAGATATACGGTAAGAAGACCTATTGAGGCCACTACTATATAAAACGTAATTATTGTAACGATGAAAGATATAGAGGGTAAGAGAGTTATAGGGAAGTGAAGAATTAAATACCGTATGTAACGCAAACGACGCAGCATTTTTGCTAATAATTAAGACGACCTAGACCGATTGTTATTATTGGGGTTTTAGAATACTGTCAAAAGTCGATCTAAAAATATCAGAAACCAAAGCACTAGCAATAAGTAAGAAGCCGCAGAATCGATGCAGATTAGAACCTTAGGTCAAACTTGTAGAACAGGTACTGGCACAAAACATACACGAATACACTGGAATACTCTGAACAGTGGGGAACGGGTATTACTTGTAATGGAAATTTGAAACAGAAGCAGTCGGCCCCTACGAGTATTTAGGAAGAAAATATAGAGTAAAAATATACAAACGCATTGGGAGATCCTTACTAACGTATGTAGTAGTAGAAACAAGAGCACACAGTAAATATTAGTAAAAACAAAATTACAAATACTGTAAAAAATAGTTTCGCAAATGAGCACAGCACTTCGCTTGGATTTTCCATTACGTTAGAAATCGTCTTATAATACTTCAAAAGTATGTTTGTATATTTGTATTAAAGATTTTGCGCACTTATAGTGATATAGCACCAGTGCAGTGCTACCATTTCTGTTAATCTACGCATACGGACATGTTTTATTGTGTTTAGACACAAAAATTTTTTTTTTCAAACATTTATTGGAATTAAACAAAACCAGAAACTTTCGGCCGTAAAAAAAGTGGGAAAATTAACACCTCTAAATATTGCTGCACCTAAATACCGGGTGTCCCAGAAGTTACTGACCCATTTTAACTGCAAATATCTCCGAACTAAGAGGCGATAGAGATATGCGGTTTTCACTAAACAATTTCTTTTTAAAAAACGTTTTTTTCGCTATAAATGTTTATTCAGTAAAGTCTTATATAGGGTGTTTTAAAAAAACGGTCTTTTTCAATTGCAAATATCGTCGATTTTTTTAATGGAACACCCTGTATATTTTGATACTGTGTGAAAGGTGAACTTTTCCTCTTTCCGAAAATGTACAATTTGTTGCAGTTAAATTGAAAAATTAGTGAGTTATTTGGTTTTTAACGATAGGCTTTTATAGGTATAGGCATTTACGGATGTTAATGGTAAAGCATGCTTTGGAATTTTTATAATGTCAGTGAACTGACACAAGGAACTGTCAAAGTAATTAATTCTGATTTGAATAATTCTTAAACGGCTGTTGTTAATTTTTTTTTCAATAATGGTCCGATTTACTTTAATTGTAAAATCAAAAACTGTGTTACTGTATGCTAAGTATGAATCGATTGTTGATACTAAAAGAAGATTTCGTGCAGTATTTAGGAAAAATCCACCTTCAAAAAACAGCATAAAAGAGTGGCACGCTGCATTTCTGCAAAGTGGCTCTCTGGAAAAGAAGAAATATCAAACACGTGATGCTGATGGGTTTTTAAATAGACTACTGGCGTATTCAGGAAACATTAGAAGAACACAATAATCGAATATCTATTCGCAAAATAACAAGTACAACTGGATGTTCTAAATCCGAAGTTCAGAGATGTATAAAGGTATTAAAATTAACTCCTTATAAAATTCAAATGCACCAAAAATTTATGAACACTATTCATCTTTCAATTTTGCCTTGTTATTTTCTACAAATAGGTAGTTATCGGATTTCTAATGTCAAAACTTATTAAGGTTCAACATGGATCAGAAATCTGTACCTAATGAACGACCATCCTTAATAACCAAATAACTTACTCATTTTTTAATTCAACTGTAACAAATTGTACATTTTCCGAAAGAGGAAGAGTTCACCTTTTAGATAGTATCAAAATATACAGGGTGTACCATTAAAAAAATCGACGATATTTGCAACTGAAAAAGACCGTTTTTTACACACCCTATATAAGACTTTACTGAATAAACATTTATACCAAAAAAAACTTTTTTTAAAAAGAAATTGTTTAGTGAAAACCGCATCTCTCTATCGCTTCTGAGTTCGTTATATTTGCAATTAATATGGGTCAGTAACTTCTGGGACACCCGGTATTATGTTGTAGATCTTCTTCTACTATCGCTTATGAGCAATTAAACTAAACAGAAATATAGTAACGTCCCCTGTTTATTAAAAGGAGCATACATTTTCAATTTTAAAAAATGCGTAAATTACCGGACTGGTATATGAACCAAACTGTAGCTCACTGACTCTATAGAAATAAAACAAAAAAAAATCTATTTTTTGAAAATTGCCTAAAATTTTTAAAATAATTTACACGTCTAGTTTGTAATTGTGCAAAAATTCTTTTGCATAGTAGAAGCGCTACAATGCAAAACCTAACCCTTTAACTTAATCTACCAGATTACAGTTTCAGATTTTTAGAAGCTTATCTTTCCGTTGAGTTTTTGGGGTAACCCCACATTCAAAAGCTCATTGAAATCGAATTATTCCTTCGGAACATTGTGCCTTTTTACGTATATTACAATATTGATTGCTGACTTGAAAACTTATTTTTGAATAAACAAGCGTTAATGTAAAAAATTTTAAAAATCGCGGCAGCTGTTATTTTCATGCTACAAAGCTTTGCTTTATAATTTAGAAAACCCGGTTTTCGAAATAAATGACATAACACCCTGCCTTACATTCTGTTTCAGTTTCGTATTGCAAATTTTATCCAAACACCGCTTTAAGAGATAGGGAACGAGCGAACGCACGCATCTATCCACCGACACGCATATGTATAGGCATTTTCCAATATACCTCTTTCCGGTTCGTTAAGCTACGAAACGCATTTTTAAATTTTGCTTTAAGTCTGGTATATAACCGTATTTTAATTTTTAAGTTTATTATGACGACGATCAGTTGAAGTAACATTGAAATTTGTTTAGAATTTCTCCAATTAATATAATACACAATCCAAATCTTTTTTGCTGGTCATATAAATTGTAAACAAAAAAAAATTGTTTTTTTGAGTTAAAGACTTTTAAATAAGAAAATAATAGAATAAGCAAAAAAATTATTAAAAGTTGTTAAATTTTTCAAATTTAGATTAAAATTAGATTTTAAACATGTTATTCAGAACTACGTATAAAATAAGAGCGACAAAATATATTTTCTGTCTTATTATGAATTATACGTTTGCAGGTTAAAATTTGATTATAGTATAAATGAAAAATAACAATATTAAAAAAAATGGGGATATCGAAAATAATAGTACGATTTAAAGGAAATCCTCACTAGCTTTAATTCGTATCTAATAGCATGTAGAAGAAATAGCGTGTAGTTATTGTATCTAGTTTTTGTATTTTCTTCATAATCTTATTTAATACTATTGAATCATATTACTTGAGGAAATTTTATACTGTACGCTTTTCCCACCCTGAATTTTTCTAAGGTAATTTTCAAAGAGAATACAATGTTCTGCTTTGAGCTTATTACGTTGTGGAAAATTTTATAGCTGATTCATTTTGCCAGCGACATTTTTGTACTTCCATACGATTTTAACTACTAGCACAAGTCTAATATATAAAATACAGATTATTTTAAAAATTGTTTATGTTATGCCCTTTGTATAGAGTAATGTGTAACTGTCAAAATTTGTATATACGGTGGAACTTCCCTACCTCGAATCTCAAAGGGCAAGAAAAAAAATTCGAGTAAGGGAGTTACCGAATTACACACAAAAAACACCAGGAAACATACGAAAAAATGTATTTGTTTTTCAAAGTAGTATTCGGTAATTTCTTTTTGTGATTTACATAACCACGTCTCCGTCTCTACAAAATCTTCCACCAAATTTAAAGACATAAATATTATGAATTACATTATATCGAGACTCCATAAAAGTTCTTAGCTTTTCAATCAAAGAATAAATTTGTTCAAATGTGGGCATGACATTAGATTCGCCTTCGTCCTCGTCCTCATCTTCGTCTGATTCTACAAAAAATATTTTCTAAAATTTTTTAATTTATCGTCAAATTTGACTTTTTTTAACTACAGTTAATGTGTCTGAATTACATACCTTTTTCATTGGGAATACGACTGTCTAAGATTCTTGCTAAAATATCTTCATTGGTAGGATAATCCATTGTACATGTACCATCATCAACACTTACGTAATCTTCAAATGTTACATCATCCATACTTGCTGCGGTTCTATATGAAGCCCATAGAACATTTAATTCGGACAGCGGAAGAAAATCTTCTTCATCCCAATAATCAATATCTTGCAGCAATTCATCTTTAACGAATCCTGCTTTCCGGAAACAATTGGTAATTGTTTGTTCCTTTACATTCACATCCCATGTTTTACTGAGGTCCCTAATTGCGTCAAGTAACGTCACAGTTGTATGGGGCATCCTCCTCCATATATTAACCAAAAAAAACTTTCTTTACAATCCGTTTTCTATAATGTTGTTTTAGATTTTTGATTATGCCCTGGTCCATTGGCTGTAATAAGGAGGTTATATTGGGAGGAAAGTATGCAAGTTTGATGTTTTTCAGTTTATCTCCTACATCCGTTGGGTGTGCAGGACAGTTATCAACAAACAGTAAAATGTTCCTTTTCTGAGAACGAAACTTTCTCTAGCTTTAAAAGCCACTTCTCATAAATTTCACTTGTCATCCATGCCGTTTTGTTATTTTCGTAATCCCCACATCAAGTGATTTGATACCCTTGAAACAGCGTGAATTTTTTGATTTACCAATAACGAGCAATTTTAGCTTTTCGGACCCGGTCATATTGCTTCCAAGCATAACAGTTATTCTCTCTTTGCTACTTTTTCCACCATAACATTTTTCATTCTTAAATGCAAGTGTTTTATTTGGTAAACATTTATAAAGAACCCCGTCTCATCGGCATTAAAAATCAGTCATGTTTATCGTACTGACCTATTAAATTGGGCAAAACATTTTGAAGCCAATGCTCACGAGTTTGCAAATCCGCTGCAGCACTTTCACCACATATCGCCTTTTGGATAATATTATGCCGTTTTTTAAATGTATCTAACCATCCTACACTAGCTGAAAAATCTTCATGTCCCAAAGCATCTGCGAATTCTTTAGCTTTTTCTCTAATTATGGTTCCCGACAGGGGTAGATTCTTATTACGTGCCATAGTTGTCCATTTGATTATAGCTTCGTCAATATCATCATAGACACATGTTGTAAGTCTCTTGCGTTTACTGCTAACACCATAGTCTTTGATTTTTTCTAAAAGTTCATCCTTGTTTTTTAAAATGGTCATTAAAGTGTTAGGGAGAATACCAAATTGTGCAGCAATATTTTTTTCTTTTTCCGCCCCTTTTTACCTCGGCAATTAACAAACATTTTTGCTCAAGTGATAAGCACTTTAAATTTCGCTTTGTCATTTTAGATATGAATGCACTTTCACAATGCACTAGCAAATTTTACCACTGATACTTATCTCCACTGAACATGTCTAAGAAATATCACAGAAATACTCGTCACTGTGCGTACGTAGGGACTTCCCCTAAATATTCGAATTATATGTTTAGCAAATACTTGTAACTAGGGACTTACCGGAAAAAATTCGAGTTACTAGTGAAATATCAGTTCGACTTATAGAAATATTCGAGTTATAGAAATTCGACTTATGGAGTTAAAAATACATTAAAAAGACAACGAAACATCAGTGTTCATGACAAAAATTCGACTTGGAGAATAATTCGAGTTACAGAAGTTCGAGTTACGGAAGTTCCACTGTATTTTACTGGAATACAAACTCTGTATATCACAATATTTTTTAATTACAAATTTACTAAGTATAGTACGTTATACATATGTTTTGCTCTTTTAGTTACGCGCAAATATAAAAATATTTATCTGCGAATAAATCATTTCAGAGTATTTTTGTTTGGGATATAATTAGCCTGCCAAAAATGTAACATACTAAGATTTATTTCAATACGTAAACGATTAACTTATCTGCAAGATTTACGACAGTTTCGTGTGAATACGTTCACGCGGTTATCATTTTGTGCTCATTAGATAAAAAGCAGAATCCAATTTCAGAGAAATTATGCTGATAAATCAACTTATTCACCCTTGCAAGATAACTGCATTTTTTATTGATTAAAGAAAAAGTCTAGGATACTCCTTGGACCCCGACCAAGGATAAACATTTGTATGTATACAAATCAAAAAATGTTTTGATTTTAGAACCGGATCTAAGTTAGAGATTACGAACCTCTACAATTCTACATTACTTCCATCTATCGTTAAGTAATTTTATAAGAGAAATTTCTGATAAGAGATTTCTGTTTCTTGTAGCATGTAAATTTGTCGATAGATGGCTGTACTAATACTTAAACTTTTTAGATTCTAAATCTTTACGTTTTTAATTATTATGTAAATTTTATTAGCTTAACCAATGTAACTTCTACAATTCATTATTATAAAGTTTCTGACGAGGAAGTTACATAGAAAAATTAGGGCACAATCTAACCGTGAGGTCATTACGGTGCCTCGTAAAGCTTGATCATGTTTGGTTTTAAAGTTTGTTTTACTGTCCATTAAGTAATTATTGGTCTTTCTAGTTCTCGAAATCGGAATGTTTATCTTTAGTCCTGTGGGTTTCAGTCAAATGTTAATAATTCATGGCTTGTACATCTCCACTAAGTTTAAATTTGTTGTCTTACATAAAATATTAAATACATATACCGTTTCCGTTTTCTTTGTAAATAAATTATTATAATTTCAATTTTTGCTACACGAAAAAAAAGTAATTTATGTAGTACACATGTGCAAAAAAAACCAAGCAAAAGTTAATAATAAATTAACGAAACAAATATTTCAAGTTATTATTAAGACCAAAAGATGTATTTTTTATCTGTTAATAATCTATAATAACAATGATATTTTCTCACCAATATTGCGTATTTATTATTATTAGTGATGCCCCGAAAAGAGATGAGAATAGAGTAATGCCGTATTGTCGTGCTTTGCTGTAATTAAAATTTCTACACTTAAAAATATCATGTGCAACCAGCTTCAAATACCTTTTAAGTTGGTTTTACGTGGTGATATTTTTGCTTCCATTTTTACAGGTAAATGTTTCGGCAAAAGATTTATACTCGCGTAAAACAAACATATTACCATAAACAGTAGAAGTATAGGAAAGTAAAAATCCATCGAATCGAAGCTTCTCGTGTTGAGAATCGTTATAAGTCTTCTAGATATAGCTTGTAACATTTGTAACTGAATTTTTTGCTAAGTAAGTAGTAGTTTTGTCACCTTAAACACGTTTTCTTTTAAATTTCATATCCACTGTAAAAGTGCCATCAATATTCAATAATATAAAAATTAGAATCGTCGGGTTCCTACAAAAACGTGGTGGGATATGAGGCGTACCCCATATCTCCCGAACGGATGAGCAAATTTCTCTATGAAAAGGTAGGTATTTCAAAAACGTATAGACAAAATATTAAGTTTTAAAAACATTCAAACCGGAAGCGGAAACCTAATTTTCTAAATTAAAAATTGGAATCTTATAGAAGACTTTCTCACAAATTCAACGTTTTCCGAAGTTTCTAGCTTCAATATGGCGTTCGCTACGATTTCTTTTACATTTTAGTTTTAACGCCGTATTACTTAGAAACGAGATGGCGGTACGGAGGTAGACATTGTTACACAATAATAGCTGTTGAGTGGTTGCGCGTTTATCTTTGGGTGCTATACTATTTTACGACTCGTGCAGCTAGGAAATTTTGTTTGTAATTCGACACTACATTATTGGCGTGTATTTGCTGTTTTAATTTTACGCATACTGTAAAGATGTATTTATAAATTTTAAAAATATGAAAACAATTTCTTTTTTAAATTTTTGTAGCCGCTAAAAATTGGGAAATCTAGACGCGTGAGATGCTTAAACGTCCCATTGGTTGTGTAAAAATACTTTTAGAAAAAAATTGTTTTTAAGTATAGGAAAGTCCAGGCGAACGAACTGTCTTGCTAATTTTTAATATTCTGTTACGTTCTTAAATATCTTTCTAGTTTCTAGTTTCTTTTTGTTCGATGTTTTTTTTTTGTTGCGAATATTATTGATTTTAATTGTTTATTTAGCTAAGGTATAACGTAATAAAAGGTCAAGACAGTTTGCGTTCTATATTATTAAATAAATTATAAAATACTAACGGTTCTTTAATTTTTTCCGAAAATACTTTAAATTAAATAAAAGCTTAACTTGTAACCCTCATAATTGGGTAAATATGTATTGGACGCCTCGTATATAAATATTAAATTAGTATCCATTTGAAATGATAATCTTGCCTAGCTTGAATAGATACAGTTTGTTAGGTTCTACGGCGGGCGGCGGTGTTGACCCGAGTTTATTCCTGTTTTCTGGCTTTATTAAGATTTATTGGAATTAGTATCACTGGCTATGGTAGGATTACCTTGTTCCAGGAGAGATGTATTACTTCCCTTGTAAATTAGTTTGTGGTTGAAACGTGTTAGGTGTTGACCATTGGTCAAAATAGAAAAAAGAAATGTGTACCAAACACGCCAGTTCTAAGTGAAACTTGTTAAAGTGTTTTCACTGGAAGTATTTTCTATGATTTAACAGAAAACAAAAGCGGTCATGGCATGTATTAGTTGGCTACAGAAATCGATATAAAAACGTGGCACTAGATGCATAGTAAGCGCAGTCTGCTCGTATCAGCGTGTGTGTGTCGCGGCGTTTCGATGAAAAAATCATACCATTAAAATCATGATCATATGATATTTATTTTTTTTTTTAATATTTCTTAACTTTATTTTTAATTTGGTTCGCTGCATGTATATGTTGAAATCTACAAATAAAAAAGCTTGTTGCTTAATAAAAACTTTACTACATCGAAAGCAAAAAGTCATATACGTAATGTGTTTTTTGGAAATTAAAATGAAATCTTAACGCATAAATGCATCTACTTTAAACAAAAAAGAATCAAGTTGATATACCAAGTACTTCTCGAGATATTACCTTGTATTTGTTAAAAAACGCTTAATTTGAAAATTGGCGATCTGAGCATTTGATAATTAATAAAAAAGGTTCAATATTGGTCATAAGTGCAGTAAATGGTCATTTTATAGCAAATAACGTACTTAATAAGAATATATCGGTATGTCTAGTTTACGAAGAAATGACGTTTCAAATGTCAATATTTAAATTGGAAATGATTGGTTTTTGATTGTGTAGAAAGAAATTATAAAACTCGAAAGTAATCCAATCTTTAACCAAATATTTATTTTTTACGACTATTTTAGAATATATGCATTCTGATACAATTTTTAATTGCGGAATAACTACATTCTTACACTTGTTATAAAATATATCATTTTAACACTTGTTCTGAGTAATAAAGGTTGCGTTTCTCGTCTATCAACTGTTTTTTGTTTTGTTGACAGTTACAAACAAAGCGTATTTTAGATAGGAAACCTAAATAAAAGAAATTTAAAGGTCTATCTGAATATGCAAAAATATACAGGGTGTACTATTAAAAATAAAAAATTGCTATCAGTTCCGGTTAAACCAGAAGTCCAGATCAACATCGTTTGACGTCGTAATATGCATTTTGATGTGTATATTATCAAAAAAAAATTGAAATTAATAATTTAAATCTGAGAAAATGGCCGGTTACATGCTATCGTGGTGACCTGGTACAAGCAAAGCACCACAATACACTCGTTTAGAGTTGTGTAGCTGTGATGGCACAGCTGAACATTGATCGCTTCAATTTGCATTTATTCCACTTAAATTTTGTTCCATAACTTTTGTTCTAATACTTCCGTTTCATTACTTCCGTTACATCAATTCTGTTTAATAGTATCGTGGTTACTCCTGCCGGCAAAGAAGTTTTACTTCAAATATGGTGGATTGCTGGAAACCAGCGCCTGCAAAAGTTTTAAACAACACTATCTTATGTTTTTTTGGTTCAAGTGAATTAGTTCAAATTAGATTATAACAAAATAATAACAGTTGTTAAATAGCATTATCATGAGCAATATAAATTATAGATAATGTTACACAGATAGATGCGTCGCTTCGCCTGTTAAAAACCATGCCGTTTGACGTAGCAAAGTTCAAAATTTCACTTAAAATAAATTTATTGAATTAATAATATAAAAACAATTTTTACAGCAATTTATACAGATTCATACAGTAAACTAATGTGTATAACATTAAAAACAGAATTGTAAATTATTTTAGAATAAGTACACATATGTTTTGCTCTATACGTAGCATGCAGTTGTTTTCTAAAAGAAATAACGAAACAGACATTTGGCACATTTAGTACTTATCTTAATAAACACCTGTCGTTGTTGTTACTTAATATTTACATATAGTTTTTACTTCTCGATACATTTTCACATAACATTAATAATAAAATTTAACATTAGATTTTTGTGTTTTAGTTTAAAACACTTCCAACCAGCTAAAGCACTTTCCACATAAATATAAATTCATTAAATCCAAGTCGGTACATATACTCCGCCACTATTTACAAGCGTTTTTAAATGTAAAACTGTTTAAACAAATTAATATACAAATAAATGGGGTGATATGATCAAACATTTTGGTATTAAGTACGTTCACACAAAAAAGCAACACCAAAAGTTTTAACAATTAGCGCATTCAACATATTCGAAAATCTATGCGATAAGCTAAACGTGAACGTACTAAAAGCAAACGGATGGATAAACGTACGTATATTTTATTGTGAAGAATATCGCCGGAATTATTACTTTTTGTCTATTTTATTGCACTTAACCTACCATCACACTAATATGCAAACAGGGACCTATGATCATCAAAGTTTAACATTGTAATTTAATACGCTGATTTGTTTATAGTTGCGTTACGAAGATGGAAGAACAACAGAGAAGATAATTAAAGAGATGGATCAAGAAATCTTAACGAAGTTTCCATCAGTGGCGTAGAGGAAGGATCGATTGGACCCAACTTGATGGAATTTTCAACAACTATTTTAAACCCCCCACATGGATATTTAGTATAGTAGAGAAGCCTTTACAGCTCCTCTCTGATTACTCCAGTCATTTGCATTTTACATCCTTGTCTGTTTATTAAATAAGTTATAGCAGTCCGCAGACGGATCGTATCGAGTCTTCGAAGGAAGTTTCAAAATTCTTTTTAATCAAAGCTGATTGTAACAAATGAGTAATTGTTTGTGCAAAAGATACAGCAAACTGCCACAAAAATTCTCCTGTGTATTGTGGCTAGTCAGAAGAGAGTATTTTACAATCAAGTTTGCAGTTATTACATTACATCGGGATCCAATCAAAATATGTCTTTTTATTATCAGTTTTGAACCTGTAATAAAAAATTCTAACACTAAAACTTTTTAAAAGAACCGTAGTTGGCGCAATTATGACCTTTTTCAGAAATGAACATTTGAAAAAAGTGTTACTGTTTAGAAAAATTGTTTTTTTTTCTTGTTTCTAAAAATATTAGACTATTTCTGGTTCAAATGCCTATAATTAAAAAATGATGTCACCAATGTCCAGATCAATTTAAAAATTATTAAATTATGTTTTTAGGCAGTGATTGTCAGCTGAATACATCAATCAAATTTTCCTTTAATTCTTTGATTTTTTCTCCAAATCTTACAAAACCTCTGCCCATCTTCAGACTCTTTTGTACTTTTGAACCAATGTAAACGTTTTCATTCCACAAACAAAAAATATTGTTTCCTTTTTTTGAAATTATTAAAAAGTCTCTGAGAATTCATCAGCAACTATGAAAATTATGATTTTGTTTTGTCCATCTAATTGCAGATACTTAAAAACTCTAATAAATCTTTGCTCTTCGATTTCAAACTACTTAACCATTTTTGTTTTCTTCCTGCCATTTCCGGCACAAATGGTAATTTACCATTATTTCAGAAATGAACTGTAAGAATTCTGTAAATACTTCCTCTGTGTTTCTATAGTTATGTCAGTCCTGTCATATTTTGCTGAACAACAATGAATCATGTAATAAATTACAATGCAGCAATCACATATCTACTTCAGGTAACTGAGTATGATTAAATTATAAATTAATCTAGAACCAATAATATAATTATTAACAAGATCGAATTATTTATGTTTTATAGATCTACGGCGTAATCGACATGAACGACATGAGAGCGTGATGGGAGGCAGCATTCATTTAAATATACTCTCAACCAAATTTTATAAGACTACACTTTGTTTATATACACTTAGTGAAAATTCAATTACAATTCCGAAGCTACGTTAAAAATTTGGCAAATTCAGTCAAAAATTTATCATAAAAACATTGCACCAAAAATTGGACAACATAGAGTAGCAAAAAGAAGATAAGGTGACACCAAGAAGATGCCTTCGGCTGATGACTTCAACGTTTTGTAAATCGAAGAGTTGCTGTATTCGCTTATTCCTGCCAAGTTTCTCGTTGCAACTCGAATTTCATAACTTGTATCACGGTTTAGATCGATTATGGTATAGGGTTCATCTGTAATAAAATAATCAATAATTAGTAGTTCGTTAGTCTTAACGTATTTGGATCCATTTTAATTTTTTTATTGCTTTGGTCCGTAGTTTTTTCTCAAAGTTTGTATAAACTATTTGGGCATCTTAAGGAAACTCGACTTTTTTTTTACAAAAATTGAATTATTTCGAAAACATTTGGGTTTGGCAGTTCACTTTTAAGCGTGACCTCAGATCATCTAACGCCAAACAGAGCGCAAGGCCCGCGAATAAATTTACATGCAATGTACTGTTGTATTAGTTGGTCTGGTATTTATTTCGTTGCAATATGTTTTGATTTTAAATAGATTTTACCGCAGCATTTAAGTTAATAATGTGTGAATTATTTATTTTATTAAATTATATGATATTTTAGCATTAAAATTAGTAATACCGGCGTCGACAATTCAGTTTTACGCGTGACCTTGAGTTGTGCGTAGAGAATCGAGCGAGTCCCTCGCTCTAAACTCAGTTTAAAAAGCACATTTATTTAGAGTAGATTTCAGTCCCCACTATACATGTTTCCTATAAAACACTTTTTTGGCACACTCTGTGCCCATAGTTATTTGCGCCCAGTCTTGGCTATATTCAGAAAACAATTACAAACGTTAATATCAATTCGAGTTGTAGTTTTCTGAATTTATCTAAGTACGCTAGCTGAACAAGGATCGCTCGATACATGTTTCTATTTTTATTTTCTCTTTCAATTAACAGGTTATTTACAAATTTTTAAACCAAGTAACATCAAAAAACACATGGATCATTATTTTAATGAATAAAAATTCCCGTGTGCATGCCGTTTTTTTTCTAGTTACGCCACTGGTTGAGCCATATAGTTTCTGTTTTATTTTTGTTTTTTTGGAAGACAAAAACTGGTAAAAGCAGAAGACGTGTCGAGAAATAAAAATAATTAATGCCAAAAAATAAGTATAATTCTTTAAATTAGTTTTTAAGAACATGCATAAAAAAGTCATGGCCAAACAAAGAAATTAAAAAGATTGAATGTTCCGCCTTAGCAGACAGTTGCTATCTGCAATCATTTAATTTTTCGACTTTTTATGGCCCTTAAAATCTCGCAAACTTTAATTGACTTTTTAGACAGACTTCATACAATTTCTTTGCAGTTGGAAGGTAATAAGCACGAAGTACTTTATTAAATTAATAATCTTCAATAATTCTTTTGAACGTAATTATCTTCAAAGGTTTTAACACATCAACCGCTTTTAATACTTTCTTATTGTTTCTCCTTTTTGCATTGCTCCGTTTTGTGCAGGACCGTATCACGACATTTCCCAAGGTTGAAATTTGTAATCTACGTTTATGCTTCTTTTCTGAAACCAACGTTTTTTAGAACCTTGTTCGCCCTTTAGCCAATTTGAGCGTAACATTGTATCTAGATAGAAGGAACTTACAGCTTTAGGTTAATTCCGAATATACTGTTGCCGGCAAACTACTAAAATTCACGCACTCGGTTCAAACTGAGCTAAGGCCGGAATTTTGGGCAGTAAGTACTTTTTTTAAATGAAAATAAGAAACCTTATAAAATTGTATACCAACCGGCTTCTCGTATGGGAAAATCAAATGTACCAGCACGTTCCCATTCGATATTATCATCAATCGCCTTAAATTGCACTCTGTATCCCGTAGGTTCCATACCAAGCGCAATTGTCTTATTTGTCATATCTGGGCCACGTATGTCCAATTCTAAAGAAAGTGCGTAAACGTTTTTCAGCTCAACAAAGTCCGGTGGCTCCGGTTGAACACCCTGCTGAAGAGTTATGAATTTTTCCAATTTTCCCAACTTGTTCCAAGCTTTACATTTGTAGTCTCCAAAAACCAAAGAATTGTTGATATGGAGCTGAAAAGGCATTAATTAAATTTATTACAAGATTTAGTTTTATTTGCATACCTGTAGAATGGATCTGTGTGGTTCATAAATAGTCCGGTCTTTCAGGATAAGTAGACGATTTTTACGATACCACTCGAATTTTGGTGCGGGATTTGCTTCTACCTCGCAAGTCAAATTGACATCGCCCCCAATGAAACCCCACGCTTGATCTACTTGCTTCCACAGATGAGGGTGACGTGGTACGGGCTTGTCTGAAAAATCGAACAACATTTTTTTTCTTTATCAGCTCCATCAGATACGGGTTATTTCACTACTGGGTTAAAATCCTGCTAATAATTCTTCTGGAATAACAGAACTACAGCTAATATCGAAAATTAGTGAAGCAGAATTGTATAGACGTAATGAGCCAAGTACGTTCATTATAATAGCTAACTAAAACTATTACAATAGTTATCTTAAAGTTAAATATGTAAATTGAACAATTAACCATTTAACCATTAGTAAGAAATTTAAAGTGCTTAAATTCCTTACACAAACAACTTTCGTTTATAGAGAGTACACGCATTAGAGGCGTTTGTAATCAGTTTAAGGATAAAACCCTTTGAATGTCTAAACTTAACAATTACGTCTTTGTTTGTCGACAAGATTACCAAAATAATTCAAAATCTCTGAGAGTAGTTGCGGAAATGTAGAAGTCCGTAATTAAATTTTAAGCAGTTACATTTAGTTAATCCACGTATGTTGCTAGTTTAGTCTGTCTGAAAGTTCTCTATAATTTCCAAAGCTGCAATTTACATAAATTTATTCAGTTTACTGTTCAAACTAGAACCCTGCACGGACCTAGTTGAAACCCTCGTTCCACTATTTAGCCTCGGGGTCGAGCTTTTTGCGGTATGATATGCGATTATTGGATTATGGAGCGTAGGTACACATTCGCCAATGTTAAACGTTTTTTAGCTGTGGTCCGGAAAATCTACGTGCATCCCTGTAAATTTATTATTAAACTGAATAAAACAGGACTTTGCATTTTTTATTCATTTTTATATCTGAACATTACGTATTTATCAGGTGATAGTTTGTTTGTTTATGCAAGATAACACTACAAATGCATTAATTCCTAAAATAATCAAACAATTTTATAGGAAGGAATGTCCTTGAAATACTTATATAGCATTAAAAATATTAATAAAAGAAAATCGCTAAGTAAAGCCGTTTACAAAAATTATAAGAGTTGCTCCACTGTTTTATTTTGAACTCTTTACTTGTAACTTAAAAATGAATTTTTGGCAACCTTTAGCTAGCGCTTTTAAAAGTTTGTTATAAACAACTTTCTTATGCTCATGAATTATTTTAGCAAATAAAATTATTAAGAAATTTTAAGCAGAGTTCACAATGTCAATGAAACTATGTTTTGATGTTTCTAATAAGGTATCTGCCTACTGCTTAGATGCTCTACTGATAATACTTCAAAAATTTATTATTAAAAAAAAGTGGAATGTCGAGAAAAACTAGCTGTAATAAGTTTTTTGATTAGTTATATTAGGAAAAATTACGTAAATGTTTTAAAGCGAGTTGTAAAGGCGATTTTAACGAAAAACTTGCTTTATATAACGAGTTGGAAGACAACAATAAAATAACAAAGAAAAAGTTATTTCAAAGACCGGATTTTAAGATGCACAAAAGCAAAAAATTTCTTTACAAATAAGTAAACAAAAACAAAGTTTTCTTTCGTAAAACTTTGTCGTTGTATTATTGAATTTACACGTTCTATTTTCATTAATTTGTGGTTGCTATTTAACATTTCAATTAAAAACAATATTTTTGCTGTTTCATAAAATTGATTCGTGAAGTACTTTTAAAACTCATGACCATTCATATTCTACGTTTATAAACCATGTCTTATTTTACTTTACTATTGCATAAACTCCAATTCCAGTTGACCAAATAAATAATAACTTATCGAAACATGCTACCTAAGGTCAAACAAATGGATGTGTTACCATTCTAAGCTCGTAGATAATTTGTTTACAATTTAAGATATGCGCTAACTATACATTTAAAGAAATTGTGTCAAAACTTATTAGTATTGATTGCCTCATAATTTAAATACTGACTCAATATTAGACTAGAAATCCGGACTATAGTTATAATAGAAGTTTTACCAACAAAATATAGTTATAACAAGTAAAAAGAAAGATTACAGTATGGAAGTAAAATAATACCTACACGTTCTAGAGTATTTGAGCTATGTTAAAAGTGTGGTTTCTGTAGACAATATGTAAGCATTTTTATGCTGCGTATAAGTCCGCATTCAAAATTATGCCATTAAGATCGCTCTCTGATTTCTATTAAAACAATTTCTAAATAGCGCCAGCTACGTTATTTCTATTATAAAACAAGTTACCCGTATTAGTCTTCTTGCTTAGTTGCTTCCTCCAACCGGCTCGAAGGACCATGAACAAATTACCGTGTGAGTATTACTCTCACCGAGTTGCTTTCTCCACCGGGATCGAAGGACCATAAACAATAATTAAGACTGATTGGTTGCTGAAGCCGTGGAGAGACATTCATGGGCTGCTCTTTTTTTATTGTCGTTATTTTTGACATCTTATTGTTGGTATATTGGTTTAGTTTGTTTAATTCTATTAGAGGTTAAAATATCTGCATCTGTATAATCGATCACTAACCGTTTGTATATAATTTGATATTTTCTCGTATGTACATGTAAGTAATACACAAGTCAGCTTGATTTTTGGCTGGAAAATAGCTTACTTGAACTTGAATTATTTTTATTTGTGAATATTGTAAATGAATTTGTTTACTCAACTAAGATTACCGTGCTATTACTGCCGGCACAGAACATATAATAAACTGCCGGTTCCGATCTTAAAGTGGTACTACAAAGGTAAATGGACAAAATCCTAATCTTCTTACAAAGACTAAAAGAGTGAAAACCAGTTGCTATGTAATAAAAATTTTTGATGTTTTTATAGAATTTACTTTTCTCGGGTTTTAGAGCTTTTCAAACGGTTTACAATATATCATTCTTAATTGTTAAAAGAATTGTGTTTTCATTTACCTTTCAGATAATCTAAGCTGCCTTGATGAATGTTATGGTTTACTCCTTTTTAAGAAACCTGCGTTTTCCTCGAATATTTTCTAATGCAAGCTTTTGTTTTATATTTTTGAAAAAAGGAGAAAAAATCTATTGATTTCCAACAGCAAAAGTATATAGTGCCCTTTAAAAATTAAAAATTGTGCAATTTCCGTTTGAACCGGAAGCGATATAAAAATATTATTTGTGTTCACAGAAAGCACCAACTTCATTGCACAAGTTATATTTACATTTTTTTTATATCTGTACAAATACGAAAGCTATTCTTTGTCAGGGGTCATCGTGAAACTATCAAAATCAATATGCAAACTGTAACTCGGTATGGAACAAAGCAGCCTGTTATGCTTCATAATTTTCATTACATTATTTTATTTATGTTTGTATGAATAGACAAATGGCATTAGTTTAATTTTAAATAATAACCGTATTACAAATAACAGGTAAATTGGAATGCTCGTTGTATTGTTAGATAAACATATCTAATTAGTAACTAAATATCAAATCAGATATTACGTCAAAAATGTCATCTGCTAAAAGTTTGGTATTAAAACAGTTCGGATCCCATATCGTTTGTAATCAAAACCGTGTTTCAAGTCGCGTTAAGTTGATACGGATCGGATCAAATATAAAATCAGATCAGGTTGATTATTATTGTATACATCGGATTCTAAAACTCTAGATTAGATTCGATAAATAAATATAAAAAAATATTGCGTTTTTACTATGGACTACTACTGTCCCTAACTGTGTCACCATAACCAGTCGCAAACTCGACAAAGTTTTTCACCACAACACAAGCAATGTCGAAACTTTTGAAAATATTTTCACTTTAGCAGTTTTTATTGGCAAAAAAATTATTTTGCATAGTAACATTGTGTTTTGCTAGGGTCACCAAAATTAATCGCGATCCGTCAACTAGTTTTTGAATAAATAGGCTTTAACGCCGAAAATATACAAACACCGTAGCGGCAGCCATTTTAAAGCCAGAGTGCTCGGAAAAAACTTTAGGTTTGCTTGACGCTCGGTATCATATTCTGTTCTTACAATTATGACATCCGGTTTGTGAAAGTAAACCTGTCTAAACTTCCGTTTCCGATTCCGGTTTGTTGTACCTAGGTATACCAAATTTCATTAAAATCGGTCTAATAGTTACTGAGATTTCGCGATACTCACACGTGTACATACAGACTGTCATTTTCTTAATCCACTGTTTTGTGTTCTTGGAAGGTCAAACCATGTCTTTCCGTCAAAATGTTATATTCGAAAATTTTCTTGATCACAATACATTTATACTCGGTGGGGCAATAGTGCGTGGGAATTTGATAGCTCGTACACCGTAACAGATTAAAAAAATTTTCTAATGCAGATGTAAACTGTGGGTTAATGCGCATACATAGAAATTATTTCAAATATACAGGGTGTTACAAAAAAGTGTGGCACGCTTAAGGTAATTTTTTTTAAATGGAATGCCCTGATTATGTTTGCGTATTTAACACTTCTCTTGGGATGTTTATTCATATCTAAAATATTAGCCCCATCTAATGTCCGATTTAGAAGTAATAATATTTTTTTTCAAAAAAATTGATGTTTACATTTCTCCACTTAACAATTTACCACTTCCGCGGGCGCAGCTTTGAAGACGAAATTAAGTAAGGACCTTATTATAGGAGGTTCTAGGGTGCTGTTGTTTAAATATCGTAGAGCCACCATGTACAGGGTGTTCAAAATTAATTTTCAAATTTTGAGAACTTCAAAGTTATTCTTCTCAACTTTTTCAAATGGAACACCCTGTGTATTTTTTAACGATGTTATGTAGAATTAATTAACGAACATTTTTTGTATGTATATCCTTATTGCTATTTGTAACCACTTTTGATTTATTGAGCAAAACGTACAAAATTCAACAAATTTATTAAAAAATTAAGGTTTTTTCAAATAAAACAAAAGAAAAAAATTTGTGTTCGACGAAACAATAAAGCATCTATTCGCTAGCAATTGTTTTGCACAAACGTCAAACGTACACTTCTCGCATCAGTACCACCATCAGTTTTTATTTGCAGTATTTGAGTTTTCCAAAATGAATTTTAATATAGAACTTGTAGACATGATTTTTGTTTTGGGCGAGACAGAAAGAAATTGTTTGCTTGCCAATAGAATTTACCACCGACGCGACGGTATCCTGACAAAGACTCCCTAAAATTGATAGCTTTCAAAACCTGCTTGATAGATTTGTGGAAACCGGCAATGTACAATATGAAAAACGTCAACGAATTAAAAATGTTGTGAACGAAGAAAATTAGTTATCTGTTGTGCTTGCAACGATTGAGGATCCCCATATTAGTCAGAGAGAAGTTAGCTCATTAGTAGGAATCAATAGACGTTCTGTTGGTGGAATCTTAAAAAAATAAGTTTCATGTTTGTAATTGGGCCAGAGGTAAAATGCAAGAAGATGCTACTTTCTTCAACAATGTTTTGTTCACTGATGAGGCAACTATTCATAAAAATGGATTTGTTAACAGGCACAATTTCCATTATTATGCTACGGAAAATCCTCACTTTTTCAGGCAACTTGATAACCAGCACAGATGGTTCATAAACGTTTGGGGGGAATTATTGGAGAACATGTAATAGGGCCACATTTTTTGATGGTACATTAACTGGAGCTATTTATCTTCATTTTTTGGAGAACTATCTGCCACAATTATTAGTGAATCTTCCTCAAAAGATCCGAAATAGGATGTGGCTTCAGCAAGACGGTGCTCCACCACATTATTTAAATGCAGTAAGAGACCACCTAAATAATACCTACCCACATCAATGGACTGGAAGGAATGGACCCACTAAATGGCCTGCTAGATCTCCCGATCTTACAAAAATGGATTTCTTTTTATAGCGATACGTGAAAGAAATTGTTTATCAGATACACCAACAACAATCCAAAATATGAAGGATAGGACAATACATGCTTTTAGAAGTATCACACCGGCAATTTTAAGAAAAGTAGAAACCTCATTTCAAAGGCGCATAGAAATGTGTGATAATCAAAATGGGCAACATGTGGAGCACTTAATATAATTTTTTCTTTTGTTTTATTTAAAAAACCTTAATTGTTTTTAATAAATATGTTGAAATTTGTACTTTTTGCTCAATAAATCAAAAGTGGTTACAAATAGCCATAAGATGTACATACAAAAAATGTTCGTTATTTAATTCTACATAACATCGTTAAAAAATATATACAGGGTGTCTATTTGAAAAAGTTGAGAAGAATAACTTTGAAGTTCTCAAAATTTGAAAATTAATTTTGAACACCCTGTACATGGTGGCTCTACGAAATTTAAACAAGAGCACCCTACAACCTCCTACAATAAGGTCCTTAATTAATTTCGTCTTCAAAGTTGCGGCCGCGGAAGTGGTGAATTGTTAAGTGGAGTAATGTAAAAATCAATTTTTTTGAAAAAAATAGTATTACTTCTAAATCGGACATTAGATGGCGCTAATATTTTAGATATGAGTAAACATCCCAAGAGAAGCGTTAAATATGCAAAAATATTCAAAGCATTCCATTTAAAAAAAATTATCTTAAGCGTGCCACACTTTTTTGTAACACCCCGTATATTTGAAAATAATTTCCATGTATGCGCATTTACCCACAGTTTACATCTGCATTAGAAAGATTTTTTTATCTGTTACGGTGTACGAGCTATCGAACTCCCACGCACTATTGCCCCACGCTGTATACTAGAAGTATGGCAAAAATACAAAAGCGTACGAATTCTGCTAGTTTTTACAAGAACATAAATGTTATGGCTACACGAGTTTCCAATATGTAAGTAAATACAGTGTGGAATGCATAGTTGTTTGTTTTGTAAAATGTCGGCGAAAGGACTTTTGTTGCGGTAATTCGCCTCCGTGGTTTTTAATAATAAAAGTGGCAAAAAATAGCAGCCTCAGTAATAAAATTTGTTTCTGTTATTGAAATAATAATATAAAATATTTTGTACGAGGTGCTTATGTCGACGCAATAAATTCACATTTCCGACCCGTTAAAAATAAAATAAACCATAAATAACCAAATCATACCAACAGAAGTGACAAAAAACGTAAATTGTAACTTAAAAAGATCAATTAACTACGCCAACATGCCTTATTGTGTTATACTGATAAATCTTTCTGAGATGTAACATTTAGGGAATTTGTTATGGTGAGACAGTTACGGATCTACTACAAATAATAAAATCAGAATTATCTACTAAAAATATGTTTACCTTATGTTAAGCTTAGCTGAAACATAACCAGTAATTACTATTCCAGAAAAGAAATGGAACTTCAAGGTTTCTATAAGAGCGATAATTCAATTTTAATTTTGATAAATGTGTAATATGGAACATTTATGTTTACTTATTATAAAACAAATTGGTTGTCTTAAACCAGCTATAAATTTACGAGTTTTCGATTAGTGTGCTGTTGCAGCTTGCAATGTGCTATCTTTGTATCGGTAATGTATTATTTACAGTACAATACTTAAATCCAATATTTATGTATCTCTTGTGGCGTTTTCTTAGTTTCGAATCCTCTTTAATATAAATTTTAACGCTGACTGAACACGACGACTCATCCGTGTCGGTCGTCGCCATCTTATTTTAATCTAGCGTAGCTGGAACAAACTTCAGGTGTGTGTGACAAGAGAGCTTTTAAATAAATAACGCGTTAAAACGCGACATCCCAAGAATAAACGCGCAGAGCCCAGACAATATGTGATCCTTCCTTTATCCCTGCTCTCGTTGCCTTTTATTGATGAAAAGTTAAAAGGATTTATTTCCCTTAATACCGAAAACGTTCACTTAATGAAAATCCTTTACAAGAAATGAAATGTGAGTGTTTCGAAGGCAACGTTGAAATTTTATTAGTTTTTAGCATTACTTGTTATTTTTGAAAAATATTGCGCATCTCGTAGTTGGCGTGTTTGTAATTGTTGACCCTTTATCATTCGTTCTGAAACTCGGAAACTGCTGGTATTACAAATTTGTTGTTTTCAGGTGTAACGAGCGATGTTATCCAGTAATGCTTTTACTCTAGTTTCGTTCCGTTAGAATTGCTAATAAAAGTTGTTGCAAGATCTAGACAATTTCATAGCGAAATTGTTATGAGGCGTCGTTTTTGCCTCTGGGACTTGTGTTTCACTTCTTTTCTCAAGTACCGTTCAAGAGATTCGTGGCATTAATTTCGAATGCAATTGTATGGTACGCCATGCAGAATGTAAATGGCTAATTTTCGTTCGAAGAAGGAAAACTATGCAAACATGGAACTTTATACAAGAGCACAGGTGCACGTGAATTCCCCGTCAACTACATGTAACTTAACTACAACTGTGAAGAGCAAGAACAAAGGCGTCCCATATTTAGCGTTTAAATATAACCTGGAGTATATGTACAGTAGGAAGGTGGTTTCCTTGGGCAATTTAGATCTGAGAAGATAAAGCTAATGTATTGTAATTAAATGCAGGATTCCAGAAATGTAAAACAGGGAAAACTACACAACTAGAACGCTGTTTAATATTTGGAGTACTGACTGAAATAAATCCTTTAGACAATTTAAGCACGCTGTGATAGGAGGCCTTTTTAAGGTGAATGTATGAATATGGATGTAATAATATCCTCGGTAACTCGATCAAGGTAATTGGAAGGGTGAAAATTAAATTTATTCTAAGGCAATTAGCTTGAAAATCTGAGCTTAATATAGGGTAGGTAGGTATATGTAACGGATATAACTCCTGACTGCTATTAATAACTTAAAGCTATTATTTTTGATTAATTTTATTATTATAGCGATGGAATTTACATCATCTAAAGTATCCATGCCGGCACTTGCGTAGTACCTGCAATAAAGCTCTTAAAAATTAATAGCAAACTTCTGCAGAGTAAGGGATTCTACAAAATGAAACCTAAAATTAGAAATGCTGTCGTTGACAACGCTTTATCGTGCTACTTTATTATTTTAATATTTTTAATTGTCTAAAAACTTGTTTGTGATCGTGTTTTATGCGTTGGGAACTTTTTATTATTAAAGTAGTATAATGACTATGCAGTTTGAAACAAGACTAATGTAACATTTTTAAAATAGAATAAGTTGCACGAACACATTTCCACATACATTCGCAAATTCACTGTACAGAGAAGAACTAATAAAATTTTCTAGTGGGTTTTAATTCAGCAAGATAGGTGGCATGCAGTTTGTCATAAGCAAAAAAATAGAATAAACTGTTGTTATTTTTTATATTTTTTATGGAAACAAAAACATTTTTTGTAATTTGTTTTGGCAGAATTTTTATTAATTTAAACAACTGGTTGCACACCGAAAATTGAAAATTGAAACTTGAAAAATGCTTGGTTGACATTTTAAAATTAACGGTAGGTTATTAATAAATTCCAGCTTTACTTCGTTAAAGTTCATATTGATGTTAAATAATATACTGTATCCACTTACGTTAGGTAATATACACTTTAATTCGCTTATTTAAGTTGGATAATTAATGAACTCTATTATTTCACTCAGTGAAATAATGAGATCATGTGATCAAAGCGGGCATAGGCATCAAGAATTTGATTTTTAGAATTGATTTATGTGTCATAAAAATGTCAAAAATTCACAATATTAAATGCACTTTTGTATTTATTGGAACGGAAGTAGAAAAAATATTGTACGAACATGTAAGGAAAACGGGTTATTATTTCACACGTGTGATTACAACATTCGCCTAGCGGCTTGTGTTGCAACTTTTGCATTACTGAAATAATCACTATCATTTCCTTACTTGTTACCTAAATAGTTATTATTTAATATCCACGTTAGGTTTGATATTGCAATGCAATTTTCATACTAAATATTACACGTGCATGGAATTAATATTTGTAAATTTTTTGTCGTTTTTCACTCATGCGTTGTGTTGCTATTTGGAAATAAGAAACTCGTGTTTATTTCGATAGCAACAAAAGCGCACTTGTCAGTTCCTCAACATTTTCGGAAATAATTCTTGTTCTTGTGATATTAAATTGACTATTCAATTCATCTGTCAAAAATTGACCAATGAAAATCCACAATTTGGTGTTTCTTGACCAATAAAAGAAATGGGAGTGGATATAACTTCCTGGAGGGTATTTAAGTGACTATTTTTATTGAACAAATAAAATTTTTATTAAAAAACATTAAAAATTTGATTGAATAGTCCCTTGAATACCATTCTTAGTCAAAGTTACGTAGATTATTTTTGCGGTGGAATCACTCACGTCCCTTGCGCTTGGGATTAGGACTCGTGCTGGCGCACTCGTCCTAATCGTATCTAAGCGCAATTGTCATTCGTGACATATCACCGCAAAAATAGTCGACATAACTTTGACTACTCGTGGGATTATAAGTGATTATTTTATTCATGCAGCATTAGCCTGCCCAAATGAAAATTAGACCGATAATTTCGATCATTTTTCATGTATGTTGTTCACCTCGACAACGCTTAGTTAGGCCTTAGTTACTCCATGGTTACGCTAATAAACAACGATAAACAAAGTGCGCCATTGGTTTCATATTGTATTCGTAAAATACTTTTGTCAAATACCACTTAAGCTTTTATTTTTTTAGGTAATTGTAACCGACAAATTTAAAGTATTTATGATATTACTGTTGATTTTACATATTAGAACCAATCAGAATGCAGTATTAACCTACATACTCGTATTAACCTACATACCCGCGACAATTTGGTGTTAGTTTTTCATATAGTTTTCTTAAAAAATGTATACGCGTTTAGTTACGTAAATAAATGATCATATTATAGAGTGATAACTAAAATAATTTTTTCACATTTTTAATTAAATAAAAAACCTTTGTATTTATTGTTGCTTTCTATAATCATAAAATAATCTTGTTAAATACCATTCAAGCTTTGCAATTTTTTGGTTATTTAACTCAAACTTCCTTCCCCTATTGCTGTGTCATGTGTTCAGTGGCGTAATAAGAAATTGATGTTCCCGGGTGCGATGTTATGGCCCCCTTCTAATAATTATAAAAAATACGTAAACCATGATATTGTACATAATAGATATTTAAAATAATTCATATTTCAAACGGTCCGGGCAGCTGGCAAGGGCCATGTTGTACTATCAGATTTTTAATCGTAAAATACTTACTAAGTTTTGGCAAATGTTGTTTTTGTATAAATTATACGCATGAATTTGTAATATTGCTATATAATATGCAGTTAATACATTAAAAGATGAAAAATACACACACAAAAAATGGTTGCTTTTTGCCATACCCCTGTTTTTATTCTAAAGCACATTTTTTAAATTAATATAAAGCAATATGTAACAGCAATTTACTTTTTCCTCTTATTTTTCTGGCTTTGCCTTTTTTGCGGGACGGCATCATCAGTTTTACGTTTTCTACTTTTTTTTACCAACAACTCACAACTCACATGTACACCAAACACATCAAATTCAATACGACTAAGGATTAAAACTTTGAAATGACTAGAAGGACCTATCCTACATGGCAACAATAACAATAACAAGAAAATTCCGAGGTAATTAAAAAAAAATCATTTTCTCCTTGTGTAACTTAAAATTATAATTTTAATTTAACTCAATGGTTGTTTAACAAAATAAAATTATGCTAAAAGGTAACAGCCCCTCCCCCTTTAGGCCGGGGGCCTGGATGCATTGCCCTGTCCGCTAGTTACGACCCTGCGTGTGTCACATTTTTGTATACCTATATGACGTCAAAACATTTGATTTTTTATGCAATGGCGTCATATGTATACGAAAAATTTGACACAAGTCGAGAATAAGAGTCCTACACAGTAAGAGAATAGTGAAAATTTGACAGAAAAATCTTCGCGCTTCTCGCTCGGGATTTTCAGCTGTCAAACTGACATTCTATGTTACAATGCAACAACTTTTGGTACTACAGATAGACCATTAGTAACTGTAATTTTTTCTGTTTGCTTGATATGATTATTATTGTCAGTTGTCATTTGACGTTGGGAGTGCGTTCGTGTAATTTTGTTTTGTGTAGTTATTCGAATTTACGCATTTAAAAACAATTATTTTTAGGAGCTACATTTTTTAATGAGACCTTGGTTATTGTTAGTACTAAATCATCGCATTTTATAAATTTTACGTGAAGTTCTTAGATGCCATAAATTCCGTTAATTACATTTGCCGCTGCTGCACGCCTATGAATCAGAATTAATATGAAGTTAGACTGCCATGCTTACTTACCAACTACTCAGGCATACCAAGCAAAATTTAAAAAAATGATAATCATTTTTGCCCACTCTGTACAATCGGAAATTCCCAAGCTCTTATGGTATTACTACAAATCATTTATTATTAAATCAAAAAATAGCCACTTGCGTTTTTATTTTTCACTGCGTAAAAAATAAACAAATAAGGTAGGGTGTGATTTAAAATTGGTTGTATTCTTGTATTGGTTGGCGCCAATTATTTTTCCTAATAAATGACAACTGTTGCTACAACCTGTTAAGTGTTTTGTTATTGTGTTTCTTTAAATGACATCTTAAACAAACATAAACGCCAGCTGCTATCGGTAAAAAAGAGCACTCTTTGCTCGGCAATCAGCAAACAAAATGTCATAATTTTTTACATTTCTGATTCCACAAGAAATGACGTTATCTTTGTTTTCTTTTAACAACAATAGATATTTTTTAAATGTTTTTCAAAGAAAATGTTTTGTAAGAACTGAGAGGAAACACTTTATTGTTTGTTTTGTAGAAACGGGTTTAAATACATCGTTTGAGAAAAAAAATTGTATAGTACATGAAAATACAAAGTTGGCGTCATTTCCGGTGAAACCCGAACTAGACACAATACTTTGACATTTTCATACGATAAATCGTACACCAACATTAGTTATCAATACAATACCAAAACAATTAAACATATACTGAGATTTCTTACGATAAATAATGTATGCAGAATAGTAAAAAAATAGATTTTCTTATCCTTACTGAAAGCAATGCAAACGTTAAGAAAATCAGAAGTAGATAGAACAACAAAGGGGCGATTTTTACTGCTCCTTGTTTTCCCACTTCCTCCTAGACTGTTGAGCTTTACATCTGACATGGGTAAACAGTCACACTGAAGGCTCAGCTAATTTTAACAAATCTCTTCACCAGAAAATCGATTTTGACGAACTTGTTCTCGAAACATAAATAAAACAAACGGTTTGCAAATCATTTATGTTTTAATAAAGTTAAAAAAAAATAAAAAACACATTGAAACTGAGGAATTAAAAGTATTGCTTGTTTTTTTTTCTTTAGTTCATCTTTAACTAAATATAATATATAATAAAAATTGGTTCGTTTTTCTAATAATGTTTTAGTGCTAGTGAAAATATAGCTTTTTGACACAATTGGTTTTGTGTATTTATGTGGAAAAGCCTAAATAAATTTTTCATGGCTCAACTATTTACAAAATACAACATTAATGTTGCTCGACATTTTCAGGTGGCAGGTAAATTCTGGGTACGTGGATAAGTAATTTATATAAAGTTGCCATTACGGAAAGCTAACATGGCTCATAACGTTCAACTCTTATGGTAATGAGTGTGTAATTCTTCCCTGTTATAGGTTTAATTTATCTACTTTTCGTGTAAGCATAGAATCTTCAGGCCGCAAGTTGATGAATGACATCACACGCAGCTGCCCCTACTTGTAATTCATCACTTACACGCTTGTAATTACGGATCTTACAATCGAGCAATTAAAGCTCCTTCTAGAGTGTATTTGGAACTTAATTAATGCCTCTATGCATACAAGATGAATGCTTTAATTCATTTATCCACGTCTTTGCTTCACAATTAACTACTAGTTAGGCTTAAGACTTAATGTGACTTACGTTCAACTTTAAGCTTTATATTTTGATCCCTTATGTTCCCTGTGCTTAGCTGCATGGCTCTGCATGTGTAAGTTTTGCTGTCAGCTCTTGTAACGTTCCTTATCAGTAAGCCGTCTCCCATTTGCTCGTATTTCGGTGCTGGAAATGAACACGTTGACTTATATTAGTGTTTCATTAATCATTTTTGGTACGTCATTGTAATACTAATAATCTTATATAATGTAGTGTACGTCATGTCAGTGTAAATTTACGAGATTAGTGTCCCCCTTTAATTTTCATATCAGCCCGAAAATTCTTCTTGTGAGAAAAGGGCCCTCAACTCGCTCTATCAATTATGTAAATAATACTTTCTCTGGGTGCGTAGCCCCTTCGGAAATATGAAATCGCATTATCACAAAGCGTTCCGGTAACGCTCTTCTAACACTAATTACTAATTAGTATTTTCACGCCGGGAATGTTTTATTTCCTACTTCCAAGATAAATTTCGCGCTTATTATCGCGCCCTGCCCCGAGAATTTTCAGTTCAACATCGCGCAAACATGACCCGAAGAAAAGCTTTTAAGCCGTGAGCAAGGGTTGCAAAATCAACAGTACGCCCTTTTTGTATATTTAAAGAAGAAGAAATATATCTTTTTGTAAAATTTCAGAAGCGCTCAAAGCTTACGGTTTTCCTAAATTACTACCCCAAAATATGTTTAGACGAAACGGTTATAACGAAGTTAAACAGCTGTTTCACGGTTTCTTTGGTATACCCTATTTAATAAAGAGAAATAATTAAATTAATGAAATGTTTCATTTACTTGGATTTAATAACTAGTCAAAAAAAAAGCTTCATTGTAAAGTTGTACCTACAGATTTTCAGTCCTAACGTTTGAGATCTGAATACAGCACTAATCAAATTAAATAAAATTTTGAATTTAATGTCGAAACAATCACTATTTCGAGGTTAGTAGAACACATTAGTTATAATAAACAATAAATTTAAAACTTTATCTGCAAATTTTTAAATTTTAATATCGCAAATGAGGTGCAAAAGCTAAATCACTAAAGCTCAAATTTTTAAATTTTAATATTATAAACTTTGAAATTGGGTCAATATATACGAGGGTGGGCTGAAAAGTAATGTTAGCTCTTAAATAAATCCAGTTAATGTAGACAAAATAAAGGTGTATCTTTTGGTCGTTTGGTCTGCAATAGGTTTGCTATCACTTCAGTTTAAGTGAAACCCATGAGGTCCATCAATTTCACTTAGATAAGCTGTTCATTTGCTTGTTACTTCATCAATTGCTGTGCGCACGTCGAATAGCGTATGCTCGGCAAAATACTCTGCAAAATATTAAATAATCAAATTATAAAACAGATCAACTGCTACAGAAAATAATAAAATACAATAAACAATAATTGTATTTTAAATACTGCTTAGCCCTGCAAATATCCCATGCCATAACCTTAAATTTGTATTGATAAAACGTGTTTTCAAACTTTGTACCAACAACAGTTTGTTTTTCTTTGAAATAGATTCCCATAATATTTTAGCATCTAGTTAAATGGTTACTCAAAGTGTAAACTCAACATTTTGCTTTCCCACCACACTGAAGTGAAGTGAAGTAAAGTAACTGCACAGCCTTTATAGAGTCATTATAATTGCAATAAATTGAATGTAATTTTCTTTACTGAAGTGTACGTGACAAAACATCATTTGAAGTGATGCCGTTCAGTTGGTATAAGTGGCTTCAGTGAAAACTGGGTGAATAAATATTTTATAGTCGGATAAAAGATATTTTATTTTGTTTCGTCAGGTTTTCCATTTGTATCACACCTGACCTTTGACAAGCATCTATCGGAAGGCCTGTACAGTACACTTTAAAATGGGACAGTAAGAATATTCGGGATCTATACACACTGGCCACTGGACACAACGGCCACCTTGGACACAACGGCCGTATTGATTTAGTGGACACAACGACCACTTTGGAGACACGGGCCAACGTAACCTAGTGGACACAACGATCATCGATAGTAAACATCGTTGGTTGTTGCACCCACTACAGCGAAGGGACTGTTGTGTTCACCTAAAGGTGTGACCGTTGTGTCCTAGACTCCGATATTTGGTTCAATGCGTACTGTTATTTGATTTTTTGCTGCAATTTGTGTATAGTAACCAATGTGTTGATGTAAGTACAGTTAGACGTTGGGACATGGTTTGTCGTTCAAATCTGCATTTCCACATGATGCTTTTTTACACATCTTAGTTTAACGTCAAATCCTACTCACATCAATACATGAGTCACCATAAACAACTTCCATTGGTCGATGAGTTACACTCAAAATAAAGTAATAACAGACAGCACGCTGTTTAAACCGAATAGTTTTAGTGCCTCCATCTTAAGGAGCACTGTACAGGCTTTGCTACAATTAAGTGACCAAGGTCAAAAGTGGTAAAAAGGAAAACCCGACGAAACAAAATAGGTTTCATCCGAATTGGTCTGCATTAACTGAATTTATTTAAGACAAGTTATTATTTTGCAGATAACCTTTGTAGCCTACAAAGAAAAATTTGCAATTTGCAGTTGCACATTGAGGGCCATCTGGCGGTCTTTGATACTAGCTTAGCCAGTTCACACCCCAAATTAGTATGGATTGTTAAATTCTTTTGCCGTGCAATAGATCTTTTTGTGACATCTTACACCGATGAAAATGTAATTACGGTTTTACAAGTTTTACATTGCTACCATACTTTAAAAAATCTTTTAGAGTGACATAACGGCCTGAAGTTTTAGTTTCTTGAAGACTATTTTGGTATACATTATAATTATATGAAATTTTCCATAGTTTGTAGCCTAACCTTATATTTTATTTTCTTTTGTTGTTTTAAATTTTTATTTTCAGCATTTCTTTCAATTCTTAATATCTTTTCTATATTTTCGTATGTTGTGTCTTCGCAAAAGCATGCTATTCAACCGAGTTAAATCCGGATCTGATATCTAGCAAGCGGAACATTCCCATTAAAAAGCTACGCACAAATAGAAATTGATGATTCGTATAAATTGTTATTCAATTTGCTTTAGAAATTGCTTTTTTTTGTAATACATAATTCTTTTTGCTGTCTTGTTTGATGAAGACGAGCGAAATCAAAAAAAGATTTAACAAAGGGTTCTGCGACAGTTCTATTCATTTCACATAAAGAAAGCACGTTTTAAATTGACAAAAGAACACGGGAATAACAGTCAACTGCAAGAAAAATGTGACCAATATACAAAACTGTGTTCGAGCTCGTCTTTTATTGATTCTGGGATATTATATGAAGTGTTATCGGAAGCTCTTGCGATATATTATGTATAAATGGAAGTGCAGTCTCAGGAAATGAAACGGGGTAAATTCTATTTCTTTAGAAAGCCACTAAATTAATAAATTTCGATTCGGGCAAAGGTCTTGTTTTTCTTGAAAGTACCGTAACGTTCTTGTAGGGTTAGAATTAAGTATGTGCATACAAAACCCTTGGCAAATTAAGGCAAGAACCCCGCAGCGTTGTTAGATCGTGGAAAACATAATTATATGGGTTCTTGTTAGCTTCATTTACTATTATTTGATTCCGAACCGGCATTGCTATACAACAATTTGATTTTATGTTGGTCACGTCTGCTTGCATTATTAAAAATCGATAGAATGGTATTACAACAATGCCTACAGGAGCGTTTAGCAGGATGTTCCCCTTTGGACTACGACGCATAAAAACGTGACACTTTTTACAATTTTTTAACATCCCAGTTTTATTGGTTGTTGTGTTGTTCCTGCTGAAACCAGCGTAATTCCGGAATTAAGTAACCCTGGAAAGTTTAACTGCTCCGTGTGCATACCGACGCTTCTCGATTTGGTGTACTAAACGTGACCCTTTAATTAAATATTACTACGATCTAAAGCATTTACGTTGCAATTCCTTTCCCTCGCTGGTCCAAATTAGGACGGACTTGTCGCCTCCTTTTACCTCGCATCTTAACGTCACGTTCGTATTTTCTCTTCCAACTTGCTCGGGCGGAGTATCCATAAACGTCAATGGAACTGAAAGGAAAATTAAGAGAAACTCAATAAGATGTATTAAACATAAAATTATCCATTCGGTAATAAATTCGTACACCACAAAACATAAAATTTATAAAATTGCACAAATAAAAATTTAATGCTTTATTATCGCCAAGTATGGTATATTTTCTACAGCTTTGCTCTTAAAAATTCAACCGCTGTCTTTGAGACCGATACCTACTAACAATGTTGCCACAAATAACATTAGTTTTAGACCGCTGCAGTAACAAGCTGTGTTGCATAAACTCCGTAATCTGTTCGTTCACTTTGGTTATTCTGTTTCACTTTGTTCTAATTGCCAAGCCAAAGGAATTTTCGCAGAATTGGGCTACACGTGCACACACGTCTCACTCTTAATTTGACTTAGTGTGTACAGCCACCCGCTTTTGCTTGAATTCCGACAGTTTCTGGTATGCACTCTGCAAGATATGCACTCCAGTCTCCAGATGCATGTTATTTCAAAGTTTGGCGTACTTTGAGACCGCGTAATTTCAACAAACATCAACGTTGGCTGACTGAAGTTACTGCAAGCTCCGTTAGTTTTGCACATGGATTAGGGAAGGTACTTACAGCTGAATAATAAGAAGAAGTTAAACTGAAGCTTTAGGAAAAGCAACCTCCTTTCAGAATAAAAGGAAAACACATTTTTGTTTAGAAGTTGAAAAGTGAAAGACACAACGTTAACATTTACGAAAAGAGACCCTACATAAAAAACTATATACGAAATGAGAAAAATAAAAAGGACGTGGAAGCTAAAAATATTATGTAAATTAAAAAAAAAACATAGAAAGAGAAGCAAAATTGTGTTGACATACAAGTAAAGATATATTCTAAGTCTTGCAGGAAAGTGGAATCTATGGAAGAAGAAAAAAAAGAAGAGGAGTTCATGAAAAAGATGAAAAAGAGAGCGCACGAAAGAGCGAGAGAAAGGAGAGTGGGGGGAAGAATGAGGGGAGGGATAGTTGGGGGAACAATATTTATAAAGAAGAAAAGCAGATAAGAATAAAAAAAAGAGAAACAGAATCTAAAAGAAAAAATTTATAATTTAGTAGAAATCTCAGCTCAGTAGGAAGGAAAAGTGAAGAAAAAGGAGAATAAACAGAAAACATTTGAAATTTTCATAATACATACTAACAAAACGGAAGACAACATTAGTTGGAAGGAAAAAACCTTGAAACTAATAAGGTAAAATCTGAACCACAATACGTAGAAATAATACGAAGTAAGAAATAAAAATAAACTACATGGAACGTCGTTTCACTTTTTAATAAACATTTATTAACGACCAAAAGGATTTTGACGCCAGGTGATAAAAGTGACGTCAATAATTGTTTTTTGGTGTTCTAACGACACTTTTTGACTTCAAAAATAATTAGTTTCGTCGATAACTTATTTTCTGACAACAAAAAATTTATTTGACGTCAGTAATCGATTTTTTTACGTCAAATAATTATATTCAGAAGTCTAAAAGTTAATTACCTCGCCAAAATCATGTTTTGTGATATCAAAAACTGATTTTGTACTGGCAAAAAAACGAATTCCTTGTTGTAAAAATTAGAAAAGAACGGTTTCATTATTAATAAATAAAACGGATTGTATAAACCGAATTTTTTCGACTTTACTAAATAATATACTAAAAATCATTGTTTAAGTCTGAAAATCGCTGACACAATATAGAATTAAATAATAAATTTACATAAATGATGATTATAGACACCACTAAACGATGTTTTTACGTCAATAATTTATTTTTATACGTCAAAAATTCAGTCTTTTACGTAACATTAATTTTTGACGTTGAAAAAATTATTCATTTGTTCTGAAAATGCTGCCATCTAACGTCACAGCTAACGTAGTAGCAAAGAGTGCGCTATATGCTAGGTTTATACAAGGTTTATCACAAAAAATGTTTATACGTCCTATCCCAAGAACTATTTAATGATGTAATGTTATGATTCCCTATTCGCCCTAGTGTATATGCCAGATCCCAGAATATTAAGAATTATTATTCAGTGAGGTTTGACAGGTCGTTACAAATATACGTGCACCTTCTTTTGAAAGAAAGCGTCACGTTAGGTGGCAGCATTTTCCGACTTCAAAAATTATTTATTGTCGTTAGAAACCATTTGTTGACATCAAAAATTCATTAATTAACGTCTGAAAATAATTTATAGTTTATGAATAATTTTTTCGTACTTTTATTATTTTTCTTAAACTGCCTTTCAGACGTCAAAAAAATAATCGAAAAATACATTTCTGACGTCAAAACTTTATTTACAGGATTTAGTAGATATAACCTATATTATACAAAATTTAATAATTATTGGGGCCAAAAGTTTAGTTTTTCAAATCAAAATACATCTGAAATTTAATATGTGACGTCTAAAATTCAATTTTTGACGTCAGCAATTATTTGGCGACTTGGAGAATATTTTGTTTTATATAATAGAGAATAGTAGTACATAGAACTAAAAGTAAAAAGAAGGAAGATAAAGGAAACCTAGGAAATGACGAGTTGTCAGAGAAAATTAAAAGCAACTTAAAACATATTCTAAAACATTTTAACACTTTTAAGCAATAAGCTCCTTATCAAAGTTATTTTATATAGGTATTATGTTAAGCTAAATCACATAACATTAATAAGCATCTATTTTTCCAAAAATATACAAACCTTTACTAAAAATTAATAACTGAGATTAGCAAATATCAAACTATAAATCATAATTTTCTCATAAAATTCAAACCTTCGACTGTAAGATGAAACTGAGCAATTTCTTGGGCCGCCCGGCAGGTATAAGTGCCTCTGTCATCTTTGGTAATTGACATGAAAACGAGCGACGTGCCGTAGGAGCTGACCTCCACTCCGGGGTGGGTTTTCGTTCCAAGAGGTCCTTTGGGTCCGCTCCAGGACACTGAACGACCGGCATCGTCCCTGCACGTCACCATGAAATTAGCGCCCAGCTCTTTTGTGGCTTTGTGATGGGATAACTGTATTGCTCCCGACGCGAAATCTGAAAATGATAGCGTAGTGTGTTAGTTAGTGCCTTTGATTCTAGACATTACTTTGATGTTATTATACAGAATGTTGTTGGTATTATAAAGAAGGGAAATGGGATACATAAATCTAACATTTCAGTAGTATCAGCTGCAGTGGGCAGAATAAAGTAAAAGGTATGTAACACGTTCTGAATTATTTAAAAAGTGGTAGCAGGATCTGATCCGTAGAGACCATGAAATACATACGTCCCCATTTTCACGTTAAAATATCTTTAACTAACTGCATAGTGCACTTTTATTATTTTAAACCACAAAGGAATTTTTAAATATTCTAATGTATACAGTGGCATACGGATATTGTAGAATAGGTATTAACATATTCCCAGCATAGAAATGTTTTGTGATCGTCGAAATTGTATATGTTGACGGATATACACGTTTTAGACGTAGATCTGTAAGTGTGAAACCTAAAACAAATGCTTATTTGAAAATGTCTGTTTGTGGTGTGGCAGCATCAAACTCTGGATTCAACGCTGATTTTTATTTTAAATTGGTTCAACCGCAAACGTAAGTTAAACACAATTTTTTGGTATATATGGTTTTAATGCGGGATGATATAGATTTCTAATTATACCTTCTTTTTTTAAATAAAATTGTTTTTAACTCCTGCTAACTCGGATCTGAGAAAATACTGCTGTATTTACATTAACTTTATGAACGAATAATTTTATTTTCCGAACATTTATGTTTCTTTTTACCAAGTTACTTTTCCTGTAATTTATTTTGTGAGAAAGAGACAGTTTTAATTGCATTTATTTTTTTGCAATCATTGAAGTCTTATTAGCGGTAGGTTAAGGCTAGGTAATGAGTTAAAATTTGTCATAGCAAATGTTGACGAAACTGTAAGATCTCGTCAAGAAATTCAAAACATAAAAAGTAAAGATTGTTAAAGTATGAAAAAGTTCAAGCGTTTTTACCAACGGTTAGATGTACAATTATTACTGTTTTTGTCCATTTCTGTTACATTTTAGAAATTGTTCGTCGTGTTATCGGCATGAAAATGGAAAATGTTAACTGAAAAAGGATGTGCAATCTTAGCAACGAGTTTGGACAGTGAAAGAGCAAACTGAGAAAAGTTTAAACTCTAATTTACATAGAAATTAAAAAATAATGAAGTTTTTGATGAGTTTGTCATTATAATTATCATTTAACCTAGTTTAACACGTTATCATTAATATCCTGCGTTTCTTTCTCAACAAAAACAGATTCAAGGCGTTTTAGACTTTTAGTATTTAACTTATTTGCAATTAAATTTGTATGCGTGTTGTGGAAATACGCTGTCAAAGAAATAAGGAAAAATGAGCTTGTTAAATAACGTTGTAATAATACTGTACGCCATTGGAAAATCTACAACGCAATTTTAAAAACTAGATAGATCTTGCTACGACGTGACACGTTATTAAAATTTAAAAAGTTTTGTATTCTTATCGCTATTGGTTTTTGCGAAAGCGTCTAATAACGATAATCAAGTGGAGCAGCTGCTTTATATCAGTTTGTAATTTTTTCTTTTTTTGTTGTTGTTTCACTTCTTTGAAACAAACTTTGTACATAATACTTGTCACAAAAAATTGTAGGTTTTTCTCTATTACACACACACTTCAATCTTTTGCTTTTGTCAATAAACGCAGCTGCTTAATCGCAGTAGTTTTTCGTGCTTTTAATCCTACTATGTAGTTATTGGATATTATGCGCAGATTTATTAAACACGTATACATACCGAAATAACTGACTAGTACAAAGCGAAAGCGTAACTGTTTGTACAGGCCAGGATTAAGTAATTTTGGAATATGAGCTTAACAACCGCTTTTCAACAAGAAAAGGAAAGAACGAAATAACGCAAAATTCACAATTTTAACAACAATATTTTTTAAAAGACATCACTGGTTAGAGTAATGGATACCTGACTTTACTCATAGGTATTTGATTTTTTATCTAACACATTTTTAGGAATCCATTTTCTAATTAATAATTTCTTTTTCATTTTAGTTGTTGCGAAAATCCATTAATAACTGCAGTCTACCTACCTGCTGTATTGAGTACTGAATAGAAATTTTGGACGGAGCTTCTGTGTTTACCCGAAAATTAAAGTTGTAGGTGAATAGCAAACCCATTAACACGAACTGCTATTCCATCAATATCCAATTTACTTGTATAGCGAGCAAACTAAGATGAAATAAATGGGTACGTTCAGAGTTTGAAGATTAGGTACTCTAAAGTTTAATGATAAACGAGACAGAATTGTTATTGTGACAGACTGTATTAACTCTTGCGGAGATTTATTGTTGGTTTAACCTATACAGTGGCAATAATGTAAATTTGCCGCATAAAAAGACTTCATCCGTTTTTAGGACTTCAGGTGCTCCGCTTTGGGTTTTCAGCACAACCCTCTGATGGTGCGAGAAATGGAAAACTCTGTGTAATGAAACGCACCTTAGGGGTCATGTTTCAAGATATGTTCATCAATTTTTATTAAGATGCTTCCTGTTTGCTGTACTCCATAAAAACGTACGGTTTACGGGTGAGGCGCGGTTATGTGTCCCCGTTTACATGTTTATTTTATCCCGCAGAGTTCCCAGCAAATTTCAAATCGAATGTATTACGCAACTTCGAAGATTACTGAAACATTGCTTGGCTACTTTACTTTTGCATTTTAATATTTCAATCTGCTTTAGAAAAGGCTCGAAGCAATCTTAGTGAAAAATTAAATTAGGCCAAAGTTCACGTAGCACGTTTGGTTCGTGATTTAATAATTTCATCAAACTTCTAGCTATCGTACCTAGCAGGTAGCCCGTGCAATTCCAAATCGAACCAAGTTTAGATACTGGGGGCCTTATAGTTAAGCATTCACAATGCTTGATTTAGGCTAATTTGGAAACTATTGGGCAAAGAAACAGGAAAAGCTTCCCGGGTTCGTACATGTCCCATTAAGAAGGACATTTAAGAAAAGATTAAAATATTGGCATGACTGTGCGTTGCTATACAACTGCGACTTTTGTTTTGTGCAAAATTTTGTCGTTTACGCAACAACATTGCACAAACCATGCTGTTTGGCAGGAAGTGTTAGTTAATTTTTCAAAATCCATCAGAACGATAACAAAAAACACCTAAAGCCAACCATCCCCGCAAGCTTCTTTTCAAATCCGGATCGCGTGCAAAGCTTATGGTCCGAAATCCTGAGCGTCCCAGCCCCACAAGCACTTCCCAGAGCAGCAGCGGCTGCACCAAGTCTCGACAAAGCCTCCCCCTAGCCCCACGAACTTCTTCTCGCACAAATCCGCTCCTTGCAAGTACCATCATAGGATTCAGCTCTAGCCCTTTGTTCTTTACATTAATAAATTTTAAATAAATAAAATTTATTGTGGTAGGGAGAACTCGTATGTTGCCGAGTAAGCTCAAACAATATAAAACTTTAATAAAACATAGAATTTAGTACACCACTTTGAAACCCATTACATTACCCTTCTTTAACTGTACTCCGTATAGCAAAAAAGGTAAAAAAAATGAGTCGAATTACAAAAAATAATTTGGTTTTTTGGTCTAGATCCAAAAATAAATCAAAATTCATTGAAAAGTTGCCTTAGAAAAAAATCTAAAAGAACTGCTTTTGGAAAAATCTAATAAATATGTTTCTTGTGCAAAAGCTTCATCAATAGATCATGCATGAAGCGTAAAGCTGCCTTAGAGAAGAGATAAATAGTCCAAAGTAGACGTTGACCTACTAAGCTGGGGGTTTCCGCTTCAATACTGGCTTCAATCAGAAAATTTTCTAGTTTAAATGTTGTGAGAATAAATTGTTCAAACTGTTGAATTTTTTCGAGTAAAGTATTCATGAAACAATTAAGCAAATCTTAGTGGAAAAGCTGCCTTAATGAAAATCCCTGCAATAAAACTGCCTAAAGTATTGAGCTGATAGAAATATTAATTTGAAGCTTACAAAAAAATAATTCGAACAAACAGCTGTATAGAACGTTTACAAATAAATCAGAACAGATCATACAAAGAAAAATCCTTGTTTCAAGAAAACTATCAACGGTAGAGCAGAGCCCTATTAAAAGACAATTTTTTTAACTAAAAAGAGAATATGGTCTTCTCACTTTTAGTTTAACGATTTCAAATTTGGTTAATTAATTATTGAAGAAAGTCAAATTTGATAAAATATACAACCCCTTTTATTTCGCAACGTTTATTCCGACAAATAATCCATTATTGCTTTGACACGCTTGTGTAATCTACATACGTCTGAACGTTGAACAAGTGTTTGGAAAATATAAAACATATAACACGAACAAGAAAATTGATTTAAAATTGATAAAGTAAAAAAATCAAATTATATTTCAGTACGTAATAATTAGGTTATTAAAAATTTCGTCCGTTCTGTTCATGATTTGATTAACGTGTATCAATTCAGTATTCATCGGTGGTCTTCCTGTTTGAATTGCTCGCCCCCAACAAATTCTGATGGCGTCGATAATATCCAATAATTTAATACTGGTCAATGTCTGGTTTAATTAAACCGTTGAAACGGTTTGCGTAGCTTCCAATAACTATTAACATTACAGCTCGTTGCTATAATATCGATACATAACGTTAGTGTCACGCCGATACCAAACGTACAAGCAATAATTCACGCCTCATGGGCAATAATCTAGCTGCAGCGGAATGGCCCAAATTAAAAATAAATATTTCAGCAAAGCGATAAATAACGAGCACAGGGCTATTTTTACATTTTCCGTTTGATTGGTCCCAAAAGAGGTTTGCGGCTTCAAAATTAGGGTATGTATCGGAACCGAGATCGATCTTATTAGGACCAGACGATAAGCTGAGCAGGCAAATTGTAAAATAGGTGGGTATTTATTCAAAAAGGATTCGATCGAAAACTCATTTTAGAGAAATTGGTAGTTCTCATGGTAAATTTAATCTGAAGAAATCTGAGAGAGCCTCGGGGAAAGCTATATTACATCGGAAATGTTTGCAGCAAGATCTAGAAATGCGTTATTAATGTAGCCTAAGCGTGGTTTTTATTGCCCCGTTATGCAAAACATCTCCTGCAAAAATATATCTCCTTCACCGAAACCTCGAGTAAAACTCGCCCGCGGATTTCAGTTTTATTAAAAAAGGGTTACGCTCAAATTAGTTTAAATCGAGGGAAATATAGGAATCTGAAATGGAAAAGTACAGCAGCCAGCTTTCGCACCTTTCAACCCGATCGCTTAAAACTTTAATTATATTTTACGACCGCTTGGGATTTTTACGCAATACAAAATTACAGAACTTCGACGTCAAAACCCTCGAGCATTATTAAGACTCTATTATAACCGTCATCCACAAAAGAACCCTTTCACTTATTGTTTTAAACATCTTTTTCACTTCTAAAAAGGTTAAGGTATTTAAAATTTAAATTGTACATTTCTCTCTTTACTTTGCTTTATTACAGGACTAACTGAGGTAAAAATCATTCTTTACTCGATTTAATTACATTTATGGTAGTACTTAAACCGATTAAATCTGCTAATCAAGCAGAACTAAAATTAATATCATAATGCGCCAACACAAAACATATTTCTACATTTGCAAATTCCAAAAGCTACGTAATTATATAAACAAAATAAAAATAGTTAACACTTCTGTTAAACTAGCGTAGCTCTACGTTTTCAATTTCCTCTGTATAACAAGATATCAACATTTACTTTACGTTTGTTATTTAAAAGCTCCCGTCTTTGGTGTAGCTCAAACAAATATGGCTGTTCTAAACTTTTTAAATTTTGAAATATTTAATTAAAGAAAGATTTGACATATTTAATAAGAAATATGCTAAATATATGGAAATAAATGTATGAAGTTGTGTTATGTAAAGGTAACAAACAAGTTAGGAAGTACGTCAAAATAAAACCATTAAAGATAAAAGTAGAATTATGTGGAAGTACTCAATTGCAGTAACTTAGAACTTTTTAGAAACTGGTGGAAATTTGTAAGAGTGCATAAAATGTACGGCGACGCACGTGTAAAGTGTAAATATACGTAGTTAAAAAATAAGAAATAGCAGTAAAACGAGAACGATCATTTTGTACGGGCTTGGAAGAACGAGGAAACTTGTAGAAATACAGAAAATTTCCTAAAAGGAAAAGGAAGAGATAGTGTAAGAAAATTAATTTACTTAAAGAAATTCTAAAAAACGGGCTTAGTTTCAGTAATAAATGTTAATTTCTTTAATGGGGTTAAATTCGTTGTAGTTTAAAATGCGAATTTCGAATTTAGTCGTTATTCGGATTATCTACTATACGTTAGGTTTACACTCAAACATTGTTATGAGAATCAGTTGGAGTTATGAAAAAAATCCGTTACCCGGACTTTACTGAAAATTTGGGTGTCCTAATTTGCCCAAAAATTTTGTTATCCAATTTTAACTGGGAAATCCATTTTCCGGGCGCGGTTTCTTTATTATCGCTAAGTAATTATCGATTTTCGTCATTAGAGGAATGAAAGTTATAAGAATTTTTCGTATTAGTCCACCTATAGACATCGCTAATTTTCGTTAGTTTTCAGCTGTTAAACCTAAAAAATTGTGAAACCATAATACCATAAATTAACTTGGAAACAGATTTTTTGTGCAGTTTTCGAATCTCTATCTTCAAAACTCCTATTATCCGAAAATCTTGATCAAGTTATTAAGCCTTAATTTTCACAATACAATTTTTGCATCGGCCAGCAACTAGTCTGACAACATTAGGTTTGTTGCTTGTAGAACATTGATCGGATATCTATATATAAAATCCAGATATCCAAAATTTTAATCTAGTTGCCAAGCCACAATTTTTTACGACAAACATAAAAAGCCGTTTCATTTTTAAATCTTTCTCTATAAACTCATTTCTATAAAAAAACATACAGTACTTACTTTAGTGTGCAGCGCCAATATGTCTGAAACAGCAGTTTGTTCATTTAGCTTTTATCCGTCTACAACACCTCAAATATGCCAATTGAATCCAGTTGCCAAGTTTTAATTTTTACAATAACAACCATCCACCAACGATTAATCAGAAAATGGGAACGAGACGATTGGCCGCGACCGCTACGTCAACGCCGTTTCGCCGCAGCCGCTTCGTCACAAGGTGCCGTTTCGCCGCGGATGTTTTGTCACCAATTGCAGTATCGCCGCAGACCTTTAACCGCATTTTTTTGCCGCAAAAATTCATATAACAAAAATCAATAATATTAAACATAATTTTTTATATCATTATTATTATTGCTAAAGCTCTGAATTTGTTTGACACATTCTGTAATCAAAATGTTTTCATTTCTGTTTCAATTCCATTAATTGTCGTTGATTTACTGTCACCTACTTTAATTTGCATAATTGAGTATTTTTATGCAATATTACTAATTGAATTGAAGAATATTTGTATCTTTAATTACTGGATAATTCTTTGCTAAATAAAAACAATAACTTTTATAAAATTTTACAGCACCTGCGCCTAATTGGTGGCGGTCAAACGTCCGTGGCGAACTGACGGTGGGGGAACGATCCCAGCGGCGAAAAAGTCGGCGAAACGTAGTAGACACTCTGCAACCACGGTTTGTGGCTTATACACTTTACGGATATCCGTCTACAAAACTCCGGATATCCGAAAACTTTGACACTTTATCTAGTCTGAATTTTTACATTATCAATTGTAGCATCACAAGATTTGTTGCTTGCAGTGCTCCAATGTCCGTCTACAAAAATCCAATATATGAAAATTCTATTTCCATCTAGTTTACTGTTCTATTCCGGAAAACAAAGTTATTTTTCACGTAAAACGCATTGTTTTCATGAGAAAACTAGTTCAAGTCACGTTATTCGAAAATAATCTTAAAATCTTGTCATTTGAAATATTCAAAAATAAACAAATACAGCCGTGATGCTCGCGTTAACGAGTGTTGAGCCAAACTTGAAGATTTTTAAACTAAGTTTTTTAAAAATATTTGAAAACAGAGAAGATTTGTTTCCTGAAATTTTAACACCCTGTATTGAAAACAAAGCGTTTGTTGGTTCACGTTTATATGAAACTTTTTGCTTATTCTTGGATGTTGTATCAGTTGGTAAATTTTGGGACACTTATTGTGGGACACCCTGTATATTATGGTTTTCTAATAATAAAGATTAATTTGTTATTACTGTTTTTGTAAAACATCGTTTGAAAGTAAGAATTAATTTTACTATTTTATTAAAATTATTATTGGAGAAAAGTAACTGTTTGTTGTTGTAATCTTTCTTAAACTTTAACTTTTGGAAAAGTAAGTCGTGGCCCAACTGACATATAGGCTATTTCACCGTCATTATGGCGTAGCCCAACTGATTACTGCCAATTTGCAGTGGGCTATTGTACGGGGTATCGCTTCAACGGCCGCCCCCCAAATGCCAAACCGAAAATTTCAAAACCGTAAAATTATCGAATAATTTTCTGTAACCTCTCGAGATATTTCGAAATATTTTCAAAATCGAATGGTTCGACTATTTTTATTCGAAATATCCCATCAATAATTTTTAGCTGTTTTTTTATTTTAAACATTAGCATATACAAAGACATTAATCCAAAAACAGGATGTTTTGCTTATATTATTTTGGCAATCCGGATATCCAAAAATTTTAATCTGGGCTACCCAGTCGTATTTTAGAATAACAAATTTATTATGTAGTAGCAAATAACCAATGCCATTTTTGGATACGTCTGCAAAACTTCAAATATCCGAAAATTTTTGTTTTCAGAGTTATTAAGTTACAATTAATTTTTTTCAAAATTTCGTTTAACAAATGTCAAAATAAGGTGAGACCTTTCTTATTTATTAAATTGGTAATAAACTTTGCGACATTCGTGCTGACCCGTTCTGTTTTTTGCTATATTATTTGCAGCGTGTAATGTCAAAAATTGATCGATGTGGTATCAATTATTACTTAATACGGTACGATTCAAATTAACTTTCATGGCCTTTTTTTAAATTTAAACCTTTAATCTAGTCTAGGCAGAAGCATTGTGAAATTTTAATGAAAGTAAATTACCAAACAATTCGTTCGCTTAATCGCTTTTATTTATCGCTTTATGTGTTATAATCGATTACAGTTCATAGATGTAAAAAAACCAACGTTTTTCAAATATCTCAATGACCGATGTTGAAATTTTTACTTTATGGAACAAATCGAAATATTTTCCTTTGCGAGTTAAGCATGGCGACTAAACTTTAGAATATTTCTGTAATGCTGCTTTATATTTGAAGCTCGTCTCTAAAAATTTTTGTGAAAAAAACAGCAAAGTAAATTCTCGTTACTTCCAAAGTTCTTTTTTGAAAATTCGACAACAGCGAAACCTCATTATAGCTTCTCCTCTTTGCTACGTGCTAAAACTTCAAGTCAGTCCTGTACTTTGGGAGATAATTTAATAAAGTTTGTTATGAAGTAAGAAGATACTTATAAGTGCGAAACAGTCATCACTACTCGTAGCATTTATAGCAGGTTTAATGTTAAAGTTTAGCGGTACATCACCCGTTTATAGCGCGCGCTACAGCTGCAAAGTAAACTGCGACTGCCAAAATATACGCATAGTAAGAAGAACATAATCATAAATGCGTTTTACCGTCTGTTGTTCCAACCTGCTAGCAGCTATTTCTCTGTGTCGTGTCGTTAAAACATGGTTCAAACCCCCGGAAAATTTGACGATTCTATACGGCAGAGACCATTCAGAATGAAAAATTATACCCGTTTTGTTGTATATTAGCTCAGAAAGTGTACAAATTGATGTAGTTGATTAATGTAGGTGGGCATCTGTTCAAAGGAAAACAATTTATCTAGTGTAAGAAAGGGTTCCATCCCTTTTCGTGTACTAAATGTTTGTTCGTCGCAGCCCCGGAAGTTTAATGATGTCCGGCCTCGTTGTAATTTAATATTTCGTGTTTCTATGGCAGCCCACTATCCAAATCAATCAATTCTCTAATTAAAGGGAACATCTTCAATGTTGCGTGCGTGCTCGCGTCAAATTATATTAAAGTTCATCCACAATAAGAATTTTTGACGTATTCCAAAATTAATATATTTATTAAAATGCAATAATTTCCTTAATGGGTAAATTAGTTTTGTACGCTAATAATATAATTATGCTATTAATATTTCAAATAGAACTTAATATAGTGCATCACAATTGCAAAATTTTGTAATTGGTTTGAAAAAATTTCCTAATCCTTGGCCTACTAGATCACCGGTCTCTTCATTCTACTTAATTTCTATTTCAGGGCTACTTTATAATAAATCATATAAATACTATCTTTGGTAGTTATTTTAAGTTAAATAAAATTGTACCTTGCTAAACTGTTCGTCTGCTGCTAGCTTTGATAGCGAATTCAATTCGAAAGCACTTCCCAAGAGAAAAACTATAGAATGTATAATTAAATCGAAGAGTGCAGCTTCAACTCATTTTTCAGAATTGTTCATCCACACCATTGAAGCATAAACCTATCAGCAAACGAATATGGGTTTAAAAAGTCATATTACTAAATTGATTTTAAACTGGGGTCACTGCCGGATTAAGCGTCCCTCTTTAATCCTCTATCACAAACGCAGCCCCGAATAACAAACTAATGCTTGTATAGACCTTGTTCGGGTTAAATTTCTGAACATTTTTCTCGATATAAATGATCAGGAATTAAATTGCATTGTTCTATTGCATTGTACATTGAAATAAAGCAAAGGTATAAAAAATATTTCCTTTTGTTTGACTCTTTGTTTCTGATAATAAATGTTCAAAAATTGCTTTAAAGCTAAATTATTGTATCGAAAAAGTATTAATCCACTTTGTGGCTGTTATTGACGTGTATAATATCATTGCTTTTATTGAATTTGTTTCACGTTTCAATGCATTTTTGCTGTCTGTAGGAAAAGTTATAAATTAGACCGCTTTTAATTAAATAAAATATCGGTTTGCTGACAGTATAACATGAAATTGCTTCATTAACTTTGTACGTCAAAAAGTTTATAATTAATTTTTTATACGAAAAAAAACTAATTATATTTTAGAATTATTTAGTATAACTCAGTTTGATCATTAAAAATAAAGATTATACTTAAGAATTCTGCTAGGTTAACAAAACGTATGTTATTATCGCCGATAGAAAAATAATTTTCTAATATTAGGTTTTTTTTCAAAAGATGATACAAAAAATGCAACGAGAAACTTTATCTGCAAAAAGAGAAAGATATTAAATAGAATAGAAAAACGTATCCGCTAATAATACTAAACTTGAAGTTAAAAAGATAAGCAAAGCACATAGGATTAGAATTTTCTATACTTTAAGAAAGCACAGAAGAACGAAAGCTTAAAAACAAATTTTTCGCACTCACAAGTTTCATGAACTAATATTAACGCGCTACGGCCTAGAGTCAGTATGTGATCACAATAATTAACACTGAGCTATTGCCCCAGCAGTCGGACTAATTTTTTTGTGAGAAAAAAATTGTTTTTTTCTAAGAACAACATTTTATTGCCGCAAAAGATTTGGTGGGGGCTAAATAACACCATACGCCGAAAAAAGCTCGAGAAGGAAGAATAACCTTAAGATATTTTGAATTTAAAAATTAAATTTAGAAGCTTATTCTACAGCCCTGATCAGCAAGCAATCTACGAAAACAGAAATGTTTTATCGTTCCCCGTTTATAAAATAATAGAGAGTAACTTTTCTAACTTCAAAAATTCACAGAGGCGTTACAAACGAACACTAAATAGTAGCTCATCCTTATGGAACACCGTTTGACTTTTTATTATAGTGTCAAAGCAATATTTTCAAGAGATTAACATTATCTAAACGACATTTTTAGTACCATAAATAAAATTACGCAAGTAATATCTTTTATTACTTAAAACTATTTTTTGCATAATTTTTATGATTTGAATGATAAATTCAATTATTTAACCATATAGTTACGCTTCTATGTCACCAGTATTTTTAAATAATAAAAAATATCGATTTATTAAATTTATTTCTCAAATTTTACTGAGATATGTTTTAAATATGTTAAAGTCGGGTGTGTTATGATTTTTTTTTAATACCGTTATGTTTTTTATCTGGTCAAACATGTTTTAATTATTTTAAGATATAGTTCAGATATGTTTAAACTATTTTAAAATTTTTGATCGAATATGCTTCAATTATTTTCAAAGTATCTGATGAGATATTTTCTATAATTTTAAAATATCTATTCCGATTAAATTTGTAACGAACGGTCTCGACATAATAACACGACTAAATCTTGCATCTGGGCTCAGTTTATTAATTGTTTTTCTGTTCTCCTGACATTTCTGTTGGTATTATTTAGATATTTATGGCTTACCGGTTCGGAAATGTGTATTTATCGCACTATTAAACAAATTCATAGCAGACGAATTTGGATATTCCTTGCCTTCCGCTTATTATTAAAACGTGTTTACTCTAAAACTGTTTACTGCAAAAATTATGTATGTTTTTTTAGGAACTCCACTTTTAGCATTCTTTAATACATCTTACATATTTATTGTTTGCCTTAACGGGTTTCTATATTTACGTTTACATAATAAATATAGTATGTATTAAATTTATTTATACATTAAATCTCTGACTTATATGATTAAGGACTAATTTAATTTTGGAATTATATTGCAAATGTCTAACAAGATTTCTTAGTGCGTATTAATTAGTTCCCAAAACCTCTCAAAATCTCCGGTAAGACACTTTCCTGGAAATGAATACAAGCTATAAGCTTAACTAAGTTTTTACTGTAGCTATGAAAAAATTTTCTTTTCGGGAGGTGCTTTCCTGAAGATTTACGTTTTTTTTTTAATGCGAGGTTGTATTTTCGTGCGTTTGTTTTGCTTTTTCTGAAGCTGGGCTTTTCTTCGTTTTTTTTTCACGGAGTTAAATTTCGGACACAACTCTTATTCGAACCGACTTAGTGGAGGAAACATTCGTAGCGGCAAGCGTAGGGTATGAAAGTTCAGAAAAACATAGATGACATAGCCCACGGATTCTGCGACTTTTGTATATTGTGTTGCATTTATAAGCTGTACAAAAATCGTTTAGTTACTTTATTAGAAAAGTAGCAGCATTTGGTGTATTTGCTCTGCTTTACTGACTTTTTTCACATCTTACAAAGAATGGCGACAAAATGATGAAATTCATCATAAATTGATAAACGAGTTGAAATTGTTTAATATTCATTGGATAAATCAATAAGTTTTAAAAACATCTTAAATGGTATTCTGTAGAAGAGTTTTAGTACAAAAGAAAACTGTGAAGTGAAAATATTTTCAAAATACAGTCAAAAAACTATTGCTAAAAAACTGGCTACACGATTTTTTTAAACATTGTAAGCTTATAGAACTAAAGATAGGCTACAATTTGTTTTGTTTTCCAGTCTAATAATTCCTCTGTGACATCTTCTATGAATTATTGGAGAACGCAAATTCATGCCCCTCTCTTAAATAAACGGGAGACGATGAAAAAATTTTGTTTAAGCTAAAATGCTGATGTGTATAAATAGAATAATACTAAATAACAATTTTTAATTGCAGCAATATTTAAGGGAGTTAACTTTCCTCTTTCCTCCCTACTTTGGGCGAACAAGTTTGTCAAAATCGATTTATATAGAATTAATGCAATCTCTATATAAAATTCATAAAATTACGACTTCGATCTACACCACCAACTTAAGGAGCTTATTCAAAACTAAAAAAAAGTTAATCCTAATAAGAGTAAATTGGCGCCCGATTCTTAGCAGTATTGATGGGAACGCGAAAATGGAATTACTTTATCAGATTTTATTATGCATTGAAATATTATTACTATTATGGCCACTTTATTTATCGCCTTTGATTATGTCTTCTTCTTTATAGTGCAGTTTGATGCTTTGGAGATTAATTGTTAATTGTCACTATCAGTTCGTTGCACAATAATACAATTTACACCACCACAATATTAAATATTATTATTTATAGTATATTGGTATTGATAGTGTGGCGCCAATTTACTTATATCTCCATAGACTACAATTTATCTAAACAGATGTTTTTATTTAAATAAAACATTTCTGGCCAGATATTTAAAAATAAATAACACACATCATATTCCAATGTTTTCAGGCTAAGTATCCGAATAATATTTTTCATTTATTAAAACATATGTGCGTGATATTTTAATTTAAGTTATTTAAAGCATAAATCTAAAAGATATTTCAAATTTAATAATCAAAACTGTCTGAATGATATTTTCCATAATTTAATTTTATCGATGAAATAGCAATAATTAATTAAAATAATAAAAATTGTATTTTGATTGCTTATGTTAAAGAAATATAACATTATCTTAAAGTTATTTTTTAAGTAATACTAAATACATGTAAGATACTTTTTATTTTTGAATTAAAAATATTATTAACATGATATTATTTGCTGCAATAAAGAGAAAATGCCGTTTAATAGTTTACAAAAACCAACAAAAATAATTCAAACGTCTTTTCAATTCACAATCTGCATGCTTCTAAAAATTGCACTACATAGTAATATTATGTTTGAAAACAATTTTCAGAAAATGTTTTTTAAATGCTTATTTTTTAGAAAGTTTTTGACGTAATAGCTCCTCCCTCCGCTCATTCCAGAGCTCATCATGCTCGGACAATCATTGCCTTTCGGCAGTTACAAAGACCGCACACAATAATACCCACTTACCCGTTTATAAAACATTCCTTCCCGGAGGTCTAGCGCATTTATTTTAGTTGAAACCTTGAAATGTAAAATTATTATAAAAAACTGATTATAAAGAAAACTATCAAAAGAAAACTGCTCAATAGAATTTTTGTTGTTGCCAAAGAATAAAGTTTGGTTTGTTAATGTAGAAAAGAAAGCACTTATGTGATTATTTTGAGCTCTAATTAAAAAACCATATTGATGCTAGAATCATGTTTCATTAAAAATGAAAAAGGATATTTTAGTAAGAGAGCATCTAAAGCTAATATATTCGTTTTTGCACTGAAAACCTCGCAAGTAAACATAAAATCCATTACACAGACAAAAAACGTGATAAAACAGAAAAGAAGGAAATTAGGGCAATGTGAAAGCAGATTCCCAGCAAGAAATGTTTATTTTCTTCAGATATCTGCACCACCAAGCATGACTTGCACATCTGTAAGAAAAACTTAACAAGTTTCTTTAATCTTAGAAACAAACGGGATTCTTCTCGTATTGTGTGCGTAGATTAAATTATATGAAATAATGATTGATACCCTGAATTTTATCACATTATCGCCAGTGGCGTAGGCAGAGTTTTTATACAGCAGGCACCAAGCATAAGAACAATAAGAGACGCAAAAAACACTATGCGTGTACATACAATTTTGTTATTTATCTAACCAACAATGTAAATTTAACAATTTATAAATACGACAAACAGTTATTTGAAACCAAAATCTTATTTAAAGAAATCCAAACAAAATTGAAACATTAATAATGTATAATACGTTTATTCAAAGTGGGTATGCTATGAAGATTGATGCATTAACTGAAATCTTCAGTTGAAATTGCTTGCAAAATTGTCAATGATGCAAGCCATACACAACGATTTTGCTTCTTTGTACTGAATATTGAGTATAGCCAGCGATGCAGTGTTTGTGATGTCATAAAATAGTGTTTTCACGCAAAAAACATTTTTCGTCGACTTGGTTAGAAAATGGGGTTTTCGACCCTCATTTTATGGACGAATGTTGACAATTGCTGCTTAGCGAGAAGACAAGCTACTTTTCTTCCGGATTTGAAATGAGAATCTTGATAACAAGGTATCTTACTTGAACAGTCATTTTTTTACGCAAATGTCAAATTAAATAAGTTAACTTCTTATTAATTTAAAAAATAAATGTTTTTGTTAAATCACTCAAGGTCGACGAAAAAAATCATACGTGAAACTCGCGAAGAAAGTGGCTTTCTTCCCCTGTTACACAAATAACTATAATCACCTTCACAAATATTTTATAGACATTATAAACTAAATGGAATCGTATGTGATGTAAGTGAATAATATTTGACGTCTAAAGTTGGTTTATGCCGTTAACAATCATCTTAATCCGATTAAAATTAATATTTTGACGTTAAAATTAAAAATTCTGACATCAACATTGATTTTTTGACGTCTAAAAATTGTTTCATAACGTGAAAACATGAAATACAACAATTTATTTATTTATCAATAAATTAAAAGCTATTTTGACGTTAATAATTTCTTTACGCTAAATATAGTTTTTGGCAATAATGCTGTCGGAATACAACGTTTTTTTTACGTTCTCGGTGTTAACTATTGCCATTGACGTTATAAAATGTTGTTTTGACATCAAAACTAAATTTATCGGCGTCAAACATGAGGTTTCGATCTTAAAGACACAAATATTCTGTAAATACACTCAATGTTTTGACATTTTGACGTCTAAAATTTATTATCCGGCGTCTAAAATTAACATTCAACGTAGTCATTTAAATATGTACCGTCGAAAATTGATTCTTTGACGTCTCAAAACCGTTTATAACGTACGTGAATATTAAAAAGTTTATTTAATTATTAATAAATTAACCGGATTTTTTTACGTCGAATGTATCATTTTTACGACAACATCTCTTTTGACGTCAAAAAAATCATTTGTTTACGTCCGCAAATCACACAATTTAGGGTTAAATAATTGTTGACGCCAAACACATATTTATTAGCGTGAAAACATCAATAAAATGAATAAATAATTTTTGAAAACGTGTTTATTGATGTTAATAAATTATTAATTGAGCGCAGAATATAAATTATTGAGGTTGGTATCTTATTTTTTTGTTTTGAATTACATGCACGATTGTCAGACGTCAAAAATAACTTTATGCCGTTATATAATACATTTTTAACGTCAAAATTCAGAACAATATCACATAATAGAAATGTAGGTGAGCTTTGATTTAAAGTGAAAAAATGCAACTTTTACTTTCACATATTTTGCGTCTGTTTAAGTCTGAACTCTGCACGCGATCTTATCTAAACTGTAAATTAAGCACGTGGAGGGAATTGTTAGTTTAATTTAGTAGCATTTATAAACTACGCAACAGCTTAGGTTACATGGCGTCTGTTTAACACTTTTTACATTTTATTTGCTGATAACCACTAATTGTGAACTTGGAATATCAGAAGTATTTCCGACTATTGCTATAGTATTAAACCGGGATCCTACGGCTTCCTAGGTTAATGCCTTTATTGATAATCTAATAAGGTGCACGACAAAGTTACTATCTAGTTTCTTGTTTAACTCCTGAGCACTTGTAAACGATAATGTCTATAAGTAAATAATAAGTACATTACTGCAATTGTCAAGTAATTTATGAAACAATCAAAAAGAGTTCTGCTTTAATTATTACCACAGATAAGGTTAACACTACAGATATGCGGTAAATATGTGAGCTATCGGCAGCTTGTTTTATATTATTAATAATCTGCAAAAAGATGGCGCTACAATGACAATTTATAATTAAGTCACAGATGACTGTAATTGAGCAGATTATTTAGCACATATTCAAACCAAAAGTTAGACAGCCATCTGCCATGCTTAATTGTCAAATCGCAATTTTTCGTAAATAATTAATATTGAAGCCAATTCTACTTAAATTATATTCATGATGTGACAGATGCACTCAAATCCCCGATAAAACAGTTTCCAACACATTTCAATGGTAATAAACAAATAGCGATAGCAGCGCCCTAAAATTGGTCTGGTGCGTTGTAGCCAAACTAACGCTAATTTCGTCTCCAAATATGAGCGGACATTTTGTATAAAGTGTCGTATATCTGTAGTGTTAACCTTATCTGTGTTATTACACACCCCAACTTAAATTTCGGTTTGTATCTGAAAAAAAAAACTAAATCCAGAGAACGCTTGATCTGACATTAATAATATCTAACAAGCAACCTGGAGCGGGTATTTGGTGATGGTGAAGGTACTGCACGACCAGCTTCCAAACAGCGGAAAAGTTAACGAAACTTTGATCATTGCATTTTGAACATTCTTTGAAAAAAAGTTTTTAAAAAAAGGTCAAGTTTACGGAAAGGCTTGTCTGATCTTTTTACATACACTTTATGTTAATAACTTCACTATAAACCATCATTTGCTTGAATGCACTTATTATTAATTGCTTATCGACTACTGATTAATAAAGCGCTATAAACATAACCGAATTTATTTCATTACGCGAAATGCTGGAAATGCCCGACATGCTACGTAACTTAAAATTATGCTTTTCAGACTACTCACAACAGTTTCTAGAATATATAGAGCGTTGTTAATTTCTAATGCCTAAGTTCATGTAAATTATTAACTGTTATGACAAATACACAAAAATAGGTTAAATAGAGTCACAAGACCAACAGGCCACTTAATTGCAGAACTTCGTGTAATTATTTGGTCATCAAAATATTATCGCACCAGCGTCTCCTGTGCACGGTGAGGTATGGCTCCGATCTGCTGAAAATATCCCTTTTATTGTTCATCATCGTGTATAGTTATTCCGAAAATTTTTGCAGAATTTCCTTCCGATGTGTGGCTGCATTGGTGTGACATTACATTAAATTTTTAATAAAAAATTTGGTTTTATACAGCGTTTTATTACTTTCAGCTCCGACTAATCTCCTTCCACTAAGGTTACCCAAACCTAATTTGCACTGTTTTGCCGCTAGTCAACTGGCAGTAATTTACAAACTATAATCAGTCGATACGGAAATTTAATGCACATCCTTTAATATTGTGTGAAATGTTCTCACAGAAAGCTCCATTTGTTGTGATACGTGACGAATAGATGTTTTAAACTTATTTTCACAACTTCCCTATGGGGTTTTCACTACTTTTTAGTGGTCGGTCGCTACTCTATTTTTACCGGTGATTGTCTCACAAAAATGTTTAACACAGCGATGTAGAGTATGTTCAAACTGTAGTCAAAAGCCACTTCAAGAAATTTTGCTCTAAATTCTTCCTGGCAGTCATGTCCAAACCTCGTCCATCTTACGCCCGTAAAGCCTTCTGCTTCAACGTGTAAACCGTTTTATAACAATTAATGCGAGTTTTGAAAATGCTCGTATACATTACTTTCGGACTGTTTTTTTTGCGTAATTGCAGTTATGACTACTAAAAACGCAGAAAGAACCACAAAATAACAAATTTGACCGGTCAAACAACTTAACTGTCAAACCTGCCTAAATCTTATGCGCTCAGACAAACCCGCTTGTACACAAAAGTAATCGCCAACTTGACTCATTTTTTTGAACACATGTTACAGTGCAATCGAAAGCAGTGTAAAAGTATGTAAAGAATTGATTAAACGAACTTCAACTCCTGACGGATTAAAATGTTCTGCTGAATTGTAAAAGTCCATGGTTGCTTTTGATTTAGAAACCAACTTTGTTTCTACATTTAAATTTTCAACGTTTAAGTCTTTTTGCCTTTGTTTCACTTGAAACCCTTTTGACCTAAATTTAAAACTCTGCCTAGCAGAGCAATAAATTTCGAGTGTTCTTTTATCAATTCATATTTAAATGGGCGCACGCAATTTTAAAGAAATAATTGAGGAAGCAGATCTGCCAATAGCTAATCCATCTTTGTTACCCTACATAACCAAACTTCTGGGTTTGAAATAGAGTTCGAAAGGTTATATTTCAGCTTTAGCGACACGCACGGAAGAGCTCTTATACACAAAGCTGTACCTAATAAATTATTGCTGCTTTCGTATCTATTTTCCTTTGCTGCGGTTCCTATTGTTGTGGATGTCGACAAACAAGTACGAATGGGAAGGCTTAAGAATTTCGAAAATCCTCTGTGTGGTTAAGACGTTAAGAGAAAATCCAAATTAGTAAAACGAAGTGGCATGTTCGAGAGGAGTCTCGTTTATATACTTTAGCCGTTAATCTTATCGCGCTAATCTGAAACAATTGGGAGCTAAAATGGTAGAAATGTAAGACGAAATGGGGGATAATTATCGATATTCCGTTAAAACTCTTTAAGTTTCTTGTTTGCAAGCTTAACTCTATCATTGCTAATTCCTGTAAACGTGATTTGATTCCGGGAATCCGGGATTTGTCTGAGCGGGACCCGCGCTGCATAAAACATTGCGTTTTCAAACGTTGTTAGTTTTAAAATCGCTCCACGTTTCACTACTCCGTCATGCCATTTTATGGATAATGGACACGGACATTCAAATATTTGAAATTTCATATATTACGTTCTTACTGCGACTTTTATATCCGAAATTATTTTCGTGTTATGCACCCGTTAATATGCAATAAAACCGCCGTTCTCCAGTTCGAATTCTCCACCATAAAATTCTATCGTCCTCACTCGACGTCGATGACCCATCGAAGTTAGATCAAATCCACAGAAACCTTTTATTTGATCATTATTAATTCAAGGTGTGTTTTACATTAATGGAAGTTGAAAAGGGTACGAATCAAAAGTTGTTTTTAATGCTGTGCCAGCTCGTTGGCAACTGTAATAAAGAACAAGCAAAACGTGGAAAAACAGAACAGAAATAACTAGTGATGATGACTGCGGAAAATTTAGCTTGTTAACAGTTTATGTGTCCAATAAAAGCCTTAACGTTCGATCAGAAATTGGCATCCAATAATAAATTACGGCTTCTATCCTAAACTTTACAGTTAAAAGGAAGGAAGAAATCAATTGCTTTGGATAAAAATTTAATATTGCACATATTAATGAAAAAATTCAATGCAGTTTGCTGCTGGCTAACATAGTAAGGTAAAACTTCAAAGAGCGGACAAAGATTCAGCGCAAAATTTAATGCTGCCTTTTTTAATAAAACAAAAATCAATATGCTTTGCTTGCATTAATACACAGGAAGGTTAAAAACTAATACGATACGAAATCTGTAAAGTTAGCAAGCAAATTAAATTTAGGGTTTTCTAAATTACTTTGTTTGTAGAACAACCTTGCAGGCCATGGGGTTTTTAATTTTCCTGAATAAATTTAATTAACAAAAATAATTAATGGTCCTGATGACGAGAGGCGATATTGGGCATGAATTAATGAAAACAAGCAGCTGGTGTCGACAAATAATGTAAATTTATGAGTTTTTCCTCCAAAAGCACTGTCCGCGCATAATTTCTAAATTAGAACACCTTGTAAAATTTAATAGGAAAAAATGTGCAATATTAAAAACTCCTGATATAACTGAAAATATTACCTGTTTGCTATGCTTAAATATTACTACCTTTTGCGTTGTGCCTTACTTAGTTTGCCAACATTCCAGTTTATGGAAGACCGTTTTCCTTTAAATTATTAGTATAGCTTTACGTCTATCCTTGGCCAGTGTTTTTATAAAACATTTATGAACACACATACATGAACACGTCACAGTAATAATGACTTGTGTAAACTATGCTGTTATATAATGGGAAGTGCATTCTTATAAATTATTATAATCTGATCGACAAAAAATGGCCGCCCTAAAATAAATGTGATACGATTTTTTTAATCGTTTTGTTAGCATTTGTGCATAATTGTCACTATCTGTCAGAACGGTAGATGCTATAAAATCACCAATATAATGAATTAAAAACCACGGCTGCCTGTATTTTTGTGATTTTGTTAATTTTGCCTCAAACTAAATTACAGGAATTGTGCTCCATGCACTTTTTTCTGACGTTTTCTTGAATATTATAGAAATGTCTTCAAATAATGCTTTTAAGTAATGAAGACGCTGCACGGCAGTGTTGCCAGATGATGAGAAAATTTCCTTTTTCGAGGAATTTTGATCAATACTGAGAAAAAAAATGTAAAAAAAGCAGGGTTATAAAAAAAGATCCTGAAATGTTCACTTTGTAAGGGAAAATTAACTAAAAATAGAAGAATATTAATAAAACCGACAAAACATTTTCATGAAACTTACGTATAATAAGCGTTGTTCATAATATGATCTTCTCGTCTTATCAAGCTGTATGAAAGATTCCGAACTTCGACTGTATCTAAAATTACTTCTGTTCCGTTTTTTTATGTTATTTACTTAGTTTTGTCTTCAAATATTTAAAGGATAAAATTGTATATTTGAATAAGCTGCTCTAAAAACAGTATTTCTATTTTGAGAAAGTAAAAAAGGAAATTTTTACATAATGTTGTGGAAATTAGTAAGCTTGGGAAAAAAATGTTTGAGACTGGAGATTTGGTTACCCATCTGGCAACACAGCTGTGATATGCGGATTATTGCTTTATTGCAAGACGGGAGAAGTTAGGTATATTTGTCCACAACTCTTCAAATATCAAGAACTACGGTTTTCACAACGTTTCAACGTCGAAATGGAGCCGCGGCCAACTCGCCGGGGCCAACTCGCCGCGATTGACTCGCCGCGACCGACTCGTCGCGGTCCGACTCGTCGCGGAATAATGTAAATATACATTCCACAAAAAATCTTATCTTCTACCAGTTCTTTCATTGAAGAGGTAGATGAATAAAAGATGTGAAGAAACAAATTTAAAATTCTCCACGAAAACGTGTTTAGCTAAATTTGAACATTATCATAAAAACCTTAAATTACTTTATTTATTATCTAATTATAAATTGGTTCGGTAGGCAGTAACCAAATATACTTTTGGAATTATTAAAAACTTATTTAATTTTAATTTTACGTTACACTTAGTATTAATATTGTTTTTATACACAAATCAATAATAAAATTAACAAGTTTAATACCAGCGCTGCTTGTTTTATTTGATATATGTTAAACAATCACAGAACTACTAAACGTCAAAATATTTGAACATTTTAGTTAGTTATTAACTAGTCCGAAATTTTATTTATTTTCGCGGAAAGTCGGTTGGCGAAGACTTGCGTTCGCGGCTAGCTGGTGGCGGCGACTCGGCCATGGAGAGTCGGTTGCGATAAATTGTCCTAGACTGGGCAATATTAGAGCTAAAGTTTAAAGAAGGCAGAATAAAATGTATTCCCAAGTTACCATCAAGCAAAGAAGATGTGGAGGACGTGGTGGCATAACGGCTTGGGCAAGAATATCATTCCATGCACGTACAGAGCTTAGTCTCATCAACGATGCTTTAATAACTGCCCCGGTACATTAAGGAAGTTTTAGAAGAATCTGTGGTTCCATTTGCACTACTTATTGGCGACGATTTTGCTGTAATGCAACACAATTGCAAGACCGCACGTCACAGGTAATGTACATTATTATCTGAACGAAGTTGATATTAAGAATCTAGATCGGCCAGCATGTAGCCCTGACCTAAATCTTATAGAGCACCTATGGGGTGAGCTACAATGTTCCGTAAACTCTTGCAGAACTGCACGCTGCAGTTCGTAAAGAATGTTTCCCAACCATTCATTTCAATTTTATTGTGTTCACTGCCGGCACGGCACTTATGCGGGCTACCATTAATGCCAGTGGGGGAAATACGTCCTATTGAAAGTATTCTGTCTGCTTTTTCCTTTGTTAAATTAAGGTTTGTATTTGTGTGTGAATTTGTCCTTTCTTCATTTTTTCTTTTCAGACCAATAAATCGAAAAATTGATAACTAATGAATAAAATATGTGACCGTGCGCAAATGTCGTAAAAAGTTAACTAAAACTCGCATATTCCAAAATAAAAACTTTTTTATTCTGAAATTCTCGAAGTGTCCATTTATTTGCTTTGATTTTTGCGGTCAAACTAAAACAAACATATACGTATATGTACAGATCATAAATTCACCCAAGCAAATCAACATTTACATTTATTTGGCTGCGTGTGTAAAATATAAAGTTACGAAGCAAATCATTATGACAAGCTAACTGTGTTCGGTTTTCAAACTCAAAAATAAATTATTGTAGCTCGGTAAATTGCAACACTGCTGTGTGATACGCCTACCTACAAATTCAAAGGTTACAACACCAACTCTCGACAGATTTTATTGTATTATTTCGTTTATCCTATTAAAGAGTACGCGGTTGGAAGGAAAATTTCACAGAGTTTACTAATTGCGTTATGCTCCTACTAAAATTTTGAATTTTGTAAATGTTGTAAGTTCGGGTAGGGTGAAAAGTAAATAAAATGTCAGAATATAAAGTATAATTTGAAATAAAACAGATAGGATAACTTTGGAAATGTTTTTCCCTAGGTTAAATGAAAGTTATCTTCGAGCGTTGCTACCAGGCAATATCTAAACATTCCAAATTCAATTTAATTAAGGGAGGTATTCCGTGTTCTTTACCTGATCAATAATTTAAACTTCTGTCGGTACTTTATCTGTTTCATTTCCGATATCTGTTAGGTTATTTTTCGTTGTTTGTCTTTTTACAACACCAATTAGCCATGCGATTATTAAGTAAATATGTTTTAGTCATTTTTTTCTGCTTTAATTTATTTTGAGAAAATTGAACGAAAATCAGTAAGAGTTTTATGTTTACTAACAGTTTATGTATGCACCGAACACGATTCAAACCATCAGAAAATGAGAAAAACGTTAATGTAAACAGCAAAAATATTCTGTTCGTGTGATATAAAGCACAGGAATCCACCTGTTGCCCATACAAGTTTGGCAAATGCAGGAAAAATAGATATTTGCTAAAATAAAATAAATGTAACGAAATTCAGATTTGCTTTATTAATTATCAGTGTTCATTATTCTTATTAATTAGTAAATAAACAGTCACAATGTAGCGCATAGTTTAAAAGAAAAACTAATAGAAATTGAATAAGTTAATTCAAAATCTCTTTTTCAGTTTCAGGTTGCAATCAAACCCAAAAATATAACAAAATGTCTCTCGTTCATAATGTATTGAAATTTCATCTGAAATACAGTTTATTAACATTTGAGCGGCCTTCAAACCTTTGTCAAGTGGACACTTGTCAATTCCTTATAATACACCAGAATAGACATGTTGTATATTCAAGGGGTAAATTCACTTGAACACGTTTCTCAAAGAGATTTTGGTTAATTTATTTAGAATCAAGGTTTTCAAACAGATTTTGATTTTAAAATACTTCTATATATTTCAGAATTTCTCTTAGCTTTATTTATGCAATTAAATTAAAATGTAGCCTAAGTATTTAATTACGATATCAATACATGCCTGCTTTTTGTATTAGATTTCTAAAAACTAATGCTAACTGTTACTAACATAGAAATAAATTTAATATTTTATCCAATGCTGGTGTCGAGACAAAATTCAACAGCTTTGGTCTTGAATAGGTACTTTAAATTAATTTACTCGAGCCTGTCTGGTATTGTAAAACTCAATTTGTCGTGATTTCACGACCCTTGACATCCTGTAAGAATCTGGAAAGTGTATGTATATTCCAAGCAACTTATAGTCTGTTTTTGTTGTTTTTTCGCCAATAAGCTTTTGCTTTGTAAAAACCGAGTTCTGACCTGTCTTGAACTATATAAATTGGACTGAAATAGAGCATGTCGAGAAAATTCAGACAATACCTGAAAAGGTGTAGATTTCAGTCGGTATCACAAAATCCCTGTTTTCAGACAAATTTCGAATGCTTTGGGAAATTATTTTAAAATAAAAAGTTACTTATTTAAGAGGATCCGTTAACAAAACTTGAACCGCTTGATCTGTGTTAACAGGAATTGAAACTGTTACCATTTGAGTACCGTTTTAAGGCTTAAGATGGAATATTAGAATGAGTGACATTAAATAGAATTTGCTTTGATTTTAATTAATATACACAAAAACAGTATTTTTGGACTCTTTGTATAAATTCAACCCTGCAAGTGTAATAATTATAAAAAATAAAGTTAACAACCAACGCGTTCGTTCCTGCGAGAGAAATCTCGTTTAATTTGAATAATTTTCTGGTGGCTTTGGAATGAGACGTCAAGAGCATTACCAGCAGCTGTTAAACGCGTGAAAACCGAGAGACCTGAAAGCACAAAATGTATATGCGGATGGTACAGCTCATTTGAGGCATGAGCATTTGCTTGTTTTGTCTCTCCAATGATGTTTATTCCGTGCACTTGTGATGCCACACAGCGTTTCAAATTATTCAGGTCGCTGCCCAAACACGCACCGGGTCATTCCCGTTAGAAGCTGTGGGTAATGCGGGACGAAACGAGGAACGGGTGCGGGGTCCGGAAGCCTCCCGGAAACATAGGGACAACGCGACAGATTTGGGGGTCATCGGCGACGTATCGGGGGCTCCGCACGTTGGTTGGCAGCCGTGCGGAACTCGTTCACAAAACACTCATATATTGTGCACGCTCTGCCGCTAGACGTTTTTTCGTGATTTTTATCTCAAACTCCCTCCTGACACTTTTATATAAAGCTTCAAAAAACTTGCGCGCCCGCCTGAAGTTTTAAACCCCGCTTTTTTACTCACTTTGTCTTTTGCTTTGTGTGTCATACGTTTTGCCGGATCCCAACGTTATGAGGCCGACTCGCCAAGGCAATTTTGTGTTTTATATATCTTTGTCCGTGCAAAAAGGAAATGACATGTTTTATTTTTTGTTGCAGATGCTGATTTTTCACCGACGGCCGTAAGTGCTAACTCAGGAGGCAATTTTCTTCGCCTTTTCAATTCTCTACACGCCATTGCCACTCGTAAACCTTCCCAAAAACTGCAAGCACCACATTTTCCGCTTGAGAAACAAGCCCGCACCGGTGTCGCACAGGATAAAAAATATTCCACAGATTATAACAACATTAAAAGTTTACGACAATATAATCTCTTCTCCGATATAATCTCCTTTAATCTATTTTACATTAGGAGGTTCAGCCACAATTTTGTTATATCACCTTATTTTCCCGGGCTTGTGGAGGAACAAATAATGCGACGGAACTTTAGAACATTTTTTCTGCTCTCTAACTTTACAATTCTGCACCCCAGAAAGGACAATTTGACAGGACCAAAAACTTTCAAGAGTTATTATTAACTTCTTTGATATTTGTTCGACATTTAGATTCGATGAACTTTTAGAACAAGTCGATAAATTGGCTACGTTTTATAAAGCGGGAAGTACTTAGTTTGCGAGTAGACAGGCGAGTTTAATCAGACAAGATACAATATATCTTAGGGTCGTAGAACTTTAACGAAAATAATTAAGTATATAAAATTCTATTCAATTTTTAACTCTTTAATAAGTTCAATTTCCGAAGAGAATCAATTTGAAGCTAAAAAGAAAAGGTTCTCATTTGCGAATAAATGGATTATTAAGGCTTCGTTTTTCTTTTTCTTTTACTCTACCTTACAGTTATAATTCCTTTTTTACATTAAAATAAAAATTAAAGAGTCATTGTAGTAATATTCGAAATATCTATGCAATATTACCTATAATTTTGGGAAGATGCTCGAGATTACCTAAGGGGGGAGGGAAGAGATAGCACAAACAGCGAACAAGAATGCAATGCTCATCACACACAAGGAAACAGCACGACTGTTCGCTTTATCAAAATTATAAGGAAAAATTGCATCCGTCTCGACTTTCAGTAAGCGAGCAGTGGCGTTGCATATGTTGTACATACAGAATTAGTAAAAGAATTCTGAATTACGTGACTGATTTCATTATCAAAAGGAATCATAACCAATTATATTTAATGCTTTTTTACAAAAGTGCAGTGATGTAAATACTCAATAGAGGTCATCATGTTTGTAAAATAATCTATAATTTGTACTAGTAAAAATCGGCACTAATGCTTATCACAAGTAATATAATTAGTGATCGCGATTTTGTGATAAACTTACGTTAGTTGCTAGCGAGTAATAGTTAAAACGATAATTGCACGAGCGCGAAATGCGATTGAAATTATCTTAAATTAAGTAGCACCAATTAACTATCAAACCAAGTTCATCGTAAGAAAATGGTGATCATGTATTATACTCGTAATTACTATAGCGCACACAATTACGATGTATTTATATACTAAGCGCGTTTGAGTGTTAACTAGGACAAGGTTCCATCTCCAATTCCATTCCTCTAATGTTCAGACAATAAACTATACGACATTACAGATTGGTTACTACATCTGACACCATAAACTATTTCATAGATAAAAGAGGTACGTGTGCGTAGAAAATATTCATTTTTTCTATATAAAATGACAACGTCGGTCATGTTTACAAACATCCGTACGGTAGCAATTCATAGTAATTGTCCCTATAAAATTTTATTTACAAAGAACTGCTAACTGCAGCTGATTTTATTGCTAATATGATATTTCTTTGTTGAGCGCGACTTAAACAGCAGAACCCGGTGGCCACGCCACACGCTTTTCTTTACATAGAATTACTACCAAATTTATTAGAAGAGATATATTGACAACCCGGTAAGATAATTTCCCGAGATAAAAAACGCGCAAAAACATTCCACAAACAAAAGCACGCGTATTATCTTGTTGGGGAGTAGTTGATCACTGTATAATAACAAAATATCTTTTTCTGAGAAAAAAAGTTGTTTTTTCTTGCTAATCAATTTCTTAAACCATTTGTATGAATAAAAGCGAATGTTATTTTAGAATTGTATGCAAATGTCGGACAAGATCTTTTTAATGCATATTTATTACTTCGAAAAACATTTTGAAAATCTCCGTTAAGGCAGTCCTCTTGGAATTGGTAAAAGTGCTAATTTTAACTTACCTCTTGTACGGGTTTTTTAAATGTAATTTTGTTTTTTTTTGTAGGGCTTGTTTTTTTGACGCTTTTTCAAGGAGGCTGTTCTTTCGTAAAATTGTTTACCAAAAATGTTTTTCGATTATTTTTTTCTTTCCGGGAGTAACGCTCAGTCCGAGACGCCCGCGCCAAGTATAAAGTTATCAAAACAAAAAGCGAGCGTAGCCCACGAATTTTGCTCATAACTAAATTAATTATAATCATTATTGCATCTAATCACAATACGGTGTAGTAAATTTTCAAATATAAATTGCGCGCCGAATGTCAACGACTATATTTATTTTATTTCAAAAAAAAAAAATGCTGTAGCATTACAGGGACTATTGCAACGTTTTCTTAATTTACAGTAAGGGTAAAGCTAACTGATTGTAATTCTTATATTTAAACTTTCTACAGATTGCTTAGGGCTCTCTTAGTAATGCTAAGCAACTTCATAACTTTTATCCTTTCTAATCTTCTTTGTTATTTATAGGTAGTTGATGGATTGAACAGAATTATGAAAGCCTTTCAGGTTTTCAGTATTGAAAAATGGGTAAGTTTACAATATAATTTTACAATTTACAGTTGCAGAAATTACAAACTATTTCTAAAACAAAAATCGTATATCTGTGTAGCTTAAACCAAAATATACTGTAAAATATATATCAATGTTCAAAATACCTAAAATATGGATTTATTATCGAAAATGTCTAAAATATGCAGTTGCATAATATGCATAATGCCATTATGCAAATACGTAATTGTTCTAAATCTAGTGGGTTGATCTAAATGCTGAATGCTGTGAATGCTGAGTTCTTGATCATTTACTTCAGTAAATGTTGAGAAATACAAAAAACAGTACCGTATATTATGTATTTTATTTCATAAAAAATGCGCTTGTGCTTATTTATACTTTTATTTAATTTTTATAATTTCTATTTCCTCGTTTATAATTTTGATGATATTTTTAAATAAAAGTTTTAAATCTCTTTTTACAAAATATTCGGTTTATTTTATTTCACATTTATTACTTCGCACACAGGTTACTACTTTATTTGTAGACCCCATTACCACAACAATTTATTATCCTCATTATTTAAATTACTCTGCATTGTTTGTGCTTCATTTTACTTCCCGTTTAACTCAAATTTATAGTGAATTTAGTCCAACTTTCAAATTGATATTAAATTTGTTAAAAACGTATCTTTTTATTTATTTGCTTGGGCTATATGACAATTATAAGGAGCAAAACGATGTGTGTAAATAATTTTTAAAAACAAATTTAAAGAAGTATTGTTCAGCAATTCTGTTTCCCACTGATTTTGTGTCTATCCTTTGGCTAAACTTCAGGAACAGATTTATAATTAAATTACTTACACTCAACTCATTCTGCGTTTACAATACCGCAAAACTTACAATAAGGAAGACTTGGGTGAGAACAATGGCCAACGGAACGTCTCAAAATTTCACAAATTAATTTACTAAACAAGCATTTCGCTCAAAACAAATACGAATTTAACTTATCATTCTGTACATCAAACCTTTTAATTGTGGCTCGAAAACTTTCAAACTATAATATTAAAACATTAAACCGTTTTTGCGGAAACAATCTGCCAAATTCAGGGGGAAAATGTTTTCTGGTATCTGTTTTAATAAAAAATGCTGACACAAGTTATGCAAATATCAGACTTTTTAGTGGCAAAACACCCTGAATTTTATGCATCCATTTATAATATTATGATACATAAGTTCCAGTAGCGAAAGTACCCTCTCCCATAATTTACCAAAAACGTTTTTCTGCAGCCGTTTTCACAAAAATAACATCCGTATCAGATGCGTTCAAGGAAATTTGATATGATATAAAATTATTCCATTGCGAAAACGATTACAACGTAATCGTATTGAATTATATCCTCCACCTGTTGAAAATCAAAATCAAATTAGTAAAATCGCCAACAATCGCCGAAAGCCTAATAAACCAAAACTGCTTTTAATTCAAAATCAGCGTAGCGTTATTTATTAACACCTCAATAGCTTTTGGTTATACTTCTACAACGCCGAGCTTTAAAACGTTACAGTATGTAATTATTAGAAATTTGAACGAAATAGATTTAATTCCTGTTTATGATTTTAAGTTTGAAAATACAGAAGCATTTTATAAATCCAGTGTCAATTTAAATATTCCAAGGTCAACAAGAAAATTCTTGCTTATACCAGAATAGAAACATTTCAGAAGATGAAGTAAAATTTATAGGTCTCAAAGGAGCATTTGACCTATAAAAGTGTATTATTTGTTTCGATTACAAAATGTAGATATTTTTCTTTTTTCGTCTGCTTCCGCATAAAGCAGCTTTACCTAAAAGGTTTACGAGATGTTTTAGGTTTAAGTTTTAAATTAGTTTTTGAATAAAAACGCTGCGCCAATTTTCTCTTGTGCAGGCTACAACCTGAATTGATCTTTACGATCTTGTTCGTATAGTGATATAACCTCTTAAAATAATTATTTTCGGTACTAAATTTGAAATCGAATTAGATTTATGTATTTTTTTATCATCTTCAGGTTCAGTAGCTTTCGATAGATTATCAAGTCCGCTTTAAAGGTTTTTCTTTGTCATGTTTTGCATCCGCTTTAACCTTTAAAGTGTGCAAATTCGGAATGTGTGTTATTCGAAACAACGTTGTCTCCTTCAAACAAAGTTTCTCCATAATTAAAAAATAGAAAGAAGGGAACAGGAAGCGCGCTTGTTCCGCCGACATCCCTCGGCGTGGATCCTCGATTAACATAAAATAATGCGAGTTTATAAACTCGGGTATAGAAAGTAGGGAAAACTTAGTTAAATGGTATAAGACAAAGATTCTTATTTAAAACTTCTTCTTCAGCATTGTTTTTTGTGCAGCATTTTATTATTTTATTGTTCCCAAATTATAATTCGGTTTAATGCAAATTAGTTTAAAAGAAAAGGCGGAGACGACGTCTTGTAGTTTTATTTGAGAACTGCAGAGAGCAGAGCAGCTCGAGCTGGGGAGCTTCCCTGTTTTTTTTCCGATGATTATTTAATTTCTCCCTAATTAAATCTTTAATATTCCGCTATAGCCCTTATCTCGAATTGCTGAACATGGCACTGTGCAAAGATAACGTCTGCAACAGATGCGCCCGGTTGCCTCTTTTGTCCGATTAATGTTATTTCTCTCCTGCCTCGTCTTGGAAATAACGCGAAAGAAAAGGGAAAAATAAAAGAATGAGTAAGTGGAAAATCTGCATAAGAAAACATATAAATGAAGCAGTAGAGTTTTGAATGATAAATAGCTGCATATTTTAACTTTGAAATGTTGTGTATTACTTACCGAGCAGTAAGGGAAATAAAAGAACAGTAAGGAAACTCCATTCAAATTTTATCCTCGGCATTTTCATATCTGAAAAACAAACACGAGGTTAGATTGAATACAAATGTTTTTATTTTTTGGTTAAGCTACATTATGCAGTAAACTTTGCAAATAAGACTGATACACTTTCTAGACAACTTCGATAAATCTTTATAGCCAATACCAGCGTTTTCGTGTGCACTTTTACGTTTTTAATATAAATCCCTCTCTAGAAAGTGCTGGTGCAATGTTTTTCGGTATACATTTTATTATCACACATTTACTGGTAAACATAATCATATTTCCTCCTTAGTTGAGAGTAAACATAATTATATTTTCTGCTAAATAGAAACAGTACCGCACAGAGAATTTACAAAAACGTTTACAACCCCTTAATGATAAAAATAAAAAATGTAAGAAACTATGCCGTACATTGACTATCAAAATACGGTATGCCATTAATTGTAGGAAAGGAGAAAAAGAGTTTATCAAGTGCAAAGTAGTGATTAACACAGAAAGCAATGGTTACATCAAACAACGAAACAACAATAACAATCCAAACAACACTAAACTAATACAAAACAAATGTTCCCCTTCTAACTAACTATTAATAACTTAATCGTTCAGAAACTTTCCTGGTCCATGTGGACCCTCTTAGTTCGTGATCAATTTGACTGGAAAAGTCAGTAATAGAATTTTCGTTCCTTTGGCGACTATTGTTAGTACCTATAGTATCTAGCGTTATTGTATATTCTACACTACGCTCTTATTAGAAGCATTAATGACAGCGACTTTTAATGTATCATCGTTTTGATGCATTACTTCGATTTGCACATTATTGTTGGTTTTAACTGTTTAATCAAAGTATCTGTGTCAGTAAGCTCCAACTACTTACTTTGGTACTCTCAACTGTTTTTGTCGATAGTTCATTATCCATACTCAAAACTTGTTTTTGCCTAGTTTCTGAAAACAGTTTTTATTCTTATCAAGGAGCTAATAAAGTAGCTAAATATTATCTAAAATAAGTCTTCTCTAATCTTGTCGTAGCTAAGTTAATACACGATCTTTTAGAATAGAAGATTTAGTCCGGACGCAACATATCTAAGAATAGAATAAAGTGAAATAAGGAATCTACAGCCGGTACAAACTGCCCGCTCTAGACTCAAGGCGTTGGTTACGTACGAGGCGCGCTCGCCGACTATCTAATAATGGCGATAGGTAATGCGCGGATCAAAAATGGTTATAACAACTTTATTCTTTTATTAGAGTTATCAAAAATATGCAACAAATGAAAGAAATTGTCTTTTATCAGAGCTAAATGATAAGCGTAGTTAAAATCACGTAACTTCCAAAAAACGCATCAAATTCAAAATCTACAAAAATTCCTGGAGGGCATCAGAGTACAATTTGGGAGATAAGTAAAAAATAAATTTGTAGTTCATTGAAAGTTTTATCGGCTCAGAAAATTTGAAGAAAAATGTTGTGGCAATCTTTAAGGATTAATTTTTTGAAAATGCCAAATATTTTGAGTACTAGACATTTAAAATTTCCATGTTTTCAAAAATAGTTTTACATCACTTGATTAAACTTATTTGGGCTATCAATTAATATAATAATTTGTATTGATTGGATATTTTGTTTTTGAGCAATCGGGAATTAAAATTAAAATCTTCAACAGTTCCTAGCGGCATTTATTTTAAAGATACAGTATTTGGAAAACAATAATTTAATTTGTTTCTAGTTCCACTACAACAAAATCCATACCAAAAAATAGGTCTAGTTTTCGTTTTCGGGTCCGGTTCCGATTAACGATCTTACAAAAAATTACCTGCAACTAAAAATCTTCCACGCGCTAAATCTTATGAAAATCGGTCAGGGGGTTCCGGAGTTATAGGGAAAGTAACGCACCCACCCACCAAATTATAAGGATCTTTAGTTTCATTTTATAAGAATTTCATCAATTGTTTATTATTTAACATTTTTGTGTGGTTCTTATTGGTTATGTTATTATTATTTTTATTAATAAAACACGGGATATAAACATTTGGTGGCAGTTATGTTTTAAAAGAGTTTTAAAAGTTATTGTAATTAAATTTATAAACATCCGCAGTTTTTTTAAGAAAGTATTCGAAAATGCAATCGAATACTCAAATAACAAGTGTTTTAAATAAATTATTTAAAATCTCCTTCATATTGAGTATTTAATACTCGAGTATTTTTAAATAAGGTTTTTTTTTCTTCGCAATAGGATGAACATTCGCTATTTTCCACTGCATTGGAAAGGCGCCTTCAAGCAAGCAGGTATTTATTGTTTGCTATATACAATAACAGAAAAGAACACGAGAGTTGTAACATCAGTATGTCAGGTACACGTACTTATTAGTTTACGCTAGAAGGCATTTCTTTGCTCATAACATGGAATTGCAAGTAAAATTTTGTTTTCAGCTGGTATGACACGATCAAATAACGTCAAGTCGTTGACATCAAATCCCATCAGAGTGTATGTCAGAGGTTTTTGTCAAGTTTAAGAAAAATAAGGTTAAAACCTTGATTCTGCTGACAAAAAAACATCAAAACAAACAAATTGTAAATGCACAAACATACACCACAGCTGAATTTTGAGGTTATACAAGTTAGAATATATTACAACGTTGAATTACGATAATGTAAAGTTTGCAGTAATGTTAACGCACGCGCAGTAGAGAATCTTTGATCAATTTGAGAAGAAAAATGTTGCATTTGGCAAAATCCGGCGGGCGTTCCTATCCATGATATACGTCATCAAAGTATGTCAAAGTTCTAGTGTAAATTAAGTGGGGCAACCCTTGACGTCGGTGTTCGACGTCATTTAATCGTGTCATAACAGCTTTCCACATTTACAAACTAAGCCGTAGATCCGACATTTTTGATGAACTGCTTAGCATTGCTTTTGCAGCACACGAAATTTGTTGGAGAACGCCTGATGCGGCAGGCGATATATAGCCCTCAGTCAATATTAATGCAAAAGACGTAGTTAACTTAATGAACAACTAAACTAAAGACTTTGTTCTAAGTCTTAAGTGTTTTGAATGTTAAAGCAGCTGTTTTTCGATATACGATAATCTGGGCTGTTTTAACGAATGTTGTTTTCCCCCTTCTAAGAAAACTGCGTTTTTTTATTTTTCAATTTAAGCATACTAACGATTTGTATGATTGAAAACGAAAGAAAATGCTGTCGACTTCCAACACCAAACGTGTATGCTGCCATTTAAAAAAATAAAAATTTAGCAATTTCCGGTTAAACCAGAAGTGCTATAAAAATATTAAAAGTGTCCGTAGATAGCACTTACTCTATTATTGCATTTTTCTTGATATCTGTACAAATGAAATAGTTATTTTACGTGAGCGGTGATCGTGAAACATCCTTTATATAGTAGAAAGATATAGTTAAAATAATTATTTTTGTTTTGTGTGAAACAAGGAAAAAGTAATAATGTCTGTTGTTACAAAATACGCAAGGCTCTTTCTGTAAACATGTAATTTTTAAAATTAAATATGAAAAGCTGTTAAAAAATATGGCATAAAAGCTTCTTTTAAACATTTTAAAATATCTAATGTCAAGTTACTTGCAATTTTCTGGAAAATTATGTAGCGCATTTCATATACAGACTAGTTTAGTAAAAATCTTGTTGGCGCAAATTTCCCTTACACTTAAAATGTAAAAGTTAAGCCAGGGCTTACTCGGCTACAATTTGGCCAAAATCCTAATCAGTACTATAAACTCTAATCTTATTCCCAGCAAGAATCAATTTGGAGTTACATCATATAATAACAAAAAAATGGTAATAAAAAATTGCCATTTTTTAATCTACCTGTATTTCCTTTTTCCCTCGTTAACTCTAACTATCTTGTGGAAGATTACGCGAACTTTCTATTGCACCATTTGTCACTGGGTGATATAGTGCGGATTAAATATGCAAAACTTTAATCTTCAAAAGTGAATTTTCATCCACTTCCATTTTTTATATGAGACAAGATCATTTTTTCTATGCCACTTTATTGTTGAACTTACTCAACTACTACACCTGTAAATGTATGTCGTAGCTCAAAATACTCGATTTGAAAACATTTGCTATATTACTCAAATTTCCAAGCTAGTGTACCGAGCGATCCACAAACAATACCTTAGATTAGGCTTCGGCAAGCGTGCGTCATGTCTTAGATATATTCCAAAAACTACAATTAAGATCGTCATTGACATTGGCACTTGTAATCGTTTTCTGAATTTAGCTAAAACTAGACTTGTGGATCGCGCGGTATAACTTTGTGGGCAATATGGGGTTGAATATAATTTTGCAACTTATTTACTTTGTTGTTATTTACAGTACATATGCTGTATAATACTCTTATTACTAAAACAGACCACACTTGCGTAAGTGAAATTTTTGATTTATTTATGCTTTCAGAATTGCTACGCCCTTCTAAATTATTTATTTCACGCGCTTACCCGGATTTATTTTTGACTTATCACCGAAAATGTATTGCCTAGTAAAAAGTAACTTCATATTTGTCGTTACAAGGTCTTAGGTATTTCGATATATCTTTTGGGAACATTCTAGGAAACTTTAAATTTTTTTAATCCTTATTTTTTACGATGATATATCTAAAACGAACAGATTTTGAAAATGGTTTAGCTAACACTTCCTATTATTTGTATTATTACCTCTAAAATTGAAAAAACAATTTTTAGATGTAAATGCGTCTATTATTAATGTTTTCAATTTTGTTCAGTGTTATGTTCCAATTCACGATCTATTTATTTATTCATTTCTATTTTTTTAGATCGGTAAAACTTGACGTTGACATGTTCTTAACAAGATCTTGCGTGATCCGTGTGATATATTATTTACAAAAAAGTTTTGACTTGCAGAAACTTTCCCCAAGATCGAAATTTCATGATATAAGTTCCGATAAAGACAACCACAATGTTAATATTATGCCTACACCAAAGCTTTCATGATCAGCGGCCTGTAATAATTTGGGTTTCGGACGATAACCCTGCGTTAGAAAACTTAAAACTTGCTTTCTGATATCCTAGTTTGAAGTTTTCAACGCTATTTGCACTAAAGAACCCAGATCTATACCCATCCCAACCACATTCCTTTATCTTGTATTCAAGTTCATGCGAATTTTTGCAAAGTATCGGGTTTTCACTTCAATATCTCTTTCACTAACATTTCTGCGTTTTATTCTCTTGTTGGATTCAGTTCGCATATGTACTTAGATTACCATACGATTTCGATGTAGCTTAGAGTTGAAACTTCTAAAAAGGCGTGGAATATTAAATATTCCCTATCGCCTTTTTTTTTCTTTAAACTTTTAAAAGTTATCAAGCGAATCGCGTCACGACACTGATCTACTTATATTTGATACACCGAGTTGATAAATTTTGCAACTTAATGGTCGTGTCTATGGTTGCTTGTAAAAAGTTGGCTTCGTCCTCAGCCTGACACTCAATTAAGTTAAGACGACAAGACATGCAATTTACCAACTTCCCACTTCGTGATTTCTTTTAACTCAATTTTCAAAGTGCGAAGGAGAAGAGACGATAAATATTTATTGGCCATTATGTCTCTCCTCTTCTTTAGCTTCGCGATGTTTAATTCTTAAAAGTGCACTTTAATCATGGCCTCGTGTTGGGTGCTTACATCTCCTGATTTATGTTTACGATTTTTGTTTTATAGGGCAGGGAAAACTTCTTTTAGTTAATTCGAAATTTTACATAGCCGGGAAACTTAAAGTGGCTCCATAGAACAAATTCTAAGGTTTCATTACGTTGCAATAAATTTCCGGATTTTAATTAGCTGATAAAACTAGAGCTCAAAGTAACATAGTTATTCGTATTAGAATGAAAAACATATTCAAACCTTTAAATGTTTTATGATCGGAGATTACACCAGCGGAATTGCATTCTAAAATAGTCGTGGAACTTGCATACCAAAACGTTGCATTTGAATGTAGTGTTTGTTCAAACCTTTATGTAAAAGAGATTTAATTTTTTGATAATTCAAAATAGAAAATTCATTTTTCTTATGACCCATTTCCTTTCCATATTCCTCAACGCTTGACCTTTTGTTCTTCCAATGGAACAAACAAGCATTAAAATTGTATTAATGTGACTTTTAGTAATCCCTAGCTACAAAATTCATACAGTTGGTAGGGTTTTTACCGTTTATTTCGTTGGCTGAAAATATTTTTTAACAAATGCTATTAATTATCTCGCTTATAATCTGCCTAATGCGTAATATCCTCTCTGCTGAAACTACGTAATGCTCATTTTCACGTGTATGCTGTTTTCATTCCCAAACCAGCGTGTGTGAACCAATGTTAATGCTAGTACTGCAATGAATATGTTTTAATAAGTTATGGTTCAACGCGTTGAGAATTAACAACATCCCAGAGTTAGATGAGCGCGAATAATAAAATCAGTTTTCAATGTCCAATCAATTATTCTAAATGAATTTGTTAAACGCTTTAGCGACCTTTATTAATTATAGAAACGGCACAGAAGTTTCTGAAATGAAAATGTTTGCGTTCGGTGAATAAAAACGAATAAATTTAAAATGAAATTTGTGTTCTATATTAGAATCAAAAACGTAATTCAATATTCGAAAACTCTGCAGATTCGTTGCATAATCCCAGTGGGAGTTGCTTCGCTGCCGTCTTCTTTCGTCAAACTAATTTTTAAAGAGCATTCGGTCTTGCACGGAGTTGAATGTGACTGCCAGCTTAATATATTTTTTAAGTGTATATGGTTGAACCTTGGTGATCTAACACTATCTTGTTAGTTAACCCTATCTTGTGTTTAATTACATTGCCCGTCATTTGAAGTGGATCACAAATGAAAAATCATGTAATTCGTAATTTATAGGGTTTTATTACGATAAATGAGCACGCAGTGAATATTTAACGTTCTATACATGTATTTTGGAGCAAACATTCCACAACTAAGAAATATTAACACATAAAAAGACAATCAGTACGTTCATGCTACAACATTAAGGACGACTAAAAGCTACTTGTCATTTGAGTAACTAATAGGGTATGGGACCACCTCTTGCACGGATAAGGGCTTCACATCGTCTTGGCATGCTTTCAATACAGGTATCAATTGTGGCTTGAGGTATCCTATTCCATTCCCCTACAATGGCAGCACTCAATTTATCCAAGGTGTTTGGCTGGTGAGCACGCTTTTGTAGCTGCAATTTTAGTGCAGACCAAACGTTACTCTATTGCATTAACATCCGGCGAATTTGCTGGCCAGAGCATACGGATGATATTGGCGTTCTGAAGGTACTCGTTAACGATCGCCGCTCTATGAGGTCTTGCGTTATCGTCTATAAAAACGAAGTTAGGCCCACTAGCGGCTGCTGTTGGGATTACAATGGGCTCTATAATGTTATCAAGGTAACGTCTAGCTGTTACCGATTGATTACTGAACTGCACGAGTTCTGTACGGCCCCCTGTTCGCACACCACCCCATATCATTATCGAGCCGCCACCAAACGGAACACGTGGCATCATACAGTACTCAAGATTTCGCTCTCCGAGCCCTCTCCAAACTCGTACTCTCCCATCATCGCCATGTAAAGCAATTCGAGACTCATCGGTCAACAAGCATCGTGACCAATCCTCAAATCCCCAATGTAGGTGATCTCTTGCAAACTGCAATCGATTTCGTCGGTGTTCTGCAGATCGGATGACGAGCAGGACGTCTTGCCCTCAGTCCAGCCTCGTGGAGTCTTCTATGTATCGTAGACACTGAAATTGGCCGATTTACCACTCCCTGAAGCATGTTTCTTAGACGTGGGGCGTCAATTGTTCGGTGTCGTCGAGCTGTTGTTCTCAAATAGCGGTCTTTCGCTGCAGTTGTGATGCGCTGTCTACCTCCACCATGCCGAAAGTTAGACGATGTGGTTGTCAAAAACCTATTCCATGCACGACTGATCACACTTTGGCTTGCATTAAAACGGTCGGCCACCCTTCTTTGTGGTAAACCACTTTCTAGCATACCAATGATTCTATCGCGCTGAGATGCATCTAACCGTCGTAAAACCATTGCCAAAAATGTAATCTTGAACTTTGAACGGAAATTTGTGACTAACAATAAATTATTTGCGGTACAAGTACAGAACAGTCCAAACAATAAATCACGCAAAGCAATTCTTAGACGTTGACAATTCTTTTCTTTTGTTGAATCAAACATATTTGATCTATTTTTTATAAAATTCCTATATAATAATAAAATCAACAGTATGTACTAATTTCGGGTTCTAAAACCCTATAATTATTGAGTTATATGGTTTTTCATACGTGATCCACTTCAAATGACGGGCAGTGTATATAGTTTAACAAATATGCAAATTTGTACTAGCAAATAAATCATTGAAATTTACATTATTTACGGTAGCCAACCAAATATTAAATTTTTCAACCAAAAAATTATAGGAGGAGCCCGTGTAATCCCGCCAAATAGAAAATCTTCTAAAAACTAACATTACGTTTTAGTTCTACTAGTCAAGATGAGTAATTCTTCTCAACCAGAAGTAATTTATTGTTTGCCGTTTGATAAACGAAAAGGTACCAATTTTTGAATTTCAAAAATTCATAGAAAGTGCCACAGTGGAGTTATGGTATTCAGCAAAAAAACAAAGTGTAGCCCATGTTCGGCTATACAAGAGTACAAAGTTTAAAAAACGTAGGGCCGGTTTTAAGAATGATTATTTTGAAAATTTGAAATATATGGAATTTACAATTTTTGCAGTACCGCCAACAAGTACAAAAAAGTGTCTGAAAACTAACATTAAATTTTTGTTCTATTAGTCATAATGAGCAATTCTGCTTAAGAAAACATTTTCTATCAGACCCCGTTTAATAAATTAAGGGGTACTCATTTTCGATTTTCAAAAATATGAATTTTTTTGAAAGCGCCGCCGTAGCGAAATTATAGCTTTCCGAAATAAAATTCAGTTCTAGTAGTCTACAAAGTTAAAAATAATAAACGTTTTTGACAAACGTTTTTGTCCAAATTTTAGTTTTGTAAATAAACGCTATCAAAACACATGTCTAACTTCCGCTTCCAATTTCAGATTTTTTTGGAAGTTTGACTAGATGCACCCACACACCCAAGCACGTACGCAAGCACACAAACACGCACCCACGCACGCACGTTCTCTCACACACAGAGAGAGAAAAAAAGGAATTTTTAAATATTACTCTTTTGTGTTTCTTGAGCCCCAAAACCTGCATTTCCGTTAAAATCTAAATTTTAATAATTTTCATCGAATTAGTATTTCCCTATACCGAAGGTATGGCAAAGTAAAAATCAGAAATTTCAGATAAATGAAAATAATTTTTAGGGTTATTCACAATAAGAAACTTGAAGTCGTATCCAGATTCCAGGGTCGTAGTTATGGCATAGCACGGTAGTGCAATTCACAAGAACTCAGAGCTGCAGACACTCCGTTAGGGCCCTACCATTTATTAAAAATAAAGGTAATATTATAATAAAAACGATTATGTTCAATAAATAGTTAAAATATTCAAATATGGACAACTCATATTGAATCGTTCATAGACCGGCGCCAATTATAATATACTCTGTATGCGTCGAGTCTATGAGCCTACTTTTCTGTACGGGCTTACAGCACTCGCACAATATCTCGCATTACAGCATTAGCTCGGTTTTCCCCGAACAAGCTTTGCTTTCCAAGAGCCGCGCATCCGTAATTACGTGTTCCGCGATGCGTTATCGCGCTAAATTTGAATAAAGCTTTGTTTTTATTTATTAAATCGACTATCGGGGTGTTTTGAAGAAAATATCTAATGTTTGTAGATTAAAATCGTACGTCTACCTAATCGCGCATCCTTGCATCACGGAATACATAATTACGGATGGGCGATTATTGAAAAACAAGAGTTTTTATATGTTTAGAATACAACGGATCACGCATTAAATTACAAGGCGAACTATATTGTCCGCATCCGCATGACTGGAAGCATGTTAGAGGTATTATACGTCAGTCGGATCGTGTGCACTTTGCTGCGCCTACGACACGCCATTATCGCCAAAACTCCGACGGAACATTAGCAGTAGCTTTTTACCATGCACACAGTACAAAATAAATACTAACAATCCATGTACTGTGTATCTTTTTAAAGCAGTAGTAAATTAACGAAAAATTTATACCTGTAGAGGTTCTACTGGGCGTTTCCTACGCCGCGGCCGTACACACATTTTTACAGTTGAGTTACCGGAACGCTGACACACTATAACATGGAAAATCAATATACGCGACTTGCATAGCTTAACAAGGTGATTAGTACCTTGACTATGCAAATAGTTTAATCCCCTTAAAGACCACTGTGGTTTTAAGTGTTTGTACTTTCTGCATGTATGAATAAAAAAACATGGCGGTGCCTACTTATTCCTATTTTTGTGTTTTGATGTAGTTTAGAATGTTTATATTTTTTTTTTGTTATTGAATTGTCAAATACTTATGTAATTATCTAAATTTTAATTGTTTTTGTCGAATCACTGTTTCTAAGAAGAATATGTTTCTATTGGGTCTGGGGTTTTAGATCTTCTACATAAAAGCTTCTTGCTGCGCCACTGTCTGTCTGTATCAGCAGTGCATTAAAAAGATACCTTATAAAACACATATTCGAACAACTGTATTGGTAAAAACTATTTTTGGTAAAAGCAATGATGCTAAAGAAACATATTAACATGGATTTCTAGTTCCAGGTCGTTTTCGAAACACTTCTAAATATTCTAAATTTTATTGAAACGGCCGGCCTACTCGTTTATGAAATTTTGATGAGCCACGCTCAGACAGCCATTTTCGAAACGGATATATCCATCAACTGCTGAAAGTTTAGTAATATAAAAAGAAGCAAAACGTATTTGGTTTTAATCCAATGCGCATTAGGAAATTGCAAAAATTTCCTAATTCCGCAATAAGTAGATTAGCTGCAAGTTATTAACAATTTACCCAATTCCGGTAAACCGTAAATTCAGTTATAGCGGAAGCATAACCGCTAGTGGTCATCAAACTTCAAACGTCAATATTAAATCCACTCATCCGTGAAACGCCACAATTAATTATTTCTACCTTTCATACCTTACCTGTCGGGTGTAGAATATAGAAACGACCCTAACTCCAACCAGTACAATATTCATGAATTCTTCCAATACGAAATTTCAACATTTAAGCTTTCAAATCTATTTTTAAATTATCGTGAAATAGTTTAGACCCATTTTTAGACTATTACGGGTAATATAATATGAAACTTTGCATTTTAACGGTTTACAATACAGTTAAATTAACTTTTTACGGAACTTTAAAGTGAAACTCTTTTGCCGGCAAGAGTAACCATACGAATAATGAAACGGAAGGGAAGTAACGGAAGTGTAGCTGTGATGGCACAGCTACACAACTTTAAACGAGTGTATTTTGTTGCTTTGCTTTTATACCTAACCGAACAGCATATCAAAGGAGAAATGTGATTCATAATATATTTGATAGAAGATTGAATGGCTTTCGAATTATATTTCCTTTTTACAAAAACAAAGAATATATTATTTTTAATTTAAATATTGACATTTGTAACATTAAGAACGTTTTTTTTGTAAAACTAGATCTTACCGACATATTTTTGTTAAGTACGTTATTTGCTATGCAAAATGGCCATTTGAAAGCTTTTTGACCGCCACTGAACTTTTTATTAATAACAATATGCGATAATCACCAATTTCTTAAGCTAAGCATTTTTTAACAAATATAACGTAATATTTTGAGAAGTACTTAGCACAGAGAGTATTGGCTTGGGATATCGACTTAATTGTTTTGCTTAAAGGCAAGCATCGATACTGTCTATGATCATATTTTAATTTCCAAAACCATTTATTTTCCGCTTAAATAAATTACCAAACAACTTTTTGCTTTTGATGTAGTAAAATTTATACTAAGCGATACATTTCTTATTTGTAGATTTCAACATATACATGCAGCAAACAAAATTAAGAATAAACTTTTAGAACTATTTTATAGCAAAAAATATATATCATATGGTCATGATAGTATGAATTTTTTATTGGTAATGGTAGTATTTTGTATTAAAGTGTTTATGCTTTATTAGCTCAAACACATTCTTACTATTTTATAAATATTTTTATTAACTAGGTAAATAAAGTGTTGCATATTATTAAAACATAGCGCGGTAGTACTATGTACTGCTTAATCTTAATCTTAATGAAGAAAGAGAGCAACAACAATATATTAACGTTACATAAGAACGACATTTTAAAATGAAAGTATTAAAGCAAAAGTATTGATTGATTGTTTAATAAAATATTAATAATGAGTTTGAGTTAATAAGGCAACTTTCGTAATAAATATGTTTAATAAAAGTTGTAAATTTGATTCAAAGCGTCAAACCTTCGGTTAGCAAAACAGAAACTCATAATAAATTAAAATACTCAATGTGTTTATTATTTACGCAATTATTTACCGTAAAAGCATTGTTATTGAAGCAATAACAAGTTAAAATTATCGTTGTATAACATTAATTAATTACAAATCCAAAAGCAAATTTCAGACAAATGTAAAATTCCATTGGGTACGCTGTGATCACACTTGAAAGTAACCTCCCGGTATGTGATGTAATATAAAATAATGACGTGTAAATAAACGAGTAAAATTTTCTTAATAAGTTTCTTCTGTATCAAAATCAGGATCTCTAGTAAACTCACTAAATTATTGTTACAATCTTTACAATTGCATTCACTGCAGCGTTTCAGTCGCTCTTTCATGAAAAGGTCCATTCACTTCCTAAATCATATTTGAAAAATGACTTCTTACCAGATTTGTAACTAAAGCCGTTTCATTTTCCGTTAAATCATAGAATTTAAAAAACACTTTCACTTTCTTTGAGAACACGTTGAGAAGTTTTACTTAGAACCACCTAACTAATGATGTAGGTATTTTTAACAATTTACATACTACATAATCTCATTTTAAGTAACGAAACCCTCGCTACAAAGTCTATGTCTGCAAAAATCTCAAACTACAAGTAAAAGTGTTGTATAAAATATGTCAGGGTATTTTTTTATTTTTTACGTGGAGATATTCACGTCTCGGATATCTTATTTAGAAGAATTTTATTGGTATCCAGATGTGTGGAGAAGGTTGTCATTTCCATTAGCATACGGCGTTAGTATTGGTTTACAACCAAGTATTGGAAGCGAAATTACGAACGTAAAATATACATAGTCATTCTCCACTCGAAAATGTCGGGAATAAAATCCCGATTTTATTTGCTTTTTAGGTCATATTACAGGAAATGCATTAGGGTTATTTGAGCTGACACACTTAACGACATTCTGATTTTACGAATTCAATCAATCACATTTTTACATTGATTGTTTACACATGCAAAAATGGTATTAATTAAAAAGTAAAGTCCATTAATTTTGGTTTCGTTTTGTTCACGACAAATATCATGTTAAAGTCGAGTAAAGCGAAATGCGTTTGGGGCAGTTTGTTCTGAAAATAACCGTTGTTTTGCATTGGAAATTGAAATTCTCCCTCAATTTAAAACCTAATTGCTTCCCTTAAAAAATAGTCAGCTGTAAGGTCATTCACAATAAAAAAAGCGGAAAATTAAATGTTACTTACTACTGACTAAATAGCATTCATGGATGACACATATCGTGAGAAAATAAGCTTGCAAAGGGCAGTTGGTAATCTATCAGTATCGTAAAAGCTCATGTAATTGATTCAGAAAGAACCCAAACCTAAACAGAAGAAACTTTATTGCCGCCTGCTATTTCAATAGAAAATTGATACAAGAAGATGTAAAATTTATTTGATTTTGTTTTTGTTGTAAAATATACTATTTATTATTCATAGATTTGTAAAGCTAGATCCCAGTTTGCATAGAAATAAAAATAATGTCTTATAGGAGTAGGAGTTCGCTTGTGTTTTCCATGCATAACACAACAAATGCAACTCGGAAAATATTTTGAAGAAATATCAATCGCGTTTACTTAAAACCCTATTCTGGAAACATATTTTTGAACCACCAGGAACATAGACAAATTATAATGTTTTACATCACAATTTTTTCTGTAAAATTACCAGCAGTTTGCTCCAATTAATATCCACATTCTGTTTATGACAATTTAATTATCTAAATAGGTATTTAAATCACTAATGAGATTTCCGAGTAAATTCAGCTTGGCAATTACCATCAGAAAAACTTGCGGTTAGAGTACTGTAAACATTAGCTTAAAATATCAATGCAAAATTACAAATTACATAGTCAAAACTTAATTCATTTATAGCATTAAATTAGAATTTAATTACAAATTTCCAAGATCTGCTGGCGGCATTGATCTCAAGCTATCGCGATTAAAACTGAAATTTAATTTCTAGAAAAAACAAACAACAATTCAGGACACAAATTTAATTATTGTAAGAGAAACTGCGGTGAAATAAAATTTTATAGTTTTCATATTGTCAGGAGATGAAGTATAAGAGTGTAGATGGGAGGGAAGTTTAAGTAGCAATAAACGAACGTTAACTGACATATATAACAACGAAACTCATTTCGTAGTACGTTGTGGTAGTTAGAAACGGATAATTACTATTAAATAATGCAGCACTTAAAAGGTATGATAAAATGTTAATGTAAGCAGGTTTGATATGAGACAGAACCGTAAGATCTACGCGTAATAGAAAATTAGAATTTGGTGATATTGGAAACTGTCATAAGATACAATCAAAACAATTACGACAAACAATTTAAAAAAAACATTTTTTATCATGCAAAAAGTTCTTACACCGATTACTTTTTCAGATTCACAAGTGGTATATGAGTGTATCGATTGAATTAATTGCGTTTTTAATACTACCAAATAAAACCGGTAATTAGAGTAATTTGCTTAAATTTATTAGCTATAATGTTTTACTTTTAAAATAATCCGGGTAAAATTAAAAATTTAAACTTTATAGTAAATAGAGACGTAGCAAAAATTTGACTAAAACTCGGTCTTTCAGCGCCTCAAAAATGTAGATGCAAATCACGTTTCAATATTTTTAATATAGGGGGTGTCCTCTAACCAGCTACATCATCAAACTAAATTTTCAGAAACCGGAAATATTAGAAAGCTTAATCTAATTTATACCGCTACCTATAAACACTGGTAACTTGCTAATTCCCCAAAACATTGTTTTTTAGTTGCTCTAATACAATTCAAGAAAATACATTTTTTCTGCGTTTTATGACGGTCGTTATCATGTTCTAAAAGTTTCAGTTTTAGCCCTCGTTTACTCAAAAACTACTTGGCAGATCATCATAAAACTGAGAACATTTTAATAGCTCTCGGAAAGCATAATGCTACATTGTAAGAATAATTTTGCACTTATAAAACCGTTACTGGTCCGAACTGTTTAAAACATTTTCTGTCAAATACACAACATTTTGCTTAGTTTTATAGGTTGATGGTTTTAACTACTAATAGTTACGAATAAGAAGTAGTTGTAAAGCTCAAAACAACTTCCACCGAGACTTCGGCACTTGAAAATTTGAATCCTACCATCGAAACATGGTGTCAGAAATAAACAATTATGATAATTTGTTGAATTTGTGCAAAAACTACAATCAAGCAAATAAGCAGGTACGTTTCAAAATGTAAAGATGCAACTTTTCACAAGTTCAGACCTTTATTTAAAGCAGGAAGATAGACTCAATCGTTGAAATGCATGTCACCACTAATTACTACGTAACTTTTATTCCCGGCCAGCTCATGAATATTACAATATTACTGCAGTTAATTTTAGACATTTTAATAACCGCCGTACATAGGCGCCGACTATGTAGGGGCGAACGCACCCATAGGAAAACCTCTATGGGGGCAAAGCCATCATTGAAATAAGATGAATTTATATTGCTATGAAAAAATTGAATATAGTTTTTATATAAACTAGTGTTGTTATAGGTAGATATCGTAAACAATATAATATTTACTTTCCTATACTTTCAGTGTAGGGGAGTATTGATTTGGTCAAAATCTTCAAAATCGAGATTTTGACGGAAAGTGGCTTTTAATGTCTGTGAATGGGTGTTTGTGCGCGTTCCGAAATTCACAAACAGATGAGACAATTTCGATAAACTTTGGTATAAGGGGGTACTAAAAATATCATAGGGGAATAAGCTTAAAAACATTTTTCGGTATCTAATTTTGTATAGCAAGAGACCTACAGAGACACAATGTTACGGCGCACAAAATTTTTTTTTTAATATTTTCAAAATGTTGGAAATTAAAAACATATTGCTCAAACACTGGCCACCCGATTCTTTTCAATTTTACAATCTAATAGAGCTAAAGATGAGCTACAATTAAATTGATGGCTCAGCCAGCTAACTTCTCTGTGACGCCTTCTATGAATTTTTGAAGATTTCGGCTTCAACTCTTAATTACTCATAAACGTATCATCAGAGCGGGATGAAATTTAGATTGTCAATTTCTTTGGGGTATACAGTGTTACAAGCTACAAGAAATTCTTAAACTACTAAAACTGTAAAGTCAAAAAAAACTAAACTTTGACATTTACAAAAACATATTGTTCAAAAGTTGGCCACACGATTGTTTTAAACTTTACTTTATAAGCTTGTCGAGTTGGAGATGAGCTACAATTTGGTTTGTGTTCCAGTTAGCTAATTTCACTGTGACGGCTTCTATGAATTTTTGAAATTGAACATTCATGGCTCTTAATTAAATAAATGAAGGACCTTAAAAAATTTCTTTTTAAGCTACGTTGTTTATGATAATAATAATAATATTTAGAAGTGTTAATTGTCCACCTACCAAATTTTTGGCGGACACGTTTTCCGCTTGTCCTTCCGCTTTTGGTTTTCTTTAATACGAAAGAATTTTTTTACCAAAGAAATCAAAAATGTTGATTTTTTTCTCATACAAATACTTGCAGCGCGTTTTTGCAGTTTCATTTGCATTTCTGTCTGATGCCTATGATTAATATTTTTTTTATGACCTGACTAGATAGTGGGCGCATGACTGAATTGCCACGCTAAGAGTCACTCTTTCGGTTTATAGGCGCCGGCAGTTGAGTTTGAACTGCGTTGATTGTTGGTTCAATTGTTCCTTTAGATCTCCGAAGCGTATCGTCGAGTACTGATGTTAAATTTTCATTAAGAATACGACACCGGACGTGCAAGTTAGGCATGTTTTTTATCTTCGTTTTGTTTTCAATCTAAATTTTAGAAACAAATCGAAAACATTTTTCGAACGATTTAAAATTACGGCCGCTACGTTTTAGAGAATATTTTAACTTTAACGCCTTTTTACTCACAAACAAATTTAAGCTAAATTACTGCTTAATAATATAATAAAAGTCACAAGGTAATGTTTAGATGCAGCGAGTTTATTTTTCCATTTTCTTACAATTTTCAGCTGATGAATGTGCTTAATTACATCCGGTTGACTTAATTCCATGGAATGTTTTTCTAAAAAACCAAAAAATATGGTTCAAGTTGAGACTACGTCGTTGTGCATAAATATTTTTGGAAATAAAATATGTAAAAATATTTTGAGTATATGAAAGTTCAGGCGATATAATTCGAACATCTTTTCAAGTTAAATTATATTTGTTATTGTACAGGACAAGTGTATTGTGTTGTGTAAATAGATTTTAAGATCTATATGAAGGCATAAACTAGTAATTGTAATAGACATACAGGCACATAATATTACTATGTATAAAAGAAGTTTTGAATGCATGAAAACTGTAAAGTAGAAAAAAAATTTATTTCTGTGAACTTAAAAAAACATATTGTTCAAAAATTGACTACGCCGTGTATTTTAAACTGTGTAGGTTCATACAAATAGAAATTATGTACAATTTTGGTGGAGTTTCCGTCCGCTAATTTCAATGTGCCGTTTTCTTCAAACTTTTTAAAATTAAAAATTTGTACCATTGCTTTAGAACACAAGGAACAATAAAATATTTGTATTGAAACTTAAAAACTAATTAGTAGTAGAGAAGTTTATACTTAGACAATTTTCAATGCGAAAAGTGAAGCGAAAAGCCCACTAATCATTAAAGGGAACTCTACAAGCCATAGGTAACGCAAACTACATCAGGGTGGTTGTCCGAGACCTTCCAACAGAGCACGCCGTCTTTTAAAATTTTATTAGAGCCCAGTATCCAGACAACTGCATCAATCGGCCATAGAATGCACTAACAAAAAATCAGAAATTCATATTTGTTTTGCGCTTATTAACGTAGACAATGTAATTTTGTTTGATGTATGTTTCAAAGTATTAAATTTTAGTTTCTACGACTATACCACTACATTCAAGTTCTCAACTGTTTTATAGATTGAAGCTTGCAGATTTTCAATTTTAAGTTTAAGTTAAAAAATCCAGAAGTAAGAAAATGTTTATTGCAGAATCTTCCAATTTTTTTCGAAGCAAATTTTTTCAATAAATATTTCATTTCCTTTTGCATTTGCAATGTAAATTTGATTCAAACAAGCTTACATCAAATTGAAAATATACTTCTGAAAATCTTTCAGATCAGTTACTCGTATGTGATCAATCAATACCTTGAGGGCGTTTTATTACAGTACGAATCCAAACAAAAGGCAATACAATGAAACAAAACCCTTTTAGTGTGCTACACGAATATTTTACATGTACCCTTTTTCCAATTTGAATTTTTTTTCTATAGTGTACCCGTATGCTTTAATTGTTAACTGAACGGTTTTATTTGCCCAGGTTTCAAAATTTCATCCTTTAATCAGTCGGAATAAAAGAATTCTCGCCGTTTCAGAAATCGCACTTATATTTTTATAGATGAACGTGTGGCCGCGGCGTATTTCCTATAAATATGGAGAGGTACGTTATTGAGTAAAACCCGAAAAAGTAACTTGCTTATCGCTGAATACTTTTCTGTATAACGTCGGCGTTTTACTCCTCGCTCGCTTCGGTTTTAACGTTTTTATTTAATTTCCCGTTTTCACGGTTTTTACCAGGAACACACGCAGTTTGTTGGTCTAATTTAGCGAGTGGTGCGAGTAATGACGAACTCCTAATGAGTATTAAAGGCTAAAAAGGTTTAAGTTTCTCTCGTTTGCATTTCCAGGCGCCCGGAAGTGTCACCGTTGTCGAAGCCCTACCTTTAACATTTCCGGTCCTAATGTATCAGTATTAGGCATCCCCTATTGTGTGCTGCCGATGTTTGCGAACAAGGTGCGCCCTGATGAATATTTATAGGGGATTGCAATTAGTTCTAACAAAAATATTGCGGCTTCTATGTTCATGGCTAGACTACGTGATAAATTGCCACGGCCCGCACAACGCGCTCGGATTAAGAATTTATGAAGCATCCGAAATGACCAAATTTCGACACCGCCTTTAGCTCGCTCTTTTCTTGTACAAATGACACGTAGGTTGTTGGCCAACCCCGTTGCCTTATTAAATATGTAGCTATTTGCAAGAAGTTTTTCAAGATATTAAATATGCAAGATGGACAAACACGTTTGCTCAATACTTCGACATAACAATTTATTATTTATAGAACACGTCATTTAAATTCTCTATACATTGAAATACACTTAGAAATAGTCTATATACGCAGAAAACATTTAGCGGTCTTCTGTGATACGCACCATTGTGTAATACATTAAATCTTTGCTGATAAGATTGATGTTTCTTATGCGTGAAATATAACTTCTTGTATATCGTCTTTTATGAGTAAAATATAATTGATTTTTTTACCTTTTGAGCGCGGCATCATGTCTTTAGCAACAAACAATGTATTACCAAAACACTGCCAATCAACTGGAGGTTTATACAATTTATTGCAGATAAACTTTACGGAGATACAAGAGATCGTGGGCATGTTACGGTGAGACAGTTACGGATTTGGAGGATAGATCGATAAAGCTTTAAATAAATTATTAAAAGTAGTTATACAACCGGTTCCAACACTAATGCTGAACTTTACCCGTGGCGCAGTGGTAGGGAATCTGCTGCTTGGTTTGCTAGAGGTTATGAGATCAAACCTCAATGAAGTTAGCTTTTTTATTAATTTTTTGATTACTGTAAGACGACTATCAGCTTTATATCATTTTATTTAAAAAGAATAATTTTTATTTTCAACACTACACTCTAGTTTCTAAAAATCCGCATATTTACAAAATTAATGAAGTGAAACATAAAAAACATATTTTTATTTATAAGTTCGAGCGTTACTTCGTTGAAGTTCATTTTAATTTATTGTAAGTAAAACAATTCTTAACTTCAACAGGTTTTGTATTTTAGCTTTATACGTATTTTAAGGTGTTTACACGTCATTATCAAAAGCAAGCTTAAAAGTAAACAAATATAGCAGCACCAACTGTTATAAAGCTAAAATACAAAACCTGTTGAAGTTAAGAATTGTATATACTTTTTACAGCTGAAAAGGAAAGTAGGTACAACTAAAGCCCATACATTACATTGCTATTTTACAAAATAAATAAAAATAAACATTTAATTTAAATTTTAACTTTTTACTTTCCTATACTTTCAGTATAGGGAAGTATTGATTTCATGCAAATTTTCAAAATCGAGATTTTGACGGAAATACATGTTTTGGGCTTCCAGGATCCTAAAAAAGTGGTTTTAAAAAAATGTCTGTCTGTGGGTGTGTGTGTCTGTGTGTCTGTCTGGGTGTCTGTGGGTGGGTAACGCTCATATCTCCGGAACGGCTGGACCGATTTCGATGTGCTTTGGAATGAGGAGGTATATCAAAAATTCATCGACAAAATAAGCTTTTAAAAAGAATCCGAAACCGGAAGCGGAAGCTAGACATGTTTTTTTGGTAGTATTTTTTTCAGAAACGGAATTTTAGAAATTGTAATAGTGGAAATTATAGAAAGCTTTAGAACAAATCAAACGTTTTTTTACCGAACTCTCTAGCTTCAACATGGCGGCCGCTACGAATTTTTGAAAATTTCGATTTTAACGCCCATTTACTCAAAAACCAGTTATCTGATTGGAATCAACTACATCTTGTTTGGTAGCCCTTCAAGGGTACTATACCATGAAATATAATTAATTTTGAAAATATAAAAACGATCGTAATGACAGCACTCCAAAATTTTGGAATTTTTCAAAAAAATTTTTCTCAAAAACTGCCCACACGTTTTTTTTAAACTTTTTAAGCTAATAAAGATAAGCATTTGCTACAATTTTGCTTTTTGCTCATTGCTATAATTTCACTCTGACGCCCTCTGTGAATTTTTGAAAATTGAAAATTGGTACCCTTTTATTTATTTAACGGGGGGCAATAAAATATTTCTGTTAAAGCAATATAGCTCATCATTGATAGCAAAATCCGAATATCATAATCTTTTTTCGATAATTTCATATTTAGGGGGGCTACTGTTCCCCCTCCCCCCAAATTTTTTCGATAAAAAATTAAAAATTTGGTTTTTTGTTTTGTTTGCTCTAGGAGAATCTTTTTACAAAAAATCAAAAAATGGAATTTTTTGCCCCTTAATAATCTTTTTGTCCTTTATAGAATTTCACTTACTTTCTACAGCGGTTGTATTCTTGTAGTACTAGTCGTTTAATGTTCAGTGTAGGCTAACTTTTTTATTTTAATAGATAGAGTCGAAAACCCAAGAGCAAAGTTGTAGGGCAAATTCTTCTCGATTGTATTTAAGAAAAAAACTTGAGTTTCCAATTTTAATATGGCGGCCACGGTAAAAAATAACTTTTTTTTAAATGGAAACGTGGCATTTTGGCTTTAAAATCAGAAAGGTTTTGAAATTCTAAATACAAATTAATAAGAGTAATTTCTTGCTAAAAATAATACTTCTCGAGTTAATAATACATTTTCAAACATCAACACGCTTCCTTACTCGTGCCTCCGGTTCATTTCAGTTCGATTGTTTCACATGTACTCAGTTGCAGGCGGAGCCAGCGTGGTAATGGTAGGTTTAAATTACGCTCTTCAAGCTTGAAGTTTTTATAAACGCTGTTTACTTTTACTAGCCGGGTCTAGACAGGTGTACATCAAAAGTGTTGGAAAATATAAAACAATGTTAATTTATAAGTATAGGAAAGTCCAGGCGAAGTGTTTCGCTCATTTTTATATTTCACTTGATTGATTTTGGTAAACTGTGGTTTGTTAGAAACTAGAGTTTTATAGCATTAAAACATAATTATTCATTTTAAATGAAATAATATAAGCCTGATTGCCGTTTTACAGTAATTACAAAAAATAATGGAAAAACAGACATCATCAAGGTTTGAACTCATAACCTCTCGTGCACAAAACAGACGCTTAACTACTGCGCCTCAGTTTTGCAGCCGGTTACACCAATGCGCTAGTCTTGTTATTTTTGTTTAAAAAAAAAGTAATTTCATTCTAATTAAAAAAAAACACACAAACAAATGCTTAGCCTCTGGAATAATATAACTGTGTGTTGAGTATAAAACACTGGCCTAACGATATAAACTAAACAAAGATAAAAACTAAACTAAATTATAGACATGTGGCAAGAAGAGATAATAACAGTAAGAGTTGTCAAACAATAAATATAAAAACTTTAAGAAATAAAACTGATACTGGATTTTAACTGCTGCCACTAGATTACAAGCACACACCCTTACCCGTAATCCAAGCTACGTATAAAAAAGTATTTTCATTATGCGAGTTAAATGTATCAAGTTTGCCAACTAACATTTAAAATATCTACATTTGTAAAATAAAAATTATAAACATTAAAAATAATTTACATTTCACTCATTAATAGTTTAAAAAACTTTAAAAAACTAATAATAGCTCCACGATTTGCAAACTAATCATTGACATGCCGGTCTTGTTTCATAGGCGACTGCGACTTAGATCGCTTTGTATAATTATTTCATATTCTCCATACTACACTGTAACGCTCCACCTAAATTGAAATTTAATGTACACGTTGTAAATAAAGATTAGAAAGAAAATCAAATTTTATATTTTCGACCAAACAGATTTGAATATTTTTAGCTTTTTTGCCAATCTGACGTTGATTTCACGGAAATTCATCTCGTCATGGTGATTTCCGAAAATTACCACCGTAAATTTAATTTCTCCGATGTTTCCGTTTTGTTTCCGTAGTTACGCACAAAACATGCTTATGGTATTTTTAAAATAAATAATTGTCATTTTTTTAAATTTAAATTCCAAACATAAAATCCGAATTTCTAGCTGCATCTATTTCGTGCTGGTTTTGATTTCCTACGGAAATTGCCTTCTGAAATGTCGCGTTTTTTTTACTTCAAGAAAATCACCAGCTCGACTCGTGTCACACCAATTTTAATATTCAATTTATAAAAGACATCAAAACACGAAAAACCACAGAAATATTAATATTTGGTATACAAAATTCTACATTTGACGGTGTTAAAATATACCGGATGTTCTATTTTAAAAACAAAAGTAATAGACATCTGAAGTTTAGAAAAATGCTTATTAGATTATGAACACCCTATATAATGCCGTTTTAACATACCGCTGAATACTTTATAGTGTGTTAATAGTCTGTACAAGATACCGATAGGCGGATGATTTTAGTATCTAAAATAATAGTTATGAAATATCAATCTACAAAGAAACGTCAAAATTATTGAAAAAAGCCTAACTTTATGCTTATAATACCTTAATACTTTTCTATCAAAACTTAAATGTAAAATCTTAAATCCCATAATGTACAGGATGTTCTATTTAAAATATTGAAGTAATGTGCTGTACAGGCATAACCAAACATTCTGTATAATTGGTAATAATTTTAGGTGATGTACAATAACTCAAGATTGATTTCTCATTTAACAATTTTTTTTCTATCTGCTGTAATAAAGACTTAGAAAACAATCTCGCACTAATAACTCACCCTGTATATGAAAAGTATACGATTTTCAAAATATATTTCAAATAATCAAGTATCAAAATATCTGGAATTTCCTAATATTGTTTTTTAACGTTGAATTAAGTAATATCGTATTTTATGTGCCCACCATTATACTAATTATTATTTTCATTTCTCCTTAAAACCCCTAAATTAAGAATCTCTCCACTTAGCTTCATAAATTAATCAGTATACAAAAGCATAACAATAAACGATTTATTGTTAATTTAAACTCCTAAATAACCCTTTTAATACTCATAATCTCCTATAAAATGTTAAATTTTACCAAAAGTGCCCATTTGAATGAAAATTTCATTACCAACAGATTTACCGCACGGCCATAATAGTCTCGACATTATAATTACCTAATTAGTTAAATGGTACATTCAAAGCACCCAACAAACCTTCCAAGCTCATTAGTACATTCGACCTATCTTAAGTTTACGCCCTTCTACATATGCTAATGCATCCAACCCTTCAGTTTATAGCCTGTAACAAGTCTACCTTAGCGCGTTTGACATATACCAGCAGTCAAACTGTGCACTGTGCAGTAATCCTCTTATAAGAGCAACTGCTTGAGCTCTCAAAGGCGCCAGTAAATTTTATTTTACACAATAACAACTGAAATAACAAATGAAACATTTTAATTTTGCTAATAAGGTCGACACTGTCAAGATCATTATAATTTAAATAAATTGATAACGCGACGCCTTAAAATATTAAGAACAACAATTCGGCGAATCTTTGACAGTAAGACACGTTAATAATATATTCGAAACCTTCAGAAACCAGAATCGACAGGGAAGTCGATACCCAAACAAAGACGCTTATACTATCCGGAAGCAGTAACATAAATGAAATTTACTTAAATATAAATTTAAAAAAAGTTGGGAATAAGTGAAGAAGTAGAAATTAATTCAATTTGGTGTTCAAATCTGTGTATAGTTCGAACAAATAATTACTCGTACCTTTGTTTGTTTCGTAACTGTTTCCGTAACTCGTAGTGGTTTCCGCGTGTTAATGGTTACGAACTATGTTTATTGTTAAAATAACCATAACATAAACACAATGAGTTGCTTACGAATTGTTCAAGAATCTCTGGTATTCCACAAGCATTGTTTGCAAGTGGAATGAGATACAACACTTGTATTTAAATACTATTCTTTGAATAACAGATTAAAGGAATCCTCAGAATTATAAGATCGAAATGCGAGACGAAAGTGAAAATATGATTTTAATGACAAACGACCCGTTGCGTTAATGTCGCGGAGTTTATCCACGTTTCACAGCAAAGAAGACGAGGAGTCGCGCGTTAATCCGACATAAGCTGGTCAAAGATTATATGAGCTTGAAAATTGAACCATAAGGAAATGCCAAATACTGGCTTTCAAGATAAGGCAAAATGTGCGCAGTTTTTTAGGAAATATTGCTAACATGATGTGGTCGAAAAATATTTTTTCTTAAGAAGACTTGTGTGGGTATAAACACACATGAAGGATTTTCCTGAAAATTTGAGAAAAATAGTGATTTTGCAAAGAAATATTAAAAAATATTTTTTTAAACCGGGAAAGTTTTAGGTTTTTTAATGTACATGAAAAGTTAATAAAAAAGTATTTTAAAATTGCAGCATACTCGTTTATTGATTTTATTCTGGGAATTAACCTAAAAATTTCAATTACAAAAATTGAAAAGCTTCCAATCTCCCTGCTCAATTAATTTACGTTAAGAGAAAATTTCTGAGCTTTCCAATTTATACCAACGGTGCGGATCATCTCCCATACCTTAGAAAATTCAATTTTTTTACATTACCAATAGCACTTATACTTTAAAATATACGTCGTTATCGACAACGTATTTTACTAGCCAAAAATATTAACAAAAATTTTAAAAACCAAACAGTGTTTTGATGAGTATCTGTATATAAAATACTTAATTACTTTAACAATATTTATTTATTTTAACCTTATACGTATTTCGGCATGTTTACATGCCATTGTCTAAGGTTATATTAGAAAGTAAACAGTTAGTGTTGTTATAGCAATAGAACTTGGTGACTTGATCTCGGTAATCGTCTGCAGATGACTTGATTTCTTATTCCAAAATGTCCAATAGACGAGAATTTAAGAGATCAATTTGCTCATTCATTAACGGTACAGTTTTTAAATGTTTGTGAATTTCAAAAGCTTCTAGTATATCTAATTTACGTTTATCATCACAAAAGTGTAAACATTTTATGGTGTTATTAGATGTCATTGAATGATTGTGTTCTAGTAAGTGTTATGTGGGTGTTTGTATTTGTAACATCGTACGTGTTCTTTTACCTAATATCAAAATTTCTAATTGTCTGGCCTATATAAACCGAATTACAATGCGAACAATTTAATTTGCAAATACCTGAGTTTAGCAAATCGTCTGTTTTTGATTTTGCATTAAACAAAGTGTTTAAGATGTTTTTAGTTGTTTTAAAGCTTACTTTATATTTATTTGTTTTGTTTATAATTTTAGCAATTTTTTCTGATTTGTCACCAAAATATGGGGTTGAAGCATATTTAATAGTAACGAATGAAGTTAGGGTAGTTGGATAAATTTTTTGAATGGCTAATTTATAATCTTTTTCTTTAATTAATGTATCAATAAGTTTAGTATTATAACCATTACTGTATGCAATTTGTTTAATAATTCAAATTTTTCTATTATAATTAATTTCATCTAAAGGGACCGTCAAAGCCCTATATATCAGGGACCTGTATGCTGCTAATTTATGTGTTTTATGATGACAAAAATCGTGTGGTATTGTAATGTCTGTTTGTGTAGGTTTTCTATAAACTGAGTACTCAAATTTATTAGTTGAATTAATTTTTATGTTTAAATCTAAAATGTTAATGGACTTATTTTGTTCAGTTTCTAGAGTAAATTTTATGTTTGGGTGCAAGCTGTTATTAAAAATTAAAAATTCATTAACTAAATCAAATGAACTATTAAGACATGCTAAAATGTCATCAACATAACGAAACCAAAATATAACTTTCTCAGATTGATTTGATTCGAATATTTGATCTTCTAGATTTTCCATAAATATGTTAGCTAAAAGAGGTGAAATTGGACTTCCCATGGGTAAACCATCTTTTTGGAAATAAATTTTATTATTAAAAGTAAAATAATTTTGATTGGTGCAAAGTTCAAATAATTGAATCAACTCGGTCCGTTTTATTAACTCAACATTTTTGTTAATAAGACTATCATTTAACAAAGGAATACACTCTTGAGGAGGTATTTGGGAAAACATATTAGCAACATCAAAACTAACTAGCTTGTTTTGTGGTGGTAAATGTAAGTTAGACAACTTTTTGATTAATACGGAAGAATTTTTAACTGAATATTTTGGTTTATAATCAAAACTGGTAACTATATTATTTAGTATTTTTGCTAGCATATGATTGGATGCATTTATGTTCAACTTTTAACTTTTAACTCTAAAATATCAAATTTCATCTTCGTTTAATAAAATTCATTCATTTATCTTTCGTGTTATAATAATAAAAATCCTTATTTGTGTTTAAAAGTTTGCTACAAAACAAGGAGTAGAACAACAAAATTTGCTAGAACTTTTTTATGGGTTTCTTTTGAAATAATTGTAGGAACATATCGGCATTTAGTGCAGAAATTTTATTTACCAAAGTCGTAAGACAAACAATAATTGACCCTCAAAGCTTGGTATTTCCTGAAATTATAAACTTATAGATAATTGTTAATTACTAGTCGAAGTTATGTTACTTCCCAAGTACTGCATTCAGAAATATAAAAGATATTACCTATACAACATCAACATCTTCCGTAAGAGAAAAGTTTTATTGGAGTTTAAGAGAACAGTTTTGGACGAAAACAACATCATTATGCGATAGATGCCTTTTCTTCTTGCTCATTGGTTCAGAAGCAATTTTTAAAATTTAGTTAACCTTTCCAATAGAACAACCAATCTTTTTCAACATGTAATAAATTTTTCGATTTTTGATAGATTTTCTCTTACATTAGATTCTCATAAGTTTCCGTTATATCGATTTTAAATATTTTACAAAACATGATTTAATTTGAATTGTTTAAAATATGCTTGAGATATAAAAATTTACATTAATTTATTATTCTTGCCATGTACAAGCTTAAATTTAATTCTATTTCATTACAATTTGTCTTTTCGTGGTCTAATTTAATCAAACGTGCTGCAAAAATGTATCATAATAAAATTAAGGTCAACCAAGGTGACTTTCGCTTCAAAATTAAATAAGCCAGAGAGGAAAAAATATTTTATGGCTCTGGAAAATACGTCACAACCTACGTCTAAATTTGTCAGAGCCCTTGAATTGTACATCTCCTTTTCTTGTTCGCTAATTAATTGAAGATTATTTTTCATACAATGAGATAAAATTTTATATCGAAGTAGGAACATTTTTTATATAAAATAGAACCAACCAATCTTTTTCAACATGTAATAAATTTTTCGATTTTTGATAGATTTTCTCTTACATTAGATTCTCATAAGTTTCCGTTATATCGATTTTAAATATTTTACAAAACATGATTTAATTTGAATTGTTTAAAATATGCTTGAGATATAAAAATTTACATTAATTTATTATTCTTGCCATGTACAAGCTTAAATTTAATTCTATTTCATTACAATTTGTCTTTTCGTGGTCTAATTTAATCAAACGTGCTGCAAAAATGTATCATAATAAAATTAAGGTCAACCAAGGTGACTTTCGCTTCAAAATTAAATAAGCCAGAGAGGAAAAAATATTTTATGGCTCTGGAAAATACGTCACAACCTACGTCTAAATTTGTCAGAGCCCTTGAATTGTACATCTCCTTTTCTTGTTCGCTAATTAATTGAAGATTATTTTTCATACAATGAGATAAAATTTTATATCGAAGTAGGAACATTTTTTATATAAAATACTTGAACATCGTTAAAAATTCATTTTTTAATAAATTTTGAAAATATTAAAATATACACGTCAGAGTTACTAAGCCATTATTTTCAATAAATTGACAAAATTTGAATAAGAATAAAAAATAATTTGGTTCTAAGCCACACCCTGTTTTTTTTCTGCAACAATCTTAAAAATATAAATAAATACAAATTAGAACAAACATCTTTAATTTTATAAAAAACTAGTACACAAGCGGAGAATACATTTCTGCCAGGTTTGATATTTTCTGACCTACACTTGTATAATCATAGATTCTGCACAATTAATCAACAATTAAATTTTAAGCAATCAACACAGATAATAGAAAGATGCATCGGAGATAATTTTAAAAACTTGTCTAAATATCAACACGGCTTAAAATGACAATTAAGTTTTATGTAAAACAACAACAATAATATTTTTTTTTTAAATTGATAATGCTATTTTGTTCAAGTTTATTGGCAAATAAAATAAACAAAGGTAAAATATCAAAATAACGCAAAAATTTAGCTAGGTACAAATGCGCTTTTTTGATAAATTGCCCAAGATAATCAAAAATTAAGATAAAATTCCGTACCATACAATTTTCAATTTTCAAATTAAAAACTTGCAAAAAATATAAATTCAAAAACTAGCAAAACTTCTTCGTAACTCCAAAGAACACTTACCATAATTTTCTCCAGCTTAAAAATGTCAATTGGGTGAAAATCTTCACTAAAACTAACTCACTTACAGTTGCCTTACAAACACTTAAAATTTTTAAAAAATTACCAAATTTTTCAAAAAGTGTTACATAAACTTATCCCACGTAAAAGTCCTCGAAATGTCTAGTTCTTAGTGCAACTTTCAGCAAAAATGGTGCTATGCTAGCAATCTGGGGATTTTAATAAAAATTTATTCCCTGGGTGTATGTAACGAGGTGTAATATAAGTTCGCGAATTAAGGGTTGCGGGCGCGAGATGGTCGGACCGCGCGCGAGATCGCACTGGCGCCACATGGTCCACAAAGGGTAGGAAGACTAGGAGAGTTTTACATCGATTGCATACGGCTTACGGCCTTACTACACTTAGTTGGCCTCTCCGCATACAGATAATGAGGAGGTTATTAATTTGTGCATGTGACTGAGTGTATATCAGTTTATATGTGCGCACATAGGTTCACATATGTACATATGTTTATAATATTGTACATACTAGACCGCACTTAATTTGTTTTTTATGCGCAGTTACTAGTCTGCATACTTGTCATTTTTATTATACAAAACGTAAACAGAAGCTGTCATCTGCATTATGTTGTACAGACAGTTTTTTTTTTTTCTGATTATATTAATTAAAAACATCACTATATAAGGTTGCTCATGAAAAAATTTGCACAGCAGAGACCATAAAATTCATTTTGTTTTGTTCACGTAAAATAATTCCCTAAATAAGTAAAATAATTAATTTTTTAAACTGATCAAGTTCAAACTTTTTGTTTGAATACTTTAACAAAATACATTTAACTGGAAATAACCGAATAATTAGACTTTTAATGAATTACTTCCGCGATAATGTGACACAAAATGGCTTTGAAGTAATTTAACCTGAGCTAATATTAAACGGGTTGATAAAGGCTAATTCTAAGATTATTGATTTTTAATATATTCAGTATAAGGAAGCGTTGGTTTCATAAATACTTCCCAATTAACTATTTGAACACAAAAACCCATTCTGGTGCTCTAGCAACAAAAAATTTATTTTTTTTGGTTCATGTCTACCTGGCAATCCATACGATCGCTTATTCCATCATATCTATGCAACTGTTGCGTTGGCTGATTTCGATAAAAGTTAATTGGGGGTGAATTCAAACTTCATCGGGAAAATAAGCACTTAATACATGTGAGTTGAAAAAATTTAATCTTAAACGGAATTTTCCTAGATATGAGCCCCAAGTTATGACACAACGTTAAGACAAATCGAATGCCTATTTTTCGAATTTTCTAGCTTGAAAATGGTGTTCAGCACGATGTTTTTTATTCGCCGTTTTAACGGTTCTTTATTAAAAAATGAGTTTGCTAATTAGCAAAAAAATTGATAGCGTAATCGCTTTCAAATTAGGACTTCAATTATTTCGAGATAATCAGTCGGTTTCTGTTTGAATTTTTGGAAATATTGCTATTTATCAAAGTTGTTATTGCGGTTATGACCATGGAAACATAACAACGTTTCTAAAAACTCAAACAGAATCCGGCTAATTATCTTGAAATTATTGAAGATTATCTTAAGAACCAAGTTTATAAACATAAACTTCTTGGAAATAGTCAAGAACTAGAGAATACTATTAGCGAATTTATTGAGGAAAAATCGCTCCAGTTCTTGAGAAAAGGAAAATTTACTCCAAAACAGCTACTTGTGTGAATATGTCAAGTAGACACACTTAAATATAATTTTTTTTTATTGGTGCCCCATTTTACCTATTTCAAGCACGCCTCAGCGTGTTTAAATCGAACTTTCAAAAACGCGCGTTTTTTAAAGTTACCATGGCAACATCAACAACTCGAGAAACGTCTAAATGACAATTTTTTGATTATTGATCTGACAGGAGTACCTTGTAACGTCAAATAAAATATTACTAACAAATTTCTGAAGGTAAGCAAGCACAACTCGTTCATTTATATCTGTTACCTTTTGCTCTTCCATCCATTTGATGAACTTGTCATATTCTTTTTTATACGCATCATTAGATTTTTGCGGTATTAACCGCGATTCTGCTTTACTATTTAAAAAATCGATATTAGAATTCATTTTTAAGCAGTGCGGTGACAACAATTAATCTTTGATGACAAATTGCAATTAATTTCTGTTTTTCTCATTTCCATGACAACACGAAAGGTATACTGATGTCACATCACTAATTCAACCATTTTACATTATTAGTTCTTATTTCCATTTTTTGTAGTAATAATACCAGTATTTATGATTTCAAAGTGCACCAATAAAAAAAAATAGCGTAAAGTATTCGTGGATAACTGGTCTTTAAAACACTTGCTCTATTTCGAGCACTCCGGCTGCGCCGTCGTGCTCGAAAAATCGCGCGTGTTTTAAAGACCTTTTTATCCACTTATACTTTAATATACTATTTTGTATTTTCAATTTTTTAATTCTGATTTTTAAGTATTCTGTTAAAAATAAGTTCCATTTTTATGAATAAAAAAATATTATTTAGTTATTTACGTTAATTAATTGTTATTTTACTAAATTAACAATTAGTATAAAGTAACCCTTGCTTTGGAAAATATAATTTTTCAACAAATTGTTGTTTTTGCTGCTGTGTTTTTGATAACACAGTTTCCGAAGTTCAAAAGTTTGGAAAAACTGGTATTTTAAATTTGTTTTTATTTTTGTTTTAATATGTGCGCATGGCTTTTCAACTAAATTCGGAACACTTTTTCTTAATATTTTTTCAAATTTTCGAAAATAACGCATTTTTCCATATTTTATATCAATTTCTTTTAATTCATGTCAAACAATGCCACTAGTTTACTTTTCCGGTATTTCAGGTATTTAATGAAGCAGAACCGATTGCTAAAATCAGATTTTTGGCAACTCATATAATAAAAAAAATTTCTCATAACTTGGCGGTTACAAACTTGCGAAAAATCCAAATATTTTCAAAGAACGATAAACTTCATGCTAAATGCTTCGCTCATATTTTCTTCTTTAGGGACATTTCTAAATTTTTTATTCTAACTGTTTTTTAATTGCAAATAATATTTTTTATTGTTGAAATTTAATTTGGCGACTATCCAATTACACTGTTCGAGTAAACGACTGATCAGAAAACCCCCTTTAGGTCTTTCTTCAATGAAAAGTTGTTCCTATTGTCATTTTAGATGTTCTCACCGACATTCAAGCTGAAACAAGTAAATTTTTGAAAAAAACAAAAATCGATTTAGGTGGTAGAAAAATCGCGCTTGCGCAGATCGGCTATTCTGTATGCGTAGAATACGAATCTAAGCTTCTTTATTGAGCGCATCTATATTGAAGTATAACACTCTTCCCCACCTCCCCATGTTTTGGGTGGACCAATCTCGCTACTTTGCGGTTTCATCTCAGTGTGATTACCAATCTTTTATCGTTTGGTTTTGAAAACCTGTTCGTACTTCTGCGGTTCCTTTTTTGATATATTTGACAATACTGTATGCCATCATAGCCATTGTTATTAGTTTGAAACGTTTCAATTTAAGCAGAGCTCGCATTCGGTCACGAAAATCTCGAGTTTGTGTACATATTAAGTAGGCTGTTCCTCCGCAACGTAGCTCTTTGCACGAACACTTATAACAAAATTGGGTTTTGATGTGGTTACCATTTAGTATACTTGTCTCGGAAACAGCTTGCTTTCTTAGAAGGTAAAAATTAAAGGTTAAAGGTTAATACTCGCGTTTAGCCGTAATAAATTGCACTTACTACAACATTCTCAAAACAAAATTTCTCATAATTAAAGGCTATGTCACCTTTCTGCGAACAGAAGAAGCGGTACTTAGTTTTAGGTTTCCTAAATTTGTTTTGTAAAATAAATATCAATATCGTCTTTGGTACCGTGTAAGCAACCGATCGCTATGTATTATAAACTTCTAAGTCTCCAAAGCTTGTTAATGACCAAAATTCAGATGTATTATACAACATTGATTTTGTAAGATTATAACGTAGGGGATAAAAGCAATAAATCCACTGAATGTGATAACAAATAAAAAAACCTGGCTGTTTAAACTATTTAATTTTCACGATGAAATATTGATTTAGGATGTTTTATAACTTTATAATACCAATTGTTTAAATAATATTTTTTAGTTTTTAAAATAATAGCACTTTACTTATGTTTTGCAACTACGGTTCAAATTTTTAACACCTTCACATATGTAAAGTGCCAATAGAGATAATAACTCAATCAATTTAAGCCATTCCTTCCAACCCAACTGATGACAATTCAAATACTAATTTTAGCATACAGTAATAGATAAAGTAAATTGGATCATTCCGGTCAAAACAGAGATATTATTCGAAAAATAACAACCACAAACAAAGAGAGAGCAACATGCAAATATTAAACTGAAAGTAAATAAGAAACTTTGGCTGCCTATTTTTAGCCGTCGAATCACCGCAGTGAAAAATTGACTTTTATTCAGATTGGAATGTTTTATATGTTTAAATATTTATCTATTTATCTATTTTTTCCGTATTTTATGTCAACTTTAAATGTAACAGTTTATGCCAAATAACGCCCAGTTTAAATTCTTCAAAAGGACAACTCAGGTTTAATTTTATAATTATCTTGTACTTTTCAAACTTCTCGTTAATTCAGTTAGCATTTATAAATTTTAAATTTTGTGCCTAGATAACTAGACTTAATGTTGTGCTTGTTGTGCTTTTTGTTGTTCTCTTAGAAGAAAAACCAATTAATATGAAATTTTACCATTTTTAAGTTTTAAAAAAGACATTGATCAAGGCTTACAGCTAATATGAGTTAGACTATTTGTTTGTCTTTCTCGTACTTCTAGTAAAGTCAGATTTAATTTTTACGGAAATACACGTTTTGGGTCTATGGGAAACTAAAGAATAAATTTATTTTATGTAGAGGCCTTAGCTCAGTGGTAAGCGCGCGGGCCGCCTTAGCAGCGGATCCGGGTTCGACTCCCGGCGCTCTCCCTCGCAAGGCAACGGAAGGATTGGGTGGATGAAATGCCATATGTTAAGCAAATCTTCAAACGTTTAGAAATCTATGTTTAAAAGAAATTGTTTCATTTAAGAAGTAAATTAGCTAAACTAAACCAATTTCGGTAGTATACTGCGAACGCGTAAAATTTAAGTATTGGTACATAATTTGCAAAACAATTTTTCAGTAATTTATAAACTTAAATTTTGTGCAAAACGTTGAGAATTAAATTAAAACGAATGTTTGGTAGCGATAACAACAGAACTATTATATGAAGTATATAAGTATGCACTAACTTCGCTTATTTGTTTTATCCAATCAGTTCAAACTTTAAATCAAAAATCAATACGCGAAACTTTGATAAATGGTCGCTATTACATTTGACTTGCCACTTTCTGTTGTTACTCATCAATTGTGTAAACTGTTTTTTTAGTGGATAATTTAAAGTTACTATTTTCTTTTGTGAGAAGAAAAATAAATACCATACAAAATTATAGTTAAAACTGTAAACATAATGGTAGTACAGATTTGCATCATTCAGCTTCAAGTATCATTGAGTATTTTTCCTTAAAAATTCTTTTTCTAATTTAATTTTGTAAGGATACTTTATTCATAAAGCCACAATAGATTTGCGTATTTTGACAGATTTTTAAGTTCTTTCTAGCTTTGCTTGCTGCTCTCGGCAACGTATTTCTTAAATATCGATAATATCGATAATTTCGATAATACCTACATAGAAAATCGAAATATAATAGTGACAGAAAAAATGAAATCCAAGAAATATTGTAGTTACTAGACAAACATTAAATTAATTATTGTAATTGACGCAATTATTGCAACAACTGAAGCATATCAACTCATACTAATTTGCAACTTAGATCGCCTACTCTATTTCAAACTGATGGTTATTTCTTTTTTTAATATTATATCGATATTATTGATATAATTTCATTGTCGATATTCGATATTAAATATTCAATATTGCCTAGCCCTAAACACAACACATTTTTTGCTTTTATTACATGCAAACAACTTCTAACATTTTCAAAGAATCGTAAAACATTTGCTGCTGATCAAAAGAGGTCAGGGTAAAATGGTCGTTTATCCCTGTGTACAGATTCTATTGGTAGTGAACAAATGATTATTTTTACTTACCAAAAAGTCCCAACGAATCCTAGAATTTTAAAGGATCTCAGCAATGATTGCACCAACAACAATCACACTAGTTCATTTTTTAAAACATCACGAATTAATTGGAACTGTATTATTTAAAGTTAGAAAACACCCCGACATTAAGCAAACACACGTACCTGTATAAGATTCATTAATAAGAAATCGGAACTTTCCGCTCATTTTTATTTGTTCCGAAAATAGTCGAATACATAAATTGAATGAACACCTGTTAACATATTTCGGTTTTTCAATAATCGTAAACAACTCTTATCAAGTGCTATTAGAGATTGAACATCAAATAATTGTTTAGTAGAGATGTGCTCGTAGAAAATTGTATTTAATACAGGGTGAACTAATAATTTAAAACAGCGAATCTAACACGGACTAATTTCAACAAAATGGTCGTTTGTCCCTGTGTAAAGATTCTATTGGTAGTGAACGAATTATAATTTTTGCTTACCAAAAAGGTGCCAACGAATCCAAGATTTTTCAAGGATCTCAGAAATAATTGCATCAACAACAATTACATTAGTTAATAAATGTGGAAAAATCTTAAAAAGATGATGTAAATATCTTGAAAACCCTAGATCAAACCAGAGACGCTATTGATGAAAAGCGATGGGGGAGCGTACAGCTCATAAATACTACCGTAATTTAAATACAAATTGCTGTAGAAATGAATATACGAAAAGATTTCTATCGTGTACACATGATTGCGCGCAGATAGTTCGCTAGTCCGCTATGCTTAAGTCAAGGCCATTTTATTAAAATCATCCTAGAGAGCATAACTAGTAGCGTTCTACCGTATCGACAAGAGTAAAAATAACAAAAACACTTGTGCACCACTAATGAGGAAACTCAACTTAATAACATTTCAGCTGACCGCTGACTTCACAGTGTCACCGGGCTCATCACAGCATATAGAAACACAAACACTGCTGCAAACGTATGTGTACGATTTTCTCAGTTTTCGAATGCACATAACTATGCAAGAATCATTTCTGCAAAATTTCTTTTTTTAAGTGTCATTTAACTATTAAAATCGAGTACTTTTTCCAGTATGGATGGAATTTCTTTGCGTAATCGATAAATTTTACACAATGAATCAATCTGTAACTTTGTTTTCAGAACATGATACAAAAAGTTTACTCCACAAAGTTAACTATCAGACACCCTTAATTTACTGTGTATCTTATTTGCATTTGTAAATAATTTTTGTATGAAATGTCCTTTATTACAATTAAAAATAATACATATTAGCATAAATTACTGTCGCTAATTCTGACACACTCACAGTAGGTAAGTTCACAGTGCAGAACATTTTAGCATATTCTTTAATGACTAAAGCTAGGATACTGACTCAAATGCTTTTTTTAATAAATTGGAGAAATTTAAGGCAGATATGAATTCGTTTTGAAGTATCCAAAATATAAAAATGTAATTTTCATTTTGCTTTTTTTTGGGAATTTAGGACATTTTAGCTTCATTTAAAATGTTTTGATTTATTTTGCCTTTTTAGTGCCTTCTGAGCTTATTTTTATTATTGCTTTATTGTAAGTTTTTGTTCGTTCGATTTATAGTTTGTTGCTCCCCACTTTGCCTCTTTTTAAGCTGATTTTGACTTGTTAATGCTTTTTCTGTTAAATTCTTTTTTCTTTTTGCCTGCTTTTTCTGAGGTTTCATTTTGCCTAGATATGCTAGTTCTACATAACGGCTATAAAGTATGTATTAACATTTTTCAGCTGTGTTATACATATTATTTTGACTACAAACCTGGCGGTTAAGCAAAAGGTTAAAAAGTATTTATTGTTATTTGCTACAATTAAAAAATGTCAGTTTGACATTTGCTGAAACAAAAAATAGCAGTAAACTTCGACGTTAATTAGAGTTTCAGTTTTCGGTTGCGGTTAAGAAAGCTTCGGTTTTATGCAAGAAGTATCAGGTTTTAGGTTACGTATCGGTACACGTCCTCATTTAGTTTTGTACCCAATTCTTCAATTTCTCTGTGATGCCCTCTATGAATTTTTGAAAATTTTAATAGAATGCAGTTATGATCGATGAATGCATGGTAAAATAAACACCTGTTGTTTAATTGCTCTTATATAACAATAGAAAAAGTATCTAATCATACTTAGATTCATGCGTAGTAACTGTTGAGGTTGGAAAGCAATGACGCTTTTGAAGTATGAGAAAGTCGATACGAAGTACTTTGGCAATTTTTACACATGTAACATTAAAATAACAATTGTCATCTTAAGTAAGGGAATTTCAAATTTTGAACGGTTTGCGATAAATTTCTTCCTCTGCAAATAAAAGAATAAGATAAAACGAAAAACAAACTAGAAAACAGAAAGGTCAATTAATCTGACAATAACAACAGTCACAAATAAACGCACAACAAACATGGAGATATTGCGGTAAGAAGATAACAGAATTAAATGGAATTTTTAAAAAATGTTTTTCGTGCTTGCGAAAAATGGTGCGTAAATAAAATCCAGTTACTATTAATTTCATGGAAAAGATATTAAAAATCCAACTACAGAATTCTCTTTAGCTAATGATTTGGAATAGACAACACCATAATGTCACCATAACGAAAGCTGCAAATATCGCTAAAGTTTAACGGTCTAACTGGATGAAATTCTAAATTGGCAAGTTTATTTCATAAGTTTAGTTCTATTTGAAAAGGTACCTCTCATAATCATTAATAAACCGACCGTCCCTTTTAATATGAAATACGTGATGCCCGGTAATAATATTCAAAGTAATTATTAAAGTCAATTCATACCAAAAATTCATTTAACTTTACTTCAAAGCGGCCCTTTGTGTACTGCAAAATAAAACTGTCTAACAAACTTTCAACTTTTACGTAATGAACTAAATTTTCTCTTTTGAAAAACGTATTTCATACATAGAAGTTATTTTAGGATTATAATATTGACAAGAGTTTCAAAATACTTAGACTGGAATTTTCAGAATTTCTCCTCTTTACTTCTAATAATTGAAAATAGTTTACGAAGTTTAACATGTACCCTTGTAAACATTACTGTATTCCCGTTGGGCCTACCTTTATAAGCGTTATGAAACTCTAGTTCTAAATTAATATGATGCTTCAGGAGGAGAAACAAATAGCCAAAAAACGTATAGATACCGCTACCCTTATTGTAATAATTTCAGAATAAAACTCAAAACCTCAACATTTTCCATCGTTTCTTTGCCCTCCTTTACTGCAGTTAAACATTTCCCATTTTCTCACCTACCGCCGCCGGAATGGAATAATTCTTTCTAACGGCGTCAATAGCCTTTTGCACCCTTCTGTATTGCAACAGAGGTATTAGTAAAATCGAATTACTTACTCAGACTCTATTAGCACCTACAATTTCCAGATAAAGGTTGAGTTACGTTTTGCAGGAGTGCTTTTATCGATTTTTGTGTATTGTTCATTTAAAAAAATGTTTAGGGCTCGTAACTCTTTTACGAAAAGGTTTAGGGGTACTTCAGGGTTGAAATAAAAAAGCTATAGTTAAATTCTTCAGCCGCGAATAAAAGAAGAATGAAAGGATAAAAAAGCATCGAAATTCTAACAGTAGTGCGGGTGCTTAAAATTTCGCATTGAGAATGGAGAAAAGCTCTGAAGGGTATTCGTATTAATTAGACCGACTATAATAGATCGTTTGTTACGTTTACATAAAACATAAATTTATATCCTACATTTTTAATATGCTGATGCATATAGACTGAACAACCAGCAATTACTATTCCTACTTTGCAAAGAGGAAAATAAAAAAAAAATAAAAAGTTTGTGGGTAATAGGGTAAATATGCAAGGTACGCGCCTGATGTAAGGTGCACTCATTAAAGACTCCATGGAGATGTGCAGTAGGGGAAAGCGGTTACAATATGTCAATATTTTATGTAGCCGGAGACGAACTTATGCACAGGTACGGGGATTTTCGTATTGGTTCAATTATTTGCAGTTTAATAGCTGATGCAAGATGTCAAGCATACTCGAAACATGGTCGAATAGCGAAATTCGCAGCGTAATTCGATTCCGCAATGCGAAAGGGTTAATTTCCACTCAAATTCACATGAACTGGTCTCCGTGTACGAAAACGGGGTTTGAAGCTGAAGAGAAATCAGTGTATAGTATAAAAAATTTGAAGAAGGCCGTACAAGAGATTTACTGCGATTTGGCGTGCCGAGAACAGGGTATTCACCTTATTGAGTACTCCCCACATAGGCAGACCATAAACACCGACTCTTATTGCCAAACCCTACATAAGCTGCGTAAAGCGATTTGAAGAAAAATAGCGAAAAAATTGCCAAATGGCATAGTTCTTCTGCATGATTGAGCGAAACCTCATGTTTAAACAAGTTTAAATAGGATATTTTAGAGCATCCACCTAACAATCATTATTGTTATCATCTGTGTGGGCTTTTAAAACGTCTTTTAGCCAGCAGAAGATTAGATGATCATGACGAGGTCATGCGGACGCAAATTTTTCAAAAACAGAATTTTCAAAGTAGTCTATAGGTGGAATAAACGCACTGTTCTTGGTAACTATGTTAAAAAATAAAGTGAAAAGCACAGTTCCAGACGTATATCTTTATCTTTGTTTTTTAAATAAATTCTCTACTCTATTTTTCGCAAGTGTGCCTTATTTTTGGTCCCACCTGATATTACATAGTGTGCCACAATATGCTTAGTGGATTTTTAATTGTTGGAGCCTTACCAATAGAACGAAAGTGAACTTTTGGAGTATCCGTTCATCTGGCTTAGGAACGTTCTAACAAAACCGCTTCTACACAAAAATAATTAAACTAAGATAAACAGTATGGCAGGGTGTTAAAAATGAACTGTTTAAAAAATGAGGCCGCCCAAATTTAAGAAGGAGAGGTGCTCACTGAATTCTAAATTATGTAGAAAAGCGAATCACTTTGCCTGGACTTTCCAATACTTTGAAATTGGTTACTTATCAAATTTTGTATAAACCTTACACGCGCCGACAGTAACTATAAGATTTTACTATTTGTATTACTTTAATGGGAGCTACGTCACATTGGGGACATCCAAGCCGCTGGCACAGAGACACTCGAAAACAGACAACAGAAAAGGCAACGTTGGCTAGTAACTGAGAAAAAGTAACTCGTTACAGGTAACTATTTAGGTCTGAAGTAAAACTTCTTTGCTGGCGGAAGTAACCATTCGATCGTGTGAACGCAAATGTGTACGCACCGGAACGGAAATGCTGTAAACCTGGGAGTTATTTTTTTATGCTAAAAATGTAAAATATTTTTAAATTTTTCTCTATTTTCTACAATTTTTGAAAAAACAATGATTTTCATATTATAATTCAAAAAAAATTTCCAGTACTCAATCCTATTTTCATTACCTTTGTGTCGCCTTTTAGGTACAGCTACAAACAAACAAATGTAGATTATACTACATGGTTTTACAATTTTACTTTTAATTTTGTACCTGTATATTTTCTCCGAAAACAGCTTACAAGAAATTTTATTTACAGGCAATGGGCGGGTTATTCTGAATTTTTAAAATCTTTAATCTTTAGACTTTGCCAATATGATTGTTTGTTGTATTTAACCTTTTGTAATAGATGGCATTCAAAACATTTCATTCACCAGTAACAAAACAGAATTATAGAGAAATCTTTAAAAGAGTATTTAATCTTTTACGTTTATTACTCTTTGCCAATCATACAAACATGCTACCTATTACTTACGTAATTCCATTAGGCCAACGTCTGAGCGCATCGCTTCCATGAAGATTCGGTGTGCAGGAGTAGAGATACCGGTTGACTGACTAACTAAAGATGCACTAAAAAACTGCCAACAGTTATCGGGTATTTGGATTTTTATACTTTTTAAGTACGTCAAGTGACACATGCAGCTACATTCCAGCTACGTATCTGCACGGTGCAATAGTTTCCTTGACAATATCTGCACTTCCTGTAATGAATGCAGCTATAGGTTTTCTTAATAATTTTAATCGCAATTTTATGTATGAAAGTAATATTTTAAATATTTGGTCTAGTGGTTGAGTCCCAACCTCTAGAACTAGACTCCCAACGGCAGTAGGTTCGAATCCTCTGCTCGTCGGACATTTTTCTGAATAAGTTAAACCCGGCGTGTCCATGGACGGTGTGTGTGGTGTGTATGTTGGGTTGCATGTCTTTCGAGGTGGGGCATGTTAGACCGGTGAATAGCGCTAAGTGTGCTGAGCCCGGGTAGGGGGGTGGGATGGGAATCATGGAGTCGTGCTCACGCACGGCCTCATGATACTTTTTTTTTTATATTTAAAAAACATAGGCTTTTATAACTCTACAAAAAACCTACACTTTGACTTCCTTGGTTTATTATATAAAAAAGTATATATTTTTGTACATTTTAAAAATATTATCATTTCAAATTTCTTTTAAACACTCTTCATTGTAGTGGCATTCGGCATTGTGTTCCCCTAGGGCCATTATAATAACTAAAGTTTATGCCGGTATGGTATTAAGGCAAAAAATGTTCAAAAAATGGAGCCGCCGTTCTATTGAAGCCAGATATTGTGAGAAAAAGCGTTGGTTTTACCCTGACTTATTTGAGATTCCTCTTAAATATTTAAATTTGTTTTCGGAAAATAATGCTACCAAAAACATCTTAAACTGCCGCTTCCGATTGTTATATTTGACGATGAGTCTTTGATATGGCCCACATTCCAAAGCTCATCGAAAATGTCCATTTCCGTTCGTTTTTATTTTGATTCAGGAATAGGGATTCTAGCAGATTTTAGATTTTATATAAAACCTACACATACTTTTCAGGAATTTTTAAGGATTACAAAATCGATATGGTATAAATTACGTATTCTTTTGCCATCCAGAAATTTCGAAGCCTGCAACTTTTCAGTGCACATCTCCAACTTTGTTTCCCTCTTAGATTGAGTTAAGAAAAAGAACTTACTTTGTAAATTTACGAAGGCATTTTTGGAACGTAGAACTATTTTTGCTACAACAAAGTAGCGATAACACTACGTTTCTTGAATTTTTAATATATCCAAAAAATCTTTTACCAAAATTTTTCAATAAACTTTGCACTGTAGTATGCTTAAGATGAAGTTTTGAAAATTACAACTTCAAAATGTACATATTAAAATAAAATCACTGAAAAATAAATAATAATTACTGCTCAAGCAGTGCTCTTAAGTTTGTTGTAGGTGAAGTACAATACAATGCGCGAAAAATCCATGATTCGACAAAATTATTTTTTTTTAGTATTTATGTAAGATTCGTGAATTCACAATATCTGAGACGGGGTATCTTTCTTATGAATATCTTCATCTCATCATCACTCACCCACAATTTATGGACCCTTGCAGTAATTTCTAATTTAATTTAAATATTTTACAGAGCCGCGAACATTATGGAAAATGGATACAATCAGTCACCCGAAAAACCTCAAAACCAGAAGTAAAGATGGTGACACCAAATTACAAACAGAGTAAGGACAAGGTGTCAGTCAACTGGAATATCGTATAATAAGTAATTACACGAGCAGGTAACATAAATAATAAAAACAAATTATCAAAGTAAATTGAAACACGTAACATTGTCTGAAATGAGAAGAATTTTGTTCTATTAAATATACAGGGTACATAACAAAAGTCAGGAGACACATCGTTATTGGCATGACACATTATCCGCGCAAGTTTGCTGCGTGAAGTGGTTTGTTTGCTTTTGGCATAGTCCCCCTGCTTCTCACAACAGATTTATTGATATGCAATTAAAATATCTCTTGACTTTTGGACCATCCTGTGTGTTACGATGCTAAGAAAATATTGAAATGCAGAAAAAAGAGGAGTGCAAAAATGCAGACAAAAGTAAGTTTCGCTTGCTGCTCAACAAATTTTGTCAATAACTGAGATCTTATTGATCTTATTCAAAAGAAACTTTTCTTAGATGTAGCCTTAAATCTTATTTCACGCCGTTATTGTTTTGTCTCATCTTGCAGTAACGTTATGTTGATACGCATTGGCACATAATTTAAGTATCTATAATCAAGCTCAACTAAGAAAAATTTTTGTCCATCTTCGATTGAATTAAATTCGATTAAATTTTTTACTCAACAAGTTCATGTAACACACTTTCCGCTTCTTTAGCTTTTAATGCACAATTTTCTCTAATCGAATTATCGATTTATCGTATGTACTCTTTGTTCAACACAACCTTTAACAGCGTGTTAGCAATTGCGGGTAAAGCAACACTGCACATTTCATGTTAAGGTCAAACTATAAAATATTGAAGCTTTCAGTTTAATCAGAGCATATAACCACATTATCATAGAAATTACACTAAAAGAACGAAGCCGTGTTAGAAGGCTTCCAAGATGTCAATCTAGTTCAAGTAAATGAAGCCTTTTGTGGCTTTTGTTAAAATATTTGTGCGCGGTCTCAAGATTTCACAACCTTTTTGTGGGTTTCCATCCCTAAGGGCGTCGTCGGAGTACATTTCGCGCAAATGGATCTCCACTTCTGTTTCTTGGTTTACTTCACGTTAATTTAAAGGCAATTTTTCCAAGTCATCATCTGCATATGCAATTGCTGAGCTACAATTTCTTGAGTATCGTTAAGGCCAGTTGGCACAGCACCAGACATCATAACCCAGTTCCATTGCCGTTTAGGGGCTGAAAACCCCCCTATAGTTGCCCTGCCAACAGGGACAACTGCGGCAGTAACCCACATCCTAATGGCCACATTGCTATAATTCTTTACTTTTCACTCCTTCCTACTTCTACACCGCACATTTCGCTACATTTTCATCAGTCTTTAAAGTTCGAAACTCGTAAAAGGAGTGAGTTATTTAATTACTTGGCCACATTTGCATTTTATTGTAATTAAACCTCTTACTTCTCTGAAACATTTTTCCGATATTCTATTCCAAATCTATTAATTAAAATGGATAATTTTTAATAAAAGTTTTTGCTGAACACGACTTATTCAACTTTAAAACGCAACAGCCAGCCATTTCAATTACTGGGTAATGAGAAAAAAATTAAATTATACAGTTCTGCACTTGGTTATTACTAAAATAAGAAAAAAATAACTTAACGAATGAAATTAAAGTTGATGTGTGAGTTAGGTTAAATATTTAAAACCCTAACTTCCTGGATACTGAAAAAATTAACACACGCGCTTTGTTTTCAGGAAATAAATTCGTTTTCAGCGCCACTAACTCAATTCAGTCCTCTAAAACAACAAAATAATAAAATTACGCCCACATTGCGCCTTATGATAAAGTGCCGTTTTGACAAAACCGCGTTTGAGAAAGCTCGTTTTGGAAATATACCTTCTTAGAAAGTGCGTTAATAGTAAATGCGCTTTCAGGAGATTCAGCTTTTACGAATTGTTCCTTTAAGAATATGCTATAATGTTTATCTAATTTTATAATAACCTTCTTACCTTCAAAATGTCAACGTCAATAGCACCTCGAGGTTACTGCCCCTACATTAGATGAATTAGGCGGTCGCCTATGGCGCAGGGTTGGTTATTATTGGTTATTGGTAGTAGCAATTGCAGAGCACGGTTTTGTGAGTCCCTGAACACCCCGGCCAATAAGGCCTATTGTGTTTCTCTGCCTTTGCATTTTGATTTAGGTGAACAGGTTAAGACCCTTTACTAGGTTTAGTAGCCTGTGGACCAGATCTTTTTCCGGTATGCCTACCTGTGGGTCTATTTCGCCCAACAGGTTGTGACGTCGACGGTTTAATGCTTCACATTCAAAGATTACATGAGAGGCATGGGTTAAACGGGAGCAAAATAAAATAAAATTAAATCTTAAAAAAAATGGAATTAAAGAAAGCTTACTATAAAAACGAACAATATTGGGAACGAAGAACCCTTTAGTTCCTACAAAACCCTAATTTGTAGCTAATACCCATTGACTTTTGATGTATGTTATTAAACCTTATTAAACTTTATACGTAGTCACTGCCAAATTCATCTCAATTATTTGTTTTTCTACTGGCAGTGTTTTAGTTAAAATTAATTATGGGTATATAAAATACTTAATTCCTTCAACTATATACAGGGTGTATTAAAACGTGCGGCTAATAATTACCGCACGCAATTCAACGTTGAAAAACAAGCAAAAAACTTTAACACCAATTTGGTCTTAGACGAAGAGTCTTTAAATTATAAGCACTTAAAGGTTTTTTAATTTGGCAACGCTGTACAATTTAACGCCAAGAGACATGCATTTAGTTACCCTTGATCGTATATGTTTGTGATTCTGCAATTAAATCAAGTATGTGTTCATGTTTTTCATGGATATCCTCTAAAATTATTGAAATAATTGACAAATCAAGATTGAATGCGTTTTATTTAAATTAATACCACAGTATACTTATATATACAGTAGCGAAAGCGCCTATATAACGCCTGGTAAGCTATAACTAGTGGCGCTCCAAGCGGTCGACAAGTTAAACTATCGTTTAAATTATGGCGGGTTTTAAATTCTAATCCAGTTCGTTGTTGTTACCATATTTTTAATGAGCAAAACAGAAAAATTACGAGCTACATTATATAATGGTTTTTAAATAATACAAAGATAATGCCAGTAATATGATTTATTAACATTTATAAACTGCGAATCTTCAAAATGCAGCGTACACAAAGTGCAGTTTTTATTCAAATATCCCACCTCCTTTTCACGTAAATCTTCACGTCTACAGTTTACAAACCACTGTTTTGATCTAGAACGACGAAAAAGTCAAACTTTAATGTATTAATATTTATCAGAATTTATTACCTTTTTGGATCTTTGGGAAATGTAAAAAAACTAAGGTTAGGATTCTTTCCTTTGTTGTTTTCGCAGTTTACGGCGGAACATGCGCTCCCTTTCGAGACTCTCATAATAGATTGGTATATCACTAATAACATTTTTATAAAAGCACTGGCAAACAACTTGAAAATTGTTCTTATAACGTTCAAAAAGCAGAGAAACACTACTACCGTCAGCTGTCAGATTTTAGTGTAACTTGTTCGCCGCTTGGTGCTATAATTACCATAAATGACCTTTACTTTCGCTACTGTATATATAAGTATACTGTGTTAATACTCTTTTTTTGGCTACAATAGCTGTTCAAAATGAGCACCTGCAACTTCTACACATTTGGTACACCGAGTAAGAATGTTTGGTATTAGATTTTGCAGCATGTTACGATTGTTTATGTCTCTAACTGCATTATTTATCCGTTCAATAAGTTGTTCTTCGGTTTCAATTTCTACTTGATAAACATGAGCTTTTAAAAAGCCCCAAAAGAAAAAGTCTAGGACATTTAGGTCGGGACTTCTTGCGGGCCATGGTATCGGAGCATTACGCCCGATCCACCGCTCTGGAAAGTTTTGATTTAACCAATCCCTAGTGTCAAGCCCCCAGTGGGCTGGAGCAAAAAGTCTTATTCTATATATAAAATACTTAATTACTTTAACAACATTTATTTATTTTAACCTTATACGTATTTCGGCATGTTTACATGCCATTGTCAAAGGTTATGTAAAAAAGTAAACAGTTAGTGTTGTGCAATAGAACTTGGTGACTTGATCTAGGTAATCGTCTACAGACGACTTGATTTCTTATTCCAAAATATCCAATAGAGAAGAATTTAAGAGATTAATTTGCTCATTCATTAACGGTATAGTTTTTAAATGTTTGTGTAAACATTTTATAGTGCTTTTGAAATTCACAAACATTTAAAACTGTACCGTTAGTGATTGAGCAAATTGATCTCTTAAATTCTCCTTTATTAGATATTTTGGAATAAGAAATCAAGTCATCTGCAGACGATTACCGAGATCAAGTCATCAAGTTTCTATTGATATAAGAACACTAACTGTTTACATTCTGATACAACCTTTGACAATGGCATGTAAACAAGCTGAAATAGGTATAAAGTTAAAATAAATAAATATAGTTGAAGTAGTTAAGTATTTTATATACCCATAATCAATAAATATGGACTTCAGCGAGGTAAAGCTAGAATTTATAAAATTTTAATTAAAAGTTTAATTTCGTGTGCCTAGCAACGTATTAACATAACACCACTTGTAATATTATTGACACTCTAGTTACTTATAGCTTGTGCGGAAAATATTAATTAAATATAAAGGATGATTAACAAGGTGCTTTCTAGGGCTATTAATACACCATTTCACCCTCAACGCTCTGAAACAATGGCACATTAATATATTGTTTTTTAATGCAATTCAAATAGGCAACAAGTGAAATAGAAACAGCTTATAAAATATTGTTAATCATTCCAGAACAAGGGTTCAGTAATCTTAAATTATTCAAAACTTTTATCGGGTATTGTTTGTTGCAGGATAGATTATCTAATTATAAGGATTTATACCAATAGCGTTGGCTCTTGCGTTCTTCCATATAAGCTCAAAAATGGACGAAATAAGTCGCTGGTACTTTTCCAGACTTTTTACGTTTTAAATAATTTCGCGTCAATAAATGACTGGTAGCGCTGTTTTAAACAAAAATTAAAACAATTAAAAAAGAAATAAAAAAAGTAACGCCCCAGTGGGGATTTAAACTTGCAACAGCCTGTGCAATACGATGTCGTGTACCGTAGAAGAATAGTAAGCTACATCTTCAGCTAGCAGCATAGGATAGGAGCATACCGCCACCCTACAACTGGTTAGATGAGTTTCGGACCAAAAAACCGCCGTAAAAGCTTAATTTTAAGTGTTATCAAAAATATGAAAAAGAAATAAAAAATATTTTTTAACTAGAACTAGAGTTAAAATCAAGCAACTTCCGGAAAACGCGTTATCGTTATTTAAAAGTATATATTCTTTTATTAATTTTTAATATGGTTGAAAATTCTTGCTAATCCTAATAAACTACTTCAAGTAGGCTACCCAACGGTTTAAAATTTATAGTATGGCGTTTGCGATTTTAATATAATAATTAAACAATTTCAGATTTTTCAAAATTTCCTGGAGGACGTCAGAGTAAAATTTGGGAGATTATTAATAAACAGATTTGTTGTTCATTGCAAGCTCTATCGGCTCTTAAAGTTGTGTAAAATTTATGAGGGCAATTTTTGAGAAATAATTTTTTAAAAATGTTCTTAACTTTGAGAAGCTAACATAATTACAATTTTCATATTTCCAAAAATATGTTTACGCATCACTTGAGTATACAAAATTTAAAACATTGTTAGAAACAAAATTGTACTAAAAGGTTCTTGGCATCCGTACTGAGTGCTAGTGATCACTCCACCTCGTGAAATCACTAAGCTAGTCTTCCTTGTGCCAATTAAGAAGACCTTTAACCTGTCCGAAGAGAGGTGGACGTACCAAGTTGAGACTTTTACAAAACTGACCCCGCAAAGAGTGTCTTTGTCCATGCCCCTCACTGAGGTAATGGTTCTTACCTGTACCGAGTTGGCAGAGAAATTTCTGACATTAGGACAATTAAGAGAATAAAATTCCAAATTGTTGGAAAATTTCGAAGTAAATGCTTTTCAGAAACTGGCTTATAATAAAACTGTGTACACTATTAGGACTAGGGCTGAGCTGCAAGTTGGTTTAGTCATAATGTAATAAGTTGTCTGTGACGTCTTCTATGAATTTTTGAAGCTATTTTATTTACTAAACCGGGATAATTAAATTGTAAACTTAATTGTTACATTTATGAAGCTAATCTGTCATCCCTCCACTTATTTAATGACATGTTCTTCTGGTTTTCGATGTTTTTTTTTATTCTTAGCAGTATTTAGCAAAACAACGCGTATGGTTTATAGTCTTAACTTATATATTTATAGCGACGAACGAAACTTAAATTCGAATCGCCCTATTGATGAGTCTGTACAAGCTTCAACGAGTGCGTAGCTATCGCGCCGATCCTGTCAGGAATATTTAACATTCTGATTTTTTAGTGGGGTTCGAACTTTACTTCACTATTTTTTAATATATAAAACGTATATATTTTAGATGGAAAAATCTAGGCAATGTAGGTCGCCCATTTATTTTTGATTTTGATACACAATGAGTAATTAATTTACTGTGATTTGGATGTCTTTGTTTACTTGGACTATTTTGCTATATAATAAATTTTTGAACATTTATCGCGATTTGTATCATATGTTAATTGTTTTTCTAGTAAACAGTGAATAAATTGTACGGGGCGCAATTCGAACTGTTTAGTGTTTGACCAGGGCGCAAAAATCTAGGCACGACCTTGGTTCTATATACAAGTACCTACAACATCAAACCAGTGTGCGAAATTGCCTTGATATAATTTTCTCAAAATATTTACCATCAGTACCCAAGAATTTCATAACACAGCAAGGAATTCCGCAAGCTGGAGTTATTTCAACTATAATTCGTCTCGTATTTTTCTTAGAGTAATAAAACTAAATACGCACATCCAGCACATAACCGAATGACCAAAAAACATAATTTCAATGGTATCTCAGGGCAATTCTAAATCGTCGTTTCAGAAACTTAGCATTATTGATATGTATTAATGTTTTCCTGATTTCAAATCTATTTGGAAAATCAAAATTCAATGTCGTCTCAAAATGCCTCAAAATAGCTTCCTCAATATAACGTATGAGCATCCCCTCTCCAAGCTCCATATTTTTTTAGTAGTCGAGTACACGTATTGAATTATGAAACTGCTAATTTCTTGATGTTAATTTAACAACGTTTTAATATTGTAATGTTTTCTGTAACGTAATCAAATGTTTTATATTATTTTCCCCTTTGTCTTCGAATTGTGTTTCCGCTGAGTAAGTTTTAAAGTATCTTATATAATATAATAAAAAACGTAATTTTAAAAGTAACGCGTCACTTCGGAAATGCAATAGCAACGTTATCCCAAGATCCTTCTACATCGTCATCTTATTAATATTTCATGTGGACATCCCCTTCACCTCTATATTGTTTGAGTTGATGAACTACATTTCCTAAGGGTTAATGTTTGTGAAACTACTAATCTTCTCATCTTAACATGCCACAATCCTTTGTGGTATTTTGATAATCGCATGCTAGAGGTTGTAAATCCCAATGTATTTTCCACACAATCTAATGTTTTGTGTAAATACCCCCACCTTTTCTTTTGTTTTAGACTGTTTCCTCACTTACCGAATTGCATAATTTTATAAAACTACTAACCTCTTTACTTTTAACTTTTTTGTATAGTACAGATTAAACTTTACAAAAAACTCTCTACTAGAACTTTAGAAATATTAAAAGTGGGTGCAGGGGCGTGAAAAAATGTCTTTGTTGCGCGAATTCACTTTTAATGGGCCACAGATTAAAATTCTGATGCCTATTAGTTTAAAAAACACTTTGAATTTTTTTAATCTAGGTAAGTTGCATTCTATTGCAGGAAAGGAATTTTGCTGCTATAGTGCAAACAAACATACAAACGAATACAAAAACACCATAAGTTTGTCTATTTGTCCTTGCTTTGTTAGTTAAGGCTTTAAACTCACCGAAGACCTTAGGATATTAATATTACCATAAGTAGCAAGTTACTCTTTACGTGTGTCTGGCAGGACACCGTTTTACTTTTTATTAAACATTTATTGACGTTAAAAGTCAATAATTGACGTCTAAAAATATATTTAGACGTCAAAAATTTATTTTCAAATTTCATCAATGAAAAAAAATTTAACGAAAAAAAAATTTTGACGTGATATAATCAATTATTGACGTCAAAAATATTATTAACGTCAACAATTTATTTGAATTATCATATCAAGAAAATATTCTTGACGTCAAAAGTCTATTTTTAAATTCTTTTACTAACAAATAGGCATTAAAATATTAATTTTTGACTTCGTAGAATCAATTATCCAAGTCAAAACATATTTTTTGGCATCAAAAATTTGTTTTTAAATAACCACGCCCAAAAACCAATTTTTCTCTTTATAGAATCCGTTATTGACATCAAAATATATTTTTTAACGTCACTGATGTATTTTGACATCCAAAAATAATGTTAAGCGTAAAACATGAAAAAAAAACTATTTAATTATTAATAAATGAAACGGTGTTTTATTGACGTTAAAAAACAATTTTATTGACGTCAGAAAATTGTTTATAATTAAAAATTAAATAATAAATTGACATAAATATTATTCTTTAACCACGATTAACGATTTTCAAGCGGTAATAAAATATGTATTATGTTGACGTCAAAAATTAATTTGTTGCGTTAAAATTATTATTTGACATTGGAAAATGCTGCCATATAACGGCGTAGCTGGCTTAGTAGCGAATTCTTCCTCGGTCGCCACACCAAATTGTTTGCTCGTACTTTTATTTGCCACAAAAGTGCGCTTTGTGCTAGTTTAATGAGCAGTATACTCAAGATTGTTTAAACGTCGCATCCTAACGACAATTTTATGTTGTTATTTTATCATTTACGCATCGCCTCAGTCCAGCCGCCAATATGGTTCTGGTGCAACTAGTTCCATAACTTTCTCGGTATGTGATAGCATTTTCTGACGTCAAAGATTTATTTGTATTGGCGTCAAAAAATTATTTATTGATGTCATAAGTTGATTTTGTGACGCCAAAAATTTATTTGTTGACGTCATAAAATAATTTATTTATAGTTTGCGAATAATCCGTCATTTCTTTCATTATCATATTTTATATTGCCTGGACGATTTTCAGATATCAAGAAACGATTTTTAATCCTCAAGACATGATTTTTTTTACCAAAAGATGGATTTCTGACGTTAATGAATAGATTTATGACGTCAAAAATTCGATTGCAGGATTTGATAGATACTAATTTTTCTAACTCTTACGATGATTTAGACGCCAAAGATTTCATTTTTGTCGTTTCCACGACGGTAATTTAATTTGTGACGTCTAAAAATTGATTTTTGACATTAGAAAGTTGGCGACTTTAGGAAAATCAAATTTTGTTTTCAATAATTGAGGATAAAAAGTAAAACGGTGTTCCATAATTGTACACCACTTAAAAAATTTATTTTCGTATTTCTGTATACATATACAAATACAATACAAAAAATTATCAAAAAATCAGACCACATAAGCAGAGCTTCCTCTATACAGTAGGCACGTAAATGTATATGCGATGCGAGGAAATAGAAATGACAAATCGAACATCATTAATAACTCGACAAATTTCAATTCCATTTTTTTGTAGCTCAAAAAAATGAACAGCATTTGTCCAGTATTATGATGAAGTACGTATAACATCGAACAAATATGTGTTGTAAATTTGCTTTAATGCAATTTTCTCGAGATATTATACACTGCCCGAGAATTCCGTAAGACCGCGAAGAATTCCGCAAGCTGGAGTTATCTCGACTTTAATTCGTCGCATAACATTTTTTATAGAGTAATAAAACTACATACGTACCACCACACTCTGATTAAATTTCTCTCTTTTGCATTCGCTCATAATACTCAAGCGTTTACGAGATGAATTATTTCTGGAACTAGCAGAAAGTTATCTATAGAGATCGCTTATTTGATGAACCATCCAATAACCGGAAATTTATATGGGAAAAGTTTTTTAAACATTCGAGGTATGCTAATAAAATTCCTCAGTTCCGAATACTAAAAATTCTTGTTGCGAAATGCCCAGCTTTTAATATTTTTCTACGTCCTAGTAGGTATACGAAAGATGCACTGTCGATATTGGAAACCTTTTTATTTGTCTTATTTTCTTTATTGATTTATGGTCGACTGTCTTTTCATGCCACATTAAGGACATTTTGTATTTTCCTTTATAATGTAGATAAATATTGAAAGATGGCAAAAAACAAAACATTTCTCTGAATATCTTCGAGGTTAAATTCAGAACCTTTGATGATAACGTATTTTATGCTTGAAAGATTTTGTTATTAAATAAATAAACGTCTTTTCAAACTGTTATCTTTTGACTTCAATCCTTATCAGAAATTAAATCAGAAATCCAAAAGGTATAAGAAACACGAGCCAGTCGCAAAAAATACATTAGAGCAGGCCTTAACTAGCATGGGTCACATCACCTATTAGATGTATTCAGAAAATTACAATTACGATTGACATTGGTAATTTTTCTAAAGATTGCTAAGACGAAACGCACGCAGTATCGGAACTAGGGTAAGGCGGTTCAGGCGCAACGATTTAAAAGGCGCAATTTTGTTGCAAATATTTTATGGGGTTGAATAATCCACTCATATTGTAATAACCAATAGCAACCGTTTATTTTCAGAACCTTAGCCAATCACACCTAGACTGGCCGCGATAATACTCTTTTGAGAAGCTCTGGTGATTTCGGCGTTGTAACCATAGCAATCGTGTCAACAAATTCTTTGATTTTTGATTTTAATCATTAAATCACGTTAGTTAACAAATAATTATAATAAATAAATTTTTTTCATAGAGTTTTCTAGGAAATACCACACATGAATTAACATTTGCTCTACTTCTGTTCTTTATTTCGTATCCACAACACAATTTCGTTGTCAATGAAGCGACAGAATTATCAATAATTTTTAATTCACTTATGGAATTGCTGTTGATAATTCGATTGTATTTAAATATATAAACTTCATACTGTAGTGGATTTTGCCTGTTCTCATTCATTTTTATCTTCGTATATCTTAGTTACGACTTTTTTACAAGTGTTTTTTATTTTATTTCAACGATGAAACACCCATGAAACTTATCTCTTCTATTTTTATTTAATATAAACGAATAGTAACCAACAATAGCCTATATTTTGATGACCCCGACGATTTATCCACTTCAACGATTTGACTATCCTCAGTAAATTTCTTCAAATTTTTCATGTATTCTACGGACTCTCAGCTGCTACCACAACTCGACACTCTGCCCTTTTTTCTAGTCTTTACCACCATTTCGGATTTTCTGATTTCCGTACGAAATTGGCGTCGTGCAATGATACCGACTCCTTTGTCTTTTTATTATGGTGGACAATCAAAAATTGATTGCAGTACGCAGTACGGTGCGTTTGAATAGAACAAACGCCGCGCGTTCGTACCGTTTAATAGTCGCATGTCTCAACCCTGGCTCGAACCCAATTATTATTTTTACCGATGGCGCAAGAATACCTAGTGCTGGCCGTACGCTGGTCAAGGCTTGCTTTAATGTATTTTTAAATCGCTAAATAGATTTAACACACTGAATATTTCCTCGTAGTATCATATTGTAACTGTAATAAAAGTGTTGCTCTACTAGTTAAATGTTTACCAAAATAGATTTTCTGATTTATTATGAACTCGGTGTATACACTATTATATAATTTTGCAAAGTCGTTTAATATTAAGGTATACAGCTATACTGTGTTTGCCTGTTGGCTGAAGCACATTACATATCCACAAAAAAACTAGCATCCTCAGAAGGTATTTTCTAAAATTATTTGTCAACAAATGAGAATATAAATGTCATTGTACTTAATATTAGTCTCCTTCGGTGGTAAATCAAATTTGGATAATAGGAAAAACAAGAAAATGTGAACATACCCAGGAATATATTAAAACAAAAAACCATATACAAAAGCAAAAGCTAAGGCTGTTATGAGCAGCTTAAATAAGTATTAAAAACTTTTCAGATGTACGCTTAATTGTACGCTAGTAATCCCCTCTAAAAATTTAACAACAAATAAAACAAAACAAATTGATATCCTATTAAGATCCTATTCAAAATTAAAAATGTATTTACTTTGCCATTTTCTAAAAGAGCTGCAATAAGTTCTATCAGTAAAAAATAAAATTAAAATTTTGCATAAATTCATAAAAATATTACAAAACAATTCTACAAAATTATTTAACAATTTTAAAGATATTTTGCAAATTTGTTATAATAACTACACGGGGTTGTTTTTGATGATCGTTCACTAATCTTATGACCTCGGCCAGCTTTGAATTGCATTCTACAACGTCCAATTAAATATAAAAGTAACTGTGTTCAAACAATTTTAGGGGAATGTATAAATTTTGCAATAAAATGAAACAAAATGGATATTCCTGAATAATTTCATTTCTGAATAAAAAAGTGTCAACATTTAACTATATTAATAAGCAACACTAACTTTAAAAAAGGTATATAAGCAGCGCGTTTTCCCTGTAACGCCAGTTGATTTTTAGGATCAAGCACTATCTTCCGGTCCAAGGCAAACCAACTCAACACACTCCTCTTAAAGCTCTGCTGGATCCAGCTCCTCCTCGAGCCTTGCTTCCCGTTCGAAGCAGGCCAACTCCGCATTGCAAGCTTAGTAGGTCCCGCAGCACCCAACTCCTTCTTGTGTCGCAAAACCCCGACATAAGCAAGCCTACACGATTCTTATTCCACCAGGACTATGAGAAAAGGTTCCAGGTTACCAATTCCTACCAGCCCGCTGCCCGATCTCTGGGCCTCAACGTGCGCTCATCCCCCGGGGGCAGTTACTACGACCAGCCGGGAAAGCCGCTAACTCTCGGGCTACACTCTCGGCGCGTTGCGAAGTGCAACCGTGATAATTCCTTAAAAAAGCGCGTGTTTTGTTTCTTTTCTGGGAATCAACTAGCTCTTTTTGTTGCTTATTCACTTTTCTTTATAATTGTTGTTCTATTAATTTGATTAAGGTTGCAGCGCATGTTATGTTGCAATAGAATTTTATTCAGTTAATTAAATGCCTTTAAAACCATAAAGATGTCATTTTGTTGCCGAATAAGTTGCTAAATTAAGCAAACGCCGATTACTAACATATTTCTTCAACTGTCGAAAACGAACAAAACCGAGGAAACCGATACTCGATCTTACAATTGACTACAAGAACATTTTCCTTGAAACATGAATGATGAACCTTTCTTGTGCGACTTTTGAGCACTTTCACTTTGACGCATCATTTCTATCGAGGCTATTTATTGATCCTTTTCTGAAGTTTCGTTGCGTTACAAAAATGTTATCGTTTGCTAGTTGTGATAAGCTTTATTTTAAATAATCCTTAAATTGCATTACTAACTTGTACGAACATATTTTAGAAATTAAATAAAAATTATTGTCATTTTTTTATTCTTTGTCTAAATTTTTTTTTCATCTTAATTTTTCGGCGATTTTAGACTTTTCGAAGTTTCGAACACGTTAATTTCTAACAAATATTCGTTTTCTCTAAACATATCAAGTGGAACAAACCTCCCGTGGCTAGTTTTACCTGAAAACTTTTGAAAACTAATAGAATGTTCAATTTGATAGTCTTCCATTTACAGGCATCAACGTAAATGCAATTATTTCTATATACTCATATGTTTTAAATTTGACCTACTTTTATTTCTGTATTCAAATTTTAATAATTCCTTCCCTCTTCCAATTACAATGATTATTCTTATGGTATATTTCATATTTTTTATCATCCACCTTTCCAACTTTCAAGTTTATCTTGTCACTGCAGTTGACCTACTTTTCACCCCCAGCTTCCGATACACATCACTTGCTTCCAAATCCCCTATCATACTCGGGGGCTGCTTTTTACTTACTTTATTGCTTTCGTTTACCTATAGGATCCAATTACACTCCTCAAATATCTAGATGATTTCTGTCGCTTTGAACATTTAAATTTGATTTTGCCATTCTAATTTACTAGGCGACATTTCATTATTTTAAGTACAATTATTATGAAAATGACGCGCCGCAAACGTGTTTACAATGTTTACATGTATGATACGCTTTTAAACACCCCACATTTCTCTCTATAGTCACTATTCAACATCTACATAATTCCATTCACACAACATGTTCGTTTTGCATAACATGTTCACTTCGGTACACTTGCAAATGGCGAAACAATACGTCTGGTGTTTAACGCCGTCAGCCAATCCACCACTTCTGTGCCTCGCATAAAATAATCGAGACCCTCAATTTAAACCTGGAATTCTTCTTCAAACTCTCTGAAACTTTCTTATTAGATAATTACTTCCCCTTGTTAAAAATAAATTAATTTGGATTTACTTGCAAAAAAATTATCCAACCTAAATCTGAAAGCTCTCTTTCAGTTCTATGCTCAAGTTCGTCTTTTATAATTTTTCACAGCTTTTTATTACCACACTTTATGAAATTACTTTACTACATCATGTTTTCCTTTTTTCTCAGAACTTTATGATGCTATTTTTGCTGGTTTAGTTGTTTTAGTTTCCTTTATGTCTGTAGGGACGTGTACTTACTGTGTTAGTTTTTTCTCGAGAATACGTATTATGCAATATAATGCAAATTTAGTTGTGCTTAAACTTTCTGTGCCGTATAAACTTCTGGAAAACGCGATAAAGATCGCTTTAAACAATTTGCAACTAGACAAAGTAAAAGTTTTAATAACAGTAACCCCAAGTAGCACAAAATATTGCTATTATATGAATCAAATATCATTATAATATTTGTGAACTTTAAATATTATTATAATATAACATATATTAAACTAATATTTAAACTTGCTGTATAGCAAATATTTGTTAGTAATATTAAGTCATCGTTAATAGAATATTTTTCCACAATATTATCAACCAAAGTTGTAGAAAATATTATCTAAATATTACGCGCTGCTGTATGACAAATATTAGTTTCAAATGTCAGAGAAATATTACTTACATCTTTTTTCAAAATATTACTACGATAAGGTAAACCAAATATTGTTTAAATATTAATAACCAATATGAAATTAATATTAAAAGGCAATATTTAAGCAATATCACACAGACGTTTTTGGATAATATTACGTTGTTGAGATTTACAAAATGTTATTTAAATATTACTACATAATATTTAACCAACATTTGCAGGTAATATTGAAAAAACATATCGTTTACATTTTCAGATAATATTAGGCTGTTGATATTTACAAAATATTATTTATATATTATTACATAATATTTAACCAATATTTGCAGGTAATATTGAAAAAACATAACTTTGACATTTTTAGATAATATTAAGCTGTCAAGATTTACAAAATGTTATTTAAATATTATTAGATAATATTTAACTAATATTTGCAGGTAATATTGAAAAAACATAACTTTGACATGATAGACAATATTATTCAGTTTAGATTTGCAAAATGTTATTTAAATATTATTACATAATATTTGACCAATGTTTACAAGTAATATTGAAAAAACATAACTTTTACATGTTCAGATAATATTATTCAGTTCAGATTTCCAAAATGTTATTTAGATATTGTTGCATAATATTTAACCGATATTTGCAGATAATATTGACAAAACATAACTTTGACATTTTCAGATAATATTACGCTGTTGAGATTTACAAAATGTTTTTTAAATATTAATACATAAAATTTAACCAATATTTGCAGGTAACATTTTAATTTTTGGAATGAGGGTAAATATCCTCATTCCAAAAATTAAAATGATGAATTAAAAGACAAAAGGGTCAGTTCCTCATTTTAATCTATAATTTCTTGCATCGTGCTTTCGTGCAGTGTATGTACTTGGTGTACTGGTTTTAGAATCTTGATTTAAAAATAAAAATAATACAAATATATTTTATATTTTGGATTTTTTTCCCATGGCTAATTTTTCCTCTGGATTTTTTGCCTTGAACTGTTTTGCTGAAATTTTTCGTAGATGTTTTCCTTTGATTATTTAAACTAGACTCTAAAAATTTAAGTTTATTCTACCGTATTAATTTCATAGTTTTGTCATTTTGGGGAAATTTATTTCAGGAATACTACTGGTGGTAGTAATTTTATAAAAAATCTGTTTTTGTACTGGTAATACGAAAGGTAGTTATAAAAGAGATATTTGTCGGCTACTTTTCAAAGCATCGATGTCGGTTTTATGTATATTTCCGAGTAATCCTGGTGTATTTACTTTTCTGCTAATGGCCATCTTTGTCTACTGGATGGTTTGCTTTTAGAAAAGATGAGGTTAATATTTGTTAATATATTATGCTTATTTTTGTTAAATATTACTAAAAAATATTAGTTGTATATTAGGCTGCTATATGCGTGCAGAGAAACAGTAATAAAAAAAATATTTAAGATAAAGTATGATTCAAATACAATCGCCTAGCAATATCCCTGGCAACGTGCCGCCTACCTGAGCAGAAAAAAGGCTTTTACTTTTGAAAATGATTCTAGGAAATTTCAGTTTTGGTCACAAAGTACCTGTTTACTCCCTACCTTTTGCGGGTGGTGAGTTAATCTACGGGGCTATGTTTCTGTGAATTTTGTGAATAACTTACAAGTGAGCCATTGCTGCAAATAGGTAACTAGCGAGCATAGTTCCTTCCCATAAGTGATAATTTTTCTCGTTAGCGTTACATCTTTAAATAAGGTAAGTTAAGCTTACATTTTTTTGGAGGTTTGAGGTATTTATTTATATTTATATTTATAGGTCGAGATTCTCCATTTTGCAGGCCGTGAAAGCGCACATATTCCTACAAATGACCAAGTTATTGGCCAACAAAATGGCTTTGTGATATTCCAGAATTTGCAATACGGGAAATTGCCATTTTGCCATTTGCGCATTTTTAAAGCTATTGTTTGTAAGTATTTTGTTAGATTTTCTTAATCTGTTAACTAAAACAGCTTGTAGTTTTAGCTGTTACACGCAGACGTTTTGTAAGCACATCCGACACGAAAATGAAAAAGTCAGTGTAGGCATTCCTGGCCACTTCCAAAAAGGTTGGTCTCATTTATTCGTAAGTTATTCAGAATTTCTTTACTTACGTGTACATTCCAGACCCAAGTTCATTTTTTTTCCTATGAATGTCGGAATGTAAGAATGTGTCACGTAACTTTGTGAAACCATGCCCGAAAATAAACTAATTAATGGTTAATACTCGCGTACACAGTTAACTATATATTATATTTTAACTTTCAGAGACACCACCGTTACGGACAGAGGCACGGGGAGATATATGACAATTAATTGTAAATCTATATATAATGTAAAAAATGTATGTATAATAAACTACCAGGAAGGACGTTTTTGTTTTTTTAACATTGTGTGTACTTCTACATCGGATTGAACTATATTTTGGACAAATAGTGTATAAATATTTTGAAAAACTGTTAAAAATATCGGTTTAATGAATTTAGATAACATTATTTAAATATTTTAAAACTACATTGTGGAAATATTGTATGTAGTATGTTACGTTAACATAAAAAATATTAATGTAATATTATTTAAATATTATTTTTATATTACCGTAACATGTGACACACAATATGTCCACAATGTAGTTTTACAATATTTAACAATATTTTCAAAATTCATTAAACAACTACTTTTGACAAATATCATATATTTATTTAAAAAAATATTAAGACAACATTTTGAACAAATATTGTATACATCTTTGAATAAATATTATAGAAATGTCTTTTTTTAATATTACCGTAATATATAAAAAAATGTTACATACAATATTTCTCCAATGTAATTTTCAAATATTTAAATAATATTTTGAAACCATTAAATAAATATTTTTGACAAATATCATATATATATTTAAAAAAAAAATTAAAACAATATTGTGAAGAAATATTGTATACATCTTTAAATAAATATTATAGAAATGTTTCCTTTTAATATTAACGTAATATAAAAAAATGTTACATACAATATTTGCACAATGTAGTTTTGAAATATTAAAATAATATTTTCAAACGCCATTAAACAAATATCATATAAATATTTAAAAAAAATATTAAGAAAATATTTTGAACAAATATTGTATACATCTTTAAATAAATATTACAGAAATGTTTTCTTTTAATATTAACGTAATATAAAAAAATGTTACATACAATATTTCCACAATGTAGTTTTAAAATATTTTAATAATATTTTCAGAAACCATTAAACAAATATTTTTGACAAACATCATATATATATATATATTTTAAATATTTAGCCAACATTTAGGTCAAATATTGTAAACATCTTTAAAATTAATGTTTTAGAAATGTTTCTTTTGAATATTAACGTAATATAGAAAAGTGTTACATTTAACATTTCTACAATGTAGTTTTGAAATATTTAAATAATATTTTGTGCTACTGGGGACGTTGTATTAAAAAGTGTAATAAAGCGACTTCAAAGTTCAGTCATCTGCGCTCTTAATGTTGGACAAATTTTATTTACTGTTTAACCTACTTACACATCAATAGTTACTAGGAGCTACGCTGCCCGTGTTTTTTTTTGTAATTTTGTACACGGAGCGCGCGTCTCTGAAAGAAAAGCTTTTGAGAAAAACGGAAAAAAACGGCAAAACAACCCTAAAAACAATGTTAAGAAATGAAACTGCCGTAAAAAAGCATCGAGGAAAAGATATCCCCTGGCAAAATTCGTTTTAGAAAAAGCGGGAAAAAGGTAAGTTGCGCTTTTTCCCATTTCCAAGATACGGCCTTAACGGAGATTTTCAAAATCTTTTTGGGAGCAATATAAGTACGCAGTACAAAATCTTGTTAGATATTTGCATGTAACTGCAAAATGTAATTTGCCCTTATTTAAATAAGTTGATCAGCAAAAAATACGCCTATCTTTTTCAGGGAAAGCTTATTATACCAACACCAACAAGAAAAAATGAGGCGTTTTTGTTTTTGGAATGTCTTTTGGAGTGTTTGTTAACAGGAAATTATTTTATCGGATAGTTTTTGACCGGAGAATGTTTCTTTTAATCGGTATTTTTTCGAGAGATTATTGTCGGCGGGTGTTTTTTTCAACAACGTATTGCCCACACTTTTAGAGACGTTATTACCGTGAACCAAAATTGGCCCCTGCGCCCACAGTTATGCGTCTCTGCTGGAATTAATACACCTTTCCCAGCGAATTTTATTCTGGATCTTCGTTCAAGGGCGTTTTCTCCTTAAACCAAAATTGTCCCACATGAGCAAAAGCAATATGACACGCCACTGATGAAATATATAAGGCAGCAGAAGGAATTGCAGATCTATATAGGTTCCAATATTTATCTAAGTACGTGATTAACAGAGCAGCGCCGTTATTCTTTAGTGTTATGTTCTGTGCATAAAGTCTTAGCTTTTCGCATTAAACATATATTGCCTGAAATGTTTTATAGTACTTATGCTATAATACATGGTATTAAGTTTAGCAGGGTGAAACTTCAATATTGGTTACACATTATTGTTTTTATTGTTAACAATTATTGACTGCATTGACTGCACAATTGAACAAAACATAACGCACGTTCTAATTCCGATCCCGATACCGCTCCCACTTGTTCACGTCCCCGTCTTCTCGATTGTGTAGTCCATCAACGAATAAAAAAGGGAGGCGGGCCTCGCGATACACCAATCAAGCAAATTGTGTTTATTAAATTTTCCTTGTTTATGTCGACAAGCGTAGCGGCTCGCTGTACAAAAGAATACCGGCCTTATGTAATAGACACGTAAATACGTGGGTTGTAGTAATAAGATCCCACACCACCAAATGTTGAGGAAGGTGAAAGTGATCAAGATTTAATATATAGATTGAGGTTGAGGTATACTCGTATGTTTTAGTTCAATTTAATTTTTGTAATTATTTAAAGTAAATGGGATTTTTGACATTATTATTTTATTATTAATTAGTACTCTAAGGCGCAAGTGCTTACTGAAGTGACCAAAATTTTAAAATCCTTATAAATCAGGAAATGCAAAATAGACGAAAAAAAATTTCGGGTAGATCATCCCGTTAAAAACCGAAAATAAAATCGCAACAAACGTGGAAAAAAATATTATAAAAGAAAAACCTGAAAAGTTATGAAATTTTCTCGGATTTGATCCAAAATGAAATTCGCCATTATTCATATGAATTGATTAATAACACAAATAACACGTATATTCATTTGAAAAGGCCCTTTTATACTAATACAGTAGTCTATTGGTTTTATCATTATTGCGAGCGCCGCTCTGCATCTCCCCACAACAGCCGATGCTTGCAGCTGAGCGGCACGCATAAGTACAAACGAAAAGCAATGAATGAAGGAAAGGTCGGCCACGCACGTAGGCAGCCGAAAGCCAAGTTAAGTTAAAGATCAGCTTTTAATATATAGATTGATTAATTGTATAATAAACACATAGTTTGAAAAACATTATAAATGTTAAGAACAACTAGCGGTTATTAATTTATAAAATTTAATTACGGACTTACCTTTAAGCAATCAGTATCCCAACGGGGCAATAAAACCTAATTAAAATAAAATAGAATTTTCGTAGAAATCATTTTAATATAAGGAAATACCGTATGTTTAAATAAAGAATACATAAGAGTTGGTCATGGAAAATAAAATTTATTAATTATCATCACTCTGTCAGTGTCACTACAAATGACAAACTTAACCTAAAAAATTGTAAGTGACATTTATGTTTTGTTTGTTTAAATTCTAAAGCATGCAAAGACAGTAATTTAATTTTCTATGGCCAACCCTTATGTATTTTTTGTTAGAACATATGGTAGTATGTAATAGAATCGTTTGTATGCTGTTTTTTTATTGTTTTTATCATTGTTTTAGTGTTTTGAACAATTTCTTTTTGTTTCTTGATTGTATCCGTAGCTAACTTATAAGTAAAACCATTTTAAATGACCATCCATGGGGTACAAACCACCCCAAAATAAATTATTTTAGTACTGTTTGTTGTTGTTTTCACCGTTATTTAACTGTTTTACATAATTTTATTTTGTTACTTGATTGTTTTCATAGCCAACTTATAATTAAAACAATTTTTAATAACTATGGATAACATAAATTGGGAATAAATCAAAAAAGTTTAGTTTTTTCCCTATATTGCCTTATACTGTTATATTCAGAAGAAAAAGAGGTATTCGATAGTATCAGAAAACTTAAATGTTGACATGGAAAATATTATTTGTTACAGTTATTTGTCGTGGTTGTATAAATATTTAATTTCTTACCATTATTTTTCTTTGTTAGGAGAAGCTTTGCAAATTTGCTTTAAGAACAGTATGGTTATCTGATTAAATGGCAAGGCCACTTTTAAATGAATAACCCTGTAGATAACAATTCTGTAATTTCCAAACTAAGTTTTTAGATTTCAGTAAAAAACGTTTACAATTTAAATCAAAATGCTAGACGATTTGAATTTAGAACAAACGATGAAAGTTGTGTCCCTGTCATATTGCAATGGCAAAATCAATAAACCTTTTTAGATAACTGTATTGTGTTTCTAGAAGCCAAAATGTATATTTTTGTCAGACAACCGCTCTTTCACGACTGTAATACGTTTTCTCATATTTCATATAGAAAACAAAACAAACATTGTATGTGTGGGTACCGGAACTGCTTTTTCAAGATTTTCTACACAAAAACTTCGTTGAATATTCTGCAAAAAAAAATTTATAAAAAAATGTTTTTTGCAAAGTGATGAATAACCCTAACCTTTGTTTTAGTGGTCGTAATACCAGAGCTCCCAGGTGAGAATCAATGTTTACTGCCGACGACCTGTCTAGAACGCCGGGATTTTAGTGTGAAAAGAACAAAACTAATTAAAGCACGTGTGTGTGCGTGTTTTATTCGTTTTGTTTGCTCCTCGGACAAGTCGAGAGTCGAGCGAGAAGAAGAGCAGGTACTTTATGGCAGCTGACCTGATTACGTTTTGGTGTTTTCTGCAAAACTTCTTTGTTTTCGACCCCCACAACAGTTGTTTGTAGCAGTGTAAGTCAGCCAGGATGGCGGCGTCGCGGCGCTTCATTCGGCGCCAAGAAAGACGCCACAGCGTCCCGTCGAAACTGGGTATCTGTATTAATCACGGGACGTCGCCCTCGCCCTCCTTGTCACATGCTATCAAATCATATCATGACCGCCCTCTGATGGCGGTGCCATGACATGAATAAAAAAATTCCGCGTTCCTGCACAGATTTGTCGTCGGAAAGGCTTTGTTAGGGAAATTAGATTTTTCGCCAGCGATACTCCACCATGTCAGGTCCAATTACCAAAACCAAAGGAAAACGGGAATGAAACTCTGTTGGGAAACGCAGATGACGTGCGGAAATAATTTGGGGCAAAATATCAAGCATGTTTTCATTTATTTTAGAAAACATAACTGTACAGCTTTTTTGTCATTTCGACGAGTCTTTTGAATAGTTCTCATAAAAGACTTTGAAAGAGATCGTTTAAAAAAACACTGGTCAGTGAAATCGCAAAGCTCTCGAGATGTTTTGGAAGAAATCGTTCGAGCACTAAATCACATAAGCTGTGAGCAAAGTGGATGAACAAGTTGTAAAGCAAAACTTTTCTAGAATTTCATTCATTCAAAGCGTGTAGTGGTACTCGTGTTTCGTGTTTATTGCAGTTTAATATTTCACTTTCACAAGAAATTTTAGTTTTTAGAAAATTACATCATTTTCGTAATATTCTAAAAACGAGTTCTTAAAGTAGCAACAAGTTATTCACCTTCCTCGTCGGTTTTTAATTCCGTACAGGTCTAATATGTAAATGTATTATAATTATGAAAATGTTCGATTCTGAGATTTTGTCAGAGAACTGACAATGATATTTTTTTTTAATTTTATATTTTATAGAATTCGGAATGAGCTATAATTTGGTTCGTGTTCCCGTCCGCTCGTTTCTTTCGCAACGTCTTCTATGAATTTTTGCAAATTAAAATTTTTTTAATTAAGCTAAATTCCTCAAAAGTGATAGTAGAATAAGATCGCAATTTAATTTTCAGATGCAGCAATATTTAAAAGGGTTACTCTCCACCCAATTTTAGCTGATAAATTTGTTGTAAGGTCTTTAGTCAGGTCAAGAAATTTTTAATTGCAACTTTGGTTAAGAACACGTAAGAAGAAATAACTTCGAATATATTTTATATTATCTATTGGTTTGTAGGTTTAAAAATGTAAAAATCTCTTAATGTTCTATTCTGCTATATTCAATATCACCTAGAAATTTGTAACAACTAACCATCCTTGATTATGCATTTATAAGAGTAATCCATACATATATAAAAGCTCAAAGGGTATTTTTCTCCGGTTCCTCAGCGGCTACCACTTCACCAATTTAGACCATTTTTTTTTTCAATGAAAGGTCTCTATCTTCAGATGGAACATGAAACATTTTAATATTTTATTCTACGTCGATTTTTCAATAATAATTATTTTAATTTATATATGAAAGTCTGCTAAACGCGCCTTACTTGAGGCGACATCTACACCAATGTCGCGTCTCCCTTATGGAACTAATGCATCACGTGACTTAGCATTTAGCCGGCTCAGTCAACGCTCAGTCTGTCAGTGCATTGTGCGCTGAGGTAACACTAGTATATTTCTTAATTGATCTCAATCAAAAACAAATTTAATAACAATAAATATTTTCTGGAAATCTACGAGTGTTAGTCGGCAATCTAAAAAAAATTAAAAAAACATTCACCCTCCCCCCCCGCATCTCAGCAACAAAGCATCTGCGGACTCATGTTCATTGGAACTTTTTGCCATATTTTGACATGTAGAATCTCTTCTAAAGGTTTGTGAAAACATAACAGAATTAAAGCAATAAACGTCACATTGAACAATAGGGTTGTCTTGAGATACAATTATGTTTAGTTTTTCAAGGCAAGCAAGGAACCCGTTAATATTTCATTGTAGAATAAATGTTACGTAGTAGGTTGTAAAGTAACTTACAGCAAGTGCCATTTAACCTTGCAAAAAAAATGACGATAAGTTTAAAAGGCGAGAAGCCGTTACACTCTCAAGCAAAAGCAATCCCGTAGTTTGAAAGCTAGTATAATATCTAGTTGCTGTTAATTATTTATGTCATTATTATGTTAATCCTTCCTCAAAGCAAACTGTTTCTAACCTTATGGCGCACGGCCTTTTAATTTGTCAAAAAATCCACAATTTTTTGTAAACCATAAATAAATTGACTTTCACTTTTTAGTAGAGTGTACCACACTGTCCAACAGCCAATTAGAGCTAGTTTAAGTTACGACTACCGACGAAACAAAGCGTAAGTAGCCGAATCAAAACCCACTAAAATTTGCAAGGTTAGGTGGCACATGCTGTACTTGATTACTTTAGTGATTAAAAGTATGAGTGGTTAGAGCAGTTACTGGAAATTGACATCGAGTTTTTCTGATCTTTCTCTATGGCTGCTTTTATCTTGTTTATTATACGGCTACATTTGTTTTTGAGGCGTCGCTCAGTTAAATATGGATATAAACTTTTTAACATCTTAATTAAGGATTCAATATCATTTATTCATTAGGGTACGTTTATCCACATTTAAGGGGTCTGATGAACCATGTACATTTTCCATGAAGTCCTGAAAGTTTTCATAGCTTAATATGTATTGATTTGGGTTTTGATCGATTTTCGTCTTTATAGGTTCTAGTTGTTTTATAATGGTTTGATGAAAATTTTCTGTTGAACTACTTTCTTTTTATTTTTTATTTGGTTTTTTATGACTTCGTTGTATTTTTTTTTCAATTTGAGATAGAATGACAAAAGTGTTTGAGCTATCTCCGATGTCAGATGTATATATTTGTAGCGGCCTCAACTTTATGTCTATTACTTGCTGTTGAACTTAGTGTAGTTTAGTTGATTTATTACCGCTAGTATTATGCCCTTCTGTCTCTGTTTGTAAGGGCGTTTCTTCTGCTGATGTGATTTGATGATGATTGATGAGTTCGGACATTTGTTTGCAATGTGACATACATAACGCGTAATCGAAAGAAATATTTAAAAGAAGTATCATCAAAACAAAGTAGAGCATCTGGAATTGGGGAATTGTTATCTACCGCAAATGCATGACGTCGAACACTCAACCTTTTAAGACTGCTTCTACGGGGGCGAAGTGAAAAGTTTAGTACAATTGGAACAGAGGGCGTCACAATCGCAAATCCCAGATAACAAGCAGAACTTTCATTTAGTTCAGTTTTGACAGCCATTGAAAGCAAACCACCTCTCGTCTTTTTGTAAACATCAAAAAAAGTGAATTTGGTGTGTTAATTAAACATTATTTTTTGCGTGGAAAAACCATTACGCAAACCAAAACAAAGCTTAATAGATATTATGGGGACTCTTCAGTGGTTTACTGATTTTCGTTGTAGTCGTACAAGCACAACTGATGCCGAACGTTCAGGACACGAAATAAAGTCACCACCCCAGAAATGATTGACAAAATCCATGATATTGTATTGCAAGACCGTAGTGTGAAAGTGCGCGAGATAGTTTAGATAGTACGCATCTCAGATGAACGTGTGTGCAATATATTACAGGAACATTTGGCGATAAGTGCCGCGTTTGCTCACAATCGACCAAAAACGCACTCGTGTGACAGCTTCAGAAGCAGGTTTGGCGATGTTCAAGAGCAATAAAAAGGAGTTTTTGCGTCGTTTCATAACTGTGGACGAAACAGAGATTCATCAATATACACCGGAGACCAAAGAATAGTCTAAACAGTGGATTTCAACTGGAAAACCTGCGCCGAAGAAGGCTAAGGCGGTTTTATCGGCCAACAAGGACATGGCCACAGTTTTTTGGGATGCAGGCGGCATAATCCACATCGATTACCTTTAAAAGGGAAAAACAATCAACGGCTAATATTGCTGCAACTTATTGAATCGTTTCAACGACGGTTATAAAAAAACACAACCGCATTTGGCGAAGAAAAAAGTTCCCTTCCATCAAGACAATGCACGGGTGCACATGTGTGTAGTTGCCATGGCCAAAATTCTTAGACTACGCTTCGAATTGCTTCGACATCCACCATATTCTCCAGACTTAGCCCCCTGCGACTATTTCCTGTTTCCGAACTTGAAAAAATGGCTCGGCGGAAACAGGTTCGGCTCTACCGCAACATCGATGCAACAAACGCCTATTTTAAAGGGTTGGAGAAATCGTATTATTCGGGAGGGATCGAAAAATTGGAAAATCGTTGGACTAAGTATATCGACCCAAAAAGGCGACTACGTTGAAATATAAATTGTTTTTTTGGCCGAAAAAATTATCCCTTGTTTAATTTTTACAAGACTTCTCACTTCGCCCTCGTGTTATTACATGTGGGATAGAGGGGCCGGCATTTGAGATTATTATTCTCTTAGTGGGAGTAATTAAAGGAAGGATTTCATGATTTGCGTTATTTACTTGTATGACTTTATGGTTAGAGATTAAGTTATTTGCAATTTCTTTACATGAAAGGAAGATACACAGATGACCTTGTGATATCCTTGAAGCAAATCGTATGTTCAAAGGATTAATAATTTTTCCTATACCTTTGACGTAATAATCATTTAGTGTTATTTCCTTAATTCTGTCTATTATAATAGCTGATCTCTTTTAAGAAAAACGCCAGTCATGTTAACGTTAGTTTTAGCAATAATTTGGAAATTGGTCGGTTCTGTTTGTTGTATTGTTAATGTGTTAGGGGGCTCCTGAGCTCAGAAGCCTCCCCAATTGGCAGATTCACACCTGTTTGTTAAATTTTTCGTTTGTGGAAAGATTCAATGTAAAATAGTAACATTCATGTCACAATGTCACCTGGATGTAAGATACAGGTGATAGATACTTGTTATCTTAAAACACACGCGCACGACATGATGTAAACAACGATTTATTTCACAGCCCGCAGCTCACACAACCATACGCGATGGAATCCAAAAGCTAACGCTAGAATTGTTGTTAAAGATTATCTGTGTTCATTATTGTTAGGTAACATGGTAGCTATCCCACATTATATGATATCATATCTCTTTTAATAAATAAGCAAAAAAATAATAATAAAAGAAGTTTATTATGTTGAATTAGTAGAATCATTTGTTGTTATTATCTTATTCTCAAATCACACATAATTCTTTGAATTCCAAAAAAATTGGTATAGAACAAGAGTTAATGAATTAGTGCATGATGAAAAACAGATTGGTCCGCTAACAATTTGGAAAGGAAAGCCACAGAGGAGTTTGAATAAATAAACGTTACGTCTATCATGAAAAAATAAAGCTGTTGTAAATATAATTAGCGATTGGAAACAAAGTGTTGGGAAAAAAGAAAAAGTTTGCGTTGCCCCGACAGCTAGTTATGTAAAGAATCGGCTTTCTGTCGGATTTAATTTGCGACTAAATCTGTTTTGACTTCGGATTTGGGTTTTAAGGCTTCACGCAGGCTAAACTGACATCATAAAAATAAATGCTAAGAAATTTAATCGAATTAAAAATGAGTGTTGTATCCACAGAAACTTTTAGCAATAGGTACAAATTAAGATGGCATAGAAAAATTTAAATCACCTCGGATATAAGCTAAAATATTCACGATCTGGTTAAATAAAATTTTCTCACATTTTCAGCATTAAATTGAAGGCGTTTAAAAAAGTAGGGCATTCCTGGAACACCATTTATAATTCTTCTCATAAATCCGATCAGATTTAAAACACATTCTTTATGTGTTTGACATTCTTTCTTAACTTACTTTGTCCTACATATACGACCCAGTCTCAAGAGCATTTACATAAAAAATTAAGAAACCTTTCAATATTTGCGCAAGATGGGCATTTGGAGGAATGATGATTTCAGCAATTTATCTGTATTTCAAGTACAGCTGCTACACTACATTATCTTTCACATTAAGGTCAAAATACCCAGTAAGGCACTTGTGTGTGGACATTATAAGGGTCTTGGACCAGCGATGGCTTCCGGGATTCACTTATTAGATCGCAGATTGCACTTTCAAAGTTCCGACAAAAAAGACAAGTACATTTCCTGAAACTGGCTCGTTTGTTAGCCACAGCTCTCATAATCTCACATTGTAAAGTCAGATAATGTTCACTGTTAACCATAATTAATTAAAATTAAGACACTACACGACTACAATAAAGCCAAGTCAATGAAATTCGTGTTTCCAAAATTAAATTTAATACTCTAAGAAGGCCAACAAAAAAAGATAACATTTTTAGGTCAAATAAATAATGCAACTTTATGATAAATACGTTAACATATTTTAAGAATTTATTACTTATTCAATAAGTAAGAAGCATAAACAAGCATACATTTAATACAAAACTGTTATCTACTAACAAAATTTTGATTTAAAAAGATCAAATAAATATAATGAACATTTAAACTCTTGGCCTTTACTCGTAAATTCGCAAAGGTTTATTGAGTTTGTTCTTGTAATTATAAGAGTCTCAAGAAACCTAAAATTTCCTTGTTATCAAAAATTCTGTATAATAACTTTTTAATGTATACTTCTCAGGCTATTTGTAGTGTCAACATTTCTTTAAAAAGAGCTTTTGATTGTTAACGTAGTACAATTAACATGAAACTACTGGTATTTGCGAAAAGCAGCCTTAAATCCATCTCGAATTTAAATAATTCTTTTAAAAAGGCGAAGCGAAGAGTTCCCTTTATAACTCAAAGGTTTTTTGTTTCATTTATCATCCGTTCTTTCCATTTTATTCGTCATTTCAACTTTCTGTCCACTTTAGTTATGAATCCAAATCGAGTTGAGTTCGTGTCGTGCTGAATAAATATAAGAAACTGGAAGATAGTTCAGATCAAAAGTTAATTTTGAAGACAAAAGACAGAGTATGTATTTTCTTCCGTGTTTCTTGCCATAAAGTGGAAGAGTCCCGAATTTCTCGTTTTATTTTCGAACATCTAACCGAACCTTGTCAAATGTTTTATAGTTGAGGGCCATCCAGGATAAAAGAATAGGCTTACATAAAAGATGACACATTTTGTTTCGTAAGTCAAAGAGGGAACTTTTTTATGACTCGAATTTTTGTCGGATTTTGTCCCCGAGGAATTATAACGCAATATAAAATTCTTCGCCTGATTTATTTCCCGAATATATATCCTCCTAATTTAAGGTTTTAAAAAAGGTGATTTATTGGAGTTTAGATTAGGTTTTGCAACTTGGGAATTTTATTTAATAGAATAAGTGAGGGAATTGCGCGCATTTAACCATTTGCCGATAAATTTGTGGAAAAATATTCTTTAATGCTGCGCACTCTATAATTCTTGGGGGATTCGCTGAACATGAACTACAGCTTTAGCTGTCAAACCGAAGAATTAACAAATATTAATGATCGTTTTTAGTGCCGTCGTTTTTGGCCTACGTTACCTGCACTTTCTTAGCAAACCGACACGCCGCCACGACTGACTTTTCTCTTTCATTCATATTTCACCTCAAAAACTTTCTCTTCGCTCTTTTTTATTACAGCAAAACCAACTTTCAGGCGATTCTTTCCGGTATTTAACTGATGCAGCACCGCATTATGAATTGGTATACTATGAAAAAATATTAAACGAATGTTTTTATTAATAAACAGCAAAGTTAAAATTTTTTCAACAATTTTAGATTATTATACTAATGTTTTTACCAATTAAATTACAATTTCAAATTCAAATTAATGCCAGAGTTCACAATGCAACTGATATTTTCAACATCATATAAAAGTTTACTTTAACCATAGAATTCCTATTCAATAGATTGGCAATGCCTACTTAATTATGGCTCCATATTAGATGCATTTAACCGCTAGATGGCAACTTTGTGTGGTGAAAACATTTCGCTGTATTGATGAGTGCCCCTAAAATATCTTAATAATACAAACTCGGTAGCTATAACAACTAAAAAAGGTCATATTTAGACTTTTTCAAATTTAACACATTTATACTGTCACGAATCAAAATTAAATATTTAAAATTATTAAATAATTAAATACCTAAAATTAAATATTGAAAGCGGTGTTAAAAAAATGTCATTATTATTTAGGTCTTGCTGACTTCATAAATGAGCAAATAATTATGTTGCAATTATTGATGTCAAAACTGCATTTCTGCAAAAATAAAAAATAAGTTCGCTAAGAGTTCTTGCAAAATGTTGAGGTTGTGCTGATACCAAGAAAATGTAAAGAACTAATGAAATGTTTTGCAATATTTCTATAATGAAGTGGGAGGACATAGGAAGGCGTATTTCAAATTTGATATAGTTAGTCTGTGTCTGGAATTACTGGCAGAAAGGTCAATTCATTTTGAATAAAATTGTAATCGTGTCATTCGCGAATTTTAAATACTTCAAAGTCTGGGAGAGGGGGAAACAAAATTACTAGCGTTAACACCAACGCCTCGGGCGCAGATTCTTTCTGTTGTGTTGTGTGTTGCACATTCGCGCCTACTATTACAGTCATTAATTTTGTGGCTCACTGTACATTGTAGTGTTGGTGTGCCAGTGCCAAAAAACCGTCAAACAACAATTGAGTGCTACACACATTTGAGGCCAAGAGACCTGATTCAGCGACAGGTGCACGGCAGTGTAGCTAAGTAGTAGATAATAAGTCACTGTAAAAACACAGTAGTTCAAATATCTAAGCTTCGGAAAGTATAGCTTATTAATATAATAAATACAGAAACATTATTAAGGTAATACGCTCTTAGAGCTTATTATCCTTCAACACGACTTGACGTCGAAAACATAGAGATGTTCAAGTAACACAAACATAAAATTGTGGTAATAAAAAAGTGATTGATTTTACTTAAATTTGTTTTGCATTTACGACTAGTTTCGCGTCTCACGGTATTTAATAGCAAGTGGAAAATACATCTTAAAATTGAAGTTTCTATCTAATTTTAAAGTAGGGTAGGAAAACAAAATTTATGTAATTGAATTTAAATACAGAAAAGATTATTAAAAGGGTGTTTTAAATTAGGTATTCTGTGTAAAAATTAAAAAGTTTATTACCTTTTGGGAAATTAAGATGTTTGCAGCTTGTAATATAGGACAATAGTTATGTGTGGCATAAACTTATGTACAACTTTAACATATACAAGTTTATTAGCTTAATTTACACAATTGCACTTTTTCTATGTACCAATTGACAGACAAATTTGAAGTATAGTGATTACGCACTCAAAACATCCATTCACGCGTAACTTACTAACTACCTGGTGTTGCACCATCGGTGTACATCGTACATATCAGCACTGCGCATCGCCCCACCCGATCCCAACCCATCACTGAAATTCCTTCTCCTGCTGGCATAGGATGGGCCTGACGTAATCCAGGATTGGTAGCAATGCCGGCTCCATGTCAGACGATGATGAGAGTTTTTTATATTTAAAAAAAAATATATAACAGTTATCAAACTAAAGTATTTTGAAATAGGTTATTATACAGGGTGTTAATGAATTGTAGGGACAAACTTCTAGGGCCTGCAAAACACAACAAACAACTTTTGTTAATAAATGTGTAGTCGAAAGTGTTTCCTTTAGAACATAGAGCCTCTTAAAGATTCTTTTAAGAAGTACCTGAAAATAGGCAACCCAAATTGCATTTTCAATCATTTTGCACAGGTCACACGGAATTTTGAAAAAAAACGATCTAGACATGCGTGCATTCAAAAAACGTCATATTTGACACAATTCGATATTTCTGTGATATTTTTTGACTTTTCTTGCATCCGTTTTTTTCTGTGCCCTTTATAATTCGTTTTTTTCGTTCTGTGATTTTTTTGATAATTACTTTCTTCGTTATTTTCGTTCTGTGTTTCGTATTTTTGTGTTATGGCGAATTATACTTTTGCCGAACAGCATGACATAATGTTCATGTATGGAGCTGCTTGGGGTAACGCACGTGAAGCTGCTCGCCTGTACCAAGAACATTTTCCGAATAGGAATCATCCATCGCACAAGGCCTTTAGTGTAGTTTCACGTCGGCTGCGGGAGGAAGGTACATTCGTTGTCAACAGACACAACTGTGGAGCTACCAGAACAAGACGAACGGCGGATCTTGAGGAAGAAGTTTTGGAGAGAGTGGCTGAAAATCCTTCTACTCGTTCAAGAGCCATCGCTCATGAAATGGGAGTGAACCATGTTTCAGTATGGGAGGTACTACATGAGCAGCAGCTACATCCGTACCATCTACAGAAGGTACAAGCCATGGTTTAAGCAGATTTTCCCAGAAGGGTAGAATTTTGCCAGGATTTTCTGCGGCGCGGCGGTGTAATGAAGATCCAGAATTCCAAGTGAACGTTCTGTTTAGTGACGAGGCATCTTTTACGAAAGAAGGAATATTCAACAGTAGAAACAGCCACATTTGGGACGATAAAAATCCCCATGCTGTGGTTCAAAAAGGATACCAGCAAAAATTTTCAGTGAACATTTGGGCCCGGATTGTTGGGGATAGGCTCATTGGACCTTATCTGCTACCACAAAGGTTAACAGGAGCAATTTATTTAAATTTCTTGCGCCATGTCCTGCCTGAACTTTTGGAAGATGTTCCACCTCAAATGTGGCTGCAGCACGATGGTGCACCTGCTCATATTTCGGCGGAAGTCAGGAAATTTTTAAATAACACTTTTCCCAACAGATGGATAGGTCGAGGAGGGCATGTGGCGTGGCCTCCGCGTTCTCCCTATTTGACCCCACTTGATTTCTTTTTGTGGGGTCATGTTAAAACGTTAGTGTATGCTACCCCAGTTGAAACTGTAGAAGAACTTACGGCGCATATTTTTGCTGCGTGTGAAGAAGTTTTGCTTTGTAATTTTGGTTTTTTTCTATTGCTCAGTTTTGAAACATTTTGTTAATTAATTTATTTTAAATTTACTTTGAATTCGAAAAGTGGGAAAGAGGGCTTTATTTATCCTGTATTAATTTCAGTCGTTATGGAAACAAATAGTAGGTAGTAAATTGAGTTGCCTACATTTAGGCGCTTCTTAAAGAATCTTTAAAAAGCTCTATCCCCGAAAGAAAACACTTTTGACCACACATTTATTGATAAAAGTTGTTTGCTTTGTTGTGTTTTGCAAGCCCTAGAAGTTTGTCCCTACAATTCATTAACACCCTGTATAGATCAACTTAAACAGTATTAGCCATAAAAGGTCTTTACAGGTTGGTTATAAATTCAGGACTTTGCTCATTTATTACTGGCGGTAGAAAATAAATGTATTAGTAAAAGTTATACAGTTTATAGTGACGAGTATTTTGGGTGTACAAAACAAAATGGCCGACTTCTGGTTTAAGAGGAAGTGACTATATCTTTAATTATTTTAATAATATACCCTGTGCCTATTTTGTAGGCTAATTCGATTGTATGATAAATTCTGTTTAAAAAACTATTTTGATATAAAACAACGTATGTAACCAATGGTTTGTTTGTTTAATCTTTCACCTCTTATACCCAAAGGTGTCGAGATCTTTCACTCCGTGCAAACGTGCAACATCTGTAACAATAAAGTTTGTGGATAAACTGAGACACTTTTCTTTTAATTTGCCAATCAATGCGCTTTTAGTTATCAACTTGAATCGCCTGACGTAACTCGTATGAATTTATTTCGAGATTCTTAAAATACAATAATTAAAATGAATTGCACGTTTGTTTATTGCTCTTATTATTTTTCTTATTAACAGCCTCCTAAGAGTACTTGATTTAGAATCGTTACCACTGGTTACATCCGTTGCTTTAAATCAAAATATCTCGCTTATTATTAGGTTTAGACCTACAGTTGCATTATAGTTTTTTAGCAGAATTTATCCTGCAATCAAATTAACCTAAAAAATACAAGATGTAAAAAAATAACAATACAGTCGCTTCGGATTAAACCGGAATTCGCTTATTTTATTTTGTATGCCCAAAATACTCGTCACCATAAACTTTATAACTTTTAGTTATACATTTTTTTCCATCGCCAGTAATAAATGAGCAAATCAACTGGCCCTGAATTTATAATCCCCCTGTATACTTAACTAAAATAAATTAATTCAAATCTAGCAGCTAAAATTCATCATTCTGCTCGTAAATTAAACTCGATCATTTTAACTCTGTCGTCAAATGAAAACTTGATTGTTGTTTAGTTTAATACCTTAAATAAAAGAGAACAGAGCTTAAATTCAAATGAAAGAGCTTCAAGGTATTTAAACGAAAACTTGAATATATTTAACTGAGCTTTAAATTCCTTTTATCCTGCTATTAACTCAAATAGTTAGAGACTTAATTGAATTCATTATTACTGGCTCATAGTTCTAATGCTATTGTGGTATTGTCTTTAATTTTAGTGATTTAAAACTTGTTTCTCATTAACAGCGTCAGCCTTCTATTCAGGCAGTGCAACTGTGGAAAAACATTTTGTTGCGGAGGACGTGATTTGAAATTTTAAATTTTCGCGGCAGAAGTTAACTTTTTGCTATATTTCCCTCTAGGCCAATTAAGTCCAAGCTTGCCTCTTATTAACAACACTTTGTTTGATTTATAATTGTAAACGGAAATTAACATGGAAATAATTCTACAGGCATATTTGTTTTCGTAAGACACTGAACGGATGCTTCTTCTAGATTACGTGTAAGTCTTGCAGTTTAGTAAAAGAAAATCGACATAAAATTAGTCTGTACAAAATGCACCTGCTTTTAACTTCGCAACAGCCAGATTTAAGTGCAGAAAAACGAACGTAAAGATCTGGCTAAGAAATAGCTTTAAAAATGAATAATTTACATAATTCAAAGTTATTAAATTGCTCGGTTATATTTTCTGCTGTCCGGGAACCGATTTAAACTTATTTGTAAGTCAAATATGGACTTAGAACTTTAAAATAAACCAGCATGTCTAAACTCGAACTAACTAAACGACTGTGTATCTTTCGTATTAGTATTAGCATATGGTGGAGAACTCAACATCAAACTTCTCTTAAAGTGCCTACGAAATACTTACCTGTTTCAACTTTCAATAAATAGGAAGTTTTAATGACGAAAAAAAACGAAAACTGACACATTAAGAAAAGAAATACCCAAAAGAAACAGGAAACTTCAAAATCGAAAATTGATTGCAATTGTGTCCCCGGAAAAATTTAATTTGAGTTTCCACGAAAGAAAAGTCGGCAAAAAAAGGTTTAGTCTCGCGAAATAGGATTGAATTTTGAGTTCGAAGAGCTTTGAATCGATCATAATAAAGATGTCTTTAAAGAAGTTAGGAAATAAAGTAACGGCTTATCCCTTTCCAATTGTTATAACGCGCCTTTTACGGCTTCGTAGTTGAAAAATAAAACCCTTTGTATTATATGGCATCAAAGTCCAGGAAATCTAATGTATTAGAACGTCTATTTCTCGAATCATATTGATCGGCATTTCAATATTGTGCACTCGTGCTGAACAAAAACAGGGCTCTATACTACGTAGATACAGAAGCTAACGTCAGAGCAAATATTAAATAAATTGAAAAACAGTTTTCGCTTGAATGCAGTTAATGTTTGAAAAGCTGGGCAATATTTATTGAACGAACGCTCTTTTGAACATAGACTAGACCAATCAAAACGTGCCTATTGTGCCTCTTTGACATATATGAATTCTATTTTAGCAATGTTTGTCTGAAAACTTACTACTACAGTAGATACTTAAAAAAAACTGTCGGGCAACAGCCACGCATCTTTTGAAACTTTTCAAAATTTATAAAATATTTCGAAACTTCTAACAATTTCATGAAAATTTAGAAAACTTCTAAAATTCTCGAAATACAGAGTGGCTAGGAAACCCCGACCACTTATCTTGCGGCGGTCAAGAGATGGCACTTTAGTAAAGAAAAATTAAATTAAAATACTGGCAACAACGCAGAATCCAAGACGTTTTAGTTATTAAATACGCCCCATATCAAATCAAAACAACCAAAACGTCTTGGATTCTGCGTTGTTGCCAGTATTTTAATTTAATTTTTCTTTACTAAAGCTTGAGTCAAATTTGGGTTTTCTGCGTTAAGGCGTGTGGACTGTAAAGTGTATACAGGCACATGCCCTCCCTGCCAATTGAGGTGCCCAACCGAGTGCCCAACCAAATTTCATTACGTTTTTTTTTAAATATATCTGCAACTAAATTTGAATGTTTTGGAAAATATTTGAAAATTTTTTAAATTTTATAATTTAGAAAAAATTAAAAACTTTTTCGAAATTATCATAATTTTCGGTCTTGATAAATTTTTAAATATTTTTGAATTAAAAAAAATTTATTGCGTAATTATCCAATTAAACTGTTCAGGTAAGCGACCAAAACGAAATACGCTATAAGCTTTTACTCAGTGAGTTGTTGTTCTTGTGGCCATTTAACATGTCTAAATTTGTGAAATAAGCAAAAAATCAATGGTAGGGGTGACCGGGTAGTGGTGAAAAACTCGCCTTTGTGCAGGTCGACTATTCGACATGCGTAGAATATAAATTTTTCGAGTGCGGCTATAATGAAGTAGAATAAACCTCCCCACCTCCCTTACTTTTTGATAGAGTTATCTGGTTATATGATTTCTGGTATTTTGTAAGTGCAAACAATGTTTTTCCTCCGAAAGCCGAAAATCGTTTACGCTATAGGTCTTTTCTCAACGGGAAATGGTTTCTATTGTCATTTAACATGTCTATACCGATTTTAAAGTCGAAATTCCTTAATTGTTAATAAAACAAAAAATCGACAATGGTAGATTGCGCTTGTTGTTGGTATTCTCGGACCTTAAAACGTGCATTTCCGTCAAAATCTTAACTTCCGAAATTTGGACAAATACATTACGTGCCCCTAGCTGTCCTTCATATAGGGAGGATGGTAAAAAAGAAATTCTGCTTCTTATTTGCATTGAAAACTTAACTGGCGGAATGTATGTACGATTATAGCACTTACATACAGCGTACAAAAATCCATTTTTAAAGTTCAAAGTTTAAAGACTATTCGCGTTTATATACTTATTAGGTAGGCAAATAGATAGATTGATAAAAAAAACTGTTGTAACCTTTGATATACGTACATTTTGACTTTTGAAAACAAAATTTATTGAGCTTCTGCCTTTTATACCTTTTAATTAAAAAAAAGATGAGAACGTTTCGGAAAAACGACGCAATAATTTCTAGAGATATTTCATTTTCTTTTAAAAGAAACATTTCTGAAGAATTTATTCGGTATTACATGTTTCCTGTGGAGGGTTGAAATGAAAATTAATTCTACCCCCTGTGAATAAAATTCTGATTAAACATAGAGCACGGGTTTGAAATTAACGCAAAAATGAAATTCTTAAATACTGCTCAAAAAGTAATTATTTTTTTTTTTAATTTACCTTTGCAAATAACACGATTATTTTAAAGCTGAGCTTCGCGGAATCAAAGCCCATCTTTAACACAAACCTGAAACCACCTTAAGGTTTACTAGGATTGGAATATTTCGAATGAAAATAATCGCACCATTTGATAATCGAAATATCTCGAGAGGTTAGGGAACATCAATCATCAATCAAATGATTTAACTAAATTAAAATTTTCGGTCTGCTTCGGAGGCCAGCGTTGAAGTGACAACCACTAATTACATAAACTGGCTGCAAAAGCCCAATGCAGAAAGAATACGCGAACTCCTAATAAACAATATAATTCTTCGCCGAGCAAACACGAGCGACAACGAGACAAGAATAATTTAATCTGAACTTACAAAAATAGGAAGTAGCGGTGCATTACTGCATCGAAGCATTTGAACTATTCGAAGCCAAAAGTTTACTCTGTTTTTGCCGAGCAGCAGAAGAAAACGATGAGAACGAGAATTCATTCGTAAAGCATTCGAGAAGCAAGCGGAGAGTGGTTTTACTACTTTTTACTACATGGGAACATCCGAATGATTTTATGCGAACCAATCATTCCATTTTAAAATTCATTGAATGGCAATCATTCGATTATGAATATTATTCGATTATGTCCACCCTGTTTTTGCCGAGGGGGCCTAGGAAAGACAATAGGAACGAGAATTTATTCATCAGAGCATCAGAGAAGCTATTGGAGAGTGTTTTTACTAATTTTCACCGCATAAGTACATTCCAATGGTCTTATTCCAATAAATATTTCAATTATTAAATTTATTCAAGTGATTTTATTGATGAATGATTAGAGTATTAAATTCATTAGAATGGCAATAATTCAATTATGCAAAATCAGTTAATTATGTCCATCCAATGACAAGGCTCGGTTTCTAAACTTTTCCCCAATCAAATCAAAACTACATCGGTAATTTATACAAAACATCGAATTCTTTGTATTTAAATCGATTTATTAGATTTAAATCGATTTTTTTAATTAAATCGATTTGAAGGATTATTTAAAATTAAATCCATTATTTACAATTTAAGTGATTTTTATTTAATGTAGGAGAACTTTCTATGGGTGTAATTTTTAATAAAGAAATTTTAAGAGGAGTGAGCGGCAGAACAGTTGTTAAAGCATAACAAAATAGAAATTAAGGCTGACGAATTTAACTCGCATTTTGTTAATGTTGGAAGTGTAGTAATTAACAGTCTACCAACCAGTACTACAGATTTTCACGTATTTTTAAGAAAGGGTGTAAGTTCACCAACAAACTCCTTTTATTTACATACAATAACCGAGACAGAGTTGAAAAAATATATTTCTAACCTAAAAAACAAGAATGCTAAAGATATAAACGGCCTTAATGCAAAAGTACTTAAGCATATTTGTGATGCAGTATTAGTACCTCTTTTATGCTCCATAAATAAATGTATCGAAGAAGCAATTTTTCCAGAGGAACTGAAGTTAGCAAAAGTTTCCGTCATATACAAAAATGGAGACCGAAAAAATCCAAACAATTACCGACCCATTTCCATTCTACCCATCATTTCAAAAGTGGTTGAAAGTATTATAAAAGACCAGTTACTTACCTTTATTACTCAACACAACATCTTGAGTGAACAACAGTTTGGTTACAGAAAAGGAAAGTCGACTACTCTAGCTGTGATAGATATTATAAATGAAGTCATAAAAGCTTTTAATAACAAATATAAAATAGGAGTAACTCAAATTGATCTAAGTAAAGCATTCGACACTGTTGTTCATGATTGCCTCTTAGACAAACTACACCATATAGGAGTAAGGGGCGTGCCCCTTACATTAATGCAAAATTATTTATTTAATAGAAGGCAAATTGTCTTCGTAAATCAAGAATTGTCGGAAGAAAAAGTGTTAAGTTCGGGAGTTCCGCAAGGTTCCGTGCTGGGGCCGTTGCTATTTCTGATATACATCAACGATTTACCTGCAAACTGCACCATAGGAAAGTTAATACTTTTTGCTGATGATACCACCATAATCAATACAGCAGTTGATGATGCTGCCCTAAGTTTAGCCACGAAGAAAAATCTTCGAGTTGTAGAAGAATGGTTTACGGCAAATCAGCTGAAGCTTAATGCTGAAAAAACGCAAAGTGTTGTTTTTGATGTAAAAAACGGTAGAGATGAGACAAAAGCAGTAAAATGTCTTGGTTTCTATATAGATAACAATCTACGGTGGCATGTTCATGTGCAACAGATAACAAGCAAACTATCCACAGCAACTTATCAGTTGAGAAAATTAATTCAATTAACAACTCCAGCAGCGGTGAGGAATTTCTATTTTTCAAACTTCCATAGTGTATTGCAATACGGAATAATTCTCTGGGGTGCTAGTGCGTGTGCTGATCGTGTGTTTATATTGCAAAAATCGGTAGTACGATCGATGGCTTCCGCAAATTATAGAGAACATTGCAGACCGTTATTTATAAAATTACAAATTTTAACTGTGCCGTGTATCTTAATATTGGAGTGCTTGTTGTTCATAAAAAGTAATGAGCATAATCTCCCTAAGCAATCTTGCCACCACTTTTACAGTACCAGACAGAACGACGATCTAGTCCTGCCAATTCACAGATTGGCCAAAACTCAGTGGCAACCCTTATCCTATTTAGCAACGAAAATATATAATAAACTTCCAATAGCAATTAGACGAATGCCAGTAAAAAACTACAAAGCTGCAATAAAGAAACATCTTGTAAATACTGCTTACTATACTGTTGATGAATTTTTAAAGTGTGAATCTTTCTAAAAGTAAATTTTGATGTTATTTATATTTTATTTGTATGGCAATTTTTATGTTGTTGATAGATATTAATTATTTGTTTGTTTTATACATCTATTTTTGTTGACGTATGTAAATGCAATGTATGCATATTAACATGAATAAACTGCTATCGTTGGAATTGCTCTACCAAACGTGGTCTCGTTCGAACCCGGAGCGGGTCGACCTTGGGTGAGTACGTTTTTTGCATATTAAATTAAGGACCAATGATCCTGGCAGGTTATTTCAAAATTTATTTTGTGATTTTATACAAAACTTTATTGCAAATGAGGGGGGCATTCCAGAAATGAAAATATTTGGATTTTAGGTAATGCAAAGATCTCACTTTTCATTGTATATCGGAAAAAAATACAGTATCGTAACGTTTTTATTTATTAAAATAATTATTGTATTTAACTTTTATTTAATCATGATTTTGACCAACGCCGTTTTAATTCATAATTTGTGTGCAGAATGTAAATTTTTGAGTTTTATAAAAGTAACGCACTTAGTTTACCGTTTTTTAATCCGGGTGTAAATCATGATTTATTTAAAAAAAACTTGGTCGATTTGTATCGCGGTTTAAATCGCTGATTTAATTCCAACTGATTTCAATTAAACATACCCCGATACTTTATTACCACTGAGTAATCGTGATGACATCAGTGACCTACCTATTATGGCTATACATTTCTAAAATTCAGTTTACATGGACTTTTTTTACGTATATATGTGCATACCTATGTTTTACGTAAATTTACATGTACACTATTATGTTTGACACGATCAGAAACTATTCGAGAACAGTTTATGTTTTCAAACTAGTGTTTTGGGGCTGCGAGAGCTCTGAAGTTAGCAATTGGTAGGAATTACCGATTTAATAGCAATACCATCCCGCTGCTAATAGCACACAACAAAATCCTTACGAAAACGTAAAATACATGTGTTGTGTCCGTTGTGTGTGAGCTTAACATTGCAACCAGTTCGTTTTGATCATGTACAAATGAGACAGGAGACAAATGTCGAAAATTGATTCTGAATTGAAATTTCTGCAATAAAAGCTTTTGGGAAACTGCCGAAAATTACATGTTCATAGATCTTATAATATCATAATTTTTTACTTTTTCTTGTCACCAAAAGTTGATTCATAAGCTTAGACTTTTATTTGTTTAAATTGTAGCTGAAGTTGCTAGTCTACTGCTGCTCCATATCTTTGAACGTTCGTTGATTTTCAGGGGAAAAAATACTTAGCGTGAAATACACCCTACCTTATTCACCCTCCATTACCTCAATACATAAATGCAGTGTTCGCGGTACCTGTAAGATACAGCAAGTACAACTTAAAAGAATCTTTTTGTCCCATGCAATTTTTGCGAAAACTTGTCCATTTTTCAATAATTTATTAACGTGATTTTGACACAACTTAAATCGATTTTATTTGGCACAACTGCCATGTTCAGTGCGATCTTAGGCTCTGTGGATATTTCATTAAACACAAGTAACATGCACAACAAACAGAGACGCTGCGTTGTACTAATTCAATTTAATTATGTAATAAAAAGGTAAATGGCAAAGATACTAGGTTTTTTTGATTTTTAGAAAAATGTGTCTTGGGGTTAAAAAACACAGACGAAATTCTCAGCCAAAAACTTTATGGAAAGGGGAAATTGATCTCCCTAAATATTGCTACGTCTAAAAATTAATTAAATCGTGTTCTAATTTATTGTAAATTAAACAGTTGTTAACTTCAACACGTTTTTTTTAATTTTAGCCTTAAACGCATATTGACATGTTAACATGTCATTTTTAGAGGAAAGATTAAAAGTAAACAGTGGTGTTGCTATTTTTCGTTTTGCTTGCCAGAGACTGGTGAACCAAAACAAATTTGTGGCAAACACAAGGAACGTTTTTATTATTAGTAACATAAACACACAAAACAATGTAATTATAATTATACTTAAAAAAACCGCACTGTACCAAAACAAAATCATTACAATTTATTGTAAATAAAACAATTCTTAACTTCCTTCAACAGGTTTCTTTTTATTTTAGCTTTATACGTATTTCAACGTGTTTACACGTCATCGCGTATAAAGCTAAAATAAAAAAAAACTGTTGAAGTTAAGAATTGTTTTATTTACAATAAATTAAAATGAACTTCAACGAAGTAAACTCGAACTTATAAATATAATCATTACACGTATGCAAAGTATACAGAAAACAAAGCCAAAACAAATCAACATTTTATGTGCAGCGTATTTAGAAAAATTAGTAAAAAAATAAGTAACTTTTTTATTACACATTTTAAGAAAAAAATTTATTGGACTTTGTTCCAAAACTTTCTTCATATAAGCAATGTTAAGCAGAAAGTAAACTAATTAGCTTGGGCTTCAAGTAAATTTATTTTTTGGTAAAATTTAATAACAAATGAAAAATTAGTCGTATTAAAAAAGAAGCTAAATATGAAATTTCATTAAAAAAATAGCTTAGTCGCCAAATTTGCGATTTTCTCGTTAAGAGTTTCGTGACTAAGAAACGCATCACGGGCATATTTTTGAATTTTCCGAAAATTCATTTAAGAATATTTTTTTTTTTAAACTGTTTTTCTTTTTTTTCTTTTGAAACAAACATCTTGTAATGCAAAAATTGCATCGAAAAATTAAAGCAGTCATTATTTAACCTACTTAAGAATTGCCTGGTGGTCGCGGTAGGGTTAAGAGCTCGCACTCTCAGCCCGTCGACTCGAGTTTGGGCCTAGCTGCAGCCATATTTTTTAAATTCGGAGCAGCGCGCCGGTTCAGGTTCGGAAGTTAAGTTGAGTTTTGCGCGGTGGTGCATTTAGACTTGTGAATAGCACTTAGTGTGGCGGAATAAGCGGTGAGAGGGGAATCCTAGAGTGGATTCGATTAAAAAAATATATAAACTGCTTATGTAAATTACGTTTAGAGACAGCAATTTTTTGTGGCGTAGCTCATTTCGTAAAATGGTAATAAAAAAAACGGCGTTAATTAAAATAAATAAAGATGCTCATTTGTTACCATTTTTCCGATAACGCTGCAGATATATTAAAAAATACACACCATTTTATATCAATTAACATTAATCATCCTCAAACATCCAGTCTGGGTATGTTTTTAAGACGCGTTTAGCTTTTTTACGACTAACATAAGCCCGCTCACTTCCCAACCATTCATTGTCCGAGAAAGTGCACCCATTGTCACAGAGTTCCCGTTTTGGACTCCAAGATTCCTCTTCTTCAAGGTCATCTTTGAAACCTCCTTCGACGGCTCCTTGATCGTTACAATCCCATTCTGAATCCGTGCTGGCATCATCATATCTGTCATTTTCTTCCTCATGCTGCTCTTTCGGCCCATTTAACCTACTTTCTACCAAACCCAAACGCAGGGCTTCCTTCTTTGCTTCATAACCTTGATCGGTCAATTGACGGGTATCGATAAAATTTCGTTCTAAATCTGCTTCGTTAATACTACTACTTATTTTAATATCACAGTCGACGTCGAGGCAATTACTATAAAGATCTAACACCTTCAAGTTCGTTGAACAAAAGTCGGGCGTTCTTGATATTGAATTATAAGACGCTAATAATATTTCTAATTTTTTTAAGTTTTCTACAGTTTTCGGCAAACTTAGTATATGATTGTATGATATATCCAAAATTCGAAGTCTCCCCAGTAAGCTTAGAGAATCGGGTAACCATAAAAGCTCATTTTTGGAAATGTACAGTTCTTCAAGGGCGATCAATTTTCCGATTTCTTCAGGTAAAAATGATAAATTCAAGTCGTTTAAACGTAAGATTGTCAGTCGATCGTCCCAGAGAGGATTAACCAAAACTTGCGAAAAAGAATCGCTGCTAGCGAAACAATTCCTGTTTATTTCAGCTTCATTACTCAAATCCAAATAAGTTAAAGTTCTTATATCTTTAAGAAAATTAACGTCCGCAGAACGAAGCAAACAGTTTCGTAATTCTAATTTTTTGAGTCTATATGAACTTACATTACGAAATCGAGACCTTTTCAAAGAATGTATTTCATTGTAACTATAATATAGTTTTTCTAAGTTAAAGCAATTTACTTGCAGTATCCATGGAGGAATATTTAGTAATTTATTGTTATTAATACGTAACATCCGTAATTTTATAACGCATTTAGGTTCAAAATCAAATGAGTTAAGTTGATTGTAAGACAAATCCAAGTTTTCCAAAAATCTCAGGCCATTCAATAAACAATCAGGTACATCTTCTAACTTATTGTGTGATAAATTTAATCGTTTCAACTTCAAGTTCGCAAAAGCGTCCGGAAAATAATCTAAGTTACAGCGGGACAAATTTAAGCAAACTATAGCGTTTGGGTCGATAGCAGCAAATGTAAACTTCGTGAAAATAATATCTTGCTGATTGTCGAAACTTAAATCTAGAACAACAGTTTTGTGGCTGTTTAATTGTGAATTAGTTGCAGATTCGAGTGATTCTAGCAGTAAACCTTCCTCCGATTCTTTAATAACTAATTCCACGAGTTTAGCCTTTTCGGAACTGCCCATTTTTGCGCGGTTTTGGTTTTTTTCTGAAACGAATACAACAATGAACCGAAGAGTTTTGGCGTCAAAACATGAATTAGAACAAATACTTTTTAAAAAGTTTCTGTAAACTACATGTAAGGCACCGTTTAGGTAGTTATTATTACAATACTACGTGATAAAAACGTAAATTCTATTAAAGTTAGGTTATATTTACGTAGAACTCACCTGCTAGCACAAATCAACGTTCGTTACGCAGATAACTTCACTGTACGTGTAATGCCGGGGAATAATAGAGTGCGCTCACTTCAGTCTAGTTGACTACATTGATAGTAACTACTGACTCGGCTGTAACATGACGGGAATATTAACTGAAATACATAGATATCAAATAACATCTCTCTAAAAAGCTTGCCTTGCAATTTTGCATTTATATTGTATTTAATTGCACAAATGATCTTATAATTTTGTAGTTATGTAATTGATAATGGCATACATTAAATATTATTTTCTGTCGTACGCACTAGTAATTCAGTAGGTATTAATCAAGGTCATCTAACCTTGGCTTGTTGATAGGATTAAGAATAAGAACAGACAATGAAGAACTTGTCTTAGTAACTGAGAACTTCGCCTTTTCTAAAAATAACCCTGTCGTAGTTCGTCACTATGTAGTTCCTCCAAAAGTAGTTGTAAAATTATTTGCGATATTTTGCAAAGTTGATGTTACCTTAAAATTTCAAAAACCATTAATCCAGAAGTTCGAGTTCGAGAGCATTTTATTATTTTTTAAAATTTAATCCAATTAACCTGCTACCGCGGCTTCTGCGATACAGAAGCGTTTCAACAAACTTACGATTTTTAGCATTCCAAACTCTCATAATTGACGAGTTACATGATATGTTATTATCACGTCTTATTAAACCACGATTCATTGACAAAAAGAACTATTTCGTAGCATACCATCATTGTTATTTAGAGTGTTAAAAAACCATTCACAGAACTGCAGCCTTTGTATGAGATCAAATGGGCAGCAATTTATAAAACGCAGTCAGTCTATAAAGGTATGTACAAGGTCATTACATAATATTATGTGACACGTTCCCACAGAAAGAGCCATTTGTTGTAATAAGTGGCGTATGAAAGTCTTAGACTTGTTTTTCATTATTTCTCTAGTAGAATAGATGATTTCTGCAGTACGTTTCGGTTGTCGACCACTACGCTCCTCTCTGGCAACGCTGCCTATTTTACAAAACAGTTTTACACACCGATATAGGGTATCGCGAAACTGTTTGTGGTCAACGTCGATTTCTCGGACATTCGCCATTTGTTAAATAATTTTTATCGCATACCTAAACACAAAAATTCGGGTTTTTGTGTTTTCTGAATAACTGTACATCAAGCCCTATCAGCCGCCAAACTTTCTAGCTTCTGTGGAAGTAGGTTACAATTTACAGACATACAAACACACATAGACGTACTGCTTCATAACATGCAATCAAAAAAATGGTTAAATGGCCTTTGGGTGCCACTGTTTTACCGATCCTACCCTGTACCGCATATACCATTTGTTATTCAGTGTAGCGTAAGCTTCGCATATGCCGTAATAGATGGCATCGGCAAAACTGTGGCAAAATCCACTTGGCTCTTTTTTTACGCTTGTTATGTATAGATATTAATACCAGATAATAGTCTTGGAATTCCTATTATTGTTTTGTATATAACCTCACTATAAACATAATATTTTCTTGCTATGAGGGACGGCCCTATAGGGGAGCGAGTATAAGCGACAGCCTACTTGCTAGTCCTCTCCCCCCCCCCTATGAATTAACTCTTACGCAGTTGTTATCTTTCGCACCAAAAACTATATTTTTGTACTACGTTCCCCAAGAGACGAAGACCATCTAGTATAGCTATGACGATATCAGCGCACAATTAAGTTGGTTTCGTTCATGTTCATGGGCTGGTCAAGTGAAAAAGAGAAAAACGGGGAACTGTTGAAGAGGGAACCCAGTTCTGTATACTGTATAGTAAGTGAACCAAATCCAATTTTTAATTTTGAGACAAATCAAGGCGTATCTAAGGAATCGAAAGACCGACAAAGCTTACTTCAATAATTACAGTATATCGTCAATAGACAAATCGTTTGCCAAGTCATTGAACTTGTAAGAAGTGGTGAACGCCTTCGTTGCAGCTGAAAACAACCGAATAATTTAACTTTCCTCTTAATAAACAGACACTTCTTATTCTTTGCTCTGCTTGATACTAGGTTAGCTGATCCAGGTGAAAAACTATGGATTGTTGTTTTGCTACGTTAAATTCGCTCGTCGTAGTATAAATGTCTGTTGTGTAATGTCACATCATTTTTATTATTGCAATGTTTTTTAACATTTTTTGTGTATAAGTATTTATTAAAATAAAAACTACCCGTTAACGGTAACAAAATCACGCAAGAATTACTTGACTAGGAATGTTTATAATATCACATTGGAGCAAAGATCAATTTTTGTCCCAAAGGACGAAAACGCGATTTTGCTCCCGCTTTTAAATACGAATGTTGGTTACGCTTTGTTTATTACGTGTTGTATACTATGATTATCGTGTATAATAAAGGCATCGTATTTGCAAAAGTCAGTTTTTACATAGGTGTCAAATTATAGTTAGTTAAGTATCAAGGAATGTAAGGACGTAATAACATCCGAGGTAGGCGAATACGAGCTGAGGCGGAGCCGAAGCTTGTCGCCTGCCGAGGATGTTATTAGTCGATACATTCCGTGTTACTTATAACATTTTTTCCGCTACCGGTAATAAGTAGCTTAAAATAACAAGAAAATATTATTTGTAAAATACGAATCATGTGTCATTTGTCATCAGAATTTTTATAGTTAGCTGTCAAAATTCTTAAATTATAACCTTGCATTTCTGTTATTACTGTCAATTATTTTCCTAGGAATGTAAGTGACACCATTAAGTTCCGTCGTCAAGGGTAACTAGTACACGAATGTTATCACCCGCTTACAATCCCTGTAGCTATGGATGTAAGGCCTACTTACATTGCCGGTAGCGGAAAAAATAATTTTATTAAGATTAATTTTAAAATGAATGTTTTTTGATAAATCATATGTGAAACTCGGGAAGAAAGTTGTCTTTTTTCTTTTGTGTGCTTTCTTTCCTTGTTACACAAATAACCATTATAGGGATCTTTGCTATTCGATGTAATAAGTCTTCCAAATCTGAATAATTAATAACAAGTCAATGGTTATAACAAAATATAATTAAAAATAATGCGTATTGTTGTGAATAAAATTTCAATCAACTCACTTCTTTTTTCAGAAATTGACAGTCTTACGAAGTTCTTAACGAACTTAACGAAAATGTACCCGGATTAATTGAAATAAGTCCTGTCATTTTTTAACGGTCGAATAATGGGCAAAGAGGAACTTCTCGGTGCAATTTCAATATCTTCTTTCTCCAAATTTGAAATGCAAATTTCTTTTATGTAAAATCTCACTTTAAACAGATTTACCATCAGCGCGTAACTTTCAAACAAGCTTTGGAAAGTTTCTAATCTGTTTTCTTATATAAATACGTGGATTATTTTGTGCCATATATTAGTCATAACCGTATAAATCTCAATTTGAATACATTGAAACACTCTTACACGAAACAATTTTATTGCTGCGCTGTACGTAGAGGACTCGTTTTAAGAGGAAATAAATGTGATCCAGTGACTTTATGTGAGATTTATGTGCTTTCTTGTGATCTAATTGTGTAAGTTATACCATTATATGAGAATACGTAGTAATGTGCGTTTTTAAATCTAATATTCAGCAAAAAATTACATTTACTTACGCTACCAGATTCAATCTATTGAATATTGATCGTATTTCCAGTTCCAGTCCTTATTGATGGATGTGATTGAGTTGGAAGTTTCATGGACAAGGTTTGTAAAATCATCGTTATATTTTGTGTCTGCAAATATGTTCGAAGGGAAATGTTGAAATTAAATTTTGTTGACCTCAAATACCTCTGTGCATCAGCTGGTGTGTTGTTAACGCACTTGTTCAGTGTTCGGGAAATGGTCAAATGGGTTAGCGCGAACCCGCGGACAGAGTTACAAAGTTGGGAAGGGCACGAGATGCTTTGCGCTTTGCGTCCTTAATCCCCTGGGGTCCGGCAAACAGAAATCCATTGCTGCACGTCCCTTCACATAGAGCTATTTATCGCGACATAAAGAGATAGCTAAATAAATATATCGGACAAACAGAGCTGTAAATTATTTGGTAACTCAATAAATTTTCAAATACCCAATACGCCCTTCCGTCTTCGCTCTTGGTTTTTTAAAACATATATTTCATGAGAAACACCTGCACATAAATACAATACTGTTAAAACCTTTATTTCGCCGTCTTTTTTAAGCGTATCAGTGGCAATGCTTTTTGCAAAATTAAATTAGTGTCGCATGCAATTCTGATAAATCATTCTATTAGTTCTCCTCCGAGAGCTGAAGATGGAAACTTAGTTTACTGCGCTTTGTAGATGTATATTTAGTAAATTAAAACATGAATTCATTCTTTGGTTAAACAAAAGTGGTAAATCTTTGTACATAAATCTCAAATATCTATCTACAGCTTTGTCAATAAAGAACACAAATTAAAATTAAGTCGTTCATTAAATTATTTAAATTGGTTACTTAAAATCTTAACCAACCAAAGCAAAATTATGACCAGCTTATAAAATAAATCACTAAGCGGGAGCAAAATAATTATTAAATTAGTCAAACGGTCTTATTTGAAGTTATCAATTATTATCAGTTCTTATTAAAGTTAGTTAAACCAAAACAAACAAAAAATGCAAAAGTATTAAATTAATTTTCCAAATCAATATAATATTTTATTTATAAGTTCGAGCTTTACTTCGTTAAAGTTCATTTTAATTTATTATAAATAACACAATTCTTAACTTCAACAGGTTTTGTATTTTAGATTTGTACGTATTTCAACGTGTTTACACGTCATTATCAAAAGTTTTTTAATATACAAGATTGAAAGTAAACATTTGGTGTTGCTATAGGAACAATAAATTTTAATAACTTGATCTTGGTTTTCTATATCTGAGTCCAGATGACTTGATTTCTCATTCCAAAACGTCCAATAACGGTGAATTTAAGAGATCAATTTGTTCATTCAATAAGGTTACAGATTTTAAATGTTAATGAATTTCAAATGCTTCTAGTATATCCGACTTACGTTTATCATCAGAAAAGTGTAAAAATTTTATAGTGTTATTAGATGTCATTGAATGATTGTGTTCTAATAAGTGTTTAGCGTAATTGGATTTATGGGCGTGTAACAACGTACGTGTTTCTTGTACCTAATATCAAAATTTCTAATTGTTTGTCCTATATAAACCGAATTACAGTGTGAGCAATTTAATTTGTAGATGCCTGATTTTAGTAAATTGTCTGTTTCTTCTTTAGCATTAAACAAAGTATTTAAAGTGTTTTTTGTTGTTTTAACACATTCAGCGCCAAGGCAGACACTGGTGTCTGCTTGTAACGTTGTCCGCAGAGCCACGGCAGACACCGGTGTCTGTTTCACATTTAGTCCCATTACGCCATGCAGACACAAATGTATGAAATACTAAGCGAGTAAGTGTGTGCCTTGGCCCTACCAAATCTGTTCCCAGTAATGGGTTTTTGGTTGTATACCTCAAATCAATTTTATTATGTGTGTCTGCTTTCTGTGTCTGCCACGGCCTAGTGGTAACCGTATATTTATTTTTATAACGCAGGGCCATGGCAGACACAATTATATTTTGGGATACAAAAATACAAAACATAAAATAATTTTACAAAGAACTGAAATATATATTTGTTTTGCAAAAACATACAAAAACAAAAAGTAACATAATATAACTCTTCAGTAACTTAAAATTTATATTCTGAAAAGACAAATATAGAACTTGAAATAATGATAGACAGTTTTTATGTAATCGTCGCGACGCTTTTTCACAATTTTCGCACTTCTTTTACTCATAATGATCACTATTATACTGCACTTAGACACGAACTAACACAAAATAATGCAAATGCACCACATGAGGCAATTGGCATATGCGCAAGTTTCAACAGGCATAATCTGTGTCTGCAGTTGCGTTAGTGTCTGCCGCAAGTGTCTGCCATGGCCCCAGAAAATTAAGAATTGTGTCTGCAAAATGTGTCCGCTTTGGCCCTAAGAAACAAAATACTACCCAATTAAATCATAGGGCCACGGCAGACACCGGTGTCTGTTTTAGTATATAACGCAAATCGGGCCGTGGCCCTGCGATGATACCTTCAAAATTTGGCTTGGCGCTGAATGTGTTAAAAGTTACTTTACATTTATTTGTTTTGTTCATAATTTTGGCAATTTTTTTCTGATTAATGCCAAAATATGGAATAGAGGCGTATTTCATTTTATCTGATGAAGTAGTTGGATAAATTTTCTGAATAGCTAATTTCTAATTTTTCTCTTTAATTAATGTATCAATAAGTTGAGTATTATAACCATTATTGTATGCAATTTGTTTAATAATCGAAATTTCACCTCAAGCAACCGTTAATGCCGTATGTGTCATGAACCTGCATGCTGCTAATGACGTGTAAACGCGTTGAAATACGTATAAAGCTAAAATACAAAACCTGTTGAAGTTAAGAATTGTTTTATTTACAATAAATCAATATAATATTGTAGAAAGCTCTCTTTACATAATATATAACAGTGATATGAGAAAGCAAGCATTATTAAAATTATACCCTGCGATTATTGATTCGGACCTATTTTTTTAATATTTAAACTAATCAGTTTATTATACCAAACCATACAATACTGCTCTGCTTTATTCTTTTCACAGTTTCCATTATTATTCGTGTCATATTTCACATTCTCTGGTTGTCTTATCTGGTGGATGGCAGCGAGCATACGCATTACTCATGAATAACATTATTCGCCATCTAATAAAATGCAGAATAAAGCCAATACCTGGATATTTTACGAAATAATTTCTATCCATTTTGGTGTGTCAAATGGAGCAGAAAAATGCAGTATCAGAATTCAGAATCAATGAAAAGATTCGCTACATTAATGTTCCGAATCAAAATAACTGCAGCATCGGACAAAAAGCTGTACAAGTAAAAAGCATTACGAGAACAAAGTGAATCTAAAATGCGTAAAAGTCATTTGCTGTCGAAAGCTTCTGTAGGCCCTTATGAGGCTGTACCAATCAATCGATGCGCGCATCATTGGCATACATTAAGTATTCCATGAAATCGCTTTGAAAGGGGGATTTTAAAACCTCCAGCCGATATTATAACGTTCGACTTCTTGAGGTCTTTCATTCGCGAGCTTAACGTTCACTGACGTATGGCTAACAAGATAAATTTATGCAAAGTGGAAATTTTCATTTATCTTCTGCACTTTTGATGTATTCCTACGCTCCTTGACCACTCTATCATGCCTTCGATAGTTCACTTCACATCAGCTCAAAAGATCATTGAGGAGTTTTTTTTGTGAAAACGGGCTGCGGTGTCAACACATGCGGAAAGTATTTGCTTAATATGTGTGGAAACCCTTAACAAGGGAGAGCAAAAACAGCTTCGAAAATAGCGTCTAAACCACGTTATCTTATTTCGAGGAGAATAGGGCTAAAAATAAATACAAATAGTTGTTGATGTTGCGCAACATTTGTATTAGCAAACTATGGTGAAAGCCTGAGCTACAGAAAACTACTTTAGTCATTACTAAGGCACGGATTTTATGCAAATGCATATTTCATAGTTTTTATATGCCAATAAAATGCTTCTGTTTGTATCCATCCATATCTAATAAAATGCAATTCTTCTTCTTCTAGTTCCATACCTTATTCAGGGCGTTGGCTCCCTCTCTCTATAGCTTCGTTTACATTATAGCGAACATAAGCGAACGAACGAATGGATGCGTTCGTTTGGTAGGGTTCGCCTTTTCTTGTTTACATTTAGCAGAGAATTCGCATTCGTTGATGATTCATACATTCGTAAGCATCATGTGGGATTCGTGTTGCACTTCTGCAAGGAACTGCCGAATGCTCGTCTACGTATTTAAACTGTTTACACAGAGCACGAATTTTCTTTGATGATTCGCTCATTTACCGACACCGGCCGGAACATGACCGATTGCGAACGAATTCGTTCGTTTGTGTACTATTCACCGTTTACATCTAGCGAATTGCTACGATCGAGTTCGTTCGTTCGCTTATGTTCGCTATAATGTAAACGAGGCTTTAGTCTGTGTTTGGTGCGCGGCGATAGATAATTTGCACAGACAGACATATGGGGCCTACAGTTTAACGTGGGCTCCGAACCACAGGAAGTGCGTGTACTTCTTCTCCAGGGGGGTTTTCCTGGGGAAAACTCCACCTCGCTGGTTTGCCGTTGCCTTGCGAGGGAGAACGACCGGGCCGGGAGTCGAACCCGGATCCGCTGCGTTGGTAGCCCGCGCGCTTACCACTGAGCTGCGGCCGCTCTTTAAAGAAATGCAATTAAATGACACCAATATTAATTTGCATACTTTGGGGTTTTGGAGAATATTTTTTGGAATAAATGCATATTTAGATATATTTCTTAATATTCGAAAAAAAACATTAAAAATATAAAAGGGGATAAATTGAGAAGTACATTGGGATTTTCAATGAGTGCGTGTTGTTACTATGTATTCCTCAGCGGATGTCCCGGATTATACCGTTTGGACGTTGTGGAATGAGAAGTCAAGTCATCTGGACGCAGATATAGAAAACCAAGATCAAGTTATGAGGATTTATTGTTCTTATAGCAACACCAACTGTTTACTTTTAATTTTGCCTTTGATAATGACGTGTAAACTCATTGAAATACGTATAAGGCTAAAATAAAAGTTGAAGTTAAGAATTGTTTTTTTTCACAATAAATCAAAAATAGTGTATTTTTAGTATATCAGTTCAAATTTCTTTACCTAGAAAGAAACTGGAATCGGGAGGAGAGCCCTTTTTTCTTTTTGTGCACGGTTTGGTGCTCTAATCTGTACAGCCAAGTTTTATATTATAGCCATTACTACTTCTTGAAAACCTGACAGCGGGTTATCCATGTCAATTTGATATGACTGGGAAAAGATACACTTTTGTTAAAAGTAATTTTTAAAACGCGACCTTACGATCTTTGACACTAAATAATATTAAAATTAAATTGCGTAGTACTTAAAGTAATTTAAATATACAAATACGACGTAGGGATTGGTCGATATATATATTGTGCGTAGAATAATCGTGTATTATTTAACTCCTTAGCCTTCTGTCTATCAAAAAATTAATCGTGCCTACGCGGTTTAGTGAAGTTAAATTTCTGTAATCTCTTTTTGTTACGGAAACCACCACCTATAATAATATAAATATGGCAAAATTTGTAGGTTTATTGATGTGTTTAGCATTAATCGTTCATGCAGGTAAGAATGTTTCTTAATTGTTGCAATTAAATATTTTTCAAATCTCAAATCCTATTTAGGATATCCAGTTACAATCTAAAATATAGAATCCAAACATGATAAATGTAATGTTTGTAACTCGAAACTCGATTTTTGGATTTTTGATGGAGGACTGTTAATTTTTGAATATTTTAAGATGGTTAAAAATTAAACTTGGAGGCGTTTTTCAGGTTTGCATTTGTGAAAATTATTTTATTTTAAGTAAAATCTAACATTATCAAAGTGTCGCGTGGTCGGATGTAGTTGAGATATATTGCAGTGGTAACAAACAGCTTATTAATAATAAAGGGTCTTTCTGAAGTTTTCTTCATAGATAAAACGCAAAACTTTAATGCTTTTTATTTTCCAATTAAAACAATTTTTAAGATTATTCTTGGAGTTATTTCGCACCCAATTAATAGTGTGGGCTAGTCAGTCAAAAAAAAACTCCAAGTGAAGGCCCAAAGGGAATCATTCAAACTAATTCACCTTAAATGCCGGAATTCTATCCGCGTTAATCAATTCAATAGATTTTTAGTTATCATAATGTTAAAATTACTTTTCACGCTACCGGCAATGTAAGTAGGCCTTACATCCATAGCTGCAGGGATCGTAAATGGCTGATAACATTCGTGTACTAGTTACCCTTGACGACGGAACTTAATAGTGTCACTTACATCCCTAGGAAAATAATGTTGATTTTAACTGTTCGTTGATATGGTAACAAGCACAGACAACTTAGAATAATGGGGCTTTTAAAAATAATTCCGATGACAGCTGTCAAAACGAACTTTTAAAAATATGATTAAATTTCTACCTGTAGGCCTACTTACATTGCCGGTAGCGTGAAAAATTTAATAAGTAACACGGAATGTATCGACTAATAACATCCTCGGCAGGAGACAAGCTTCGGCTCCGCCTCAGCTCGTATTCGCCTACCTCGGATGTTATTACGTCCTTACATTCCTTGATACTTAAACAACTATTGTTATTCCACAGAATAAAGCTTTACTGTTTTCCAGCATAGTTGAGGAAAAAATTATTGAGTTGGTTAATGAAAAAAACATATAAAATCAATTTTAAAGAAATTGTTTAACAGTATTGTAAAAAAATATTAGTTTGAATAGTCGCTAGGGAGCTATGACTTACCTTCGAATTTTCTCAACTGAAAACACCAAGTCGCTATGTTGTCACAAATAATATAACTAGTGATCCAGATTTCTCAACAAAGGTGGGTTTATTGTTAACGAGTGCTATTTAAGCATCATTCCAAGAGCGAAAACGAAGTTTATCATGGGAAAATAGCGGTCTTGTAATATATTTGCAATGACTATGTCACACAATTAATTCCGATGCAGTTTAATTATTTTCAATTACAGCGAATTATCGTCAAGTCGTTGTCCTATAGCTAGTAAGTTTTAGCCAATCGAAGTGTTCGATTTTCGTGTAAACTACCAATTAAATGAATGTGATTTTTTAGCTTATTAAACACCACTAGTGGTTTCTTCACGAAGAAATTGATTTGATTAGTTGTTGACGCGAAAATACAGCATTCAGAGTGGATAAGTAGAATTTATGTCATATAGTCAGTTGAAAACCGAATTTTGCTGTTTTATCAGGTAATAACGAATGTGATTGGTAGAAATTGTGGATTCTGATTGGCACCTTATAGTAAGAGTGGAATAATCGATTTAATTTTTTTAAATCTCAATGTTATTTATATATGGCAACAAATGTTTGAGTTAAAGCCATAGAGAACGGGAACAGGTGTTGTTTTGTCATGACGTTTTTGTTTTCTTGGTATAAATCGATAAGTAAAGACTATTTTTGTAATTTTCTTAATGATTGCTGTTATCATGCATATGCACTTTTTGTTTTTGTTTTTATTATGTAGAAGAACCTATCCTACATTTTTACAAGTACTAATTAAGCAATTCCTTATTGTTTCCCATAAGAAATAATGGTATAGTTGCTGTTGGGAAAATTTTTAACTATGTGTAATACTACGCAAGTGATAGTACATCATATCACCTGCGTCACCATCACATAATTAAAAATGTCCCAACAGCTATTAAGATATTATAAAAAAGGTGCCGTTCTTCGAGAGATTTTTTTTGGAATGTTTATGTTTTATTTCCATTTTTATTTCCAAGATTCACACTTATAGACTTACACTCAGCCACTAACTATAGTTTATATTTAGTAAATTACTGATTGTATAATTAATACCGGTTCGATCCAGGTTTAATATGCAATACAGTGTACTAATAAACATTCAAATTTTGTTCGCCTGCAGTGCAGTGTTGTATCCTTTAAAGCGCTCGAATGAAATTAAAGTGTAAAGCCGTATAAAATAATCAGAAGTGATGAAGTAAATGAGCCTCTAGTTTTGTTACCATTAGCAAACTTCAAACCATACACTCTAGTATCAGACTCAGAATTTATTTTGCTTGAGAATTACGTTTTGTTGTTATTATATATAACCTTCCGAGGAAGTCGACCAGTATTTCACACCGTAGAATAAACAAATGTTGGTCGTCAGTGACGTCTCTTACTAACTAAATCGTGTAACAAAATATTAGTTGAGAAATGTGAAAAATTATTCTTGCTGTTTGCTTATGGGTTTCTTAGACGTCGGGGCCCCTTACCTGGCTGCCCCCTTGCAATTCGGGGGTTACGGGGGTGTCTGTTCGGCCACTGTCTATTATACATAATTAAAAATTTCCCAACAGCCACTATGCCATTATTTCTTATACTGCCTATTTTATAACATTACTATGATTAATTGATATGTGGAGTGTGGTTAAGAATATTTTATTATTCGCTTACTAATAGTAAGTTGTTTCAGGTTTTTCCCTAAAATGCTACCACTGTCATGCGGGAAACGTCGATGGTTGTATAAAGAGCGCGAACCTTAAAGAAGTACAATGTGGAAATCCGGTTATTGGTACGAAAGTAGTCTGCTTTTACAAACACAGCTATGGTAAGCTTTTAAATTAAATAAATTAAATCTATTTTTTGTCAATGTTGATGCATAAAACGGGTCCATTACCCGGGAAATTTAAAACACAGTACTGCTTAAGTGCCAACATAGGTATATTCCAAAAGACAAGCTCAAATGGTAGTTTAAATTGTGAAAACGGCATCAATTGTAAACTATTCGTGCTGAGCGTTTAATTTGGATTTATGCTTTTCAAAATTGGTGATTCATCATCGAGGTATACCGCGTTCTATTTTTGCAATCTCATTAATCATTATGGATAATTATTAAATTGCATAATAATGCATAACAAACAAAAATATTGTTTCTGTTAAATATTTAAATTCCTCTTGCTTGCGTTGCCAATCATAAAAAAAATGGACGAAACAGGTCGCTAGTACTTTCCCATACTTTTTACGTTTTAGACATTCTGGGGCATGTAAAATCACCGAATAACATTTTATTAACAAAAATTTAAAAAAAAAGAAAAAGAATTGAAAAAAAGTAACGCCTCGGCGGGAATTAGAACTTGCGATAGCCTTTGCAATAGATGCCGTACCAGCACTACCCATTATCGAACACCGTGACCGCTGACGGTAAACGCCAAGATATTGAACGTGAACATAGTGACTGGCGACAACAGCGCGGAGGAAAGCTATAAGTAGAAATTGGGCTTCGGATTTCGGACCAAAAATCGCTATAAATCCGTTATTTGAAGAGTCATCAAAAATATGCAAAAAATGAAATATATATTTTTTAACTAGAGGTAACTGATAGGCGTAGTTAAAATCACGTACTTGCGGAAAACGCGTTGTTGATATTAAAAAGTGTTGTCTTTTTCTTAATCTATATATACACTGTGTCTATAAAGTAACCCCCCCCCCCCTCAACTAACTTTTGAACGACTTAATATTTGTCTACAAAATTTGGTTTGCTGTAATGGGAACTTAAATACTATTTTTCAGACCATATTAAAATTTTGTATCATCCAAAATGGCGACTGGGCGCCATTTTGAATTTTTTTTAATGGAGAGAGGGGTCGAGTGACACGTCATTAGAAAGGTATTTTAATTCTGCGTCTGATCCTAGAGTTTCAAAGAAAAATATTCAACTATAACAAAATGCCAATGTTTGAAGATAAAGAAGTCTATTAACTAAGAATTAAAGCTTAAATTAATTAAATTAAGTGTTCGAAATGTTTACCATTCACTTCTTGGCACATAAAAAGTCGGTTATGAAATTCCTGCCTTACATTTTCATAAGTTTCTGAAGTGATATTTCTGCAGACTTCTGTAATGCGTTGCTCCAGTTCTTCAATTGTTTCTGGACGGGTTCTGTACACTTTCGATTTCAGATATTTTCATAGAAAACAAAATCTAAGGAAGTTAAATCTGGGGAGTGAGCCGGCTATTCTACAGGCCCCCGCCTACCAATCCATCTTCCAAGAAAATGTCCGTTGAGAAAGTCAGAAACAGGCCTATAATAATGAGGCGGCGCACCGTCTTGTTGGAACATAACATTTTCAATATTATTTCAAGCCCCCTGAGATATTTCTGGGAAAATTTAGTCCTGCAAATGCAAAAGTGGACTACTGGATAAGAAAATCAAAACAATTTTGAACTGAGTGAGTCCATTGGTTTACAATCCGCCATGTTGTTATGGCTCAATATTGTTCTTCGAAATTCTAGGATCAGACGCAGAACTAAAAGACCTTTCAAATGAGGTGTAACTCGACCCTGGATAAAAAAATGAAAACAATTTTGAATTGAGTCCATTTGCTTAAAATCCGCCATTTTGTTATGGCTGAATATTTTTCTTTGAAACTCTAGGACCAGACGCAGAATTAAAAGACCTTTCAAATGAGGTGTCACTCAACCCCCCTTTCTATTTAAAAGAAATTTTAAAATGGCGCCTAGTCGCCATTTTGAATGATACAAAATTTAATTATTAGCTAAAAAATAGTATTTAATTTCCCATTAAATCACACCAAATATTGTGGTAAAATATCAATGCGTTCAAAAGTTAGTTAGGTGGGGTTTACTTTATAGACAGACGGTATTATAAAAGTGAATATTTGTGTGTATGTTCCCTATACACTCCGAAACTAATTTGCCGATTGAGCTCAAACTTTGACACAAAGTGTGTTTTAAGGAGAGGAAGGTTTTACAAGGTTATTTTTTTTTACAAAAAATGGACCTGCTAGATGGCGCTGGCGATATTTACGAAAATGTGTGTTTATTGTCTGATTTCGCTCAAACTCAGGATATATGTTAGTTACGTGGAAAGAAATATTTCTACAAAAAATGGACCCGATAGGTGGCGCTTGAGTCGAGATATTTAGGCGTAGCAACGCGCGCCGGGTATTAGCTAGTTTTTAAATAAGATAACAATTCTTGTAAATTCTTTCATACTTTCAATTGCTATTGAACTGTTCAAAGTTTACAAGGGGTTCCAGATATATAGGGGGACGAACGCACCCTCCAACGCACGCGGCCACAGAAAGACAATTTTTTTCGAACCGCTTTCTTGGGTGCCTTGGATCCTAAAACGCGTATTTCTGTTCAAATTTGAAACTCAAACATTTGCATGAAATCATAACTCTCATACTTCAAAAGTAAAATTCAACTCACTTAAACTGCCATGTAAAAATTGAGTTGGGTATTTAATTATCTGAAATGTGTGCCTCTTTTCTAATAGTTTCAACTATAAACATGGACATCGTCAATGCTACCTGTGCATTACTTCCTGCACATGCAGAACTAAGTGCACTTCCGGATTGCCAGCAGCCAGGTCGAAATATCGAAGTTAAAGAGTGCAGAGTATGTGATTTTGATCTTTGTAATTCCGCACCTCCCGTCAGCAAGTGCCTTCCTGTTACGTATTTTGCCAACAACAACACTGTTGTAGATGTACCTAATTTTACAATATGTAGATAGTTATTCAGTGTATTTTTAAGTAAATGCAATAATTAATTGTGATTGCAATTGAGTGATCATAATAAAAAAAACGTAAATGTTAGAAATAGTATTGTTCTTTAAAACATTTGTAACTTGTAACGTAACGCACTTTTTAGTAGCAGCAGCAGTACCTTACTTACCTCAGGTTTTTTATATTTTAATTAAGGTTTACTTTTCTGCTGTAGGATCAATTGTTATACGCTAATTGTATGGTTAATTATATTTTGTTCTTAAAATAAAGATGGTTATACCACAGTTTTTTTTTGAGTTTAGAAATTGCTTCAGCCTCTATTTTCATGCCTTATCCTGTATAATGAAAAACACAATGTAATATTGTTGGCAAATGTTTAAAAAACTCAATAAAACATTCTCATTAGTCATTACCACATGTGAGTGAGTTTGTGTTTGATGTTATTAAGGAAGTTAGGTATAATTTTCTAATTTTGTTGTTAATTGGTCGTGTAATCAATTAAGTTAGTCTATTAATAAGTTCAAGCTTTATTTCGTAGAAGTTCATATTAATGTATATAAATTAGTTAATAACTTCACTAATATTTATTCATTTTAATTTTATACGTATTACGACTGTTTACATGTCATTACCAAAGGTAAGATTAAAAGTAAACAGTTGGTGTTGCTACAGAAACCCTAGAACTCGATGACTTGATCTTAGTTATTTATGTCTGCAGATGACTTGATTTCTCAAAGCCTTGAATCCACCAAAGCAACATTTTCACAAACGTTTGTGAAATAATAAAAGTCGTCGTGTTTACCCGTCGCAAACTGGGGTCGCCGACAATGTTTTATGTTTTCGCTCGGGAGGCGGTACATCAAGAAGAATCATGTCAGCGACAATTGTTTCAATTTTGCTTCGACAGCGTCTCCACCATGAACACTCGTTTTTTATGCAATTATCAAGTATTTATAGTATTCATTATGTTGATGTCGACTGAATAAGATTTTGCTACATTTATCAAAAATATATAGCAAACAATATTGTTGCGTTGGTGAATCCAACCAGGCGTTTCTCGACTTGGTCGACAAATGTTTACAGAAACAATAAAAATCAACGACTTTGTCGACGACAAATGTTACTTTGGTGGATACTAGGTTCGTTATGCTCATTCCTTCAAGGTACAGTTTTTACATGTTTGTTAGTTTCAAATGCCACCAGTTATCCAATTTTAGTTTTGATCACAAAAATGCAAAAATGTGGTCCATAGCTCTATCAACATATAAATTTAAAAAAAAATCGTTATACCAGACTTTAAGCAATATGTTTTTGTAAAAGTCAAAATTTTGATATTTTTTCCAGTTCACAGTTTTAGTAGTTTTAAACGTTATGGTACCTTGTAACATTGTGCACTCCTAGCGCATTTCCAATATTAAATTTCATCCCGATCTGATAACTCGTTTTAGAGTAAATACGGTTAAGACCCTAATTTTCAAACATTTATAGAAGACGTTACATAGAAAATGCTAAGCTACGAAAGCAACTAAATTCTAGGTCATCCTCAGCTCCATGCGTTACAAAAGTTTAAAAAAATTCGTAATACCAGCTTTCGAGCAATATATTTTTGAAAAATATCCAACTGCTTTCACTTCACAGCTTTAAGGTTTTCAAAAATGTTTGTGTCCATTAACATTGTGTCTCTGTAGCTATTACGATTAAAAAATTGAACCTAATTTGTCAACTTGTTTCTGAGTAGTAAAGCGCTAAAATTTTCAAAGAATTGTAGGCGCTGCCATTTTGAAGGGAAGGAAGTTTAGAAAAAAGCGTTAGATTCTCCCTAAACTATAGATTTAGAAATTTCGGTTTCTTTTTTGATATAATCCTACATTCCAACAAGTCCAATACATGTATTTCCGTCAATATCTTGATTTAGAAAATTTACACAAAATCAGTACTTCCCTATATTGAAAGTATAGGGAAGTAAAAATAGCTTAAGTGTACCCCTTTAACTTTCTCATACTTTTATAAAAGAAGGAAAGTTAGGATTTCAACCAAATTTTCGAATTTCATACTTTAGCGGACATACACATTTTTCGGTTCGAAGAACCCAAAAAACTGGATTTAAAAAACTGTTTGTGGGTGACTGAATACGTGGGTGCGTTCGTTTTCCTATATCTCCGGAGCCCCTTGAGCGATTTATATAAAATTTGTAATGTAGAAGTTTTTTAGCTGCATGTCGTTTTTCGTAAGGTCTTCATCCGGAATCGGAAAAGAAAATGTAAATTGATATGTTTCTTTAGTATAGATAGCACCTCATAACCCAGAAACGTATGGGACGATTTAGATGAGTTTTAGACTGTGGCGGAGCATAAAATATTTATCGACATAATAAGCTTTTAAAAAAATCCGAAACCGGAAGCAGAAGCGAAGTTAAACACGTTTTTTAGTAGCATTTTTTTCCGAAAAACGAATTTATTATTTGATAAGTAAAAGTTTTTTAGTTAAAGTTAATGTTTTGTAAGGTGTCAACCAAAACCGGTAACGAAAATTACATATGTTTTTTAGAATATATTTTTTTGTAAATGGAAAACGATTTTTTTAAATATAAGAAAAAAATCTGATAGAAAATTTTAGGTCAAAACTAATGACTGATTTTTTATGAACTTTCTAACTTAAAAATGACGGTCGCTAGAAGTTTTTAAAAATTTTGATTTTACCGTTTTATTACTCAAAAGATGTGTTACATATCGGGATCAATTTTGGTGTTGTAAGGAGCTCTAGGGGTTCACACTATTACTATGTACTTGCATTTAAGCGTATGAAAGTGTTTGGAAAATAAAAGGCAATTAATCAAAAACTGTCTTTACAATTTTTTTCAACTTCAACTTCTTTGCTATTATAAACCTAGGGATGGGCTACAATTTTGTCCGAGTTCCAGTTCGCTAATTTTTATGTGGCGCCTTATATCAATTTTTGAAAATCGAAAATGCATGTCTCTTTTCAATAAACGGAGAACGATACGAATTTCTGTTTAAGCTAAACTGCTCATAAGTCATAGGCGGGGCGGGGCGGTCAAGGACCCTCACCTAGGTGAGAGGCGTGAACAAAGACACCTTGTGCGGGGTCGGCGTTGTAACGGTCACTTCGGTGATATCAACTTGTTACGCCCACCTCTCTTCGGAGAGGTTCAAGGTTTCCTTAATTGGTACCACGGAAACTGGGTGAGTGACTTCACCAGGTGAATTGTAGCCCTTAAGATGGGTTCTAACATCTCGGCGGTAGCTAGCTCTCTGGAATGGAACCCTGCTACCTGACCGGGGTACCGGGAGCGTACCAGCCCATCATCCCCCCGAAGTGAGCTGGATGGCAAATGGTCCGGCAGGTAAAAGGGGGTCTCCCCGCTCTCTGACCGGGTAGCCTCGCATTAAATGGGTGATGGGGGTCCGGCGGATGAAGGTGTACCCCAGGATGGAGAAGCACGGTTGCTATGAGAGTTTTGGGCTCTAGGGGTGTAAACATGCTAGCCCCCAATATGGGTCTTAACACCTGAGCGGTAGCGCTCTCAGGAATGGAAACCCCGCTCCCTGACCGGTTCGGCAGGTGATGGTGCTTTCCAGGATGGAGTAGCTGCTGCTGCAAAGAGACCTGGACCCTAGGGATGTCGCTTGTAGCCAGCCCTCAGTATGGGTCCTAACGCCTCAGGTACGATCGCTGAAGTTAAAACCCCGCTCCTTGACCGGTTAACTCTTACGTAGGGGTAAGGGTCTCGGCAAGTGATGGTGCTTTGTAACGATAGAGTGGTGTGCAGCTGGCAGCACGATCGCTGAAGTGGAAACCCCGCTCCTTGACCGGATAATAGTCGGCCGGCAAGTGATGGTGCATGGCTCACCAGTGCTGGGACCTGCGAGGTCTTAACTGGGAGGGGCAGCGCTGCTTGGCATGCGCTTGCTCCGACAAGTCCAACCAGTGACTTTCTTTGACTGGTACTACGGGGACTAATGCCGAGCCCGCGGGGGATTCACACCCCCCGTTTTTGGTCACAGAGTAGGACTCGTGGTGGCAGTGGTATAGCCTAAGTGCAGGTTAGGGCCGTCTTAGTGCGGTTCGACGGGTGAGCTGCGTTACAGCTCGGGCACTGATCTGCAGAATCAGTAGAGATTTAGGTAGTCTTCCTCCACCAGTAGGGGCTTAGGGTTCGCAGCCCAATGCCAGGACTTGTAGCCTGTTCTCTTTCTTGTATTGAGGGCTGGCGCGTTGATCGAGCGTACCTCGATCATGGCGTCCCGAAGGGTTTCACCGCCTGGAGGGGGGACGGATATGCTTCATTGCTGGGTGCTGTCCTAGTTTTTTTAATCAAATGGTGCTCATAAGTCATAGTAGAATTAGATTCAAAACTTAATTTTTAGGTGTAGCCATATTTAGGAGAGTTAATTCCCCCCCTCCCTCCCTTTTCTCCTAATTTTGTCAAACGAATTTGTCTTTCCGCTTTTGGTTTTCTTTTAATCTTGAAAAATTCTTTTTCAAAAAAAAACAAAAAATCGATTAGTTTTTTTCAAAAAAAGTTTCATCAATTTGCTTATTCATTAAAGGTACACTTTTTAAATGTTTGTGAATTTCAAAAGCTTTTAGTATACCAAATTTACATTTATTATCAGAAATGTGTAAAAAATTTATAATGTTATTAGATGTCATTGAATGATTGTGTTCTAATAAATGTTTAGCGTAATTGAATTTATGTGGGTATTTATATTTGTAACAACGTACCTGTTTTTCGTTGTTAAAAGCATTTCCAATTATCTGGCCTATATAAACCGAATTACAATGGGAGCATGTTAATTTATAAATGCCTGATTTTAGTAAATTATCTGTTTTTGAATTAAACCTTCTTTGCTGGCACCTACATATTTATTAGCACTTAGTAGCAACTCTTTCGTTGTCTTTTAGGTCCGCTTAAATAATGGAACCGACCGAACCTAAGAACAGGGTATTTTTTAATTTAAATTTTTGTGAACAATTTCTCAAATTATTACAAACAATTATAAAGTTTCTATCACGTTGCTAAGCACTTGAACAAAAAGTAACCTAAATGTAGCCTTTTATAGAACGATTTAAGTGTATCGCCATAGACTACATTTTATACCTATACTTAATCATCATCATCATCATCATAATCTATCCTCATATACCTGAAGATGTCGAGGCTTTTCACTCCTATAATTAAATAACATAAAATATTTTTGGAAACAAATAATTAAGGTAATTTGTTTTAAAGCATGAGAAAGTCCAGGGCTAGGCATTGTCAGTAAAATAGTTGCTGCACCGAATCTGCCAATGCACATCGCAGACAATTACAAATTTATGTCGTTATGTTTAACATATGAAAAAATATATACAACACCCCTAGGCGCCTAAAATACACACAGTGGCAACAGCAAGCAGAAGAGAAACTTTCGTACGTGATCTTTTAAAAGCTACACCAAGTTACGATGCCACTTAAACAATTTTATTATCGGTCACGTGCTCATCTTTTTGCCTTCGTCTTGGTTATATTTTAGTTTAGGGAACATAAAAGTTATAATACCAGTGATGCATTCCGTTTTAATATTTAATTTTCTGGCGAAACACGAAATGAAGAGGACAAACGGCGCAGACGTGTTGGGTAGTTGGGGTTTGACATGACACTGAAGTTTTGAGGAAAAATTCGTACATATTTTCCCAACGGAGAAAACATGCGGCCTGGAATTTAAAACTTTAAAAACCAACACAAATGTGCCAATAATAAACATTGAATTAATTTTTACATTACAAATGCTACTCTTTCTAGCATAAGCTTAAAGTTTTCTTCGATAAAACATTTTCCGAGAACGAAAACTCTGGACTTTCTCATTACACCCTAATCAGAATTCTTTTTAAACGCAGTTGTCAAATGCTTTACTGTTCATGAACAAAACTTTGCAAACTGGTTTTCTTCTAAATGTATTATGCCCTGGAGAACCAGTTGTTGACTCAATTTTATTTCATGTAACGGTTTTCTTGCAAAAAGTTCCTAATGTGCATTTAAGACAAGAATGTCGCTAGAGATCTAAATGGAAATGAACTAACTTTTATGTTGGTGTTGATAAATACTACACAATTCCTTAAATAACAAATAATCGCTTTAAATAAAATTCAATTAAATATTAACTAGTAGAAGTATTTTGACAAATATAATAAAAGAAAATATTTAAGAAACATGAACCCGTCCTTGGTGACGATTCTGAATTCTCTGAATAGTACAACTGACTAAAGCACTAAAAATCCTACTTGCGAAAGCTATAACCAAAACAATTTCCGGATATCTGATTATGTTCTAGTTTCATTCTACATAGTTAGTTGCAAAACATTCTAACCAACAGTTTTCTGAAATGGTTGCTGGAAAAATCCTGAGCTACGTAAACGACAACCAATTTCCTGTTTTTTAGTCTTGGTTTCGCAATATGATTTTTTAGAAGCGCTGGGATCTTCTAATAGTTTCCTATCGCGCGCTGTTGCGATTGATTCATGTTTATATCAAAACCTTTAACTTTTCTATACCTTCAGTATAGGAAAGTATTGATTTCATGAAAATTTTCAAGTTTGAAATTTTAACGAAAATATAATGTGTTGGATGTTGATGCGATTTGGAATTAAGAGGTATTTCAAAAATGCACCGACAAAATAAGCTTTAAAAAACCCGAAATCGTTTGCGAAAGTTGGACATGTTTTTGTGGTAGCATTTTGTTAAGAAACGGAATTTTTTAAGTCTAAAAACGGATTTTTATAAAAGACCTTAGGTCAAATCTAACGTTTTTTACCAACTTTCTAGCTTCAAAATGGCGACCGCTACGATTTTTAAAAAAATTTTGAATTTAACGCCGTATTACTCAAAAACAAATTGACAGATCGGCACCAAATTTGTATTGTAGTATCGTTAAGGAGCCACAATGTTACTATGTACGGGAATTTTATTAAAAGCAAAAAATTGGAAACTAAAAGTATTTTCTAAATTTTAGAAATTTTCAAAATAATATTGGTCAAAAACCGACCACACGATTTTTTAAATTTTCTAGGCGCATGGAACTAGAAATGAGCTACAATTTGGTTGGTGTCCCAATCCGTTAATTTATTTGTAAACAATTATGCCTTTTTGTTTATTAAACGGGGGACGATAAAACATTTCTACTTAAACTAAATTTTCTTTCTAAATTTTGTTTATCTGCAGATTTTCTATACTATTTTAATTAATAATGTATAATTTAATCTTGGTTTTCTCAATCATATTTTTAAATATTTTTGGAAAGTGACTTAGGGCAAATTTGTTGCTTTCCAGGGGGGGGGGCAGTCAAGCTCACGTTCTCTGTGCATCCAGCTCAGCGTGATAACCACATCACCCCGAAGAACTTGCGTTCTACTTTACGCCTTTGTCTATTTACATTTACTAGTTCTTATAAATTCAAACGGACGAATGTAGAAAGTTATGAAATACAGTTTTACTTATATTAGACATTCGCCGATATCAGAAAATATTTTTTTTTGATATACATATTAATTAAATAAATAATTATATAATATATTTATTACACCAGAAAATAAAAAAAAATATTTTATGACGCCAATAAATAATATTTGGCGTCAATAATTGGTTTCTTGACATTTAAAATTCATATTTTGAAATTAAAATTTGATTATTTCTTTAATGTAAGATTTAAAAGCAACCATTTAATTATTAATAAATAAAACCGATTACTTCAATAAATAGTTTTCTTTTAAGTTCAAAATTGATTTTATGACGCCTAAAAATCATTTGTTAACTTCTCAAGTCGCTTAGACACTTTAGGATTAAATAAAAATCGCTATAACTGCTTTTTTAGTCATTATTAATTATTTGTAGACGTCAATAAATAATTTTTGACGTCAAAAACGTATTTATTGACGTAGAAAACTCAATTATTAACTTAAGAAAAATTATTTGTTAACGTTGGAAAATACTGCCGTCTAACGGCGCAGCTGGCGTAGTAGGTAGTGGGTCGGTGACTCCATGAAATTATTTGCACGTATTTGATCTAGTTGCCAAATATGCGATTTATTCTGGGTTTGTATGTACAGCATGTGCCACCTAACCTTGCAAATTTTAGTAGGCTTTGATTCGGCTACTTACGCTTTGTTTCGTCGGTAGTCGTAACTTAAACTAGCTCTAATTGGCTGTTGGACAGTGTGGTACACTCTACTAAAAAGTGAAAGTCAATTTATTTATGGTTTACGAAAAATTGTGGATTTTTTGACAAATTAAAAGGCCGTGCAAGTAAAATCAAGAATAATTTTGCTTTCCTATTTTGGCGTATGACAAAATAATAATGACATAAATAATTAACAGCAACTAGATATTATACTAGCTTTCAAACTACATGATTGCTTTTGCTTGAGAATGTAACGGCTTCTCGCCTTTTAAACTTATCGTCATTTTTTTTTGCAAGGTTAAATGGCACTTGCTGTACAACGTTTATACTAAAGAATGTTTATACGTCCCATCCCAAGGACCATTTTATGTTGTGACTTTATGATTAACGCATCACGCTAATCAACCTTCTTCGAAATAACAGAATGCTCTACTACACATCTCTAATATGCCCTCTTTTAGAAGGTAGCTCTTCTAGTAGTCAATATTGCAGTACGGTTTTACTCCACACCACTCAATTAATTTTTAGTATCAACAAATTGTTAATTGACGTTAAAAAATAATTGTATTCATTTTTACTTTAGAAATAACTTTCTCGTTCTTTATCATTTGTATCAAATCGCCTGAAGGAAGTTCAGACGTCAAAATTGATTTTTTAGCGTCATAAAATAGTTTTTTTACGTCAAAAATAGAATTTCTGACGTATAAAAAATGTTTTTTAAATATTGTTTTTCAAAATTTGATGATTTGAAAATCAATTCCCCACATCCGGAATTCAATTTTTTGATGTCTAAAATTCAATTTTCTAGCCTGAAAATATGCAGCGACTTCTGGAAATAATAACTTTATGTTTAATAATTTCAAAATTTAAAAATCTTGAAGCACAAAGATTTCCAAAACCCTTAACTGCGCACTTTGTGTATGCAAAGAAATAACAACCAATATGTGACTGATTTTCAGAGTAAATGTTACTACTTATAGATTCTTCTTTTCGTTATCGACATTCCTATCGATTCTTGTTTTATTAACCGACATTAAGAGGTTGAAGTATGCGCACCTAAAAACTTGAAGGGAAATATATTACCCATTTTGGAATATCGTTGTCCTAAAAATAAATATTCGATAAGTAGGCACTAGAAAGACCCTTTCCTTGTAATTGACTATCTGGAAGAAAAAACGGTTGTGTACAATCCCATACGATAAAGGATCTGCGGTTTAACTATTAATCTCGTTGTGTGTCTTTTGCTCTTTTAGGGTCCACGACTAGTTTATTCCTAACAAACCGAATCGGTTAATATACTGCTGTGTGATAGTAAAACGGAACGAAATGGCTGGAAGTACGGGAACAAGAAAGCCGGGGTAAAATGAAACGCGGGAATAGAAAGAAGGTAATTAAGTGAATTTCTTCTCAAAGGCGCGCGAGACTGCAGAGAGAACATGTCTCTAGAATAATACGAATTACAAAGCTGGGGAAGTAATTATTCTAGCTTGTCATTTACGACATAAAGAATTCCACTCACTTGAAATTGTGACTCTCTTTTAAAAACCACCATTTTCAGTTTCTTTGGTGATAAAAGATATTTTTTTCTTCTGTAAGGAAGAATAGATCTGTCGAATCAAATTGCAATCGCGAGAATCTTTCCCTTTCAGGGTATTCATTTATGGACCTCACGAAATTAAATGGAAGTGATATCCTTTTCGGTCGAAAACTATTTCTGTGTCGTCGGAATTATTTAATTTTGATTAGGACGTCCATTCTAAAACATGATTGACGTATTCTAACCTTTATCCAACTGAAGCGTTGTAGCAGTTTTTATTACTGGCAATGAAAAATAACAGCAGTTTAATAATACTATACTGTTTTCTTTACAAATAATGTTTTACAGTCGCTATAACAGCAGGTGTAAACATTACGAACAACACATTTTCTACAAAGTAGTGTTTTATAGAATCATTAAATGCTGACACTCTCTACCGTAGACGTGGGGTTACTGCACGTCTTAATTACACAAAACTGTCTTGTACATTACCATACTGTATTGATCGGACTAAAACAAAAGAACGTTTGGGATATATTTAAGCCGAGACCACTTCTAAATCGAACTAAAAGTTACAAAACAAAACTTCAAACGAGAAACAAGTAGAAACTAAATTAGTAACTTACTACAGAAAAAAATTGAATTTGAAAACTAATAGTGTAAATTCATAAAAGTGAATATAACCTTACCAAAAATAAAACAAAAAAGGAGACGTAGGTTTTTAGCGGATTCTCACTGAACGTGTATTTTGAATTGTATGATTTAACAGAAAACAAAAACGTTCGTCGCGGCCGGCGGCGGGTGGTCTAGTGGTTAAAGTCCCAGGCTTTGAAACTAGACTCCCAATGGCAGTAGGTTCGAGTCCACTGCCCGTCGGTAATTTTTCTGAATAAGTTAAATCCGGCGGGTCCATGGATAGTGTATGTAGGTGTGTATGTTGGGTTGCATGTCCTTCAGGGGTGGGGCATGTTAGACCTGTGAATAGCACTTAGTGTGCTGAGCCCGGGTAAGGGGGTGGGATGGGAATCATGGGGTCGTGCTCACGCACGGCTTCATGATTCTTTTTAACAAAAAAACGTTCGTCATGTTCAAGTTATGTTGTAGGACTCGCTATAAAAATGTCAATTATTATTATCTCATATCTGTCTTAGTTAATAATATACTCAATATAGATAAATCCACCATCTTGAATTTTATAATTTAGATAGTGGACTTGTAATTAACAACCTTAAAAAATCTCCAATATCAATTTTTATGACAATCGGATAAGTTTATACAATATTTTCGACATATTGAATCCGCCATCTTGACTTTCATGATTTAGATTCTTGATGTGTAATTAACGGCCCCAAAATCCTTAATAACCCTTTTTTATGCAAGCCATCCAAGATGAAGCAGTGCCGGTAAGTAACTATCTAAAGTCTACATATAGTCCGAAAAAATATCGAAACAGATAAATGACGTAGATGTGACCAGATATCGGAAATTATTCAGCATGTAACATCAGCATGTGTGAGTCTCGTAAATAGAGAATATCTTAATCGGCACAATCAAGTAACGTTAACCCCATATTTATATTATAACTTATATAGTAGATTTGTAATTAGCAGCTCTGCAAACTCCCGACACCAATTTTTATGACAACCAGATACCTTCATGATACACTTCCGCTATATTGAATCAGTCATTTTAACTTTTATAATTTAGATAATGGATTTGTAGTTAAGGCCCTAAAAACTTTCAAATACCAATTTTAATGATAATCAGATAACATTATAAAATACTTTCGCCATATGGAATTCGCCATCTTGAATGTTATACTTCACATAGTGAATTTGTTATTAGATATTTTAAACACTTTCGAATACCTAGTTTTATGACAATTGGATAATTTTATAAAATATCTCCGCCATATTGGATCCGCCATCTTGACTTCTACAATTTATATACTTGATGTGTAATTTTTCTTCTTCTTGCTCAACCCATATTAGTCTACTCTTGGACATACGTCTCTGCTAGCCTTTTCTATTTTTCATTTTGAGCTTTCTGGAACCAGTGTCTGATAGCTGCTTGCTTTATGTGGTCTATTCATCTGCGTTGTGGTTTCCCTATACCTCTCTTTGTCTCTCTCAGTCTCCATTGTGTAGCTTCCGTTGTCCATTTGTTCTTATCTTCGCTTGCTACGTCTCTCACCCACCGCCATATTGATTCTGCTAGCTGTTGAATAATACCTCCCACCTTTGTACTTTTTCTGATATCTTCATTTTCTAGTTTATCCCTCAGAGATATTCCAAGCATTGCTCTTTTCACGGCTTTCTTAGTTGGTTCGAGTTTTGTTTGGTGCTACCGGAAAAATACACGTGTCGTAGACTTTGCGTTTTAAATTAATTGGAATATCTTTGTTTTTGAAGATGCATCCGAGGTTGCTAAAAGCTGCTCATGATAGTCTTATTCTTCTTGCCAATTCTTTGATAGAAAGCTCTGTTATCGGCTAATACTGCAGTATGGTTGTAATCCACACTACTGCTATAAGTATCCCGTTAAGGTGACAGCATTTTCGGTTACAAAAAATAAATTTTTGGTGCCAAAAAATTATTTATTTACACCTAATAATATTTATTTATAGTTTACGATTGATTTTGTTGTCTTCTATTATTTTACTTTAAACTAACTGAACAATTTTCAGACTTCAAAAAATGATAATTTTACTTCTTAAAGCTATTCTGACGTCAGTAAATAAATTTCCGACGTCAAAAAATCAATTTCCGACTTCAACAACTATTTAGCGACTTGAGAAATCTTGAGTAATCTTGTTCTCCATAATTAGAATTTTAAAAAATAACGGCTATTCTACAGTCACACAAGTGTAAAGGGAACATACGTATGATACTATAAATCAAATTAAATTGAAAAATGAGAGCTGCGTCCTGCACAAGGAAGATTTCGTTGCGTTTGACTCACAGCTGAGTTTCAGATAACTTAGTCGAAGGTATCTCTGTTGCCGTCCTTATTTCACTACTGTAACGGTCTTAAAATTGAATACCGTAGAAAGTCGTAAAAATCCAAAATTTTTGCCATTTAATTTTAATGGTTTTTACTAAACTCACTTCGTCCATGCGTAGCATCCCTGTCGGGGACAATTAACAATTCTCATGATTATACTGTACCTATAAACTGATTAAGCACCCTAAGCGCGTTGCTTGGATTTATAGGTTTAACGATCTTAATTGCAAAGCGGGCCATGAACAGGTAAGTCCCGAAGGACCAATAAAGTCGGGTTCCTGGCCATGGCCAACTGAGCTAATCTCAGGTGTTTTATTACCGGGTTTCAACTTTACACCTCCGCGACAAGATTTAATCTTGTACAAACAAGAGCCGGGGAGCGTTTGTAGGTCTACGTCATTGCTTATCGCCTCTTTCGTTTGTTAAAACCCTTTGATGTTACGCAGAAAAGTTTAAAAATTAAATAAAAAATTAATTTTCCTCATTTACTCATTTATATTGTCGTTAGATCTCTTACCGTTATCGCCACGGTGTTAAAATTAAAATCTGAAGGTGAAATATTAAACGTTAATTAGCTTTTTTAACATTAAATTAAAAGTACGAGGAAATTTAAAAAGAACAAAATATTAAAGACCCTGAGCTCTAGTTTTCAGGGGGTCGTTGAAAACTCAATTTTTAAGACTTTTTTGTTCCATTGACTTGAACATCAAATTCATTTTACTTACGACTTTGTAATGGCAGTTTGATGACAGTAAACTTGTTGTAGTTTAGCTATAATCTATATTAGATGGCCCAAAATGGCAAAAACTCATAAACTCCAAGCTCTTCGACGTTTACACACTTCTGCCGCTTCGGCAAGTGCATGCGTTCCAGAGCGCAGATTTGCATGACTATCCAATCAAAATCACCTACTGTAAAGGATTGATGATGGTAGTGTGCCACTACCAGATAACATTTCAAAATCGATCCCCAGTAATCAGTCTACTTTTCTATCTGAATTATTTGTTGCTGCAACTACTGCAATAATGGAATATTCAGAGAGATTTTATTGAACTCGACGGGTCCATAAATTTCCAATCGCAATTGGTTTTTGATTTACACCCGTTTCGTATCGACAAATGGATGTTGTTAAACACAACAATTATGCAGCAGAACTTCCAACCCTATTAAAGAGACGACAATGCAAAATAAATTTTTAAATACAATTTTTTAAACGCCTTCCAAGTGTAATTATAAACAAATAAAAGAATTTGAAGAAAATAAACCATAATACAAGGCCGTAACTACCAGTTTTCGGTGTGTTTCATGGAAAACGGGCCCGGAGCCCCAAAACGCCCGGGGCCGCTTGCCATTACTAAAAAATTCTTGTCTGGTTTATTATATTGGTGAAAACTTTGACTAAAAATTGGTTTACCATAGCTGTATTACAAGCTAAACTAAAACTTATACCTATTTAAATAAATAATTAATTAGTGTATTTTAAACAATTTTTTTCTATCTCAAATAATAAGAACACTAGAAGAATTTAAATAACAGATAAAATGTTGAAAAAAATATTCCCAGAATTCAGATAACACGACAATGACTCATAGCTATTTGTTTTAAAAAGTAATGGGGATAGGGCCCCCTTAGGGGTCTTTCAATATTGCACAGAGGCCCGCAAAGGTGTTGCTACGGCACTGCTAAGATATATATTATTATATATGTACATGATGCATTTTGTGTCTATATTTGAGTGCCCGTGGAATTATAGTGGTTGATTAAAAAGTTTGGTGGATACAAACCTTTCAAAGTACTTTCTAAAGTATCAAATATTTCAGTATCACTGGTTCTAATTAATGAATTTTAAAACCGCAGAAACCCTTTCTTATACCTTGGTATCATATTTCCTAATTCTTTTACAGTAAATATTGAAAATGAGTTGTACATCAAGCAGTACAGAGTGTAAATTAGATTCTAATTTTAAAACAGCGTTAAAAAAACAAATAAGCTGTATGCAGTGCCGGATTAAACCCTGTGGAGGCCCTTAGGCAGTAGAAATATCGGGGCCTCCCTCGCAAATTATCTCCTAATTGGATTTTTAATTTTACCAACCAACAATTTTAATAAACCAATTTTATTACACAAAAACAAACGTTAACAATTATTAATTTTATTAAACAAAAATTATTAAATATTATTAAACAATAAATAATTAAAATTATTTGTTTCAGTCAGTATGTAATTTTTAATTTTCTTTCAAGATCAAATTAATACTAATTTGATCTGTCGTCGCGGACCGCAGGGCCCCTAAAAGGCGTGGGGCCCATAGGCTGGTGCCTACTCTGCCTATTTGGTAATCCGGCACTGGCTGTATGTATCGTCGAACAAGTGCGTTATTTGTTAAAAAGAGGAATAACTGGTTATAAGGACTCATGTAACTTGAACTAAGTTTAAAAAAGCAGTGAACAAGAGAGTAAGAAATGATCATGATCAGAGCGCGGATTTATAAGCATTTATTTTTTTAAGATAAGCGCTTATAATAAGCTTGATAAATCAGAAAAAAAAGCATGAAAATTCACAAAATAAGCAAAATAAAAAACTCCAAAATTTGTATTTGTTTTTCAAAAGAATAAGGTACTGTTACAAATATTTCAATGCCAAATAAAAACCAGCAAACGTAATTAACAACAAATAAAAATATACTCTGATATAAATTTCCTTGCCGTTCAAACCATGTTTTTAGTAAAATTTAACTTAAGCGCAAACCACAGAAATATTTTCAAATCAGCTTTTACAAATAAGAAATACGGCAAAGGCGTAACTTCCGGTTTTCATGCAGCTTCTGCAAAATATTTTGTTTTTTTTCAATAACCAATTCAGAAACATTTTTCTGTAAAGTTGTCGGTACGGATTTATGCTTCACTTTGGGCATTTTATAATTTCAAATTAAAATTATTCACAAAACATCACAAGAGAATGCTTACGACTACTAAGCAATATTTTATAAAATCTCAATCGTAATTCTGTTACTATTCCTGGTGTCCAAATGGGCTTATTACTTTAAGGTCGTTTCAAGGTAAGTCGAAGTGGCTAATTACTTCGTCAAAATTTATTAAAAACCATTTTTTCTTTTTCCAAAATTCATAACATGTTTCTGGTTCCGAAACAAGTCACAGGGACTAAAATCGACATACCAATATTTTCACAATAGCACATTTTTTCGTATTTTCCCATTTTCTTTCTTACTACAAAGTTATTAACCAATTATTTTTTCCCATTAAAATTAATATTAGAAACACGGCGAAAAAGAAGGTATAACGTATAAAAGACTACACCTGTTGTAAAAAATAGAACTTTGGCCTTACCAAGAACTAGAGCAAAATTAAACATACAGTGAGTTTTTCTTTTTTGTATACATATCAGCTATGTATACTTTTATAAAAAACATGTCAATGCAATGTTTTACTGCAATCTATAGGCAACCAACTGTACAGAAAATAATAGAGAGAGAAAGGTTATTCCTCATAGTGTGAGGTTATGTTCAATGAGTATGTTTGTGAATAAAACGCAAAATTATTTGAATATCAAATTTTTTTTAATAAGACTATTATTTTAAAAACATAAAATATCAACAATACACAAATTTTACGTTAAATTCACAAAAAAACTAATTGCTATTTATTTGAGATTAAACAATTTGATTACTGTTTCCACAGCAGACTGTTCTTTTCAAAAATTGAAGCTTTGAAATGTAGTGTATAGTTGGTTGCCTACAGATTGCAGTAAAACAATGCATTGACATGTTTTTTTTATAAAAGTATACATAGTTGGTATGTATGCAAAAAAGAAAAACTCACTGTATATTGTTCAACTATCTGGAACAATTTATTAAGTTCAGCGAATTCCATAACAATGTCCAATTTTCATAAATGATACATGATACTTTATGTAGTTTATATACACAAACTAGAACAAAATGAATAATTCGGTTGAAATGAAAATAAATTTCCTTGTAAAACATCTTCCATTATTTATGCAATTTTTCCAGCAACATAACTTCTACGTAACTTCAGCTTCTTTTATAAAACTAATATATTTACCTTAAATTTATGAACTACATTCTTTAACACATCCTTCTACTTTTAATAATTTATAAGGTACTTCCTAATATTTATTGCAATTAATGGACATAGTATATCGCAAGTAATTAATCATCATCATATAAAAATAAAAATTAATAAAAAGTTTAGTTTTTAAACTTCTAATTACTTATAAATGTATAAAAACCTAACAACATAAATAATAATTCATATTTTAAACCTGTTGTATTTCACACACTCTGAATGTCTTTCAATTCTTCTCAAGATTCAACCCTATCTCTGTCTAACCTCACGATATTATTTATTAATATATTATCACCGCTTGTAAGCACAAGTTAGGGTAGATCTTTATAAAGACTTGGATAATGACTGCGGAAGCAGTTCCTGCAGGATTTCCTTCGCCCAAGTATAGTGGAAAACACCTCGTTTTTGAAACTCCCAGTTTTATGAAAGTAGAACCCTGTCCGTTAAATTAACATTGTCGTTTTATGTTTCAACTATTTAAGTGAGAAGTTTTAACTAAATGTACCGTGTAAAGCTTTAGGAACTTTATTGATCTTCGTCGGCAAAGGGGCACCTAAGTTTTACCATTATTATTATTTAATGGGTCACTGCTTCGATGATTATCGAATATGACTACTAAAACATGAGGAAGTCATTAATATCTCAAGAGATTTGATTCTGACTTGCCATACAAAAGCCAAGTTTATTGTGAGGTGTAAGAACATCAGGCCGCAGGGGGTCAGCTTCCCACTCCAAATCTTGTCTAAGGGGGTTTAACTAATGTACTTTACATGTTTAATTAATTAATCCAAACACAGTGTACGTCAGCGCGAAGTGGATAAATTCTCTCTCGTAGTTTTGGAATTATTTTAAATTATATTTGATGTAAGGCAAATGTTTGATGGTGTTTCTGGAATGACAGTTTAGTCTTTGTTTTTTTCTACTGGGTGTAGCAAAAAAAAGCACACAAGAAATGCAAGCAAGATATTTTAGAATATTAATGTATTTAAAATAAAAGTTGGTTAAAAAAAGTAGTGCGCTGTTAGCATAGTAAGTTAAAAATTAACTGATAATACCTAAGTTAACAAAAGGTCCATGTGAAATTAACCACGTAGTCTTGTAATACAAAATTAATTCATTTTGAATGTTTACATAGTTTCCAACAATAGCGTACCAGGTGTAAGCATGTTAAATTTTAATTGCTTCGTAGTATATCGGAAAATCTTATTTACAACTATTTCACGAACTCGCGCCAAACTCCCAGGGATTTCAAATTAATTTATATATAGTATAAGGTATAACAAGCTATTTATTAATCTTACAAATGCGTTGATATATTTAGTTACGGACACAGATATGCAGATTTAGTTAAAACATCAGATTTTTTATGTTTTTATTAAACATCGGCCTATTCCTGCGGCTAAAGCGTACAACCGACGCCAGCGTATCCACCAGTACACCTAGAAGTTTAAGAAGCTTTACCGTGCAAACATTTATTACACAAAACTCACATATTTTGCAACTCTTCCAAAATATACCACATCGATGTAATTGCATCTAACCAACCAACTCGTCGGGTATCAAATCTCGGTATTCTTTGTCCAAAGGTAAATCGTAAATGTGCATACCACGGTCTATGAAAAGTCCGCGAAGGAGCTACCTCGCCCGTATCGCAAAACTGTCCCTAAAAAATGGGCAAAACCGTTCTCTGGTACTTTCTCATGCGTTTTAAATGTTCGCGCGCCAATAACTGAGTAAATAACATTGTTTATACAAAAATTAAAGCAAAAAAAAATTAAAAAAATAGTACCGCCCCAGAGGTGATTTTAAGTTGCGACGGCCTGTGCTCTACAATATCGTGTACCGTATAAGAATAGTGCTATAATAACTTTGGCTAGCAGCATAGGATAGGAGCACGGTAACATACCGCGCCTTACAACTGATTAGATGCGCTTCGGACTTCGAACCAAAATCGCTGTAAAAGCTTTATTTTAAGAAAAGAAAAAATATATTTTTTAATTTGAGCTAATTGATAGCTATAGTTAAAATCCCGTAATTTTACAACCTGCGTCGTTGAAATTAAAAAGTTTCATTTTTTTCCTAATTTTTAATATGGTTAAACAATCTTGCTAATTTTAATAAACTACTTCAAATAGGCTGGCAAACTGTTTGAAGTTAATAACAATTCAGATTTGTGTTTTGGAAAAAATAATTAATCAATTTCAAAATTTTCAAAAATGCCTCTTTATTGAAGGGAAGGGAATGAGTTTACGTTTTTAAAACATTTATTGTAAGCGTCACAGAGAAATTACTGGATTGGGAGGCGAAACAAACAGTAGCCTATACCTAGCTTTATAAGCTTACAAAGTTTACGAAAATCGTGTGGCCAGTTTTTGAGCAATAGTTTTTTAACATTGTACAAACTTTTAAAATATTGTTACTACACAGTTTTTTGTGTAAAAATCCGTTTGTATAGTAACATTGTGTTTTTCTGAAACTGTTATAGTAATACCTAAATTAATCCCGATCGATCAATTCGTTTTTGAGTAAATTAGCGTTAAAGCCGAAAACTAACAAATACCGTAGCAAGTTTAAAGCTAGAATACTCAGAAAAATCTTTAGATTTGTCTTAACGCCCTCTATCAAATTCTGTTCAGAGAAAATTGTCAATAATGTATGAAACACAAATTAAGCAAATTAAATTGTTCAATAAAATATTTAGTTGGCAAATTCTCTTCATGACATTGTGTACATTGGTGGGATTACTTAATTCTTTACATAAATTAACAGTCTTTCAACTTACGGGATATAAAGCGACTTCGGGAGAGACATTAGGACCGGAATTGGAAATTTTGAGTTTCCTATCCTTACATTTATGAAATTCCGTTTGTGAAAAAAATACTACCAAAAAGCATGTTTAACTTCCGTTGCCAGTTCCGGTTCGTAAAATAAAACTTAACAGCTCGACAACTTTTTGTTGTACTTAGGTATACCAAATTTCATTAAAAATCAGTCCAATAGTTTTTGAGATTTCGCGTGACACACAATCGCGCACATTACAGACCGTCATTTTTTAAACCACCGACCGTTTTGTGTTCCTGGAAGCCCAAACCATGTATTTCCGTCAAAATGTCATACTCGAATATTTTCGTGATCACAATACATTTCCATACTAAAAGTATGAGAAAGTACAAAAGCGTACGGATTCAGCTAGTTCTTTAATTTTTTTTAATGAAAGCTAGTAATGTACACGCTGCAGTTTTCCTTACGCGAACATCAATGTTATGCCTACTTGAGTTCTCAATATGTAAGTCAATAGAGTGTCAAATGCGTAACGTATACTTGTTTATTTTGTAAAATGTCTGTGGGGAGACCTTTGTTGTGACGGTTGCTCGCCAGCTTTTAAATAATAATAGTGGCAAAAAAAAACAGCCTCCGTAATAAAATTTGTTTGTTTGTTATTGAAAGAAACATGTACAAAATATGCTGTGAGATGCTCATGTCGGGAAATAAATACACATTTCCGACAGAAGCGACAGCAAACAAAAATTTTACCGAAAACAATCAATAAACTGAGCGACATGCAAGCAGCCGCAGTTGTGTTATAGTGATACATTTTTCCGAGATGTAAGATTTAGTCGTTTTGTTATGTTGAGACAGTTGCGGATTTACCATAGATGACAAATGAGTTATAGCCAAAAACAACAGTTCAGTTCTTTAAAGTTCTTTCGGAAACTAAGCAACATAGCTACAATTTTTTTAAATTATCAGTAAACATTACAAAAGTCATAAACTTTCTTTAATGTAACCGTTTTCGTATTTCTTCAAATAAGCGAGATCCCAACAGTTAACACGCAATTAATTTAAAAATAAATTATTGTTTATTACAATAGTAGCAAAAATATAATTACGTGTCCTTTGAGACTTTGGGTTAGTTTGGTCTGATACAAATCAGATTAATTATGCCTCGTTGCAATACAATCAGCAGCCCAAATATGAATTTTCAGGCAGCGGCCCAGAGGGAGTTCTTCCCCTTGTCCTTATGATCAGTCGCAGTCCGCACCGCTAAGCATTTCTACGCCAAGAATTTTTTATTTGATTTTGATTATAGAATGCACAGTTTTTTGTTATCTCCCGTACAATTTAAGATTAAGTTACGTTTTATCAAATATGAGATGAATGAGATCACTTTAAGTTACATTTAATTGGAAGAAGATTTAACGAAATCCGTTAAACCGTGCTTCTCGATTAAACCACGTCGTACCTGTTACTTTTCCAGACATTTGGAGAGAATAATCATCTCCAAATGTGGGGGTGACAATTAATGTTCCGTGATATTAATCAGTATTCATAACAAAAGCCTAATATCACAGTCAATTTAACGTGAACCTTAGGTCAAACATCCTTATACTTTGGCGACGTTTTGAATGAAATAATCGAGTTGCCTTAGTTTTAATTACGTTTTCCGCTTCTGAAAATTGGAGAAGCCTCTTAAAATTTTAATCTGATTACGAAGCACTTAAAATGAGTCTTTCCGTCATGAACAGGAGGTGAACTTGCACGTTTCCCTTTTTCGCAATCGTAACGCGCGGTTTAACAGATTAAATTAAATTGGGCTGTTACCTTGCAATAATACCTACTTTTAAGTCCTTGCTCAGCTGTTTGGATAAGCTAATACTTCTAATAAATTAGTCAGCAGGTTTTCTTGAAATTCAACAGCCTCCAAAACATTAAGTTATGAAATAAAACCTTAGCAACGTTATTACACAGACCGAGCTTATTACACTCCATTTTAAAAATAAAATTACGAACCTTTTATAAAAATAAAGTCTCTGCATTTCTAATTCAATTAAATATTTGCAAAACTAACATAGGCTGAATAAGAATAAAACGAAAATACGTCCTTAGAAAAGTTTTACTTTGTAGATAATTATTTTCACACTCCTTCTTGAAAAGGAATTTTAAAAATGAGCAAAGCACTTCGCCTGGACTTTGCTTTTCCTATGATTAACAAAAGTATTTAAGCTCAACGTTGCAGCGCTAAATCAAAATTTTTAAAAGATAGTATCGGCCGCATTTTAAAGCTCGAATGTTCGGAAAAAGGCGTTGGATTTGTCCTAAAGTCGTGCATAAAATTCCAATTTTAGATTTAGAAAATCCTGTTTCCGTAAAAATGCTACCAAAAAAACATGTCTAACTTCCGCTTCAGGTTTCTGTTTTTTTAAAAGTTTATGTCTCCCCGATGATTTTTTGATATACCCTGCATTCCGAAGATCAGCGAAATCAGACCATGCAATAGGAAGTTATGGAGCGCACATACCTATAAACCCACATACCCACCTTTCCACCCACGGACAGAATTTTTTTTAAAAAGCACTTGTTTGGGTTCCTAGACATCCAACACATGTATTTCCGTCAAAATCTCGATTTCGAAAACTTGCATGAAATCAATGCTTCTCTATTTACTGTTAGTACAGGAAAGTAAAAATGAGCAAAGCACTTATCTTGGACTTTCCTATACATTGGAAATTGTTAGTTATCATATTTTGAAAAGTATTTTTGTATCAAAGTTTCAGTGCCGACAGTGACTACAGATCCCACTAGTCCTGTCTCTCTAGCGGGTGCATACAGCCACGATCCGTTGATTGTTGTTGTAACAATTCATCTACAAACTTTGGATACTGGGACAGCAAATAGCGAACTATGAAACAAATAAATAATGACGTGCTGTTTTTAACAGCCAATAGCATGCCACTGCTTAGTTGAACGCGTAATTTTGAGCTTTTCCACACTTTAAACAACATTTGCAATTTTTCCTGTCAATTACCGTTTTGAACTATCTCTTGTTGTTGTACTGTATCATGGATTTATTTTCAGTACCTGATCAAACACTTAAATTTAAGTTGGAATGTTTATTTTTTGATTATTTTCAGATTTTTCAAGACTTTAATAACTCCAAACGTTTTGGTCGAATAGAAAAATCGTAGAGGAACTTTTTGTTCAGTGTTTCTGGTAGAATACCGTCCCGCAGTCCGCGTCCGCGGGTTTCCGAACACCCTGTATGAACTAAAATCTTAGACCAAAATAATGTACATACCCTCAAAAATTTTATGAATTACTACTTAACGATTTTCTCCAAATCAATTCATTTTTACAACACTTCACAGAAACGGTATAAATAAGACTGTCAAATTAAAAAATTAAATTTACAAAAAGGACTACAAAACATTCGAAAACAAGCAGAAAATACATGTTAAGAGCGCCGATTCCCAAAAACACCCAAACGTTTCCGACTAGTTGTGCTACCAAAAATGCGTCAAAATTAATGTGCGTGATATAGTCAAGACGAATACAACTCGTGATATAGTCAGGATGCATAATTTTTCTTTGATAAAATTGTAGTGTAAGTTAACTCATGCTAGTTAAGATTTAGATACCATCTTAACTAGCCTCGTGAACTTACACCATAATTTTATCGAAAAATCGCAATCACTCGTTGTATTATTGATGGAAATTTTCTTTTAAAGTATTTTTTATAATTTATAATAGTTTAAATCACAATAAAAGCGATAGTCTTTTACACATGATGCGCTACATACCTAGACTCAAAAACGCGCAAAAATATGCTTAATTACGTTTAAATAGAAAAATTAAATTACAAAAACTTTTGTCAAAAATCTACTAAACCGTTTCAAAGCAACTTCAAAATACAAACAATTCGAAAAACGGACAAATACGTGGCTGGTTTTATCTTAATTTTTACCCCGACAAACATTTTAAACACCGTACTGTCCAGTACAAATCTCAACACTTGGCAACCCTTCATCAGTTCTACCAAGAATTTAATGAGACGTTAGTAAATAAAGGATATACATTTTCGTAATGCACCTTGAATTATTTTGCATTTTCAATTTTTTTCTAAAATATAAATGAACACTGTAGGACCCTCTGTGCTCTTTCTTTACGTGTTAAGCTAGAGCGTAAGGCTTATTTTCATTAGGTAGGTACCTAAAATCATACTACGTTAATAAAATTTAATGATAATGCATACACAGGAGTACCTAACTTAGGAAATTAAAGTTAATTAGGATATGAAATATTTTTATATCTATTAACAAATTTTTGAAGACTGTAAAGGACCGACATAATAACAGTTAACAGAACATGGATTGTTACAGAATTCCAGAACAAGTGTACAGCCATTATTGTTACTCAAGTTTCTGTAGTAATGTAAAACCACATAACCTTATCTGTGGTAAAACCAATAAATAAATCATTTTCTTAATGAATCTACACACTACAAATTTGCATTGAACTTAACTTGAATTACATTTAATGCCTTTGTCCTTCAAACTATTTATCTTTAATTATCCAAAATTCTTTATCATTAAATCTACAATTACATTTAGCAAATAAAACCCAAAGTAACACAGACCTTTGAGATCATTTTATTTCAACTTCAATAAACAGTCAAAATTATAAAAACAAAACGATCACTTCGTTCACAATAAATACGCATGCATTTGTAATTATACAATTGAACTATAATTAAACTGCAACTACATATACGTAGCAATTACTGAGTTTTCTTTTCTTCAATCGCCTCCTGCTGTTCACCAGTGTATCCAAATTCATTTCTTCGACTCTTATCAACTCTATAAATCCATCGTTGATAAAGGAATATAATAAATATAATATCATCTCTAAAACAGCCTATTCTATACATGGTGGGCATTTTTATAACGAACGCAAACATGTCGTCAATGAATGTATTTAAGAATTTGTAAGTTAACATGCGCCACGGCAAATGAGCCACAGACTTCAATTTGTAGTTAATAAACAACTGAGGAGTCATCATTATGAATCCAAATGTTAGCAAAAATCCATACAGCATTCCTAAAACGAAAGAATACCACCCCTTGTGTTCTAAATAAAGAAGGGAGTAAACACCATATCCCACTAACAATGGGAAACACACCCAGGATAGATATTTAAATGCAAGTTCATCATATTGCCTTGTGCTGCTGTCAACATACGAGCCCTTGTCCTTAAATTGCAGCCTGCCATTTTCAAATTTAATATCAACTACTTTATTTATCTTCCATAACTCAATTCCAAGTCCCACAAAGCAACTGATACGAATGATGGTGTTGGTTTCGTTATCCAGGACGTACAGCAATACTATCAATGCTTGGAAAACTCCAAAAAGCACAGAACGAACCGACAAACCTTCCAATGAACTGCGGTTATTCCAGAACTGTATATCATTTTTAAATGCCAAGAGTTCGAACACTGAATGTAATACTGATACAATCATGGTTATACCTAAGAGGTAGGGATTGGTCTCCAACAAAGCTTCCTTGAGCGTGTCTTGTTCTTCATCAGTTTGTTCTCCTTCGGTATCCCCAAATAAGTTCCATTTTTGCCTCACCGATTGTGCTGCATATAACTGCCACTTAAACAAACCAATCGGTTGAAAAGTAACATGTAAATTCAATGTTTCATTTAATGGTTTGTAGTCTTTTGCCATGTTCCAAAAGTCATTAGCAAACAAGACCGGTTTGTATAATCTACCATCCTCTGTAAATTCAATGTGTTCGTCCAGAGGTGCCGGGACCGCACCTTGGGTCCACGTAGTAAAATCAGTCACTAAATTAATAGTTATATTTGGATGCCAATGAGCAACAATTTTTCCTTCTTCTTTTGCAGTCAGATCAGTTTCACCAGTAAGTAAATTTTTCATTCCACTCGGTTTAAGTTTCTTGAATTTATTTATCTGCACTTTAGTGTAGCAAATTCGATTACGAGCATAATTTTCAGATTTAGGATCAGGGCTTTCTCCTTGTCGTGTTAAGTATGCATGCAAGTACAAGGAACCGTTATTTTTAATATGCTCAGTAATTGAAAGCTCACTTTCAAATGCATAAACGCCGTCACTGTCTTTTCCTGACGTCCAGTCTCCATATACCAAATCTGGTTGTGTCCAAAATAAATTCTTCGGATCAAAACTATTGTGTATATGGCTTGTAGTTAAATATATGTGTAAAGATATTTCTGTTCCATTGTCATACATGTTACGAGCTAGCGGTGGCCCGACACTACCAGCACCACCACCAGTGGTTGTAGTGGCGGGTTGCTGAGATCGTCCTCGAAAAAATGAGGTGATGAAGTATATAATTAATGCGCGGACGATCAAGGACTTTGTGACTGCGAAAAATGATTCAAGTTTTGTTGGTGGCTGCTGTTGTTGCGCCTGATTTGCCTATTAATCAAAATTTTATGACGTTCTAAAAAACTTTGTATTTTTTCTACTTACCACTGCATCAGGAGAAGCTTCGGCTGCTCCTTCTGGATTTTGTTCTTGTGTTGCCACGGCATTCTTTGCAACCCCATTTTCAGTTGAGGTTTCACTCATTGCGATGAATTTTAAGTGAGAACTTCTGAATTAACGATGACTGTCACATGAGACATGAAGATGAAACACCAAATGATTGCGATTAGGGACTTTTTGATTGGTCTGTGTGGTCGATGCTATATCAACGTTGCCATATCTCCCATGCAGGTCTTATTTCCAGAAAATTTAGGGAAATTTTTCACCGCCTCCTTTCACATAACTGATAAACTAATTAAAATTTCATCACCAAGTCTTCCTCATATAATATTGATTTAAAAATTTCTTAAATTGAAGTGGAAATATGCTACTTGTTTAGGCTCTAGGTAGTCATCAGGCAATAATATAAACGAAGGTAGGAAAGGTATTTTTAGACCGTTAAATTATCGCAAAACCTTTGGGATATGCGACAAAATTTTATGATATAAGTTTTCACATACCCAAAGACTTCACGATAATTTAACAGTCTAAAAATAACTTTTTCTCTATGTTACAGAAGTAAATAGAGGCGTAATAAGTGTTGGACCACCCTGTAATATATAAAATTTGATGGGGAATCCTTCAATAACTCAATTAACAATTAAAACATAATTCACCACTTTTTGTGCCAAAGACATGACTTTATATATTAATTATACACAGAATCTTTTTCAAACGTTCTTAAAAATGTTAAATAAAATAATAATTTACCAGCGTTTGCGCTACAGGATATTCATTCGAAATCCCGTAACAAAAATATTTAAAAAATTTTGAATTTAATTAAAATAAAGTATTTCAACGAATTCTTAAAAATTAAAAAATGATGTTAACAGTTCCTTCCCTAATAGACGATATTTAAAAATAAGGCACGTAATTTTCCAAAACTACGGAAAATTATTCTGACGTGGTAACGCTGTAATGTGAACTTACATTTTTCTGTAGTCACGTTGTGTTATTCTAGAAACGTCTAAAGTTTTAACCTCAAAATCCGCAAAACATAACCTGCAAATGTGAACTTTATTAAAATAATTATTAAATATTTTTAAACAGAATGTCCCTCAACGAACTGTGTAAATTGTGTTCAAAAACAGTATTTAGTCAAGTAAAAACCATAAAATATGTTATAACGAAAGCAAATTTAATAAACGTAGCCGCGAAAAAGCTCCAAAATGAGGGTCAGCTTGTAATCAGTTGCAAACGTGTAGAATACAATCACTACAGTGGCCAAAAATACAGCAAATTTGACGAAGTGGTCTTGGCGTCAAAGGGCTGGAACCACAGTAAAGCAAAAGGTGACTATTTCATCGTTCACCCCAACCCAGATGCATACGAAGAGGGTCTTCGAAAATCTTTAGATCAAATCAGTATTGATGACAACTTAAAAAAATGCTTACGTGATCAAAACATTACTGAATTAACAGCTTTTCAGTGTGAGGCAGTTTCAGTAATTTCACAGAGTAATCATGCAATATTAGCAGCCGAAACAGGATGTGGAAAAACCTTGGCATATTTACTTCCTATTTTACAAAATTTAATAGGTAGTAGCTCTAAGGAAATGAATATGCCTCGAGCTTTAGTTGTAATTCCCAACAGGGAACTAGCATATCAAATTGGTGCTGTTGCACAACCACTAACTGAATCAGTCGGTTTGAAATTAAAAGTCGTGGTTGGAGGTCGCACAAAAAATATTATGTTGAATCCAGAATTTTCAGATATTGACTTGCTAATCGGTACACCTGGTGCTTTAGGAAAATTAAGTAATGTTGGAGTATTCCAATTAAATAATGTTTCATTCACTGTATTAGATGAAGCGGATACTTTATTAGATGACAGTTTTATTGACCGACTTACAGGAATTATCAAACGTGTATCCCAATCACAGCTTAGTTTAGTTTCAGCTACTTTACCTAAAAAAATACCAGCAATTTTAGAACCATACGAACAAAGTTTTGTTCGTGTAATTTCTCCGATGTTACATAAACCATTATGTAACATCACACAACGATTTTTACGTTTAATACGCTCGGCTAAGCCCTCACAAATCCTACAAATTGCTAAAAATTCCAAAAATCCACTACTGATTTTCACAAATCGCAATGAAACGTGTAATTGGCTTGCAACGTTCTTTGGAGAAAATGGTTTAAAATGTGCCCGCCTTAATGGAAATATGAATTACGCAGTAAGAATTGAACAATGGAATCATTTTATAACAGGAAAAACAAATATATTAATAGCCACTGATGTTGGATCAAGAGGTCTAGATACAACTCAAATTGCACATGTTGTAAATTATGATTTTCCGTTGTATGCAGCGGATTATCTTCACCGTGTTGGTAGAACAGGTCGCTTTGGTAGTCCTGCAGCTTGCAAAGTTACTAATTTTATATCTGGACCCGAGGAAGTACATTTGGTGCAGAAAATCGAGGTGATTATATATTAATATTATAGGATGGCATTACTATCACGCCAAATATCTCCTTATTTTTGAAAAACATCTAATCGAGTTTATTTTACTTTTAACATTAATAAGCTTCAAACTTCAAAAGCAAACAGGTGACAATGATTCAAAAATAAATAATTTCGTACACAAGTAATAATTGTACATAAATCCTTACCATTGTAAACGTAACTTTTGAACAAGATGGAAATTGTTTTATTAATAATGTAGTTTCTACTTTATTAAAAATATCATTTTTGTACAAAATGTGCTTAGAATCCTAGGATCGCGTTATGATAAAATTAAGTGATAAATAATTACAATAAATTTTGTTTTGAAAGGTACATTGAAATAACATAGTCACTAGATGTAAAATTTAATTATTTTTGCAGTAGTTCTACTAACATTCAATTGAAAATAACCGGGCAAAAAAATTACAGAAACTTGTTGCTAACCAAGAAGTTTTGAGTAATATTTACCCCCTATTTTTCAATTCACAAGTCATCATGATTGAATTATGTGTATAATATATTGTACTGTCAAACTAATTTTATTTTTAAATCTAACAAATAGCTTGCTTAAATTTATTCTCATTAAAAATGTTTATACAAAAATATTTTCTTAAAAAAATTATCATGGTATGCTACGCAAGAAGTTTAGGTAACTTACCCGCGATTGCTTTTTCAGGTTCACGAGTGGTGAACAATATATAAAAATGTCATATGAATTGCAGCAAAATTCGCAAGAACTGGTTCGTTGTATCCGGTTAGGCTTTGACGAGCTCTTTCGATTGATAAAAACCATATTTGGCTAACATGCTTCCTTCCCAAATTATCACGTTTTAGGCGTTGATTACAAAAGCGGCGTATGTCCAAAAAATGTTTTTTTGGGAGACAAAGGAAACTGTCCTGCTTCATTTACTGTTTAAGCTATGAAATTGAATTTTTTTGCGCTTTTATAAAAATGCATTTCAAAAACTGTAAGAAGACAAGGTCCCAATTCTTATAATTATGGCCAGAATAAAATGTTTCTTACTGGACATTTGTATTTGAAAGAAAAACACTAAAAAATGGTTTAATTTTGCATGAAAATTTACATTAAAATAAGTACATCGTTGGGAGTCCGGCAAAATAAAAATACAACACAAAGAAAATCAAAATACAGACTATATGAACAACTTGTGATGCTTTTGTAAGGACCGATTAAGGCAGTACATGCATTCCATGTTTAGGAGAGCAAGATGGCATGTAAAATCGCAAATCCAAAAAAGTTAAAAGTTACATATCTTAAAATCTTGATTCGCAGCATTGTAGTTTTGTGCTCATTTCCCTTTCATTTAATAATAATCAAGGTTAAATTAGAATATTTCCAAAAAAAAAAGGAGAAATTTGGTCTGTTAATGATGTCTTGGACACCCTGTATAACATTATATTTTTCAGCTTGCCATACGAAAGAATGAAGCCATTCCAAATGTAGATGGAAACATTACTAGGATTTTACAAAACAAAATATTAAGGAAGATGCGTGATGATGCTGCCTAATAAAATTGTAATGATAATAGTAAAAATAAACAATTAACTATAAAACAATAGTTTAATCTTTCTTAGAATAAACATTAAAATTAAATTCCTTATAAAAAATACAACAAATTTAAATAACCACCCTCCAGATACTTAAGCTGTATCATCCGCCCTTTCCGTATCATTGCCACTATCACTTTCAGTACTAGCTTCAGTGTCACTGTCACTCTGAGTCTCGGTATCACTACCACTACTCGAATCTTCATCTTCCATACTGATTTTCAGTCTATTAGTATTAACAAACAAATCGTCATCACCCTTTTCCTCATCTTTGGCTTCATCAAAAGCAGCAGGCCAAACACCATCTTTTTTAAAATATTTCACATGATCACTGGTTAGTACTCTCACCATCTCCGCTTTGACTTTATCACCTTCCTCGATTGGCTCAACCAGCACAAAGTCACCGCGTTTGACCCAAACATTTTTACGAAATTTAGTTGGCATACTTGTAAGAAAAGTTGTACCATCTGTAGCTTCCACCTCGTGGAGATTATTCCCCCGACTGTTAAGAACTTTGACGATTTGTTGATTTTCTGTTGGAAGGGAAAAATCATCTTGTAGGACCTCCATCAAGACGTGTTTTCGTTTGGTTGCTCTTGACATATCTGAAACAATGCAGCAGTATAATAACTATATTAGCCATAATAAAATTGTTTTATTCATTCAATTTCAAGAGTAGGTAAGGATTAAAACATAACCTTAGATAATAATGAAGCAACATAAAAGAAAATTGTAAAAATTCATTTCACAGATAATTTTTGTTACTAAAAAGCCTGATTTATATGCACTAACTATAGAACGTCCTCGTTAGTGGAAGCAAATTTCAACAAATAAAAATTATTTTCAAATAGGCGATTTAAAAATATTTTTAAATATTTATGAATGTTGAAGACAGTTTTGAATAATTACAAATATCTAAAATAATTTTAATTAAATACATATATCTGACATATTTTTAAATTATGTAAATTTTTGCTATTATTTTGCAAAAATCGCTGTTAAGAAAAAGTAAAACGGTTCCCTAACTAACAGTGTTGCCAGGTACGTCTTTCCTGCTACAAGAGGAACAACACCAGTGGCAATACTGTTACATGTTGTTAGTGCCTTTAATAAAAGCCATATTTACATGAACTAACAGTGTTGCCAGGTATGTTTTATATATCCTTTTATATTTTTATTCTTTATTGCACAATGTTGCTTCAATACTGTAATGGGAAAATCCTCCAATTACTACTGTTATATATTTTGGCTAGACCATGAGACTTATAAACATAAATACCGAGTGAAAAAAACAAAATACATTAGACCAACCATTTCTTAGAAAACTACAATTAAGATAAACTTTTTAACTTGGAAAAAAAATTACCTCTTTCTATTACCCCACCAGACATAATTTCCGCCAGCCTTTTCAATAGCCTGATGTATATCAAGCGATTCACCATTAGAAATTCCGTATCCATTATGAAGACCATGTGGGTTTGAAGGAGTCTTACAGTCTTGTTTTGATTCTTTTCTCAAAACTGTATCAACTTCAACGGATGAGAAAAAAGCAACCGACTGTGGTAGATCATTCAGTCCTAGTTTTAATGCACAAAATGATCTAGTCAATAAATTCGTAACATGCATAGCCAAAGCAGCTTGGTATTTATATTCCTCTGGAACTAAATAACGCACTTCATCGTGAAAGCTTAAACAGAACCTTGCGCGATTGTACATGATCCACCTCATACAAACTAACATTAAATGAAGAAAATCTACAGCACCGCTTTGTACTACCCAGTTAACTCTTGTAGGTAAAAATCTATCACCAGGTGTAGTTTTAGGTTCTAATGCACGACTTAATCTGGATTCCAGAAACGGAGTTGTTGGTTCAAGATTTCCAGCAATTTCTTCTAGTCTGTTGAACATGGCCGATTCGGTGCCGCCAACCCACTTTGGATTTGTGAACATGTCGTCGACTTTTTTCCCATGTAGTTTTGCCATTTCAAATGCTTGCCAACGCCCATAGGGCTGATCAGCAAAATCTAGCAAAAACTCCTTTCGCAGAGAAAATATGCGCTTTCCCTTAGTCAATGCAAACATTTTGGTGGCTTTGCTTCTTGCTTCACTCTCGGACATTGTTGGATTAAACTGTTTAAGCAACTGTTCCGCAAAATTCTGCCCGGCTCCATAAATTCTAGCATAATTAATTACTTTCGCATGCTCCCTGGAGATTCCCACTGCTTTAGCTGTGACACTATGCATATCAGTGCCATCCGCTTTATTTCCGCTCAATGTCATCCAACCGAAAGGAGTTCCACCATGCATTATAGCAAAATGTGCATCACCAATTACAGAAGCAATCCACAATTCCTGAGAGTCTACATCTGCACCCACAATATTATAACCTGGCGGTGCTTGGACCATGGCTCGTAATTCCGACCCTACTCTTTCTGGATGTGCATTAGAAGCTGTCATCCATGTTGGTTCAACGGCTCTTCGTGTTAATGTTCCACTTACAACCACTTGAGGTAAAATAGCTCCGTATTTTTGTCCATTACCTCTGATATGCGTTGGTAAATCACTGTCGTCAAGCCATACCACCATTTGTTCCTTGATGCGATTACGATTGTTCCGCCAATAGGACAACATTCGAGCTATGGATAACACTTTTTCGGCACTTTCCGTATCACCAGCTAAAACGCTTTCAGAAAATTTGTTCAGGAAGTCTTTGGCAAGTGGATTTCCTACTCGATGGGACGCACCATCTTTGTGTGGAAGCTTGAAAAACCAACAGCAGTCGTCCAAGATGGTGTTGTTCCAAACTCCAGAACCTTTATGAAATCACAGTCGCCCATTTCATTATTCAAATTTAATGCTACTGTTTAAAAGTAAATGAATGGCAAGATCATACAAAGTGAGAGGATTTAGTCAATCTTTTCCTTTTCTAATGTTGGCGTAATTTAAATTTTTATACTTTCCCATACTTCGAATATGTGAATACCGGGTGTGACACACAACCGGTTCACCCCCGTTCGTTATTTATTATGAAAATTTGGTATGGTTAATATATGCATGAGGTCCTATTATTTGACGTAGATAACGACTTTGTGACGCTTCCGGTTTCGCCAGATTTTAAATGGAACACCCTGTATATTTTATATTTTTGAATTCGAGATAAAATTCTGTGTTGTTTCACAAAACTTTTGGTGTCATTCAAGTTTTTGGCGGCTAAAAAATAAGTTTCTTATCTAGAGTGCTGGCATTTTTTGGAATTTAATTATAGCCAAAAAGGTTACAAGGCATGGAATATTTCAAGCCGTTTTTTTTTTTAAAATAGCCAAATAAAATTTTAACACCCTGTATCTCAAAAACTAAGCTGTTTTTGGGAAGAAATCTGCTCCTGAACGGGGGCTCCTGTTTTTCAAAACGCCCCTTATAGGAGTGAATCAACCCTCCCCCTCCCTACATTTTTTGACGATGAATTATAGTTTTTGTTTCCCATGATGGTCTTTTTTTATTCTAGCAATCTTTCTTCACATAAATTTTACAAAAAAATTTTTTGTAGCCATTTCATGGAGGGGCGGGATACTTTCAGCTTCTAACTACACTTGTACTCTAATAGGCACCGGAGTTGAGAGTTGGGCGAGTGATCGTCATTGCACTGCGTGCCGTTGTTTTGAAAATATGAAAAGTAAAGAAGTTTGTTGAACTATTGGAAAGTCCAGTAAAAGTACTTCGTCCTTTTTTTTATTAAATTCAACTAAAAACAATGTCAGTTTACCCGTGATGACAGCTTTGCTGTCGAAATACGTATCTGGTATTTAGTTACTTGTATGGAAGGGTGCTGTAATTTTCAAGTTGAAACTTCAAAATCAGAATTTTAAAATTAAAAAGCAAAATTTTGATTTACTAAAATTTAAAAAAAAAAATAGCACTAACACATAAAAGTTTTGAAGTTCCATATTTTCTCATAAATGTAAAAGTCTCGTGACGTAAGTATTCTCCTATATTTTTCCGTTCTTTAAAGATCCTGCCATTCATTCATTAATTTATTATGAAATCATGCAGTACCAAAACAATGCTTTAAAACAGAAAACGCTATATCACTTACAACCACGAAGTAATATACCGGGAGGTTACTTTCAAGTGTGATCATAGCATTTCCAATGGAATTTTACGGACTTTCCAAAGTTGCATTTGTATTTGTAATTAATGGAATGGTGTTGTTGGAAAACGATAACTTGAACTTGCAACTTCAATAATACGTTTTTGTCGAAAATAATTGTGTAAATAATAAAAAGATTGAATATTTTAATTAATGTAGGGTTATGTGAACTTGCAATACTTGTTTGAACACCTCGTTTTGAAATAATGACGGGAGCTCAGTGGTTGAGTTTCTACCTGCTAACCCAAGGTTTGATAGTTCGAATCCAATCCAGGACAACCATTTTAATTAATTATAAAAGTTTATGCTTTATTAATTCAAACCGACTCAAACTCATTCTTACTATGTTGTTAATATTTTTATTAACTAAAAAAATAAATCCTAATCAACAAAAAGAACAACCAAATATTAACATTACAAAAAAAACAATTCATTTTCTTACGTAATGAAATAATAAAAATGAGTTTGAGTTAATAGGGCATAAATTTTCATAAAAAATAATTTAAAAAAAAAGTTGTAGTGGATTGGATTCGAACCATCAAATTTTTGCTTAGCAGGTAGAAACTTGACCAATGAGCGTCAGTTCAAACAACATATTTAAGTTCAGATATAAAATTCGATTGGATATGCTATGATTACACTTGAAAGTAACCTCCCGGTATAACATAAGGAGGATGCACGAACCACTTGTTGCTATGATATGCAGGTCTCAATTTTGCAGTACATGTGACAGAGAGATCCAAGACAAGGAACATATAAAAAGTACTCGATCTTCGTTTGTGAATATTTTATTTTAAATGTCGATTGAGATCGTTTTAGTTTGAACTATTATTGAAAATTATAAGTTTTTGTAATTACAATCAAATTGGTTGACAGATTTGCAATCTTATTTGTCAACAAAAAATAATACTAGCGAGAATCAACACGTCCTTGAAACAGTACATTTCTCGGTGCGCTCTCTCTAAAACACTACAGAATAAGGCCAGGGTTCGGGCGTACTCTTAAGTGTATAATATTATGCTCTGTGAATACAACGTATGTTCCAAAAAATCATTTTGGTAGTAGCATGTTCACAAGGCCTATTGATCTTACCAACCTTTATATAAACCCTCTGTGTTATCCTTCTTCTTCAATCTACTGTAATATTCTCGTTTGGATAATGCCTCTTCTACTTGCTTATCTACTCTCACATCCAACCCAGATGTTCCTTTTGGTTTTTCTGATGGTACAGGACATTTTTCCACAAGTTGCATCAGGGGTATTTTTGTTTTAGCATCAGTATGCTCTATAAAAGGCACCAACAAACCCCACCCTTTTCCTCTTATAAAATGTAATGGATATCCATCCCAAGTCAAACTTAACAACTTTGGAGTTATCTGCATAGAGGTACTAATTAAATGTGGTCCCGGTACCCACTCCGGTGAGGAATCTGGTCTAGTACATAGTTTTCTATACCAATTAGGGTAACCAGGCAAAAGTGTTTTTATAGCAGGTAAAAACCTTCGAGTTTCTTCAAGATATTTAAATTTTTGTTCTAGAGGATCTGGTTCTACATCTTCTTCATCGACATTTTTAGATTTTAAAGGTTTAGTCTCTGCTGTTTCAGTTTGTTTGTTGACTTTAGAAGCTGTCTTTTTCAATTTAATATTCTTTACTTCCCAGTCTTGATCCCACATCCACACATCTTCCTTGTATTTGTCGTTGTGAAGCAACTGACAGGCTTGATCAGCCCGTTTTGCTAAAATAAACCGTCCTTCAATATCCAAGTCCTCATATGCCTGCTCAGAGTCATCAATATACCTTCCCCAATTGTAATTGACAGGAAGATAGGCAGTGCTTAGTTCTAACATTCCAGCAAATGTAACTGGATGTGGGAAGCGTTCCAAAAATAACGGAAATAATTGTTTTAATACATCGTACGTTGCTTGAACGTCTCTGGCACAATAACTCATCACATTCTGAAATTCTCGCTTTACATCTGCTAGTGATCCTTCAACAAATATATCACGAGTTTCCTTTGCAATTTCTGTTCCGCAGTATAACTTATGTACATCACTCAAGTTATTCAAGGAGCTCTGACTTTTCCAGCCCTCGTCTTCCATGGCTTCCTCTCCAGATTTCAATACAGTTCGCTGATAACTCGTTAAACCACCTACACATACATGCAAGGACATAGTATCAACAAATCTCATTCCTGTACGTTCAAGCCAATACTGCTCTTTAATCCTTGCACGGTCGTATGATACATTGTGGCCAACCATAACTCTTGGTCGATAAAATCTTGGTTCCAAATTAAAACCACTCTCGTTAGGTTTACTTTCCAGAGGTATTAGAACTTCCTGCGAATACTGATGGCTTGTAACGGGGTTACTCGTCCCATCCAGTACTACCGGACTAACCCATCCATACCAAGCGCTACTGCTAACAGCCGTGGCAAGTGTTGGCGCTTTACCAGCTTCAACGCACACTTCTATGTCAAGTACGAGAGCGTCTTCTGGAGGATATGGGACGGTTTCTGGTTCACAGTTGGGGGAATAACGTGTCCAACCAGGTTGCATCACCCATGATTTTGGCATGGATGGAATGGATTCTAACAGATTTATTACAAGGTTTCGATAAGGCTTTGCTTGTTCTTCGCCTATGATTTGAAAATGTTCTATTAAGTCTTTACCCAAAAGAGCTGGAATTTTAAAATCAACGTCAGGTGTGTACTCAAAATCCTTTCCTTTAACCATCCCATGTTTTTCTAATACTTTACGACACTGACTAATCATAAGAGGTGTCGGTTTTTTATTATTATTTTCCTTAAAAATTTGTTGATACATAGTCTTCGACAGCATTTGTATGTCGACATCATTAGTACGTGGACCAACTTTAGCTTCAGCATAAGGAAGCTTACGGTTTTTAAGTGGTACTTCCTTTGCTTTTGTTGGATTTGGAAGAAATACTTTTCTTGTTTGTCTTGGAGTTATATCCCTGTCAACGAAGTCTGATCTTGTCGTATAAATTTCTCGAAGGAAACCATTTGATACTAATTTCTTGTAGTGATGATAATGCCTATTGTGTAACATCTTGTATTGTTGTATGATGAATAATTTCTGCAAGTTCTCGAACTGTGGCCATTTACTTCTGCCCCAAAAACCTAGCCATAAACTTACAGTCACTAATTTTGAGGTTATGATCACACATTTTTTAGAATAGGAGATAGCAAATAAAGAGTAAAAATAGTAAGTTTAAAATGTTGTAAACTTACCTGAATTTCTTTTAGGCCAAAAATCGTTCAGTTGACTGAAATTTTTTCCAAAAGTGCGCGTTTAATAACACCACGCAATCACAGTTAATGCGTTTAACTGTTGAGTTGTAAAAAGGCAGAGCGACGAGGGACTTGACAGAGAGAGTTATACATTCTACAATAGTGTTGGGAAAGTAATGGAACGTCGCTTAAACGGGTCTTTTTTCTTAAAAATAGACTTACTACGTCAAATATACATACTTGAGTTAAAAATTGCTTTTTAAAGAATGTGCTGCCTTCCGAAGATGAAACAGTACACATATATATACGCGTTTTTAGTTAAAATCTCCGCCACAAAATGTGATATTTGATTATAGTTTTTAACCGACTTCAAAAAAATGAGGAGGTTCTCAATTCGTCTGTATATATGTTTTTGTTTGTTTTTTTTTATTTTTTTTTATGTATGTTCGGGCATAACTTTTTTGTTTATGAACCGATTTTAATGATTTTTTTGTGTTGGGTTCAGTATAGTTCCAAGGTGGTCCCATTATAATTTCATTGGTATTGGAGCTTGAACTTCGAAGGTACTCGTCAAAATCTATTTTTTTAACGGACTTTTTTAGTGTTTCCGTATTTGATCTTCCGTTTCAACTAGCAATCGTTTTCTCATTCGAGAAGCATCCTTACTAGGTCTACCCATCACTTAAAATTGTAAAATAATTAACTTAAAAAAAAAAGAAAACCGACTTCAAATAAAAACACAAAAGTGACATAAGTTAACTAAAAAGCAAAAAATAAATGTTTTTTAACAGTTTAATACTTATTTGTTGTTCCGTTTAATGTAATTAAGAAATTGTTGTTTATTATATAATTATTAATTGTTTTATAATTTTTAAGTCGGTGCCAAGTAAAACATAAAAATTGTATACCTTGCTGCAATAACAAATTAGATTCGAATTTTTATGTTTTACTTGGCACCGACTTAAAAATTATAAAACAATTAATAATTATATAATAAACAACAATTTCTTAATTACATTAAACGGAACAACAAATAAGTATTAAACTGTTGTATAAAAACATTTATTTTTTGCTTTTTAGTTAACTTATGTCACTTTTGTGTTTTTATTTGAAGTCGGTTTTCTTTTTTTTTTTAAGTTAATTATGTAGTAATTTCAGACATAGACTATTTTGCTTCAATTGCCTAAAACAACAGCCAACAGTCTGGTTTTTCTTGTTAGGGCCTAAATGTGCCTAAAATGAGAAACTTTCTGTTTATAAATATATCACAAATTTCTATATAGTTTACTAGATACACGACTCTAGCTTCTGATCAATCAATTAAGTGAAGCCGGGCGGCCATTTTGTAGGAGGTTAAAATGACAAACTAAATTGCAATGTAACGTATCTAGCATCTTATACAATTTTTGTGAGGCATATGGAAATGCACATAGAACTGCCTTATTTCTAACACTGGTTTAAGGTTGTTGTAGATAATTGTTGGTTGTAAAATAATTGCTGCAAATATCCGGGTAGGTTCTATTTTTTTTATATCAAAAGATTCAGTAAGGGTTAGTTTCTTCGAGGTAAACGGAATAGGTTCTGGAACTTCGACTCGTAACGTACCTTGCTTTTTGGCGTTCTGTATAATTCTTGTAAGGCATATGAGAATACAGCTGGAATTGCGTCATTTCTGAGACGTAAAACTCTGGTTTCAGGTTGTTATAAATACCTGTAGTGATTGCTGCAAATAACTGTATATTACATAGGTTTAAATCCTGTCTATTTACTGCTTTTATCTATTTATTTAAACGTTTTTCGTTTGACAAGGAAAATCTTTGTTAACAAGTCACATTATAAGAGAAATCACAAATAACAACAGTATTAATGGTAGTATTACACATTAGAGTGGCGGTAGCTCAGAGATTGGACGCTTGGCCTCTAAAGCTAAAGGTCTGGGGTGCGATTCCCCGCCGAAGCAATGCAGCAATGCAGGAAAAAAACTAAAATTTACAACTTAGAAAACATAGTCGTTGAAATATTACCGTTGAAAATTTGACAAACGGTATTTTTTAAAATAACTGATTTTTTGCGAAAGATGGTGGTGCACACGCTTTTTATATAGAGAACTTTTCTAGAATTTTAATGATACCCATAACTTGTGTTTTTCTTCGGGAAACTAGTCTTTAGTTAACTTATAAAAATTACTTTCCAACAAAAAATTATTTGAAACCATCATCAGTCTAGTAGTCTTATTATTGAAACAAATGAAACAATTTGCAAGTAGCATTGCTAGTAGGTTTGATAAATAAATAGAAACCAAAATTTATAACCAATACCCATATGTAAATTGATTAGAATTGATGTAGGTGGTCAAGGCTCTCTTAATAGTATTATTAATTTGCCGGATGTGAAAACCTTACTTAATTGGCACAACAGTATCAGAAATTTATCCTAATTATGAATATGCAAAAATATACAGGGTGTTCTATGAAAAAGAAGAAAGTTGATATTATTTCCAATAAAACAGCAAGTGAAAGAAGTTCAATTTTAAGCACATATGCTACGTTTTGACGGTCTCTAAAACATACTAAAATTTTATTTGCTTATCATTACAAATAATGCAAAAAGGGCGGGTGCGCCCGCATCTTTCATTAACACCCAAGATTCATAATTTGGCCTAAGAGGTAATCTTCAGACGGTAATGTAACGAAAGAAAATTTTGGTTTGGTTGTCATTTTATTATTTTAAACTTTAACTTTAAACCAATTTTTTTTTAATTTTTATGATAAGTCCCTGCGCGCATTGCATGTTTTAATACGGAGTTTTTTCTTCATCTTATTAAATTACCGCCTCTTAGGCTGAAACATGTAGCTTGTTAATTTTCTTAAACTTAAAATATAGTATATACAGAGTGGCTAGGAAAACCCCGGCCACTTTTCTTGCGGCGGTCAAGAGATGGCGCTTTAGTAAAGAAAAATTAAATTAAAATACTGGCAACAACGCAGAATCCAAGACGGTTTAGTTGTTTTGATTTAATATGGGGCGTATTTAATAACTAAAACGTCTTGGATTCTGCGTTGTTGCCAGTATTTTAATTTAATTTTACTTTACTAAAGCGCCATCTCTTGACCGCCGCAAGAAAAATGGCCGGGGTTTTCCTAGCCATTCTGTGCACTAGTGGGACTTTCGATTTTTATTTCCAAATTTAATATCAATATAGATTACTTAAAAAAATAAAACCCGCGAGTTTAATTATCATATTTTTTGATGATGGAACAAATATTTAGATGGCACGGTGTTCATTTTTGCACCCCACTAGCGCCGCCAGTGTAAGCTTGTATTATTGAACTTTCTAGCTTTCTACAAATACTTAGCTCTGTGAATGTCAAATGAAAACATACCTAACCTAACCTTACGCCTCTGGCTGGATAAGGTTTTATTATTAAAATCTCTTGAATTACGTCTTTAATAATTAGTTAAATTTAAAGGGAAAATGAGTTCAGAACATACAGAAAATAAAAAACCTGCCAACCCTTTTGTTTATCTAGATATTAAAATAGGAGAAGAGAAAGGCAAGTATTTTAATTGTCCTAAACCTCAAATATAAAATCTTTAATAATTGTTTATTATTTTTTAGCTGGTAGAGTTGTAATTGAGTTATTTAAGAACATTGTTCCTAAAACTGCAGAAAATTTCAGAGTTCTTTGTACCGGAGAAAAAGGTTACAGTGAATCGGGAAAGCCACTATCTTACCGAGGCACAACTTTTCACAGGGGTTAGTATTTGGATGTAATTTTTGTCTTTTATATATAGGTATCCAATTTATAAAACAAATCAAGTCTGTTTAAAAACAATCTGCTTGTCAATTTGTGTAATTTTTGGCATTTTCACATAAAAATTCCAGTTCGTGCTTGAATCATGTAATCATCTCATATTATAATAATATGGGCGATGGGCCTCCCGTCAGTACTGTAGTAATAATTCTGTGTAATCTATAACGGTGATATAAATATAAAATACGATGCAAAACCACCATGTCGATGAAAATCAATGTGAAAGATGTAATAAAAAAGTACGCGGCAAGTTTGGATTAGCATGGGCTGCTGAATTACCGGGCTGTGAAAACGAAGAACCAACAGGTTGGCAAGTTGAGTTTTTTGATACACCATCCCGGGTTTACAAAAAATGTCATGACATGATCAGCTGGGTGAACGAACCACCCATACATTGTTGTTGTCCCTTACGCAGTGCAGAATGCAGCAGCAGGAAACAATGCTTACCTGCCTGCACCTTTTCCAGTTATCGTGAACCACCATGCTGTTCGTGTTATGAATATGATTACTGCAATATTTGTGGACGACCATATAACTGTCGCAAATGTTATGCTGCTAATGAGCCCAATGCTTGTAATGATTCACAAGAAGAAATCGAAGAGAAATGTTGTTGTAATGAGTTAAAAAAGCAGATGAAAAGGTATAGTCGTGGACAAACTGCTCAAAAGCCAATTAAAGAAAGGAATTCTGAAGATATTCCAGTTAAAGAAGAAAGAACTACAATAGATAAACTTGAAGGAAGTGGAAGAAGAACAAGAAACCAAATGGATAACGTTTACTTAAGAGCTGAAGATAAACTAAAATCGAATTCTGAAGTGATAAAAAATACAGTACCAAAACCTGCACCTTCTCCAACTAGATCAAGAAAAAAAAGAAATTAATTTGGATATGTGTGGATATAAAAAAGAGTATTAAATTATTTTGTATTAAACAAAAACATAGTAATTGAAATAAATATCATATATATTTGAAATTGTTTTTTAATTTTTCTCTTTGTAAACGTTTTCTCTCTTCCTCCCACTTCTCGAACTTTACAATTGTGTGCTATAATGTTTGTACATATCACGGTATATAATCAATAAATCGATCAATCTTTATTAATTTCTTAGTTAAATATATACAGGGTCGCTATTATGTATGGGACCGAAGCTCCCCTGGTCAAACGGTTTGAGATATGCGTTTCATATTTGTTATATGTTAATTTGATGTTATTTTGCATATTCTAAAGTTAACAAATTTTTTTTTTGCGTATAGTTTTTAAGTACGGCTGCCATCACGAATTTTTTTAAATAGCAACCAAGGCTGTGTGATACATCAATAGAAAGCCTATTTTTTTCGCTTTTTAGAAATATTAAACGTATAGGGTTACATAAAGGAAAATTCTTTTTTTAAACAACATTGTTCTGAAAAGAACCTTGTTTTTTCATCACACAACAGTTCCGCAGAAGGAGATGAAGCGACCTACTTTGAGCTGGTGTACTTGGTTAATTCGTCACTGCACATTTACTCAAATCTAGTAACCCTTGCATTAACAAAACACAAACATTAATTAAAATTAATAGGATAACAAACAACATTTTTTAAATAAAAATGAAAACAACATCGTTATTAATTAACAGTAGTTACGAGAGGAGATGTTCAAATTGCTGCCCATTTACTTCTTGGCAATAATGAATGCGCTTTTTAAAATTGTCGAAAGAGTCGCGCAAAGAATTGCGAGAAATAGCAGCCATTTGTATATTACTATCTCAGAGGTATATAATTTAAAAAAAATTTGTGTGTATCTTGTTGAGTATAAAGGTTTTATAAAACAAACTTTTGGTATTTGTGATTTAAAGATGGAGCCGCTTACTTTTATGCGTAATATTAAATTTTGTTTGGTATCCAACAACTTAATATAACAATTCTATAAATATATCTGCATTTGAGTAAATGAATGTGGTGATATTTTGGGAGTACAGAGAATACTGTTGATGGTATGATAGAAACGTGGAAACAGGTTGTAGATTTTTGGACCTAGATACAAAATATGTCTTTAAGATAACGTCAGTTTATTAGCGTTAACGGAGAGGTTTGCATTTGCTCTCGATCTGGTATAATAGTTATGTTCTATAGCTGTTTTCAAGTGTGAATTTTTGTACAAAAAAAAACAACATATTTTACGTACAACAATGGTAGAGACAAAATGATAGCTTCATGTAATGTATTTCTAGATGGGTATAATTGGGATTTGCTTAGCATTGCCTTTAATATAAATATTTGCGCGATAGACACAGGCTGATGTGTGGTTTTAAAAATACCCCGTCAAATTACAATTCCATAGCGTGGTAGAGAATTTTTAATGTAGCTTCAGAGAGAACTCGTAAATGATAACGTTTAGAGACACAACTCCCGATTCTGGCCGGGGATCATGTAGGTGATATTGTCATACCAATGAAGGTGTTGTGTACAATTGTATCTAAGTATTTAGTTTTTTTAACTTTTTGTATAGACTTAGAATTACAGACCGCGGTTGAGATTTGGTTACATATCGGTTCATGAAATTTTACTGTTTCTAGTGAAAATTGATTGACTATGTTCAGACTAAACGAATAAATTTAGTTTTATTAAGATTTAATGTTAAGAGCATACTATTTAGCCATTTTTTTACGTTTGTTAGGTCATGTTGCTTCTGATGTTAGAGCGCTCCAGTTGCGTTCTTCAAATAAGAGAACTGTATCGTCCGCAAAAAGTATCATATGTCCCTTTAAGTATATGGCGGTTAAGTTATTTATGTAGATCAAAAATAAGATAGGACCGAGAACTGTGCCTTGAGGTACCCCACAGGTTACTACGAATTCCACTAGTTGAGCTTTGGATTTTTACATATTGGGTTCTGCCTTGAAGATAGGGCATTTGCAATTGATAAGGTAGCCCCCTAATTTAAAAACTATCTAGCTTGAGCAGTAATTTTTCGTCAGTGAATTTGAATAAAATAGTATGTTTCCGAAAGGAATTCTCAAAGATTACTCAGTTTGCTGGAATATTATTGTTATTTGGAAGCATTATTGCTGACTTTCTAGCAAATTATTAAAAGTCAGACTTGAAACTTAAAATAAATCATTGTGGCTTTTGGGCTAGGAGGAGCACTTTGTCCAAATCGAAGGCTTAGGAGTAGATGCTTAATCTTGTCAGTGTACATGATTAGACGCGGCGCTATTGTCCTTCCGGAAATAGGCGTAACGATTGAGGCGCTATTGCAGGGAAGCTGATTGGAGTGAGTGACGCTAGTTTCACTGGGGTGGCGACAAGGCGTTCTTTTCACGTGTTGTTACCCGTTTGTACGTAATCGTCCACTGTTATTGGGTTAAATTCTCAGGCGTATTAGCACGGGGCGCTATTAAGCGTAACGGCTAAGGTGCTGTTAGAATGAGATCTAATCAGGCTGAGAGTATTGCGTACAAATGAGTTATAGCACCTCTGAGACTGCACGATCACAACATATCAATGGTTCAAGGAATTTATTATTATATTATTTATATTCCAATTATAGATTTTTTTCTATTTTTTATGTAAATTGATAAAAATTTATTTGTAATTTTAGTTGTTCCCCAGTTCATAGTTCAAGGTGGTGACATCACCAAATATGATGGCACTGGAGGTGAAAGCATTTATGGTAAAGAATTTGAAGATGAAAACTTTACTCTTTTGGTAGTCATAATAAAAATATTATTAGAATTACTTATTATACAAAAACAATTGTAGCATAATGAAGAAGGTCAACTAGGTATGGCAAATGCTGGTGCAAACACAAATAATTCCCAATTTTACATAACAACAGTACCTTGTTCACATTTGGACAACATAAATGTTGTATTTGGCCAAGTACGTAAAGGCCTAAATATAATAAAAGAAATGGGGGATGTCCCTAGAACTGACGACTACCCCTCTATAGTAAGCAAGTATTTCTAGTCGAGTCATCAAGTACTTTTGTAGGGAAATGACTCAGGAATGGATTCTTTTTGCATAAATCCTTTATTTGGGCGTCCAAAAAGACCCTGGGTTTGTGAGTTCTAACTTGGACAGGAACCCAGCAAATTTTTTTAAAAAAGGTGCGGAAAATTACAAATAGTGTATTGTTCGTTTTCATTGCATCTTACATTAAAAGTAGTTCTAAGAAAAAAACTAATAAAATTCTGCGTAAAACTAAACAAAAACAATGCTCTAGCTCTAATAGTTTAACACTATAAAATTTTACACTTTTGTGATGATAAACGTAAATTAAATATACTAGAAGCTTTTGAAATTCACAAACATTTAAAAACTGTACCTTTAATGAACGAACAAATTGATCTCTTAAGTTTACTCCTATTGGACATTTTGGAATAAGAAATCAAGTCATCTGCAGACGATTACCGAGATCAAGTCACCAAGTTCTATTGCTATAACAACTGTTTACTTTTTAATATTACTTTTGATAATGGCTGGTTAGGGCACTTGGCTGCTACGCAGAAGGTCTTGGGTTCAAACCCGAAGGCTGGATGCCTACCCAGTCGCTTTTTAAAAATTGGGAACCAAGCCCCTCGAGGGGTGAGGGAAGTAAGGCAGCCGTCTAAGGCGTGGTGCTTACCACACCACCCCGTACTTCATATAAGAGTGCGAGACGGCTGGGTATCGGAAGCGATGGTCCGGTGGCCCTGACCCACCGCATTGCAGGCCAAACTCCTCATTGGAGTGTAGTGCCACCGACTTTACTTTACTTTCATAATGGCATGTTAAAATAGACATTGTTGAAGTAAAAAGTATTTTAGTTATACTCAATAAATATGGCTTCAACAGCTAGAACTTATAAATAAAGAATTTCATTAGCTTTTTTTCCCAAAACTATTTTTAACGTAGGATGCAATGAAAATGAACAATCCACGGTTATGTGATTTATGCACCATTAAAAAAAAATTCTGGTTCCCGAGCTGAGTCATAAACTCGGGGTCTTTTTTTGGACCCCCAAATAAAGGATTTAAGCAAAAAAATCAATTCCTGGGTTATTTCCCTGCACTCCCTATTTTTGACTGGACTATTAGCACATTCACAACGATCTGAACTTTTGTAAATTTTCTAGACGTGTATGATTGAAAACTGTGGTGAATTTAAACCCAATGAACCTTGGAACATTCATGAAAATGATGGTACTACAGACGTTTATCCACCGTGGCCAAATGATTGGGATGTTATTCAGTCCGATACTTCTCAGAATGCAAAAGCAAAGATTGAAGAGGCAATTGAAAAAATTAAAGATTCAGGCAACTTTTATTTTAAGAAGCAAAATTATGTTGACTCGGACAGAAAATACAAAAAAGCATTGCGATATATCGATTTCTTTGGTTTCAACTGTACATTGGTTGACACCATGAAGGTTAGTTCTCTTCTCAATTTGGCTGCTGTACGATTAAAGAAAGGTAAACATCAAGAAGCACGTCAGCTCTGCGATCAGGTAAGTTTGAAGAAAGCATGTATATATGAATTACCTATTTTCGTACATTGTAGGCATTGGTGATTGAACAAAACAATGGCAAAGCCTATTACAGAAGGGCACAAGCACGAATGGGACTAAAAGACTATGATAAAGCCCTTACAGATCTGAAGAATGCCCTTAAATTATGTCCAAATGATAAATTTATTCAACTAGAATTACAAAATGCTAGACGAATTAAACTTAGCTACTTGAAGAAGGAGAAAAGTATATTCACAAAGATGTTTCAGTAAACTGCCTTCGATCAAATCACTCAAAATACAGGTTTTTATTGTATACAGGGTGAGTCAACTAGGGCACAGTGGTCGATATCTTCCTTACTATTTAAAACAATATTTTACAAAAGGATCAAAATGACCACATTTTAAAATTTTCATATATACATATGAGTGGCATACCAAACTATGTTTTTTGTTTAATAGAACACCCAGTATAATTTTGCATATTCTTGTTCGCTTTTTAATTACTGTGCTGAATATGTTTTGTTTTTTAAATTCTGTTGCCCTACTGTACAAGTTTAGAATACCACTTTTGTACAGAACCAAATAATTTATAAATTGACAATACAGCTAACTTATGCAGCATATAATGCATTTTAACTGTGACATCTACTATAGCCTCATCTGTAGGCTGGAGTTGTGCACTAGAGCGAACCCTGTGCTATTAAATGGAATTAATCAGAAATTCTAATGCATAATTTATTTATTATATCAGAGTTTTAACCATTGACAAGGGCCAGCGGGTGGTCTAGTGGTTAAAGTCCCAGGCTTTGAAACTAGACTCTCAACGGCAGTAGGTTCGAGTCCTCTGCCCATCGGAAATTTGCCCTATAACTGCCCTATAAGAACACAAAATTGAATTATTTTTTCAGTTTTGTATTCCGTTTTCTTCTTAAAAAACTATCATTAGTGTGGCTTATGTAGGATTTAAACAGTACCTAATAGTCAATGACGGCTGCAATTCTTTTAACAGAAATAAAATTGAGTAAAAATAAATTTAAATTGTTTTACAATTATGGCCCTTTCGTCAACCGAAAAAAACTACATCATTCAGCACTGAAGAGCAGACGATCGCAAACTAGTACAAAATATGGAACACCCAAGAAAAATATTTGCAAACATACACTAAACATATTCTTAATAAATATACAGTGTATTAGAAATAAGCTATTGGAGCTAGAAATTTTCTTGAAATTAAACCTTGAAATAAACGTTCTTTGTTTGACGTAGCATTGGTTATTTGATATGCACATCACTACAAACAAGTTAAGTGAATTTACTGCAGCGAGTTAAGTTAAGTTGAATTAAAAATTCATACTTATCAGATCATTTTGGTAAACATTTTGCTGCTTATATCCCACGCATGCGCAGTTGATTAGAAAAAATTTACCAGAGTGATGCAACTTTGTTATCGTATTTTTTCTTTAAAAATATAACTGCACCTAACCATAACCTCGGCTAGACCGCAAAGACCAACAACATTGTTTTAAAAAAAGCGGTATAAATAAAATAAAAAAACAAAAAAAAGAAGAATATTTCTCTTGAATCTTAATGCTTGGTTTTTTAGAACTTACTCCCAATAATTTTCTAACCTGGACGTTATTTGACCCTTGGTCGCAAATTATTGCTTTTGGTATGAAACCAGTTTTTTGAATTGCTTCAATTATTTTAAGCAATATATTAAAATTTACATAATCCATAATCATAAATCTACCTACAACTTTTTAAAGTCACTGAAAGAAAATAAAGTAGGTATTGATATAATGCATGCAGGTATTTTATCTCAGTACTTACATGTCCTTGTTTTTTGGAAATCTAAAAAAAGGTGCCCCGACTTTTGTATAATTCGCACATCCATAAATAGCAGATATAGGTACCCCCTACCATCCATTTCTCACACTGAAGAAGAATTATTAATGAATTTAATTCAATGTAGATTAAATATGTGCTCTCAACGCGACTGACAATTATTGGTGGGCACAACCTAACCGATAGGAGGCACTTGCGGTCAACTGTCGCCGGCTTTAGGTGGATGTTTCCTGTATTGTCAATTTATAAAGTATTTGACGGAACCCCCTGTATAATTGAACATAATTTTAAGAGGTGGCCTTCTTCGCCTCCTGCAACTTTTATTTTCAATTTTTTTTTGTATTTTAAATAATAAAGAGTAAACAAGATACCGACCACTGCGACATTATTGACTCCCCTATATAAAGGAGGAAAGTAGTTTTCCTTGTTGAAGTAAAATAATGTGATAATTTTTAACTGTTTTATTTTAAAAGCAAAATAGCATTACAATTGTGTATGCATTGTCCATTTTCTGTTAGCAAAAAGGATATTTTAGTATTGTAATATAACATGTATCTTATAAGTAAAAAAAGTTAATAGAGAGCATTTTGTTTGCACAGTTCATTACTTATGTGCTACGTAGTATGAGATCATTGCACATTAAGAAAATTGTTTTAATTCGTCGTAAGGCAAATGTTACAATTCGAAATTTAACATATTTGGTTAACCAACACTAGCAACAAATTTTGGTGTTAACTACAAACTTGAACGTTTTAGCTACAATACATGAAAAACTAAGAAATAAAACTTAACGGTGTAAAAATAAATAAATAAATATCCATTATAATTTAAACAAATTACAATACATCTAGGAATGACTATGAAAGCAGCTTTTCTGAATACAACTGACTGTTGCAACAACCAGCTAGTCTTATTGACATTTACGAGTTTTATGTAAAAGTGTTGCGCTTACTTAACTACTTTATATATCAACTGACTGCCACCACAATCAATTGCTGTATTAAAATGCATGCTATAAAATTGGTGCAGCTACAAGTAAATGCAACGTAGGGAAAAAATTATAAATTAATTAATTTTCGTCTGCATTTGAATTCTCTATTATAGTGTCATTTTCCATCTTCTCCGATTCTACAATTTTATCAGTGTTAGTGACTGTCACCTCTGTTATTTGACCTCCTATACAATCTGCTTTAGTTTCAGACACTGTTTTAATCACGCCATCTACAAGACTTCCCGCAAATTGTTTTAGCTCTTGATTTACCACACATGCAGCACCATGGGTGTTATTCTGTTTACTTCGCTGGCTTACTGGAAGCGGAAGTGAGGAGGGCCGTGCTTGTTTTTGAAATGGAAATATCTTTGCGGCGTCACCCTAAATTAAAAACAAAATTCTACAATACTTGTTCAAGGCAAAGTTATTTCAAGAAAAATAGTTAAATTAAATTTAATTACAATAAAATGGAGAAACTATACATGACTCACCGCCTTTTTACTTTCCTATACTTTCTGCATAGGGAAATACATATTTTGGACCTCCAGGAACCCAAAAAAGTTGTTTTAAAAAAATATCTGTCTGTGGATGGGTATGCATGTATGTATGTGTGTGGTGCATCATAACTCCCAAACGAAAGGTCCGATTTTGATGAGCTTCGAAATGGAGGGGGGGGTACATCAAAAATTCACTAACAAGCTTTTCAAAAAATCCGAAACCGAAAACAGAATCTTATAGAAGACCTTAGGGCAAATAAAATGTTTTATTTCCGAACTTTCTAGATTCTAAATGTTGGCCGCTACAATTTTTTGAAAATTTTTACTTTAACCCCTTATGACTCAAAAACCAGTTTGCAGATCTGGATAAAATTTTGTATTCTAGAAGCTTTAGAGGGACACAAAATTACTGAAGAATTTTTAAACACATGAAAACGGTGAAGTAAAAATTATTTCATTATTTTGAAAATTTTCAAAAAAATAATTCTTACAAACGGGCCACACGAATTTTGTTTAGTTGTGTAGGCTCATAGACCTGGAGAGGAGCTACAATTTGGTTCGTGTCCCACTCCCCTAATTTTTCTGCGACGCTTTTTATGAATTTTTGAAAATCAAAAATTCCTTCCCCCCTTATTTAATAAACGGGGGCCTATAAAAAAGTTTCTGTTTAGGCTACATTGCTTATGAGTGGTAGTAGAATAAAGTTCTCAACTTAGTTTTTAGAAAAGGCAATATTTGGGAAGTTAATTTCCCCCATCCCACCCTATTTTGGTGGCCAAGTTTGTCCTGTTTTTGGTTTTCTTTAATCCTAAGCAATCAAGAGCGGTGGGATATTGGGGCATAAAACATTAATAACAATAATACTATACTTTTGAATATATAACAAGTATCAATATATCTAAACTATAGGAAAGTTCTGGAGAAGTGCTTTGCCCATTTTTTTCTTTTTTTTATTAATTTAAACAAATGAAATTGTATTAATTAATTTAAATAAATTTCCATTTTTCCGATTCCAAAAATTTCAAAATATACAGGGTATGGGGTATGGTATGGTAATCACTCCAAATTTGATTTATTTAAATTAATACAGAAAAAAGAAGAAGGTGAGCCATGTTTCGTTAACACCCGGTATGTTTCATGTAATTAACCTAAAAACATAAAAATACCTGTGGTGTATGCACTGCACTAATTTCAGTTTGAGTTGCAATTGCATTCTCTTTCAGTTGTTGATGTATTGTAGGCACCTGACTAAATGCAGACATGAACCGGACTATGTCCTGCATTGAGCCTTGAAGTTGTTGTATCTAAAATGAAAATTCTGTTAATTTGTTCATGTTCACACAAAATTTGATAGTTAAGTTGCTACCTGTGTATGCAACATATTGCAAGTTTGAGCCAAGTCTTTAACGACTTCAGTGTTGTCTAATGTTGTAGAAGTATTTATAGCATTAATACCACTATTTTCTCCGTCTGGCTGTAATGCTGATACTTTCTTCCATAGGGCATTAATTGCTTGCATCTGTAGCATCTGAATTCTACGTTCGCTCTCTAGGGCTACTTTTGTGGATTCCATGTCAGTTGCAAGTTTTCTAAATTGAAATAATAATTATATTAACAACAATACCAGCAGTAATATTTGGAAATTACCGAATACAATTTAATTGTTTCAGTGGAAGTTATTTATGCAATAATACATCAAATCACTTTTATTGTGCCTGTTAGTCCAGGAAAAAGTGTAAACCTCGTCAAAATATGAAAAGAAACAAATTACAAATGAAATAAACCTGCAAACTGTCAGGTGTTGAAGATATTTCGTTGAACCGTTAGCACAGGGCTGCCAGCAGAGAAACTAATGAAATATAAGGACTTGAATGTTAGCAGGTGGACTACAAATTAACAAAGAAGAGTGCTGTTTTATTAGGGAGCTTATGACCTGTATTAAAAAGTATTTAAATATTATATAAAAAAATATTATACAGGGTGTTTTAGTTGTAGTGGCCACTCCGTTTAGTTCTTAACGGTTACTGCTTATTTGACAAGGAATAGGTTACTAGATTGGAGGAAGGTTATGTAACTTTTTGTTTTATTTCCAAAGAATGTTTCAGAGTAACCCTATAATATGTGATACAAGCTGGTAAGAAAAATCCATTTTCCAGTGCCATAACATTTAAGCTTAACAAACCAAAACACTGTCTATTTGTAACAGTTTTTTACAAAACAATAAACAAACAATTTCTTTCTTTTTGTTTCGTATCAACAAGGGTACTATTCATCTAATGATTATCTGTATATAAAATACTTAATTACTTTAACAATATTTATTTATTTTAAACTTCTACCTATTTCGGCATGTTTACATGCCATTGTCGAAGGTTATGTTAGAAAGTAAACAGTTAGTGTAGTTATAGCAATAGAACTTGGTGACTTGATCTTGGTAATCAACAAAATGTCCAATAGAGGAGAATTTAAGCAATCAATTTGCTCATTCATTAACGGTACAGTTTTTAAATGTTTGTGAATTTCAAAAGCTTCTAGTATATCTAATTTACCTTTATCATCACAAAAGTGTAAATATTTTATAGTGTTATTAGATGTCATTGAATGATTGTGTTCTAGTAAGTGTTTAGCGTAATTGGATTTATGTGGGTATTTGTATTTGTAACAACGTACGTGTTCTGTACCTAATATCAAAACTTCTAATTGTCTGGCCTATATAAACGTACGTTTCTTTGGTAACCGAATTTTTTTTATTTGAAAATGTAATCAAAAGCATATTGCTATTGCTTTAAATTTTGAAGGCTCATAGAGCTGGGAATGAACTACAATTTGGTTTGTGCCCCAGAAATAAATTTGGGATTTACAATACGTTCAGATTGAAGATGACTTTCAGATCAAATTACTTCGACTTCGGATCAGATCATATTTTGGGTACATAAAGTCTCACCTATAGTACCTAGTCCCCTAAAGGGCACCATTTGGCAGCCCTACTACTACCAAAAAGACTAAAAGAAAATTTCTCATTTAAAATATCATATTGGTGGCAAAGAGTGAAAAAGACATCAAGTCTTTGTATTGTGCAAATCAGACTTACTGTATATACTGTTCAGCTCGTTGCGCCTGCAAATTTTTAAATAAATCTTGAACGTGTTTGTTCTTATGTCTGGTATAATATCCCCGCCACATTTTCTGAATGCAAACCGCTGCTTGTTCGATCTTATCCTCACCACTGCTGTTACTATGCAACTCTGTGTCCCTTTGTTGTCTACGCTCTTCGGCTTTCATTTGTATTGTCTGCAATTTTGACGGACAAATTTCTGATTCGTCTTCACTGCTGGGAGATTTTTTCAGAGCCGTGGGGGGTGATGAAGATCTTGATTTTCCGGCTGATTGTTCTATACTATTAACAAGAATAGAATAATTGTATTTAGCAATCATTGATCAATATTTTTAATACAACTTACTGTGTATTTGGAGCAGATTTGCGGTGTCGATTGGGGGACTGATTATTATTCTTTCTAATATCTCCTGCTGACTTTGGTTTCACAGTGGCAATACGTGATGGTTTTGATCTAACTGAATTCACTAGTTTTGGCGAGTTTATCCGGTGAATAGAAGGTGTTGATATCGTTGAAGGTGTACTAGCTCTATTTATTAAAGGAGAAGGACGATAATCCGGGCTCATTAATGATTCTGGTACCGGAACTAACTTTGACAGAGCTTGCAAAGGACTGCTAACATCTATAAGAGAATGTTGAAGTTTTATAAAAAAATTCAAAGAATATATCTTGAGTGTTGCTTACCATCTAAACATTTTTCTAGTATGCCATTCTGATGTTGATCATTAATGCTTTGGTCAGAAGGCTTAGGCGTAATACTTTGGCTTAATATTGTTGGATCCAAGCTCTGGCTCATCAGAGGAGAGTTTATTAAAGTGTTGTTTGAGTAGCAGCTCATTGACATCCTTTCTGGAGATTTTGACCGGTTACTTAGCCTGGATGCTAAAAAAAAATTATACAAAAAGTTAACCAGTTTAAAAATATCTCTATGTAGGGTTGTATGATTTAATATTGAGTGAAAAATGATAAAACAACCAACCTCAATTAACAGAGGATACACATACCATGCACCACAAGTATACCAAAACCAACCTAATCAGCAGTCTCACATAAACGTCATCCCCTGGTTCACAGTTTAACGATGCAGCGCCTTAGCTATTGAATGAAAATTAGTTAATTTGAAGAACTTGTTGGTACCTTTAAATGGCTAACCTACATACAATCAATTTAACTCTTTAAAGTATCCATTAGCTATTATGTTGTTAAAATAACCATTCTTTGGACCGTCTGGTAGCTATTACTAATACCATTGAATTATTTTGGTTTTCTTGTAATAAGTTATAACTTACCAGTATTTCGATTAACTGTCATCCGCCAATATTTGACTATGTTTTCTTTTCCAAAATCACTTCCAAAGTTAGCACACCTCGTTAGTTTCATGATATTTTGGGAACAAATATTTATTTATTTTTTTAATTGTTTAGAACAGTGTAGGAGTTCCATGGGGGCCCATAGAATTTTTTATAGGGGGGCAAGCTAATCAATCTTAAATTTGGGTATTATAGAGAAGTCCCCCATTGAAAACGTAAACTAGATTTAGAAATTGGTTATATACTAGCGCATTGCGCCTATGACCGCCCCTAAAATTTTAACCTCCCGGAGCTATAGCCCCGAAAAGCCCTGGTAAAACTGGCACAGTGACCAGCATTAATTTAGTCGTGACAGAATCAAGAGCCTTGAGAACTGCTTGGCTATCGGAACATATATAGATATGTTTGTTGGAGTAACCCCTACCGAGGTTCTCCTGATCACAGGCTAAGATTGCAAAAATCTCTGCCTGAAACACTGTGGCGAACCTGCCGAGGGCAAACGAAAGTTTAAGTCCACTGGCCATTATGCTTCGGCCAGTAAGCTGCCTTTTGAGTCTCAGTCTCAATCAAGATATGAAAAGGCGCAGTAGGGGCAGTGCGCATCGCTCCTGTCCTAAACAAGCCAGTCTGCCAGTCTGCTTCTTCTTAAGTTCTGAATCATATACAATCTACACTCATAAGCAATTTAGCTTAAACATATATTTTTGATCGTCTCACGTTTATTAAAAACAGGAGAGTATGAATTAACGATTTTCAAAAATCCATAGAAATGATTCGAGCCCGGTCACAGCATATCAGATTTTAAATAAAAATTTACTCAAAAAAAATCAAGCAGGTTTAAAAACTTTCAAAAATAGTGCAGGTGGCCTCAGAATTCAAAAATTTCAAAATATACAGGGTGCCCCTTTTGAAATCTAAAAGTTGGGATCATTTCAGGTAAAACCGGAAGTCAAAAAATGTGCCAATTATGTCAAAATTTGCCTTTTTGGGTAAATACTACTTATGCTAAGTTTCATTTCCATATCTCAAAACTAGAAAATACAGGTTGTCATGACTGCCCGACATGTCGGCTCAAAGAATATTAATACGGGCTGTCAGTTGATTCCGTTGACACCCGGTATAACTAATGACCAGCCACCAATTATATCTTTGTACTTTAAACTCCTATATGTGTAACATAACATATAAATCCTTTGTATACAAATGAATGAACCGTCTATCCTTCAGTTTGAAGAATGACTTGAGAAGTTTAAGTATGAGATCGCTGACTAGAAATAAGAATTATTGAAATATTTATAATAATTTCATAAATACATGGCGCATGGTTGTATAAAAACTATTGACAAAAAATATTAGTCACAAGCCTAATAATTAAAACTGTAGCAATTAAAAATTTAAACTCACAAAGAAGCCTTGGTGAATTCTTGGCCCCAAGCAATTTTTTTCTCGTAATTGGTGATGGAGTAGATGCCTCAGCTGTAAATATGCAAATTAGTAACATATTTTGCCAAAGGAACGATTTGTTTTACGATTTGTTTCCTGATCTCTCAATTGCTGTTGATGATGTTGTGCTTTACTTAAAATAATTCTTAATTTACGGTCTTCTTCAGTTTCTAAAGTTTCCCCAGATATGGGACAAACGGTAGCTAAATACTGACTCAACTCTTGTTGATCACCTACACGAAAATGTCTTCCACGACCTTGAGAGTATAACCACTCTGCTCTTAAACTGTAGACAAGATTAGATACAACTAGGATATTTTTCTTTATATTTTACCTTTCAATTGCGTCAACTATGTAGCCATCTATAACACGAACATTCATGCACCAGTTTATTATAAATGGACGGTAGTCAAAACCTCTATGGTAACGTTAAGAAAAAAAAATCGAAAGACCTATAATTGATAATGAAAAACACAAAACTAAAGCAAAGGATACATAACATTTCCAGTCATGTTGACGCAGGGATTATTAGCAATAGATATGCTATTTAGGTTAGTGAGATGAACAAGCTGCGATATTTCATTTAAATCGTTTACGTTGTTAGAAGCAAGGGTTAAAGTGACCAAGCTTGCAGGTAAAAAGCGCTCACATTGACGAAGATGCCCAACTTTATTACCATGTAGTAGCAGTTCCTATGTTTGATTATGTAATATTTATAGCCCAGTCATCACGCCACAGAAATGGGGAAATAACTCCGGAATGGAATTGTTTTGCTTAAACTCTTTATTTGGGCGTCCAAAAAAGGACCCTAAGCTTGTGCAAAAATCACAAAATCGTGGATTGTTCGTTTCCATTGCATCTTACGTTAAAAGCAGTCCTAAGAATAAAAAGCGGATAAAATTATACGTAAAACTAAAATCAAAACAATGTTTTAGCCCCTAATAGTTTCCAAAATATGCCCTTCCAAAAAACCCCAATTTTTTCAATTTTTGCTGAATTTGCCCTTTCCGATTTCTTGAAATATCGTTGTCCCTGATGACCCTACGTATAAGTGCTACAGAGATGAGTGAAAGTACACTTAATTTCCCCAAAAAAAACAACCCTCTAACCCTAATAGGTCGTGAGCTTATAACCTCTCAAATTAGCGCATTTTCGACAGTTTTTCGTGCTTGTTGTGTAGGACAGCAGCTTTTCCAAAATAGCTCCTTTTAAGCTGTATGTCGAAAATGCACTACTTTGAGAGAGTATACCTGGTGACCTATTAGGGTTAGAAGTTTGTTGTTTTTTAAATTTACAGCAAGTTGAGTATACTGACTCATCTCTGGACCACTTTTATGTATGATCATCAGGAACAACGATATTTCTAAAAATCGGGAAAGTACGTTTTTTGGTCCAGAAAATTAAAAAATTGGGCTTCTTCGGAAGGGCATAATTTGGAAATCTATTAGAACTTCAACGTTATTTTTTTTTACGCACGATTTTATCAACTTTTTTTTCTTAGAACTACTTTTAACGGAGGATGCAATAAAAACAAACAATCCACAATTGTGATTATTTTGCTACTTCTTCAAAAAAAAAGTTCCTGACCGAGTTAGAATTCACAATCCCAAGGTCTTTTTTTGGACGGCCAAATAAAGGGTTTAAGTAAAAAAATTACATATTTCCCTACAACCCCTATTTTTGCGACCTGATGACTATTGACTATTATGTTAAAAATTTAATTTAAATTTTTACCTTAAGATTCCTTAAAAATGAAAGGTCAGTTATATGTGTAATACTGTTTTCAGAAAGATCAAGGTGTTCCAAATTTATGTTCGTATTTAAATGTTCAATTGTCTAAAATTTTAAATAATAAACTATTATTAATTTACAAGATTTTTTACAGAGGTACCTTTATACTATTTCCAGCCAAGCATAAGCATTTCAATTGAGTCAGTTCCTTAAGCCCTTCAATGGTTAATATACCGTTGTGTGCTAGGTTTAACGTATGTAACGAATGTAACCGACATACACCATACATACGGAGCAATTGGTTGCGTACAGCTGATAACTACAATATATGAATGTTCTTTATATTTTTGTTTAATAATTAAACGTTACTCTAACATACTTTTTGAACTTTAGTGTATGAGTCAATGTTATCCAGTCTCTGCAACTCATTATCGTCAAGAATCAAAGTTGCTGCGTGTGCTTCGTTTGGTGTCGGTTTATTAAGTTTTTTTAATTTTTTTCCAGATAAATCTACTGTGTCTGATATATTTATATTATTATTATCTGCAAATGAATGATTTTTTTAGTATAAAATTAAGGTTAAGTTTGTTAATTTAAGCACAAGAACCAATAAAACCATAAGAGAAATATTGTGGTAATTAAGTGGTGTAGAATACATACCCATTTGGTTCTAAACCATGAGCATTACAATTATTAATGTTTATCCTGCCAGTTATCAATAATTTTTGAGTAAATTTTGGTTTATTGACATTTTGACGCCTTTGGCAGCTTTCAACATATGACGCTTCAGGATTGTCAATATCAAATAAATTTAACTCCCTAGATTTCATAATTATAATCATTTTATTCTTATTAGTTACTGTATTGAAAATAAGATATTATTACTACTTATTGTATTAGCCATCTAATGTAGAATTTAAAGTTAAACATGTTTAATTTGTTTGCATCAAAAATTATGAAATTTGTAGATATATAAAAACAATGATAGTTTTGGATATCCCTTAGATCATATATATTAACGTAGATGGCGCTTTCACTATACTTCCTGGATATACGGGCGGACTTGCCTCATATATGGAGACTTTAAACTGGCCACAGCAATTCAATACTGCGCATGCAAGATAATCGGTAGCGCAAAAGCAAATTATGCATAGATAGTTGGGGGATCGAATCCTGGTGGTGCATACCTCTTTTTTTTTTCATTTATATTGCTTTTTTGAAAATAGTGTTGCCGGTTTATGCGGTTTACGCAAAGTTATGGTTTGAAAAATATACGAAAACGATGTTCTACTTGCTCTAATAGTGCAGTCAAATCAAGGAGCACTATTTTCCCAGCTATTTGTCACGATTCAGGGCAAGACGCCGGGGCATGTCAGAAAATGACGTCTTATAGCAAAATAATAACGGACTGACTGAGCATGGGGGATTTACATATCGTTTTAATAGGCTAACGAAGGCAGTAAATACATTGCTCTGTGTTTGGTTATTGGTGTTAGCGCCAGTATTCGACGCCGTCCGCAGTGATCTCATACCAGCAGCTTTGGATACTGAAAACATAACAAACGCTACCGGGTGACCTAACCACGTTTAATGGTGACGGAAGAAGTTACGAATACGCAGAAATATAATTTCGAAAAAAGAATAATTCAGACTGCTATCGATTGTAGACGTGTTTCAATCAATAAATTCTCGGTGCAGTGTATAAGTGTCTAATTGTTTTTATTGGTTTTAATTAATCGCCTATGTTGGGATAGTTTTGCTCCGAATTATCACAAAAATTATCTATGGACAATTCGGTAAACAGTGTAATTGAGTTAATTATCAAAATAATTTGCCTTATGATGTTAAAATAATATTTAAAACCTGAGCACCGCCAATGACGTCGGCAGAGAGTGAACAGTGTTTTTAACCTTCAAGTGAGTAAAACCTTTTGTAAGCTTGAAAGAAACACTATGCAGGAAATTAGACTCTGCTAAATCGATGGTGCTTCATATAATTTTATTTTTTTTTATTTTTATACTAATAGTATAATAATATGGCTATCAACAAAAGTACAAAAATAAATATAATAATTCAATAATAAATAAAAGTTCAATTTTTGTAGCACGATACACTAGCCGATGTTACAATGATGCGACGACAACTTCAACTTGTAAACCGCGTTTTTCTAGAATAGGTTGCCATGGCAACATACCCTTACGCCCAGAAGCAGGGCTCTGTGATGCGGCATTTACAAGCTTTGCACCTGCAGGTTCTCAGTTTTACTGTGCGTAGCCGGGAGCATCGATATTTAGCTGTGTCTGGTAAGCTGTAGTTCACGTCCACGTGCAAATAAGTAACATGTTTCCTGTAATCGACAGTACTTGTATATTACATGAAACTCCTTTATCAAGATTTAAATATGATAGAAGAGAAGTTTTAAGGATGGACCAACCTATGCCTTCTTTAAATGTTAATAAATCGGTAAACAATAAACTGCAAAAAATTTAAAACTTTTGGTATTAACAATATCAGTGGTTATTTCACAATTATTATCTAATTAAACTATTTGTTGGCCGTGTCCTCTAGTTAGTGTTAAACCTTGCTCGTGGAATAAAATAGGTTTTGATGATTTTTTTAAATTTCGTTTATGCTCTGTAACCACTTAAAAAAATTCCCATGCACTTCGCTCCCGGTGTACTATTAGGTTTTTAAAAACGCCTCACCCAATTCTGAACCCACAAGCTGTCACTGCTGTCATTAATAATGAACATATGAACTAGTGGTCGAACATTTTGTACATCAGAAAGAAAGACGCGTAAATAAAAATTGTAAAACTTTGCATTTTTTAAGGATATCCTAAAATCGCATGTGCTCTTAAAACACGTTCAAATAGATCAGCCCACCTTTGAAAAAAATTTGCCTGTGATTCATTTTCACATACTTTTATAAATATCTCTTTCATCACGAGCCGCCACTGGCTATACGCACTTTGCATATATTGCTTAATAAATAAAGCGGCTTTGCACGCAGCTGATTTTACACATTTAATTATTAAACATATCTGAGCGCATGCTCTACGATGTAAAAGTATCCTTGTTTGCTATGCCGGCACAGTTTCAAAGGCAGAGAGCGTTATCTACGTAATATATATGATCTAAAGTGTATTCTCAGTTATGTTGGTATGCCTGATTTATTAATAATATGGGCCAATATGCAAGTTCGAGACGATGACTTCATACTTCTTTGAATGCTAAGGTAGAAATAAATTTATAAAATTACCCTTCCAAGAATCGGCAAATAAAATTAGGCCTCAACTCAATGATATATCTAAAAATGTCATCGAGTAATGTATTTTGTGCTGTCTGACAGGTGTGCGTGGTGTGTGGAAGTGTCAAAGTACACAGTAACCAAATATCGTGCAAATATCAGCTGAGGAAAGAATTTTCACTTAGGAACTGCCGTTTAAACGGTGTTTGTCAACAAATTTTCCATTTAGGTCGATACTGAACTCATCAAGCTGGAGCGCCTACCAGAATATCTCCGCGATACCGTGGACTGGTTTATGGGGTAAGTAATTGGGTATTGTACTAAATTTAGAATTTTCTTACCCCGTGTTTTCCACGTCATTAGATTTTTCAGAAAATGCATCGCGCACTTAAGTCCCGAGGTCGATAATATATCCAGTCAATTACTCAATCCAATATTGCTAATTTATATTTATGAGGCTTCGCTTTTACGAGGACATAACTCTCGTTAATCTTGTTATTGCTTCACTTAGTGGTAAGGGAGTGTTAGCTTGAATTTTGGGGAAGAATGTGGTTAGGCCGAGCTGTGGGAATTTTGAAGTCTGACAGTTCTTTAAGCCGAAGCTTACCTTTGGATGTGGAACAGACTATCAGTTGTTTTTGCAGGTGTTCATTATTAATAACTATGATGTTTAATGAGGCACTTTATTGAGTTTAGTGTGTTTGTAGTTACTGAAAATAATTTTTAAACATCAAATGATTTGTCATTGTTGTTCAGCAGAAATGAACACTTTTTACAGAGTTTTATTAAAAGGTATGCCATAAATTTGAGAGTGAATTCTAAGGACCAAAATTAGATTAATTTAACCTGATTTACTCACACCTATATTGGAAATTGCATCATTAGGAAGTTATAGCCTTCTAATTAAAAAAAATTATATTGTTTTATCTTGTGGAAATAAACAATTCCAATTTGTGTTTAAGTGTTAAGGAACGTTAACTTTAAAGCTATAAATTCCTATACAATACATCAGTTCACCAGAACAATGAAACAATTTCTACGATAGAGAAAATTTAATTGGTATGATGCATTGATGATAAATTGCAATTTATTTTATAAAATTCGTCATAAGTATAGGAATATTATTTAAGTGTTCTTATTTTTGGGTACGTTATTATTCATATATTTAAGGTGTTAAAACTAAAACTAGTTACCAAGCATGAGGCTAAATAAAAACCAAAATATGTAATATCCTACATATAATAAAAATTACCATTTCAAGACAAGGTGGGTCATTTACAGGCCTCCATATGAATTATTTTATTAACCAGTTAAATTGATTTTACTTCTACATACATTTCACCAGCAGAAACAGAAGTTAGATGTGTGTCTTTGGTACAATTTTATTCAAAAACGCAAATTTAGAAATGTTAATACAAAGTTTGACAGAGGGTACTAAGACAAATTGTAACATTTATTCCTGTACAAAGAGTGGCGGTAGCTCAGAGGTTGGGCGCTCAGTCTCTAACGCTGAAGGTCTAGGGTTCGATTCCCCGCCAAAGCCATGCAGCAATAAAAATCTATGCCGCAACCCGTCACTCACATTCCCCAATCCGGTGTAGGCAGCCGTGGGGTCTTAATGCCTGAAACCTTCTCTGGTATTTAGTCGTTCGGATTCGACGTTAAAGTGTAGGTCCCCCGTACTCCACCTTAGCGCTAAGGAGAGTACGTGGCAGAGAGGAGTGCCGGTGCCCAGCAGTGGGACGTAAAGGCTGATTACGATTATTCCTGTACATGTTAGTTTTAAAATGGCAGCTGCTACGATTTATTGAACATTTTCGCTTTATCTATATAGTAATTCCGCCCCATTCCACCTGTCTCAACTTTTGTGACGATGGGCCCCCATTCGCTGCCTGTTGCAGGTCTCATTCCCGAGACCGTCTGAAAATTTTTTGCAGCTTTGGGGCTAAAAGTCTAGACACTGCTCATTAGCAATAGTAGAATAATATTCTAAATTTTATTTTTAGGTGCTCTAATAATATTTAGGGGGCTAATCATCTTCTTTTCCCCATTAATATTGGTTGGTCAGTACGAAGTTGTCTTTCGTATCTGAATCTGTTACAAAAATTTCTGAAAAAAGCAATCAATTGTTCTGCATAATGCTTTAAAGCAGGTCATAAATTTAAATAGGAGCACGAGTTAATTTTGTCTTAAATGTATTGTTTCATGAATTGCCTCATTTGTTGGTATTGTTTTGGCCTAAAACATTTGCAAAACAAACAAATACTACTTGTTTCTAAAAACAGGATAATTATCTAACAACTCTTAAAATTAATTAACTTCGAACAGAAAACAGTAGGTATTCATGAAATTAAATTTAATTAATAGATGCTCATAATATGCTAATTTAAACAAAAATCCAAGAAAAACTATTAAGCAAACAATTTCTGTTAGCTGTAGTTTACATTTACAGCTTATTTTATACAGGTCGTTCACGGCAGCCTTAGCATGTTAATCATGTTGTAATTTGGTAAGAATCAAGGAAGGTGACACTTACATGACTCATCCTGTATGATTATATCACGTCATATCATCCTATTTGATTGGTCAGCTATCTACTCTATTTATTGAATTAGATAAGAATTATAAATTAGATTGTATGTTGTAAAATGTTTATATTAAAATAATAAAACTTAATGGTGGAAACTGGTCTAAATTCTTCAAATTTGATGTTTAGAATTCACTGTGAAATTTACGATAAATACCGACTAGAAACACCTCAAATGAAGAATTAACACTCAACATTATTGAGCCTAAAAATCGAAAAATTTCTCTTAGAAATTGCAATTAGGAATGTTTAATTAAAAATATATTCTAGACAAAACCACTTTTTTGTTAACTGCACCAAATTCTAACTTAATAAAATTGTAGAAAAGCAAGACGTAAAGACAAAGAAGGTGGAGATTCAGGGACTTCAACTGACTCGAAATTATATCTAGAGGCTGCAGTGCTTGAAAGAAAATTGCCAGAATTGGATTTGAGACTTCTAGTGGAATTACCAGCAGGTTTAGATTATAATGAGTGGCTTGCGTCTCACAGTAAGTAAAAAAAAAATGAAAATTAATGTGAATTTTTTAACAATTTCTTTTTAGCAATGGCCCTATTTGACCATGTAAATTTAGTTTATGGTAGTATTAGTGAATTTTGTACAATAAATGGTTGTCCAGACATGACAGGTCCAGGACAAAGGTTTGTATGGTTTAGAACTTCAACGAATTTTTTCTAAATTGTGGTTTTATAGGACTTACCTGTGGTTTGACGAAAAGGGCAAAAAGACCAGAGTGGCTGCTCCACAATACATAGATTACGTAATGACATTTACACAAAAAACTATAAGTGATGAAACTATATTTCCCACAAAATATGGTAAGTATGGATGAAGAAAGATTTATTCCGTAGTATATTACCGACATGAAAGTAAGTGATGAAAATGGTTCTTCTGTGGAACGCCGTTTTACTTTTTATTCTGAAGTGTGGAAAACAAAATTAGGTTTTCCTGAAGTTGCTAAATAATTTCTTGTTCTTCCTTCAAAAATTATGTTAGATGTCTCAAATTAAATTTCAGATGTCGGAAATCGATTCTTTGACGGCAATAATTAATTTTTCATGTCTAAAAATCAACAAATTTTGGATGAAAATATGTATCTATTGAAATTTATTTATATCTTTTTTTTTATTTGTTGACCTCAAGAAATATTGTTTGACATGAATAATTTAAACTTTAAGGAAACATTAACTTTATTAATTACAATTCATTTTTAAATTTTAGCTAACGAATTTCCTTCATCGTTTGAATCAATAGTAAGGAAAATAGTTCGATTGCTCTTTCACGTAATAGCACATTTGTATGCTGCACACTTTAAGGAGGTGTGGCTATTAGGTCTGCATGCACATTTAAATCTCACTTTTACCCACCTCACGGCTCTCCACCATCGCTTCTCCTTAATTGAATCCAAAGAAACAGAAGTTTTACGCGACTTAGAAATAGCTTTGCATTTATGTGATGATATCAACCACAAGTCGGCTGCTTGCAGTGATACTGTAGATTTGGAAAGCAAAGAAAGTGAGGCCAAGACTTGCACTGAAGATGCAGCTGGTATGTTCTCGCTTTTAAATGTTCATTAGTATGATTTATTAAAATTTGATCTTTTAGGTGGTGAAATAAGGTCATAGTCTGTTTAAAAGGGATGAAGTGCCCAAGTAGGCAACTCTGCTGTGTGGTAGAATAGATGCAGCATCCTGACAGACTTAAATTGTTAATCAACCACTTAGCTAGCGCATGTGATTACTGAAACACAGATAGTGACTTCCCTGTTTTTAGTGCTACGTTTTATTTATTGTTTTTACCTCTTATTTATAAATAAATATTTTATTTGAAAAGCGCGCTCTTCTAGAATTAGGTTTGTACTTAGTACTTGTTTATAGAAAAATTTTGAATTAGTAGAAAGATGAAGTTTTAACTTTTTGAGAATTAACCGAAGGGCATTTCTCTCCTCCAGCTTATAAAATATTGTTGAGATCTGTTGAAATTTACTTTCAACTAGAGTAAAATTTTAAGGAAAAATTTATCAAAATTGTTGAGGTATTTTAAAAAAAGTCGCTCGCAATAAATTACACACGTCGGAAGACAGCTTGTTCGTAGCACATGATACTTAAAAATGCAATTCTAGACATTTTCAAATAAATTGTGATCACCACATAAGGCTCGGCATTTCAATTTTACCTTGTACAGTGTTGACGTTCCTCTGTGAAAGCTACCGATTGTATATATTATAATATTGTAAAATGATTTTAGTTTGTTGTTTACTATAGTCTGTAATGGTTATAATCTGATAGCATTTGTTGAAAAGTGAAAAATAATAAATCACCTTATGTTACTATTTGCTTTTTTTAACAACCTTTAAAAACAATTATACCTGTATTTTTATCGAGTTTTGTATTTTTACCATTAGGTATGCATATTAGCTGATATGAGGATTTAATCTTGGATTCCTGATTGTAGAAATTCTAGTACAAAAAAAAACAATTTGCACTTTGAAAATTATTAGACATTATGCCTAAACATCTAGGCCATATGTATCATATATACAGGGTGTGTATAAATTGGCGAAAGAACTACACGTGGCGATGTTGGTCATAAAATTCTGACTCGAAAATCTTAATACCAAAATGTTGGACAATGCTTCCTCTGTCCTCAGCAACCATTTTAAAGGAACGTACATTTGACAACATTGGATCTACACACCACAGGTGTTTTGTTATAATGCACGGTAATTAAGGATGTCCGTTACATCGCAATACTCCGTGAATGTTGGAACAAAGTTAAGGTAATTGGTCGAACTGAAGACAGTCTGTTTGCAAACACACCTTTGTGGTATAGTTTGCATCACTCGTTCAGGTTTTTGGGGGGTGATTTCTAATACAGCCGCATTAATTCTATTCCTAACTTTGTCAGAATTTGGTGGAGGCGTAGCATAAACTTTTCCTTTAATGAAAACCCAAACAAAAAAGTCTAATGGATTGGAATCGGGGGATCTGGCGGGCCATAAGATAGGGCCCCCGCGACCAATCCATCTGTTTGGCAAGTGTTCGTCCAACCACTCTCTTACATTACGAGCAGAGTGAGCAGGAGCTCCATCATGCATGTTAAACATTTCGTGTCTTATCTGCAACGGCATCTCGTCAATTACTTGTTCTAAAACATTAAGGTATTCATCGGCATTAAGACGATTTGGCAAATAAATTGGTCCAACAACCTTATAGTTTATTATGCCAAGCCAAACATTAATGGAAAATCTTCTCTGGTGACCATATTCTCGATATTCGTGCGGGTTTTCGTCGGCCCAATGGTGAATATTATGTGTATTAAACACGCCATCTCTAGTAAACAGGCACTCATCGCTCCAAAGAATACGTCTCAAGAAGCCGTCATTATCAATTGTATTTAAAATCGTGTTGCAGAAATTCAATTGGGCTATGTTATTACTTTCATAAAGGGGCTGTACTTTGGTGACATGACATGGATGAAGAAGGTTTTGTTTTAGAACCAAATGAACGGTCTTATTGCTGGGAACATTTAATGTTGCAGCTAACTGCCGGGTGCTGACGGAGGGATCTGCTTGTACTGCATCTAAAAGTTGCTCTTCCAGTTGTACCGCCGTGCGCCTTTGCCTTGGTTGACCAGCGTTTACATTCCTTGGAACAAATGAACCAGTTTCACGAAGACGTTGGTCCAGCCTTCGAAAAACATTTGCTGTAGGATGCCTCCGGTTTGGATAACGTGCTCATTATTCACGTTCTGCCATGTCGCCATTTTCATTACAGAAACCAAATACCATGTACATATCAGCATAATCATTGAACGTAAAATTCATTGTTAGTGAACGATACAAGAAAACGAAAATAATAATAATACTAATAACTACGAGAACAGCAACGATGATAGTAAAAGCAAATCCAATTACAAATTTTGACACCTGTCAAACTTTGACGTTATCAAGACAGAAGTAATTTAGAGTCGCATCACTCTTGAATAATTATTGTTTTACAATGCTGCCATATGTATTTTTTACAATAATAAGTTAACGAAGAAATGTTTAAAACACACTTTTGGGTCTGAAAAACAACATGTGTGAAAAAATATTTATTACAATTCTTATTTCGGCTAATTTGCAGCTCTTTCTGTCAACAGATAATGAATTAAAAGACTTCATTTTCAAACTTTGAAGATCCCGTGCATACCCAGGAAGCATGGTACAATATTTAGGTATTAAGATTTTCGACTCAGAATTTTATGACCAACATCGCCACGTGTAGTTCTTTCGCCAATTTTTACACACCCTGTATATATACAAAAGTATCGTATTATTAATGTGTTATGCCCCGACATGACTACAATAACATCCCTCTACTCTTACCACTACATGATACTAAAGTTTTCATATAGAAATAAAACCAAACCTTATACCAGAACACACACTTACGATGTAAATAAAAATAATATGCTATTTTCCATGACTTTTAATATCTACATGTATATATCTAAGATTATAAATATACATTTAAAAAATATAACATAATATAAATTTACAAAAAATAAACTGTACATACATATTCATAGCAGTGTAAACACTTTTGAAGAAGACTCAACTTTATAAATAAAGTAATCTAGTAAATTTCGGTTAGATCCTATAAGAATAACCAAATTTGTTAAATTTCCATTTCGTCTACGATCATATTGGATTTTTACAAGATTTTTCAACAGTAATATGCTTATCCTTTTTTAATTCAAATAACCGTATAGATTTACAAAGTACAGCAATTTCTCTGAGAAAATAACCCAAACCTTCTGCTAATGGATCACATAAGTCTCTTAAAGATGTAGCTATATTATAAAGGAATATTAATGGTGGCTGTATTATAGCATTAAACAAAGTTGCCAGAAACGGCTTGAAAAAGTAATCGGATATAAGTTGCAGAAGACCTATTGTTAAAGGTCTAATAATGCTGTGTAGTAGAAATCTGAAAAACAAAGGAAGCCATTATTTAACAATAATAGTAATTTACTCGCCCAACAGGTAAATCCCGATTACAAAGTGAAAATAGCTAAGATTACAAAAGTGAAAAGAATAAACTAAAAATTATGAATAAAGCAGCAATATTGTCAGTCATGTGTGTCTAAACTGTTATTTAAAGTAGCTCTAAATTTTTGTAAAGTTATTCTAAAAATATCCAAATATATTTGTTAAAACAATTAGAAATTCTCGAGTTCAGATGATATTCAGATTTTATTTATGTTTATTTTGTATGCCTATCTAATTTTGCATTTACAAAGAACGTGAAGTTCAAATCAGGTTGTAATGCATCCTTTCAAGTTAGTGCATCTAACTTCCCGTACATTTTTAAGTCCATTTAATAAAGCAATGTTCAAAACATGCCCATCCCTGTTTCCTATAAAGTTATATTTAGTGTAATACTCGAGTACACTGAAAAGTTTACAAAACTTCTTATCATAAGAATCCTGAATATGACCTACTTCAAGATACTGACATATCCTTACTACTTCAATAAATAATCTTTCAAATATTTACCTAAAAAGCTGTAAAATAAAAGATGTAAAAAATGCAAATCCAATGTAAATAGTTCCAAATATTTCCGCCCAAAATTTTGTAGCGTAATTTTCAGCTTTTTCTGCCAATATTTCTGTTACTATTAATGGTGGAGAATCAGTGGTTCGATAATACCTAAAATTATCAATCTATTTAATGTGATTACTTTAAAATTAAAATATGAGCACACATACGCTGCATTTCCATGGTCAAAATAATAAACATCAACTCTAGCTGTATCTTTTTGACTTCCGTATTGCAGTTTACTTTTATCTTCTAAGTTTTTATAATAAGCAGCGTGCTGATTTTTACAATTCTCGTCTGAGATACTGTGGGCAACAACCATCCCAGAGTAATGGGAATTATGAGTACTGATTCCTTTGTACGTATGATTCGATTTTTTAGTTGTAACTTTTCTCGTTTGTTCATTAATACATATATTTTTATTATTGCAAGTCGTATTGTTACAATTCTTCGTATTTGTTCCTACCGTACTCATTTCTGGTTTTGGAATTTCATCAATGAGATCAAAAACAAATCTCTAAAAACATTTTAATATACATTAACAAATTAAACAAAAAAAACATGATTACCTGTGGTGGGAATCCTTTATCTTTAGCTTGCTTAATGTTAATTTTATATAATTCCATGGCAGCTGGTTCATGCTCTTTGTTTGTTTTTGTGAATTTTTCTATTAAAGCGGACAGTCTGTGTTTTTTTTCTGTTTTATTTTTTGCCTTACAAATCTGCCTGTTTTCTATAACAGCAAAATGGAGTGTTAATAGAAAAAAAGAATGGTAAACTAGAAATTATTTAATTGTACCATTCTGATTGCATGTAACAGGAATTTGTTGTGTGTATCCAAAAGAATGTGCACAAACACAACTGGGATTCATGCAGAGAACGGCTGGTGGTAAAACAGTTGGAACGTAGAATGGTTGCTGTGTTGGGTTTTCATGAGGCAACTCATTGACCATAGCATATGTTTCTGATTCTGGCACATTTGATATTTCAGATATGTCTCGAGGTGAATTACATGTTGAAATTGATTGGTATTGATCCCTGTTTTTATTCACGTGCTTTACCTATGGAAAAAATTTCATAATTGATTTTAGTAGTGAATTTCGACAGCTCCAAAAGCTCTACATCAGTAATTGTTGACACCAATGAAATTATTAATAACTTCAATACGATTTTTTAAATAAAAAAAAATATATTATCTTAAAGCAGGCCATGAATTATGTAAACTCACTACTAATTGCTCGAGAAATGTAAAACAATTGCCACTTTCCTTTAAAAGTGCACTACGGCCGGATTACCCCACCGAACTTATTAAAACACTTAAAATCTTATTTTTTAGTGCAACCATATGAGTGGCAGATAAATAAAAACTACAAGAAAACAACTTTACGATTATTTGCCATACTTTTTGAAATTTAAAACGTTAACGTAAAACATTATAATAATACAACTAGTGTTACCCCAGCACACAATGCACTGACAGACAGCGTTGACAGAACCGGCGAAATGTCAAGTCACGTGATGCACGAGTTCCAATAATGACACGCGACGTTATTGTAGATAGCGCCCCAAGTGACGCGCGTCTAGCCGACCTTCATATATATTATAAATTAAAATAATTATTATTAAAAAACGACGTAGAATAAAAATATAAAAATGTTTCATGTTCCATCTGTGGAACCTTTCATTTAAACAAAAAATGGTCCAAATTGGTGAAGCGGTAGCCGCTGGAGGAACCGGAGAAAAAAACCCTTTGTGCTTTTATATATGTATGGATTGCTAAAGCCAAATATGTTGTTAGTAGGCTTAGGCGTTTGCCGTTCGATTAAAATATAATAAATGAATACATTGTTAACTGCTCAAGGTTCATAGAAATCAAGTTTGCTAATCTTTCACAGCAAAGTTGATTTTTACAGACCTTGCTGCACGTCAAACTAATAATTAAATGTTACTTTGTGATTGTGCTGAAAATTGTTTTAATTTGCGCGGCGAAATGGCCGAAAATTACGAAGTTAACGGTGCATTGTTCAAAAATGAGATGACAGACGCCGCATTACTCAAAACTGAGTTGCCAGATCGGCATGCAAACTAAAAAATAGTGCTCAAAAACTGCTTCCCAGTTTTGTTTCTTAATTTTGTAGGCACTTTAAGAAACAAGAGATGACAATACATTTCTGTTTAAGCTAAATTGCTGATGAGTGATGCGCTATAGAATACAGTTAACAAGTTAATGTTTAGACGCAGCAATGTTTAGGGGGCTTATTTTTCTCCCTCCCACGCAAGTTTTCGCAGATGATTTTTTTTCTTGGTTTCTAGTTTTCTTTAATCGCGAGGAATCACTTTCCCATAAATAGGAATATATTTAAAACCATGGCTAGGATGTCTCCAATGTAACAAATGCTCTCTCTACAGTAATGGTCTTATAGTCAGTGTTGGTGCGTAAAACTGATCCAGATAATTTGTAAAGTATAGAATCCAGGTGAAGTGCTTGCCTCATTGTTTAATTAAGGTATGTTAAAAATTGTCGTAAATTTATATCCTTAAAAACAGCTTTCTGGTTCTACATAATTAGCAGATAATAAAAATTACTCTTAAATGTCGCTAATCTTAGACTGTTAATCAGTATTACCTGTAAAACTGAACTAAATATCGAAGTTGAAGAAATAACTGAATCTTCATTATCAGCATCAGCACCAATACTGCTGCTATAAATAAGATGGGGTGTAGTATTTCCCATTACATCGATAACATTTTGTAGCTGGTTTCTTACATTGTACAAAGAAGGAAAATCATTGCTATTCACTGCTTCAGAAGTATTATCTTCGGAGAAATTTTTTAATTTGGCATTTTATACATTTTATTTGTCCCTTGCAATATCGAATACCTGGTAATGGAAATGTATCCAAAGTGATATTAACTCCTTTATTTTCTGTGCCCACATTTTTATTTTCGTTTAAACCATCCACCATTCTTTTAATATTGCAGCTTTAACTCTGAAGGCTTCATATTTAGGATGGGGTTTATGACAAAATGACAGAAATCGTAAATGTTTGACAAAACTTTTATTTTTTTTGTTTTCAAGCTATTAGATTTCGATTGAAGTTTAATATAAAATACATAACATATTTTTTCTAATTGAAAAAAATGAACATAGCATGATATAGAAGTATATATATAAAAAAAAATGACAGTGTGTGATATGTTACAATAATAGCAAAAGCTTTAACAACCATTTATAATTGTAAATGGTAGAGGTAGATAGCAGCAAAATTAATACTAAACTGAAAGAACATCAAAATCACTACATAGGTATTATTAAGATAACAGTTATCATTTTGCTACCATCCAAAATAAATCTTTAAGTACTCATACGTTGTTAATTTTATAATTATTGACTAGATAAAATTGTTATAATTATTTAAATAGCATTGCAGAATATAAAAACAAGCACGAAAACTTTTAGGTAATATGCTCTCAAATTCTAACTTTGTAGACTTTCCATTATTATTTAAAGACGAAATTTTGGAATATATGGAATGTCCAATGACCTAGAGAGCTAAAATAACTTAAATCACATTTGTGCTTTGTTCTTATATAATTTCACTTCAGTCAAATATTGTACAGCAGGACAGCACCCGTGTTTCTTTTTATTTAGAATATTATTGCTTAAAGTGGAAGGCAATAATTTTTTTATAAATCAATAGCACACAAACTTTAAACATTCATTTAAATAATTATAGAACACACCCGAGATAGTAATACAGTCTGTTCAAAAAAATGCATGAGCTTATAATTCTTCTGTTATTACATTTCAGAAAACTCCTTCTTGGGAGGCTGGTTTAGGACCATTTCAACTATAAAATCTATATGTATCATTTTTTTTGGAGCAGACCGTATACTAAATTTTTTACTCAGCACTTACAATTTAATAATAAGGAACAAAATATAATACACGGTAAAACAATTAATACTTGTTAAATAATATGAGTTATGAAAAAGTTTGGTATAAGCATATTCTGTCCGACTGTACATTTCAAACTTAACTAAAAAAAGAAACTCTAAATATGCTCGAAATACACTTAGGCACAAAAAAACCTAAACATATTGAAAATTGTCCTTATGCCGTAAAAGTGGTTGGTGTTCTATATTTTTATCTAAATCAAAACTCGTCATCCAATCTTTAACTTGCGGCTTAAAAAGCCCAAATAAGCTGCACTCAAGGAAGTCTGCCAAATTTAGGAAAGGACTTCTAGAGAACGGACTCTTGCCTGCATTGCTAACAAAGTGACTGTATCGTCCTCTGTTCATTCGTTCATTCGTTGTCATTCCAAGACAGGAAATCTATCAACATAAAAAATTTTATTAATGTTCTCCCTAAAATTAAATTGTTAGTTACCTGATATAACTGACAGATAAAAAGCATCAAAACCCAAGCAAGATGAAGAATAGCATTAGCTGCAACCCATGCAACCCACGGATCACACTGGCTCACTTTAATTAGCACTTCCCAAAACCCATCACGTCTTGGTACTATATGACACTGACCTTCCCAAAATTGCGTCGAGCCATACAGCATCTGACTGCACATTAAAACCAAACATGCCAGGAATCCCATAAAGTACTTGTGATTTTTTGCACCTGAAAGAAGATACCGAGTTGATTTAATATGTGCGACACAATGAAAATAATAAGAAAGTAAATATTTAACTATTAAAAATTAATAGTTTATTAATAAAATAAAATGCTTGGTAATTGTTTCACAATTTGTTGGTTTTTATTTTCTCGACTCGAGTTTCAACCATCACGGTTATCGTCAGGAGTTTACAAATAAAACTAAAACCTAAAGATGTACAATACTACCCATTCTGTCGTCGCCGCCCCGATTTTAAGTGTACATCTTTAGGTTTTAGTTTTATTTGTAAACTCCTGACGATAACCGTGATGGTTGAAACTCGAGTCGAGAAAATAAAAACCAACAAATTGTGAAACAATTACCAAGCGTTTTATTTTATTAATAAACTATTAACTTTTAATAGTTAAATGTTTATTAATAATGTTTCACCATGTGCCTACCACACAATCAATTCAAAATAATAAGAAAGTAGGTAAATTGCCATTTTTCGTCCCACTTTAATGTTTCATTCAATATTATATTTGTTGATTTTTATGGCAGCACTGTTAAAATTAAATTTTTAATAATAAGTTCAAGCTTTACTTCAGTGAAGTTCATATTAATGTTTAAATAAAATAATTGATAAGACAACAATGTTTATTTATTTGTCTTCAATATGTTTGCATGTCATTATCAAAGGTAAGATTAAAAGTAAACAATTCGTGCTGCTATAGAACTTGGTAACTTGGTCTTGGTCATCTATGGCTGCAGATAACAGTAATTTCATAATTTTTTGGACTTGTTATTGTTAGAATTGTCATAAAAACTACTGAAATACCAAAAAATTGGAAGCAAGATGAATTTAGCAACACAACCAACAAACGTCAGATTTGTCAATTCAAACCTAAAGTGCAGTAAATGAACAGTAAATAAATCATTCAGATGGTCAATATAAAAATCAAGACACAATATATGTCAACATTAAACCTACATTTTGTAAAAAAAATGTATGAATAATACCTATGCAGTTTGCTACCCAAGGACAGTGATGATCAAACCTTGCAACACATCTATTGCAAACAGAACAGTGCTTTGAGCGTAATGGTCGCTTAACTAAACATGCAGAACAAAAGCTTGAAGGTTCAAATCCTCCGGGTCCTCGTTCTGCCAACTCTATAATTGTCTAAAAAAAAAAGAAATTTAGTAATTCGTTTTATTATTGAAATAAAGTCTTACTCTAAAACGAAGCTCTTGTGTAGCAGAAATAACACCAGGATCGCCCAACCAAGATTTTAGAAAGCAGTACCACAACGCACCAGAGCTCGACAAAAAGATAATGCTAGCTAGCAAAGGTGTGTGCGGCATAATATAAAATATCCAAGTGACATACATCCAAATTTTCGTGGCTAAATAAATACTAAGTGGTAACAAAGACATTAATCTGTCATCATATAACAACTGGCCAGCAAAATGTAGAACTATATACAAACAAACTAAAAGGAACATTTTTATTAAAATCAATAGATTTGCGCCTAATATTAAACCTGCGACATAAAATGCTATAAAAGGCGTGCCCACCATACACCACCATCTCACTCTCTGCAAGAGAAAAGTATATCAGTTTAAGTTACAGATTTCTATATACGTTTTTATTCGACACACAAGGGTTATACGAAAAATGAAGCCAGACGGCATTTTGTAGAAGGTCAAAGTTAGTGTTATGACATTTTACAAATACATCTGCTGTTTTGCATTTCAATGTTAATATAAATTAAATAAACAATTTAATTTAATTTTTTAGTTGTAAAACTTAATTTTAGAAGCATGCCACAAGCGTGTTCCGTGAAGAGTGTAAAAATCACTGGCAAAAGAGAAAGGGTTTGCATTTACTGTTCAAGTGTTAAAAAATAGCTTAAGTATGCGATTATTACAAAGTTACAGCATATTTTGTGTTAAATACGTTACTACTATTACTACTGTTGAGATTTGTAATCGCTTTATGTTACTTGTTAACATGGATTTCCCTTTTTAAACAAAGAAAGTTTAAACAAATAAAAATAAACTACAAAGAGAGGCCATTCTCAATCGAAGAAAGTTTAAATAAATAAAGATAAACTATAAAAAGAGGTCATTTAAAACCTGCACAATAAATTTATTTGCAGTAATCATTTTACACCCAACAATTATTTACAATGTCCTGGAACCAGTGTTCCACGGCTCAGAAATGACGCTGTTCTATTTGTGTTCTCATATACCTTACAAGAATTGTAGAGAAAGCAAGATAGAGGGTTACCAGTAGAACTACTTCAAAGGAACATTGAGCCTTTTGCTATAAATCCTGTAATAGTTTCTCCACCCACCAAAGCATGTCTACTCAAAAAAAGGAATAATATTGCAACAGAAAGTTAGAAGAAAGGTAATATAGGATAGTGCTTCTAGTACAATTTTAGGTTAGAAACAAATTAATGTAATCACGCTACATTGCATTTTAATTTGACATTTTGACCTGCTACAGAATGGTCACCTGGCTACATTTATTTGATTGTTTAGAAGCTGCAGTCGTGTATCTAATAAACCTATACAGATGTCTATGGTTTAAGTATAATATAGATATAAAATGGATTAAACAATTTCCTTACCTTGTCTTTAATAAAACGATTTAAAATACTGCGAGATCTACTTGTGCTCATTGCTTCTCTAATTCGATCAGCTACTTTTGCACCAACCCATACTGAGCCTATATAATTTTGTAACATGGATAATGGTGTGTCGCCTCTGTGATTTGGTATATCTAAGCTTGCTTGTGACTACATCACAAGAGTATTTGTTAGATCATATTTTAATAAGCATAAAAACAATTTTTACTTACTTGCAGTATTAAAGTAGATATAGCTGTAGTGTTTCTTGCTAAAACAGCCCAATGCAACGCGGTATTGCCCTGTGTGCTGTCTGTCAATTTTGTTGACGCCCCCAAAGTCAAAAGGAGCCGTGTAGGGTCCAAACTACACACCTTCCAGCAAGACCACATCAGAGGAGTCATGCCACCCTTATCTTGCAGGTCGGGACTAACACCTCGTGCAACAAAATACGCCACTAAGGCAGTATGACCAAACTGTGCTGCTAAATGGATACAAGAACAACCTTCAGCATCTCTAAGAGTAGGATCGGCCCCTGCATTCATTAATAATACCACTGCATCTAGATGGCCTTGCCTGGTAGCCCAGTGCAAAGGTGTTGCATCCAATTCACCACCAACTGCGTCCACCTCAGAACCCTTATCTATGAAAAACCGCATAATTTCTTTCCGATTGTTTATTGCAGCCCAGTGTAAGAGAGTGACAGTCTCGCTATCTCGTTGATTAACATTGTAACCTGCATCTACTAGTTCTTTAACTCGTGAAAAAGCTCCATACTAAAACATAGTTGTTAAAGCAAATGTTTGAAGATGTTGATGTGTGTTACCTGTGTGGCTTTAACTATATCAAAACCACTGTAATCGTGCTCCACTGGGACTGGGGGCTCTCTCGATATCAAACTATGGCAATCTCTGTCTGCCTCAACACAGCCCCCAGCTGAGGCTGCAGCTCCACACGCATTCTGGTACATATTTGCCTTTGATAAGGGCTTTTCGTCAAATCACTAATATTTCCTGCATTAAAAACGCTTCTAAAACCAGGTTAATACATTTGACCTTTAGGTGATAACGCATTGAACAAACTGTCATCGATTTTCCTTAATGCCAACTAAAAACTGATTTCCCCTAAAAATTTTTTATTGTGATTACCGTCCCGATAAAGAGACCATGGTGAGCTTCCGACTTCTCATTTGCTATTAGAATTACGATGTCATGCTTGATACGTAATACAAAAAACAGAAACTCTTTACTTTAATGCTTGAAGTTATATTTTTAAAAATAAATTAGAAGAAAAAAAGTAAATGTAAAAGATTGACTAAGATATGTTGACAAATATCGTTCTTGGGTGACCTACCATACAGATCTTCGCTAACCTTCATGAAGATTTAGATAACGCGTTTAAATCAAACTAAAGATAAACTTGTATAAAATTAAAGTTTTTTATCCTAGATAAGCGACGCAAGCAACAATGCGATGAGCAGAAATTTAAAGAGTGGAGGAATACCTATATCTGGGTCATTCATATGTAATTGCTGGCGGTTGTCCAGTTTTTCGCACGCACACAAACATTCTTAAAACTTATTTTTTAAGTTTCTAGTGATTCAAAATTAAGGTCTATAGGAATCAAATTTGCTGCAAAGTTGTATTTAAGTCAAAATCTCTAATACCCTAGCCACGGTCCCTCTGCCGGGATGCTAGTCACAGCGAAATTTAAGATACACATCTAGTAGTTTTTATTTTAATTGATTTGCTATGTTGCATGTTTGGAACTATTTACATTTGCGTTTTGACAGTTTGTATTTTGGCGCGTATTATGCCACTAGGTGTCTACGTTTGTTGAGATTTTACTACATCGGCTTTAAAATGAACAAACGTAAAGATGCAACGCCACCTCAAAGCCCCAGTAAAAAATTCAAGTAAGTGTAGATAAAAATAACGAAAACATGAAATACAACCTCCTTTTTTAATTTGAAGAAATGATTCTACCCGACGTTCTCCAGTGGGAAATCTAAATCCAGAAACTTCAACTCTTACTTTCCAACAGTTAGAATTAGATCATTACATTGGAAGGCCTTATCCTGGTATGCCAGGTGCTCAGACTGGTCCTGTTCCAGTTATGCGCATGTTTGGCGTAACTAAAACAGGGAACAGTGTTTGTTGCCACATTCATGGATTTTCACCTTATTTTTATGTATCGTTACCAGAAAATTTTACCCAAACAGATTGCTTTAATTTTAAGGTATTAGAAACTCGTATAGAACCAATTGGAAAGGAAATTTCTTTTAATATTATTTTTAGGCAAAACTGAACGCTGCAGTAATAGCAGATTTGCGATCAAATAAAGAAAATATAACTGAAGCTATTCTTATGGTTCAGATTGTACAAGGTAAATCTCTTGTAGAGTACTCGGGCGATGAAAATCTCAATTTTGCAAAGATAACTGTTGCCCTTCCGCGACTAATAGCTCCTGCTAAGAGATTATTAGAAGGTGGCAACATACTTTCAAATCACTATTTTAGTGCATTTGAATCCAATGTAGATGTTGATTTACGGTGAGTTATCTAAAATTGTTTCCAGTTAATTTATGAACCTTTATTTGCAGCTTTATGATTGACACAAAGGTGTTAGGATGTTCTTGGATCGAGTTACCAGCAGGAAAATGGTTTAAACGTTCAGCTGCCTCCACATTTCCGGTTACTTCACGTTGCCAGATTGAGGTGGACGTTTCTTGGGAGGATTTTAAGGCACATGCTCCTGAAGGAGAATGGGCTAAGGTTGCTCCCTTTAGATTGCAAAGCTTTGATATTGAATGTGCTGGACGAAAAGGTTGCTTCTTATTTTGATTCATGTTTTTTAATCTAATTTTTTATTTTTATAGGAATTTTTCCTGAACCTAATGTAGATCCTGTTATTCAAATAGCAAATGTTGTTAAATTGTATGGACCCGGGGAACCACTAATACGCAATGTGTTTACTTTAAAAACTTGTGCTTCAATTGGAAATGCTGAGGTACTGTTATTGATACTTGTTTACAACTTTATTAATGATATAGATTGTGTTGAGCATTGAAGGTACTTGATGTTTGTTTACAAAATGATTTGGGAGGTGGTACCCGGCTATTACCCGGTACCCAGCCAATTTTGGTAGATACCCGGTTTGGCAAACTAAATAAACGTTTTGCTTCATAAATACACCTATATGCTCTACAATACAAAATCATAGATATCTATTAGAGAAGTAAAGTTCATACAAAAAATCGGTACCCGGCATCTCGGCAAGGCCAGGTGCTCGGCCTTTTCAAAAAGTGTTCCCGGCTGCATCCTTAGTACCAACCACCATTAAGAAGCTAGAAAATGATGAAAAAAGCATTCGCATTTGCCCTAAAGTCTTCTACCATATTCTGTTAAAAGATTAAAAAAAATCGCTTTCAAAAAAAATACTACCAATAAAATGATTGTTTTTTTTTTGAGAAAAAAAGTAATTTTGTGTTATGGAAAAAGATTTCTTGGTGTTTAAGAAAATGATTCAGAAAATTCATCAGCAAAAAATTGGGCGGGAGGGATAAAATAAACCCCTAAATATTGCTGCATCTAAACATTAAGTTGTGAATCTTATTCTACTGTCACTCAAGCAATTTTGCATAAACAAATTTTTTGTTTATGAAACTGGGGAATCACTTTTCGATTTTCAGAAATGTATAGAAGGCGTCGCAGAGAAAAAATTGCGTTGTATCCCCCTAAAACTACTACAACACCTAATTTAATCAACTGTCAACTCGTTTTTAAGTAATAAGGCAATATACAATAAATTTCAATCTGTTGTTATTTACAACACATCTATCTATTCGTTGTTTTTTGCTAATAATCACTAGCCATTTGCTTTTGTACTAAAGATTCGTTTTTGTTTGTATGCCGAGACGCGGTGACCTTGTGATCTAACAGTAAAAACGAGAGGTTAATATACAGATGTATGTGAAACTAGGGATCTTGGTGTAATATTTGATAGCAATATAAATTTAATAATGGCTATGTAAAAAGTGTAGTTGAACAAAAGTGATCAACTTCAAATTTAGTGACCCACCTAGTCATGGAAAGGCTGTAAAAAAATATTTAAAAAAATTACACACTTGCTATACTTAAGAAACATGCAAAGATCTATACAACGCCCAGAGTTGACTTTATCTGGATTCGAATCATATTACATTTAGTAGAGCAATGCCAAAGCCAGCGGCCTGAAGTGCTGCTCTGCTACCTGTCCCTTAGAAACGTTCAATTTTCTATTTTGAAGTATTTATGTACAACATTATAACGCCAACAGCAGTGGTAAACTGCATACACGTTGATTACTCCACAAACGCAGCACATCATACAAATATATCCCATTTGTTTACTGCACTACACAAGGTTGCGAAATTGAGAAGATACCAGTCGTGCAACTAACAACATATGATATAAGTGCAATCAAAATGTCCCCTGTTTTTTCAAAAATTCTTAGAAGGTTTCACAGAGTAATTATCAGATTTGGACGCCAACCAAATTGTAACTCATTCCTAGCTCTGTGTCAAAAAAAATTTAAAAATAAACGTTTTGGCTAAGTTTTTGAGCACTATTTTACTATTGTACTCGTTATAGTTTTGTTTTTCGAAAATTATCATCCATGGCAACAATGTGTGTCTATGAGGTTATTACGATACCAAATTTGTTCCCAATCTGCAAACTCATTTTTTGAGTAATAGAGCATTAAAGTCAACATATTCTAAAAAAAATGCAGTTGCCATTTGGACATTATGAGGCAGGTATTACTCACACACTCAATTGTTAGATTTATTGCGAACTAGTTTATTTTATTATTAGTTAAGTTTACGGGTATAAAACTGTAGACGAATAGTTAATTATTGTTATTATCAGCTCTAGGTTAATTAAAATGTTTGTAGGTGCGGTGCTTTGAAACTGAAAAAGAAATGCTGGAAGCATGGAGTGAGTTTGTAAGAGAATTAGATCCTGATGTTTTTACAGGATATAATATAAATAATTTCGATATGCCATATCTATTGGACAGAGCAAAGCATTTGAAACTCAAAAAATTTGATTTCTTGGGTAGAATTTTGGATATTAGGTATGCAATTTTAATTGTACCAATATCATTATTACGTTTGATTATTTTATTGTGGCAAAGTTTAATTTTAAATTTTTTTAGATCTGCTGTGAAAGAAACTACTACTCAAACAAAAATAGGAAAGCGTAATTTTAAAACGGTAAACTTTGAAGGTCGTGTAGCATATGATATGTTTATGGTTATGAAGAGAGATTTTAAATTGCGATCATACACTCTTAACAATGTGTGCAAAGAAATTTTGGGAGAACAGAAAGAAGATGTTCATTATAGTATTATTACTGATTTGCAAAATGGAGATGAACAAACTCGACGCAGGTTAATATAAATACCTACCTGATTGGCTTTTATTTAAAATAATACTTTTTGTTTTCATAACAGACTTGCCGTTTATTGCTTGAAAGATGCTGATTTACCGTTACGTTTATTGGATCATGTTAAGAGCTTGACAAATGATATTGAAATGGCTCGAGTTACTGGTGTGCCCATAACAAGCTTATTAACCAAAGGTGAACAGGTGAAAGTCGTGGCCCAACTGTTACGACATGTAAGTTTTGAAATCAACAAATCCTGAAACTTAATGTAAAAAAATATATATATTTAGAGCCGGGAAGCAGGCTACTTCATGCCAGCACATCAACAAGGTCCAAGCTCAGAGCAATACGAGGGAGCAACTGTCATCGAACCAGTTCGTGGATATTACACAGATCCAATAGCCACTTTGGATTTTAGTTCTTTGTACCCCAGTATAATGATTGCACATAACTTGTGTTATAGTACGCTTTTAAGACCCAACATGAAAGATAAGTTAGGGTTAACACCTGACCAAATAACAGTTACTCCAGCGGACTGTACATTTGTTAAATCGTCAGTACGGCGAGGTTTACTTCCACAAATTTTACAACAACTTCTAGCTGCAAGAAAACGGGCAAAAGCCGAGTTGAAGGAAGAAAAAGATCCGGTAATGCGAGCTGTGTTGGATGGCAGACAGTTGGCTTTGAAGATTTCTGCAAATTCTGTGTATGGTTTTACAGGAGCCCAAGTTGGAAAATTACCATGTTTGGAAATTTCTGGGGTAATCATTATTACAATCTTACAAGCTAACAGTATTTCATATTTCATAAATGTCTTTTAGAGTGTCACTGCTTATGGTCGTAGTATGATTGAACAAACACGTTTGGAAGTTGAACAGCATTATTGTGTAGCAAATGGATATGAAAATGATGCAAAAGTAATCTATGGTGATACAGATTCTGTTATGGTTAATTTCCAAGTTAAAACCTTAGAAAAGAGCATGGAATTGGGTCGTGAGGCTGCCGAGTTGATTAGTACCAAGTTTGTTAAACCAATTAAACTTGAATTTGAAAAAGTATGTAATAGGGCGTAACAGACCACTCACGCACTATCTTTTACAGCTAAATCAATGAACTTAGGTGAATAGGATAAAAAATTTGTTACATAAATCGTACAGGAGGTATTCAGTAAAATATTTATAAAATTATTGGGGCTCGGGAAAGGGTAGTTTTGGGGGAGCTATATGTATGTTGATAGCTTAAACCGTTTCAAAATAACAGGCAATTATACCAAAAAAGCAGCCGTTACATAAACCTTTTTAACCTCGCATGGCAAGTGGTACATTGTTGGAAAGCTAATTTAATGGACTTTAACAATCAGTACCAATTTTCTTGGTTCAATAGTTCATGTGCAGTTGGGAAAAGGTTTATGTAATGGCCGCTTTTTTGTTATAAGGCTCATTCTCACATAACGGGAGAATTGTTGTCCCAGCTGAATTGCAATTCGGTGCTTTTGAATTTCAAAAAAATTATGCCAATACTAATTGCAGAGCTAGTTTATCTGTTACAAAATGCATTAACTTTATATATTATGTGACTTTATTGGCATTTTCCAGCATCGTTAGTAACCATAATATCATTTCGGTAACGTGTCCCAAACAGGATTTTCGATATTTGAAGGCCAAATACTTTTATTGTGCTGCTTGTAAAAACTGCACATGGGAATAATCATGATTTCACATCTATCTTCTGTCCTCCATACAAATAGAAACACGTTAATACATTAATATAAATTAATAATTAGCGATTCTTTCTTGTCCCAAGGTTTGTTGTCGCTCGGGTAGTGTTCAGTGTCAATTAGCCTACCGGCTTTATTAAACCTTGTATCGAGTGCTACTTTGTTGTGTATTCATTGTGAGACAGTGTTGAATGTATCGCGAGTATGTCGTTTTGCTTTTATTGCATGACTTTTTTCTAATTGTAATTTGAATGACATAAATTACGAGCGTGCCTTTAATACATGTCAATTCGGTAACACTAGTCATGATAGAAAAATAAATTAATTTCAAAAATTTACTATTATCGTTAACTTGCTCGGTGTTCCTTTACATAACCTCAAAATTATTTTCACCAAGGTGCTAAAACAGAGGTGAATTCATTCGATTTAATGTGAAAATGTCAGTTCGGTACTGGTCATTTCGGTAACGGTCAGATATCTTTTGTGGTGTTACCGGAATGATTCAGACGTTACCGAAATGACGTTAACAGTAAAAGAACATACGTACTAAAAATATCACTTCTGGCAGGTAACAAAAATGGATAAAAAAAAATTCGCAGATTTGAAAATTAAATCTAAAAAAGACAGAGAACTATGAAATATGAAAAATTTCATCAAAAGAAGCTTAAAGAAAAACAAATAAAGATAGATAAAAAATTATTTTCCAATATTATATTAAACCAAAAACTAACGTCAGAATATACTGGTATTTTGGCAGGTGCATCGAAAGAAACAGAGGAAGTCTCACAACTTAAGATTAAAAATCCATTGCTATCTTCTGGAATATGTTTTCTCTGTACTTATGGTTTTAGTATGCAAAATATGGGAACTAAATGCACGACTTGTAGAAGAACTTTTCATACAAACTGTATTTTAAGAAACAAATTACACATAAGTGGTAAAAATATAGTTAAATGCAAATCTTGTATGAAAATTGCTTGATTTTATAAATTTTTGTTTGCTACTGCAAATTTTGTTTGAATATTGCTTAATTTTATAAACTTTTGTCTTGCTACATTTATTTCAATAAATACTTTTCAATTAAACTAGTTGCATATTTATTAACACTGCATGAAAACCTAACAAGATCATTGCGGTAACATCCTCATCATTTCGATACAGAATATCATTTCGGTAACGCACCTCATTCATGCAAAAGTATTAAAGTAATTATGAAGTATAGCAGAATTAAGGCAGCAATTAAATTCTTGCATATGAAAACTGTTAAAAACATTTGAAATTCTATTGAGAACTTCAAAATGTTTGCTGATACCAAAATAAACACATTGGTTTTCCTCAAAAATATGTATTATGCAGCTTTATGGAAGAAAGGAAACCAAATAACTGTAAATTGAAGCAACCTATAAAGTTATAACAGAACTAATATGCTTTGGTTAGAGTTTTAATGCATTTTATAATGATTTCCGCAATTCTTCTGATTTTGAGGTGGCTTGAAAGATACGTTACGGAATTGACGATTTTCCAAATATCTTTTTGAAAAACATATGTCTATGACTTATAGAAGCAGTATCTTTCGTGGCCAATATAAAAATAATATACTTTGAGGTTTTGGCCAGCCAATCAGGACAAAAAATACAGTGGGAAAGCACTTTTTTTTTTTAATTTTTATAAGTGTAATTCTCCCGTTATGTGAGAATGAGCCATAACTGGCTGCCATTTTCAAACTGTTTTAGCTATCGATATTTTCTTTTTTGTAAATTGTTGGGTTTAGGCCTTAAATGAGGTATGATTGGACCTACCTTCGTATTTAAAAATCTTGAGAAACCTCCCAGCCCCCTGCAAAACTACCCGTTCTGGAGCCCCAAAAAATTTATATATATTTTTACTGAATACCTCATGTACGATTTATTCCACAAATTTTTTATTCCATCCACCTAAGTCTAATGGTTTAGCTCTGTAAAACATAGTGGGTGGGTGGTCTGTTACACACTGTATGTTGATATTAAAATTATAAATAATGCAACAAACATTTTTAATGCAGGTATATTTTCCTTATTTACTAATAAATAAGAAGCGTTATGCTGGCTTGTACTTCACCCGAACTGATAAGTATGACAAAATGGATTGCAAGGGTATTGAGACTGTTCGGAGAGACAATTGCACCCTAGTTGTGGATGTTATTAATACTTGTCTACAAAAGTTATTGATAAATAGGTAAAGTATAAGAGTATATTGTGTATATTATATTCAGTATAAAAAATACGTGACTTTAGAGATCCTGATGGTGCTACCGCATATGCAAAACAAGTTATATCTGATTTGCTGCAAAATAATGTCGACATATCACAACTTGTTATAACAAAGGAATTAAGTAAAGCTGATTATGCAGCTAAACAGGCACATGTGGAGCTTGCCAAAAAGATGACAAAGAGAGATCCAGGAAATGCTCCAAAACTTGGAGATCGTATTCCTTATGTTATTACTGCTGCTGCAAAAAATACACCTGCATTTCAAAAGGCAGAAGTAAGTTCTAACTAGACCTGGTGGTATATAAAATTTCGTATTGATATTGATACGCAAACGTACTAAATTTCTGATTTTGGAATATCAATATGCGTCAGCTTGCATTGATATATACAGGGTGTTAGGGAAGTCGACCGAAAAATTTCTCGGGGTGAATCGGGGCGCAAAATGAAGTCGAATATTCCTTTGCCATTTTTGGCTTAGATGGATGGTTTCCTCATAAATCACTGTTAAAATTGGTGCCAAAAATTTTTAAGACTGCTGAAATTAAACTTTGATAATGCACGGTTTTTAATCTAGCATGTGAGAAGGGATGTGAAAAAATGGATCGATATGTTTTTTTGTTGCTAGATTCGCTATCAATTCCCATTAACACCACATGTAAAACTATCATCAATGTTTGAAAACTTTATTTTTTAAGAACAACATGTTTAGAAATAAACAGTAAATAAAAAATTAATTAATACAAAAATGACCATTAAAGAAATTGTTCAAAGTGGGCGCCGTCTGCCCTAATACAAGCTCTGGCTCTGCGCATTAAGGACTCTCTTACACTCGCAAGAATTTCGACGTCGTTGCGAATACTGTCAGCAACAGTCATAATGCGTTGCTGGAGATCTGCAGCATTTCTTACAGGTGTGCGATACACACCAGCTTTCATGTGTCCCCACAGGTAAAAATCGCAACTATTCAGGTCAGGTGTTCGGGCCGTCCAAGCAATAGGTCCATTTCTGCCAATCCATCTATTTGGGAATGTTATGTCCAAGTGGTCACGAACGTCCCGACTAAAGTGAGCTGGGGCACCATCGTGCATGAACCACATATTTTGGCGTGTGGCCAGTGGGATATTTTCTAGCAGATCGGGTAGATGGTCCCTTAAAAACTGCAAATAGTGTGGACCGTATAATTCTGGATTTTGTGCAGTCTGCTGCAAAAGCCACCTGCATAAATTAATCCTAGGGGCATAGTCATATTCCTCCAAGCTTTGAACCCGTTGAACGTGGTATGGATAAAGAAGGTTCTCATGTAAAGTTCTCCAGACGGTCCAATGGCTTACACCTACTTCTCGCGCTATTTCGCGTGTGCTAACTGACGCATCATTTTCAACACAGTTGAGAATCTCTACTTCCGCATCCAAGACACGCACCTGTCTTTCTCTCCCTGCTTCGCGTGGTCTAGGAAAGACAGATACTGTCTCTCTAACCCTTTGTGCAACCGCTGTGAATGTTTCTCGATGAGGTATTCGACGTTGTGGAAAGCGCTGTATAACGCCGAACTGCAGCAATTGCATTGCCACCACATTCCCCATACACAAAAAGCATATCGCCATATTCTGCAGATGTAAATTCTACCATTTCCGTTGAATAAATACACCGAAAAATGATTGACAGGTTATTCTACTGATAACGTCAAATTTTTAACAAAAACTGACATATTAAAAAAGTATTGCAAGTAACATGCTAGATTTCAAAAACAATGCATTATAGAGATTTATTCAACAGTTCCAAAAATATGCGGCACCAATTTTAACACGGATTTAGGGGAAAACTATGCATCTGGGCCAAAAATGGCAAAGGAATATTCGACTTCATTTTGCGCCTTGATTCACCCCTAGAAAGTTTTCGGTCGACTTCCCTAACACCCTGTATATATCGCTAGCATATTGGCTTGTCAATAGGAAATGCCATAACCTATTGATGTCTGCTGATAATTTTGCTACTTCTATATTTTCAATATGTGCCTTATCGATACGTATTACCGTGTAATATTGGTAGGTATTGATACTTTTCTATTTTGCGTATCGATATATCAATAAATAGACCCAGGTCTAGTTCTAACACTTCTCAAAAAGACAATGGATTAATTGTAATTGTATTTTAGGATCCTATTTATGTGCTAGAAAATAACATTCCAATAGATGCCACATATTACTTAGAAAATCAATTATCCAAGCCTTTATTAAGAATTTTCCAGCCTATTCTTGGTGATAATGCAGAATCTATATTATTACGTAAGATTTTTTAAACTTAAACACCCTTTACAGCATTATTTATAAGTATATATTAATTTTAGGTGGAGAACATACTCGCACAAAAACTGTTGTTACTTCCAAGGTGGGTGCACTTGCTGCTTTTACACGTAAAAAGGAAACCTGTTTGGGTTGCCGGTCTGTGCTCCCTACAGGCTATGAAAATGAAGCTTTGTGTTCCTACTGCAAACCTAAAGAACCGGCCCTATATCAACAAGAACTGAGTCATCATAAAAGACTTGAGGACCGATTCTCTGCACTTTTTACCGAGTGCCAGAGGTGTATGGGTTCTTTGCACGAAGAAATTTTGTGTACAAGCCGAGATTGCCCTATTTTTTATATTCGTAAGAAAGTGCAAATGGAATTGGAAAGTAGTCAGACTCGCATTGCTCGATTTGGTGAAACGTTTGAAGAGGAATGTTGAATGTGCTCTCAATTTTTTTTTTGTTTTTTATGCTGCTTCATTTATAGAATTTTGTATTTGAGAAGACTGTATTTTTTGACAATTGTTTATTATTAAAATGTATGGTACAAATTCATTTTATCATAGTGTACAAATGCATACATTTTCCGCAACTTAATTGAATATTAATACGGTAATATAAATTAATACAAATACAAATGTGTACTGTGCCAATTACATATTTATTAATTTCTAAATAACTGGCTACAAATAATAAACTATGAACCTAAAATAACTTTATACACATCAAAAATAATGGGCTCTGTAGGAATGATTTTTTGAAAACAACATAATAACTTATACATATTAACATACACAAATGGTTTTAAAATAGGCGCAAACGAAAAACAACAAGTTTTACTGTTCCGCCTGTGAAAAGGCAAACTTTAGGGTTTTGAAATTGCCAATTTGTATGAAAAATATTTAAAAGTGTGTTTTGTTTTAAATAAGACTAGTTTTAGATGAAAACATGAATGAAATGTTATTTCTTGTTTTGTAATGCATTGGCCAACCAATCCATTGCTTGATCTAAGCCTTCTCCCTTTGTAGCCGAGGTTTTAAATATTTGGAAGGTCCTATTTTTAAGTGCTTCAAGGCCTAAAGCTTGATGTACTTCAGCCACACTCATACAACCTGCCATATCTTGTTTATTTGCTAAAACTACGAGGACTGCATCTTGTAATTCTTCTTCCTAAAATATATTATACATTGAAATCTTAGTCCAGTGTGGTTAGTTGGGAAACAGATATAAAGTTAAGTGTAAAAAATAAATTCAAATCCTTGTTTATCAGCTTCTATATTAAAAAAGTTTGTATCAAAAATTTTGACGGAGAAATTTGTTGGTTAATTAACGTCAGTAAAAAAAAAAAGTTTAAATTGTAGCTCGAGCTTTAATCATCTGCCTATCGATGATAGATATTGAAAAATTATGTTCTACTTTTTTTGTGGAGCGAAAATTTCCAATCGTGCGAGATTCGGAAATATATTTCTAAATTTAATAGTTTTGGGCTGTACAAATTTATCAAAAGTGCCTTTGAAATGCTCTGTTCCTGCGACTACAAAAAAAACAAAAAATATCTGAAGGATAGTACATGGTCATGACTAACAATTAACAGAAAAATTCGTTTAATTTGTGGAAATACGGCATATTTTATTAGTTATGTCTGTGCATGTCAAATTTTTCAAAAACGGTTGAATATTTGGCAATGCTGCAACGAAATTTTAAAAACAAAACATATTCAGAACGACAATAAAAGCCGAATAAATTTTACAAAAATATATGTATAAGATGTTTTATTAAAAAAAAATTTAGTATGCGACTCTTATATGGACCCCCTATGTAAATGAAAATAATTACTAAATGTGGTTCTCTTAGTGCCTTAAAACATTTATTTGAAATTTTGCCTGTAGTTTAAATAGTGAAGGAGATATCGGCAAGCGCCGTCTTGTTGAGTCACCCTATATATGTATAGTAACGATTTCAATGAAACAGGTTTTTCATACAGGAATAGACTCTAGTAAATTTACAACATTCTTCTTATATTTCGCTGCATGTAATTAATATTCATTTTTTTCACGACAGTCATCAATCAGTTTTCAAAATAACAGAAACACAACCCTTTAAATTTTTATAAAAATGAAACGTTTCTTGATAATCTGTAGATAATATGTAATTTTTTTACAATTTTCAACAATATTTAGATATTTTTACCTAATTTTTTATGCAGGAGCTGATGCCTGTAGTCAAGGCAAACAGCATTCGGAAGGCACTTTTGATAAATTTCTATGGCTCAAACTATTTAATTTAGAAATATACTTCCTAATCTTGCACGATCGGAAACGTATAACTAAATTTTATATTACTTTTCAATAAGCAGACGATTAAAGGTCGAGCCAGAATTTAATTTTTTTTACTGATTTTAATTAACTAATACATTTCTACATTTTTACCACAAACCTTATTCATATAGTATAGATGCTAGTAAACAATTTGAATTTTTTTTACACTTTAACTTTATTTCTGTTTAAAGCATTGCATTACTACACTGGACCATCTGTGTAATACAGCAAAGATAGCCATCACTTACCCTAAGCATGTGAAAAAGCTCATCTTTAGATATACCTATTCGTTCTTTATCTGCAGAGTCTACTACGTAAATAATTGCATCAGTATTGCTATAGTAGCAACGCCAGTACGGTCTAAAAAAGAAATACATTCACAATCTGCTGTAAAACCACTATAGAATATAGATATTTTTTAAATTATTTGGTTTACCTAATACTCGTTTGCCCACCCAAGTCCCAAACTTGAAATTTCAAGTTTTTATACTGCACTTGTTCAACGTTAAACCCAATTGTAGGTATTGTTGTAACAACTTCGCCTACTTGAAGCCTGTATAAAATAGTTGTTTTACCGGCACCATCTAGTCCCAAAATTAGTATTCGCATTTCGCGAGAGCCAAAAAGACCCCGAAAGTAGCTCAATAAACCACCTGTAACATAACCTATAAGCAAAAAAGTGTTAAGAATTCTATTTTATCACTAACCCATATTTGTTTCTACTGCCAAATAAACCTATTCTATATTTTTCGATAATTTTTCATCGCTTCATTTTATATTATTTTGAATAATTGCCTTTTATATCAGTGCCTGACGTGTACCACTGTCAGCTGGCACTTCACCGTGATTCATTTGTACCAACCACATAAAACAGAAGCAAAAGCTGACTCAAATATCTTACACAAGATGCATAGATAGCTAATATACAGGGTTATTCTAAATATATGCGACAAACTTTAAGGGCTGATTTCTGGGGTTATTTTGATCATAAAAGTTCATATGAGTAACTGTCCAACATGGCTTACTTTTAAAGTTATAGGATGTTTAATAATAAATTAAGAATACAATAAAGGGTAGGTAATAAACAAAATGAACTTATAGAAATTGTTGAAAATGATCGCCGCCAACTGCAATACAGGCTTCTGTCCTCCGTTGTACTGAATGGCGAACACGTTCAAAAATACCGGGGGTGTTCTGAATTGTCTCAAATGATGCAATAATGTGATTTCTCAGTTCATCAACATTTTCAATGGGAGTCGTATAAACTAGTGATTTAAGGTGACCCCAGAGAAAAAAATCTAGAGAATATAAGTCTGGAGACCGAGGAGGCCACTGTTGTGGACCTCCGCGCCCTATCCACCGATTTGGATGTGCACCGTGCAAAAACTCACGAGCAACTAAACTGAAATGTACTGGAGCACCATCGTGCATAAAATACATTTGGAATCTTAATTGATATGGGACTTCTTCCAACAGTAGTGGCAGTTCCTCTTCAAGAAAATGGCGGTATACTTCTGTATTTAACCTTATCGGCAAAACATGTGGACTTATCAAGTGATCTCCAACAATTCCGGCCCACACATTAACAAAGAATTGGTGTTGATGACGGCCATCCATTGTTTCGTGCGGGTTTTCTTCGGCCTATATGTGGTTATTATGGAAATTAATAATAGCGTTTCTAGAGAAAGTAGGCCCGTCGGTGTAGAATACTTGCGCCAAAAACTGAAGGTTTTGTGCGATTTTATGTTGCATCCATTGACACAAAGCCACTCTGCGGGAAATCCGTTGGAAAAAGTGCCTGTACTCCTTGGATGTGATATGGATACAACTGTTGACTTTTCAATATCCTCCAAACTGTGGGCTGACTTATGTTTAAGGCAGAGGCAATTTTTCTAGTGCTTGTAGTAGGATGTTCCTCGATTTTATTTAGCACAGAAAACACATCGACCCTCGCTTGGAGCTTCATGGTAACTCGATTTTACAAAAACATTGAATTATCTTGATAACTGTTAGATATAGCGACTTTCAACAAGAGCACCGTTTTTGTGTATTTTTGTATGGAGAATAAGATTTTCTAGACAAAACTTAAAAAATTGTACAGATCTAAAATATTGGGAAGCAAATATTACGTGACACCCCATACGAGACACCTCTGGTGCACTTATTCAAACAAAAATAAGTAAAAATAGTAAACGAAATCAGTAGTGCTCACATATAAAATTTCAAAATTTTAGTGCAACTATTGCAAAAGTTAGGACAAAAACTGATTAGACTGTTCTATCTTCAGAAGCCTGTAACTCTCTTTAACGCATCAAAACAAATTTCAAAACTTGTATATTAAAATCTTCAGAATTTAAGTTTAAACTTAAATGTTTGAGTTTTCTGTAGGACTCCTTCAGTGGTGTTTCAAATTGCAGTTCTGCTAAATGTCAGAATTCTTATAAAACCCTCGCTGGCAGTTTCTTGTTAATTTAAATTAATTTCAATATTTGAATAAAATTTATTCTAGTAATAATAAACAACATGGCTCAAAACTTTAATGCTTTCTTTATCATTATCTGCTTATCAGCTTCGTGTTTTGTTTTTATGTAACATCTGGCACCACATCATGACATCACGTAACAAATCCAGTTTAAACATGTTACCTTGCAGATAATTTTCGTTTGCAGGTGCGCAGATTCGGCTATAGCTGCGTTTACATACAGCGAACGAAGGCGAACGAACGATAGCAAACGCCGAATTCGCATAGTGTAAACGGCTAAGCGAACACGAACGAAGCAGTGCGTTCGCGTTCGCTGGGCTTCGTTGCTTGAGCGGTACATCAAAAAAAATTCGTGCGCAGTTTAAACGGTTTATTAAAACATTCTTCTTCATTCGCAGTTTGCTGCGACTTTCAAACGGGGTTTTTTAAAAATGGAGTGGCCAAACGATGTGGTACTCAATCTTATTAAACTGTATGAAGAACGACCATACATGTGGGACCCAAAACATAAAAACTATAAACTGAAATCCAAGAAAAGTGACGGTTGGAAGGAAATTGGCGATTCTTTAAATTGTGGTGCTCAAGTAGAACCGAAGCGAAAAGAACGCGAACATTCGGTTCAGTGAACGAATAAAAGCGAATTGTTGGAAAAATGACATACGCTTGCGAATGTTCGTTCGCTATCGTTCGTTCGCCTTCGTTCGCTGTATGTAAACGCAGCTTATAACAAAGCTCTGTGATTGGTTCATTTTCCCCTCCCCCTGCTTACTTTTACTAGTTTGCGCGCAGTGTTTTAGAATGTTGGTTATGTTATGTTTTAATTCTTTTAATTATATGTTAATTGTATTACTTTGTGAAAACTTCAAAATTGTACAGAAATTGTAGGCAGTTTTAAACGTGTGTGGTGTGTACGCGTAAGTAAACACCAATTTCTACACAATATAGGCACAGACATAGGTACTTACATAATTTTTCTTCCTAAAAATGTTTTCTAAATGCTTCAAAGTGAGTGGGTGTTTAGCTTTTAATTTGAAATGGTGAAAATTCTTTAAAACAATAATAGAATTATGGACGAATTATATTATTTTTCGAAATGATGATACCATAAACTGATGAACATAAAAAACACCTTGCCTGATTAATTTAAGAGTTAGTGACTTTACTTACTTTGTATGATCACGAAGATGATATATTTGATTGGATTTTGCTAATTTGTATCTCTTTTACAGCTTGTGTTGGGGGGAGACAGAATTTTTTGCTTTTGCAATGCATCAGGAACTCATATATATCTGATAAAACTAGAAATGGATGCTTTTTCCTGCAAACATGACTTCTTATAGGTAAGGTAAGATATTTAAATTACTTTGGAAGTTTTTATGTTACAAGGGGTGGTGTTTACCCAGGAGGTAAGGGAGCTAGGTGTTGGGACACTATGTTTCATTTAGGTCTACCTAGTTTTTGTATTTTTCGGTTATGTAGAATATTAATTTATTGATTAAATGAGATTGAAATAAAGGTAATTAGCCAATTAAACAATTAAACAATTGACCCAGTAAGATGTAAATGGTGGTAGGTAACTTTAATATCAACTCTAGAACACTAAACTTGGAAGTTGCATGAATACTAAACACTCGTAAATTTTACTTCTTTTTTTTTTAATTAGAAACATTTTGAAAAAATAAACTATTATCACATGCTAAGTGTACAGTTGGTTTTTGTGTATATTAATGAATAAAAATTCTCAAAAAGTAATTGAAAATCAAAAATTATTGTGCGCAGTTTTGGCAGCAACTGGCTCGGTGTGCTCCACAAATACGGCAGTTGGAGCGTCCACAATGATTTGTTGTCATTCTTTGAAGACAAAATGGGCACAAATTGTAGATAGTACGCTTCTTTGCATCCTAGGTGGGTCTTTTATCTGGCTTATTAATTTTCAAAATATTGCATATAAATTGGCATATATGGCCACCATTGCAAATATGAGGTGTTAACTCGCATCGCTAACCACGGTTTCATCAGTTCTTCACTTAGATTCAGCATAAATGTTAATCTAGGCTCCAATTTTACATTATTTCTGTTTCTATTGGAATTATAGGTCACAAAGGAATTTCTTGTGGCTATATTTATAATGTCATCAAAAACACACATTGGACATCTTCCTGTTTTTTGTCCACAATTCATACCTATAAACACTAGACACTCGTAAAATATACTACCTCCACATGTAATGTAAATACTAAACACCCACCCAGAGAATATGGGAAGCGGTAATTATAACGACATGTACGTGCGCGGGTATCCAAACAACACTGATATGAACAGCTACTGTGAATGTGATAAGCGATGCATAAGTGGAAACCTTCGAAACTGTATATGCGAAACCAAGTCCTCGTAAATTTTACGACCGTTTAGTGCTCTAGGGTTAACAAAGTTTACCCATGTAACTACATCAAAAATGAAACGCCCTGTAGAATGTTTTCTTCTGATTATTCCTCCAGTTTATTTACTATTTTTGCTTTCAGGGTTGCTGTTAACAATATATACAACAAGGCTTTGAAACTGTTGGGGGAAGATCATCAGCGTTGGAGGGAAGACATTTTTTTTTAGTGCGTAACAAAAGGTTTGTTTTTGACAATTATTTGTAAGAACTTTTTGACACTTTTAAAATTTTTTATACATATTTTACCGTTGAAATAATTTTTTTTTTTACATTTTTGAACTTTTTGAAAAATTTTAATTTTGATTTCTGTTTACTTATAAATTTTATTTAACACGTTCACTAACCTAATTCAACTATTGACGATCTTGTGTCCTTGAAGATGTGAAAAAGAGCGACTTAAAACAACATTCCTTATGGTAGGTAGCTCCATCTTTCTTGCCCGATTAACTTTTAATTAATAATTCACCGTTACACTTTTTAAATTACTTTTGTTTTTCCATAATTTTGAGTTTACATAGCTTTTTACATGTGCGAGAGACTCTCCACCTTCTTTCATTTATACTTACCCGATTTCCTTTTGTTAGTATAATTCTAATAGCTCATTCACTGATTGTATTTTTTTAAATTTCAGGTTGTTATTGGAGCAAGAAATGGCAAGGCGCCTCAATTGTGAAGACGCAGAACATCAATCAGCCTTGTAGCGGAGAACTTCCCATCTTTTGAAGATGTGAAAAAGTGAAACTTTTCGTATTAATTTTGATTATTGTATTTACGTACGTATTATTAAAATGTTAATTACAAATTGTAATAAAAATATAACAAATAAAATAATATTTGCAACAATCAGCTTGTTTTAATTATCAACTTTGTCATTTATCATAAAATTACTAAAATACATCTGTTGGCAAGTGGTCAAAAATTTGTTTTAAAGTTTCGAATCTATACAGTCAAAATTATTCAAAATTAATATCCCTGTATTGCTGTAATCCTGTTACCAAATAGTCAAAATTTGAAACTCTATACTTCAAAATATTTTTGGCAAACCTCTACATCGTTTCTGGACTCCTGGTAGCAAGTAGTTAGAATTTCACTTCAAAATTAAAATTTTTGCTTATTGATGATCTCTTCGCACTTATGTGACCCTTATAGCGAATGGTCAGAATTTCAGATTCAATAAATACTCCTGACATTATACCTTTTCCCATTTCTGTGATCCTGATAGTAAACGAAAAAACTTCAAGCTTGAGAACCTCAATTTTAAAATCAATTCAGACAATATTGGTATCAGGATCACAGAAGTGCAAAGAGGTAGCAACTAGTAAAAGTTTCAAGCTTGAAAACCCCAACTTTATAATCAAATTCCAGACAATTGCTATCAGGATTACAGAAGGACAATAAGGTGTTGCAATAATTAATTTTTGGAATAATTATCTCAACTTTTGGAATCAAAATTTACCCAGTTGGTATCAGGATTACATAGGAGGAAAAAGGTGTTGCATCAAAATTATTAAGGAAAAATGTAAGTTTCCTGAAACAGTATGCTAACCAAGTACAGCATGTGCCACCTAACCTTGCAAATTTTAGTGGGCTTTGATTCGGCTACTTACGCTTTGTTTCGTCGGTAGTCGTAACTTAAACTAGCTCTAATTGGCTGTTGGACAGTGTGGTACACTCTACTAAAAAGTGAAAGTCAATTTATTTATGGTTTACAAAAAATTGTGGATTTTTTGACAAATTAAAAGGCCGTGCGCCATAAGGTTAGAAACAGTTTGCTTTGAGGAAGGATTAACATAATAATGACATAAATAATTAACAGCAACTAGATATTATACTAGCTTTCAAACTACGGGATTGCTTTTGCTTGAGAGTGTAACGGCTTCTCGCCTTTTAAACTTATCGTCATTTTTTTTGCAAGGTTAAGTGGCACTTGCTGTACTACCAGGAGCACAGAATAAATAAGGTGCTGTTAGGTATTTGGGGAGTTGAAAATTTCAAATTTTTGAGCAATACCTACCAGGATCGCAGCAGACAAAGGAGATTGTTGCCAATATTTTTGAATCTGAATCATTTACGTTTTCAATTAAAATTTTAAGTTGTTTAACAACTTTTTTAATGTACAATGATACGGAATAAAGACACCACAGTTAAATGCACATTTATTGTATATTTCTGTATAATGCAACATACAAGCATATTAACAAGGGCACATTTAAATACACAGGGTGTCATTTAAGTGTCGCCCCACTTTTATTTCCTAAACCATTGGAAAAATCAAATTTTTGAAGCTAACATATGTACAAAGCTTATTACTAAAAACACACTCTTGTACTCTGTTAATTTCCTTATTGTTTTAAATTAGCGATTACATACTCTACTTTTAGAAATTCTTTTTTGTACGAGTTATGGGCCCTAAAAAGAGCTATTTGTATGTTGTAGTTGCACCTTTGCAAACTTGTAGGCACATCCTTGTCTGTTAGCAGGCGCTCCTGTTTAGCTGTGTGCTGTTGGAGTTCCACTACTACTCTTCTCAAGCCTTTATTGTGTTCTTTCTGCCTTTCCAACAACATTCCATTATCCCTATAAATAACAATATATAATTATTTAAAATATTGATTATTTACAAAATACGAATTAAAGACCAGACAGTAACACGGTAAGTATAAAACATTGCATTAAAATTTATGATAGATAATACCTACTTGTATAGTGTTATTAACCATGTTTGGCAGGGGTATGCGGAGTCCCCAACCAAATGGTATTTTCCATAGAAATATTTCTGTGCCCCAAATTGTTCCACAGTTTTATGCAAGTAGGAGTATCTCAGCACCTAAAATGAAGTAGGTACTGATATTATCCTTCGTGTAATTTAGTTATTTATTGCAGACTCAGGAAATCCTACAAATGTTTTTGAATATTCGTTTTGCAGTAGGTACATATTCCTTGCAGATTAATCAAGTGAAAAAATTTACGGTTTAGATAGCTGTCCTGTTGATCTGCAGGCACTTTCACTGGTATGTGACAACTATCAATGGCACCAATCACGCCTAAGAAAAAACAAAACCATAATCCAAAGCAACCAAAATATATTGTATAATAAGCTATACTTTACCTGGATATTCACTTTTTATTTTAAATTTTTGTGCTATATCAGAGTATTTTGGAAACACGTGCAGTGGTGCTACCATTCTAAATTTTTCTTGAATGCATGGCGATAGTTATACATTTTTAAAATTTTCTCTTTTAACCTTATCAAATGGCATAATCAATAAAGAAGAAACAATTTTTTTTAAAGTTCAAACAGTAAATATTACATTATTCAAGTTAATATTTTCCCCCATTGTCTTTATTGTCTGCTCGTTTCTTCTACAATTCAAATTATAAATAAGACTTTGCAAGTAATAAGTAGGTATATAAAAACAAGATTTATAAAGTAATTTTAATTACAGTACATATGCGCGAGAAATCATTTTACTCATCCACACAAGTCTATATTACCAAAAACAAAGTTTTAAATCAGTATGAATCGGTATTCTAGTAGTACTATACAGGTTTCTAATAAGTGCAAATTTGAAGCTTTATATTGGCTTTTGTCGTAACCAAAACGATACGTATTCCGCTAGATACTTGACTATAACTACCAAATCGCTTCTATCACAGGCATTCATTCTACGTGCAGTTACTTCGTTGTCTTCTAATTCGATTACATCTTTATACTTTACTACTGCTATTGTCTAGTTTCACTAAATAATTGCAATAAAAATTAGTACTCTATAGTATTTAAGGAAATATTTAGAGTAAGCAATAAAGTATGATTCATATGGGTGAATTATTAATTTTTTGTTTTTTTTTTAATTACAATGCCTTACAGTCATCCCATTCTATAACTACATAAACTGTAGCATTCCACCGTGACCCAAGCACATAATAAACGTCAAATCGGGCGCAACAAATTGCTTTAGAGAACCAATTTTGTGTTTTCCTTTTTTTCTTGTGTTTTTGTTTTGCAATAAGCCTTTTTGAGGGCCTTATCGATGTCAAAACTGAGTGCATTGAAATCTGGGTTTTTTTCGAATTTCCCAAGAAAATCAAAACCAAGTTTTACCGTTTCCTCGCATTAACGATCGTTTTCCCGAAGTTGAATTCCATAACTACAGTGCTCGCTACAGTGATAATCAGTGTGAAGATATAAATTTTCAGGCTATATTAAATAGGTATTAACCTTTTCAATATTGCAATAAATAATGAATTATAGGAAAATATGATCGAGAATAGTTGTCACTATAATGTACTTATAATTCTTGAGTTATGACAGTATAATATCACAGTATAAACAAAGTAAGGTTAGAATAGCATTGCGTGCGGATTTCAAATTTGACGCGCAAACGTCATTTTTTTAGTAACTATGATGTGCTGCGCCATCTCTCCGCCAAACATTTCGCGCCCATATCAAACTCGAGTGACACCATACCCTCCCAGTCATCTTGGTTACAGTATACTAGCATATCTACCGATTTCAAAGACGATCCTGCGACGAATCTTAATAGTGTAGAAGCGTGGATCCCCACTTGGGATAGGAGACTCACTCTTTCATTTATGGATAGGAGCAGTCCTCGGTTTGATTCTGGGCACCAGCATATATTTTTTTTTATTACCTTTCTCAAGCACTTTATTTTTGTTATTGTAAAAAAATTAACAAAGGAGATGTTTTGGCTAAAATGCAGTTTAATAGACCACTTAGGATGCATAAGTGATGAACATGGGTCCTAGGTTAGCAGTTAGATCAAGAAATGTCTGTAATAAATAAAGCGAAAAATATTGTGCACATATTGCCTAGGTTATTAGTTAGATCAGCAAATGTTTGTAATAAATATAGGGGAAAATATTGGTGTGCAAGGTTGTGGTCTACTATACTGCATTTGTCCCGGTGCTTCTACAAACAAGATATATTTTTCCGTGGGTTTTATGCAAAAAAGGAGCGCAGGCGCAGTGCAGTCAAATCTGGCGCATGTGCAAGGACGTTTTGTGGACTTATTAGTTTGTGTACGCACGCACATGTGAGCGTGTGTGCATGCCGTATATCTTCGGAACAGATGGGCCCTATTTCGATGCCCAATATACTCATCTCATAATTATAGTTAAGGTCAAGGGACCTTGTTACACGTGACTGTGGGCTAATAAATTTTAAAATAAAATGTTTGCAGGGAAGTTTCGTGCGGCCCACCAACAGCTATAGTTTTAAAAATTTTTGTTGGCCAGGAATACCCGTGCGACCCGCTGACAGCTACCTTTAAAAAATTTGTAGACAAAGAAGGTACATGCATCTCACTGACGGCTACTAAAAGCATTTAAATCAAGAAAATATAAATATTTCCATTCCGGCTCGTAAAATTTAAATATTTCCAGCACTATTACACATTGTAAGTTATAAGGTGATGTATACTTCATAAATAGATTAATCAATTTATTTAAATAATGATATAATATTTAAAAAAAAATAAATGTCTACAGCAAGAGCAGTTATAACTCTAATTGAGATGAAAAACATAAATAATAATGCATAAATATTAATTGTAAAATGCAACATGAATCTTAACTCATATGTAAAAACAAATTTAAAAGGCAACTATCATAAAAATACTGAATAATAATAATAATAATAAAAGAAATAAATATATAATTGCAAAAATAATTGGTGTACGCTACAAAGATACCTTTACTTATTACTAGCAGTTTTTTGACCATTTTGAGCAAGCTTACAAGTACTACTCTGTGATCTACGTAATTTTATTCGATTTTGTAGCGTATTAAGTAACCCACCAAGAACATCATGATTGGGTAACTTCTTAGCAAATAATAATCTTTTAACAGAATCATCATATGTTAGCAAAGCTACCATATTTTGCAACAAAAAACTCTGACAATATTCTAATAATTGCACCGCATTGTACACCTTAGCGTGTATATACATAGATACAACATTATCCAAAGCTAACATGGCTGAACAACGCCCTTCACAATATCGCAACAGACCATCTAACTGGAAGAAATTTGCAGCTGCCATAAGTTCCAAAATATCTTCCGGTGCAGGTTCCAAATCCTTACAGCCGCCTTGGTACAGAAACTGCATAACAATCTAAAATTTTACAAAATTATTATTTTGTATTTAAATCATTTTCAAATTTGAGGCTTACCTGAAAAATATGATACCTAATATCATTAATTTGGACAGTCGGAGTTCCTCCTTCACAGAGTTTTGAACTGAGCATGGCTCGAAGTCGAGGACTGGCAGTGACAAGAACAATTTTATGTGCGTAGAACAACCTACCTTCTACCCTGAAGGTAACATCACTAAGTTCAGGATTGTTAACATACTTCGGATCAATTCGTGATCCTGATACTCCAGTTAATACACAATCCCGAATCGGCTTGATCGGTTCCCAACCAAAACAAGTGGAAAAAATATCTGCCAACAAAAGTGTGGTGCCCTCTTTCTATAACAGAAAGCGTAAATCATTTAATCTCTGTTGTCTAATGGAATATGTTATTTTAGATTATAACTGAAATAGAAGTATTGAAGAATTATGTACAAACAAAATACAGTAACAGGTGACCCTCATAACAAACCTTGCTATAACGGAATATGTTAAAAAGCAAAGGCAAACACTCCTGGACAAACTGAGAACTATAATCGTCTGGACAAACTTGTAGAAAATCTTGCAAAAGCTGATCTATTACGCAATCCAAACGTGCTTCATGGGCGGCCCCCAACGAATGCATCCAACAGTGTAGTGTCCAAGCAACCCCAAGGCTTCGTATTTCTACTGTGATATCAAGATGGTTATTTTCCGCACTATGATACATCGCTTCCTGCAGTGCCTTAATTTGTGTTTTACTGAACTGTGGTGTTGAACTGGACGGGCTTGAACGGTGATCTTTTGTAGCAGTTCCTATGTAAAATAAAATTAGAAAATTGTTTGATGATTTTGATGTTAAATTATTCCTACCTTCGGCAAGCATTTCTTCAAGTGAAAGAACTTCCTTACTCACAGGTGCTATGGGTTGAGCTATTAGTTTTTGCAGTATGGCTCGCTGACCATGAGCAGCAGCCACCGACATGGCACTATAACAACCTCTTTGGGCTGATGCAGAATAGCATAATGTATCTTTTAATTGAGTTGATAAAAAGGGATTTGCTCCGTGAGCCAATAACAATGCAACCATCTCGAGATTTCCAGTTCCACATGCAACCTAAACCAATTATAGTATATACTTTATTAATAATATAACCAAAATCTCCACATCGCTAACCTGCAAGGGTGTCAGTGTACACTTATCCTCACTCAACTGTGCTCCTCCTTCAACATTAGCGCCCCGTTCCAATAATACACGAGCACATCGGGTGTGTCCTCGAGAAGCAGCATATGTAAGGGCAGTCCAGTGCTGCGTCTCACCATTTACAGCTGCGTACAAGGGATTACCACTTGCTGGTGTCTCCACATCTAATGAAGCACCCGCATCCAGTAAAGCCTTTAAAATACGAACATGTGCAGATAAAATAAGATTACATTATTGTTGCACTCACTGCAATAGTCACTTCATCATTGACAAGGGCAGCCAACATAACAGCAGTGTGACCTTGAAGATTAAATGTGTCCAAACGAGTAGATGCAGACAGAAGAGGCAAGGCTTGCTGTATTAGTTCTGGTCTGCCTGTGAGCATGAGCCGGAATGCTAGTTCCACCTAACGGAAAAAACAAATAAAATATAACAGCTGAATATCTTAAACTCTTTATTTTTAAATATTCCCTCCAGGTAAGTATATTCTTTTTTTTTTAATTATTGTCTTAGAGATACTGTTTATATCTCTGTTGATGTAGAAGGTGGGGCATTTTCGATGCAATCTCAGTATCCGTCAGTGTCAGAGAAAAAACAAACACGTGTTTGTGTCATTTTATCGAAAAAAATTCAATGATCAAGGCAGAAATAAAATACCTTCTTTTGTTTCCCACGCTACCTCCCGCCGCCACTGACTATCACCATTTAATATGAGGTACTAACTTGTATCTGTCTTGCTGCTTCAATGTGATCCTCTTCTCCCCCATTGATTCGTCTGACTCGAATTGCTTCCTCACCAAGAGCCCTAACCGGACAGTCAACTCCAGGCAACAACAACCTAGCAGCTTGCATGATATCATCCTTATCCAAAATTGCAGCAAAGCGATGCTCTCCATGTGCCACTGCTACCCTTAACCATTCCACCAAGGGTGGAAGAACAACATACGCTCTCTCATAGCACAATTCCTGCAAAATTGTTTTTATTACACACAAATACCACACTTTGAAGTTTATTTTCTTACCTGCACAGCACTTCCACCTTGTTCGCCATGTTCCAACTGGGAGCACCTCATAAAATAGAACAAGGCCCGAACAGCTTGTGGACATAAAGGAATACGAGGTTGCATGCGACCAATAAGTTCCTGCAGTTCACTTAATGAGCCAACACATGTGGTCATTAGAGAAGGTTCTGGTGGACCTGAACCACGACCAGAATCCCGCCCCGAGTTAACACTTGAAATTGATGCCCAACGGGGCAATGCTAAAGCACCTAATTAACATTGGTTATAGTTATGTATATGAGGATTATGCTACGTACATTACCTGAAGCAATGCGACCAGCATTAAGATGAGCATATGGCTGAAGAAGACCCCACAGATCACCATTGTTGGCAATGGCATGTTCTAAAAGGGTTGCAGTAAGAGTTACATCAGAATCACTTGGTAAGCATTGTAGCAAAATTTCTTCCAAAAGGTTTTCTAACCCAGCACAAAGATAAACTGCCGCATACCTAAATTACATAAGAAAGACAATTCACATGTAGAATCAACCAAATTAATTCAAACTTACTCGTGTATAAATCTAGCCAACTTAACGTCCGTCATCCATCTATGGAACCTACCAACATGAAGTTGCAATCCTGCCCTTGAGGATTTACTTTGTCTAAGGGCACAGTCTCCTGACATAGCCAACATGGCAGCGGCTCTCTGACAAGCCTTGATGCAAGAATCAGCAAGTGGAGGGCAAAGAATGATACGGAAAGAAATCATAATATCGTGCTTGGTACATATACCTAAATTTGACGATAATCGTTGAGTTTCTCTGCTCAATCTCACTAAGGCACGTTGCAAGAGATATGACAATCTAGGGATAGTTTCAACACTGACACGGGACATGTGATCACGACAGCGACCCGTCTGAAGAACCCTCAGAATGCAATGGTTGGTCCATGGTAAGTGTTGAAGCTCTACCAAACTAAAAATAAGAAATAAAACGTAAATTGTAGACTAAATTCAGAATAGTGAATCATAGAAAAATTCTTACCGATTATGAGAATCTACCCATACAAATTCGTCTGCATTAGTTATATTGGTATTAATGGTTTCCAAAGAAGAATGACGAATTAGTCGGCGTATTGCTGGTTCTGAACTCTCAGATCCAGCACTTACACTTGAGTATGTGCTTGTGGACGTGTGAGACCTCATGGTGAGTTGCTGTAGGGCTAACTTGATATCCTCCAGGCCACCTCCACCTGTCCATGGCACTTGCAGCTATAATTTGAATTATTATAAAACTGCTTATTAAAAATAATTCAATACTATACCCTGGCTGGTGTAGCCCTATGCCGTGATCGTGTATGCTGTGAACTAGCTCGTGTACGGGCAGATTTTTGAATAACCCCAGCTGTCAAGCGTTCACTCACTGATGAACCAACACCTCTAGGAGAACTATTTCCAGTATCTGACATACTGGCATGCCCAGATGATCTGTTTTCATCGGAAGAACTGTTACAGTGCTGTGCACGCTGCTGAATATTTAATTTGATTAGTATAGGCCACGGTTTGATCATAACTTATTAATATAAATATATGTGGTATGTTTATATTTTATTGGTTTCAAATATTTACGGAAAAAAAAGTTAGGAATGGGTGGGTTTTAAGTTAACAGGACAACATCCCACTGTCCTCCCTGCACCAGCTGCCACTGGAACAAGGCAAAGGACAATAATGAAAATAATCTTGGGGATGTTGAATTATTCATAAAAGCTTATTATATAACCTATCGGTTACTATTCTAGCGCTTCTGGTTTAACCGGAAATGATGTTTATTTCATATTTTTAAATAACACACTGTATATATATTTAAATAGATTATTGTAGAACCTCCAATTCTCTTTTAAATGTTTTTTTTTAATTGGTTAATAAATGAGGGGAAAAGTGCAATTGTTTCTCTGCATAAAGATGGCCATGAAATCAATAATTGTTACCATTTTTTAACAAGTAGACATAGCAAATTATTGCAACCATGTTATAGCAAATTTAAAGAAAAAATCGAAATTAGTTTAAAGTTATGATATGTTTTAAATTTTAATCTGTTGAAGTATGGAAAGTAACAAGTTCATAAAAATTTTTGAATTTTAGATTTTAACGAAAATACAGGTTTTGGGGGGAACCAAAGAAAGAGGTTTTCTAAAAATTGTTTGTCTGCGGTTGGGTGGGTGCGTTCGTTTCTCCATATCTCCAGAACCCCTTAACTGATTTTTATCAAATCTGGTATGTAGAAAAATATATTTTTCATTCTTTGCATATTTTTGATAACTTTTCAAATGAACGACTTTTGGTCCGAACTCTAGCATCCTATGTGAGTACGTAATGCCAAGTGCCGTACACTGCGTAGAGCTACGCTTATTGATATTTTTAGGGAGAATAATCCAATTGTTTTTTTTGCAGAAAGATGCCCATGAAATAACTATTTATGTTAGCAATTTTTAACAAGTAGGCATTGAAAATTATTGATAACATGTAGTAAATATGTGGTAAAATGGAAAGTTATTTAGACTAGTAGTTATATTTCCTTTAACTTTAATCAACAATACTGAAAAATTGAATTTTCATATTAAATAGCTACAGAGGAGAGGGGCTTAGTTTTGTTTACACCTGGTATTCTACATTCAATTATGCAAAATTTTGGTAATTATTTTTTTGTTTAAACGAAAAAAAATATTAAGTTTTGCCATGTTAATTAGATGAATTTCGAAAATAAATTATTTGATCTAGAAAGATGTCTGGGACACCTGGTCTATTGGTTGTAAAATCTGCTAGATCTTAGTTTGTTATATTATAAAAACATTTAAAAAATCAGAAAAGAAGTCGATAAGACAAGAAGATCTTCAGAAAGCCAGGAAGATCAAAGATAAACAGTTTATCAGTTCGAATCAACTCTTACTTGTAATCTGAGTTCTTGTACACTGACATGATGATGCGGTCTAGAAGCAACCATTCTGTGCTCATCAGCCCCACAAACTTCCCCATTATATTTTGAGACACCCTGCGACGAACTGGGAAGCTTTAAACTTCCAACAGCACTCACTGATCCTGGTGAAACTTTATTTGGGCCTGTATCTCTCTCAGGTACCATACTGATCGGAGTATGAGTGCAATTGTATTTGGTGCTATATTCATGGTTGTTTATTTTATTACTAGTTAAGTTATTCTTGTCGATCTGTTCGCTGAATGTCGATGTTTTTACATTGTTAGCAACATAAAGATGTGGAAAGTGCTCCACCTTGCGTTTCGGCGAAACCATCCTATCGGTGTTTTGTGGAGATTCCTGTGAGGCCCCAGAGTATAAGGGTTTTGACTGTGAGAGATTAGCTGGAGTATTCACACGAAGTGATTTGTTTTCTTTGTTGGAGCTATTTTCTGGAGTTGTTTCTAAGGGTGGGTATACTTGGTCTGTTCTTGAATTGCTTGAAAGCCTAAAACAGAAACGTTTTGAATATTTAAATCTGCATTATACCACAGATAAGGTTAACACTACAGATATACGGTAAATATGGGAGCTATCGGCAGCTTGTTTTATATGATTAATAATCTGCAAATAGATAGCGCTACAATGAAAATTTATAAGTAAGTCACAGATGACTGTAATTTAGCAGATTACTTAGCACATATTCAAACCAAAAGCCATCTGCTATGCATTGTCAAATCGCAATTTTTCGTAAATAATTAATATTGACGCCAATTCTACTTAAACTATATTCATGATGTGTACCTAGTTTTTTAATTTATTGCAAGCAAATTAATTTATCAAGCATTAATCATACACATTTATTGCACAGTCTAATTTTAAAACTTTATTTTCTGTTTGTGGTGAATTAAATTTAATAATAATTCCAAAATCATCTACATATTTTTATAGGACTCATATAAATCATAATAATCGAGCACTTGCCACTAACAACAGTCGACATGTTGAATATTTATTATTTATCACAATTCAGAACTGATACTTTTTCTGATATATCAATTTTCAGTAAACAGTAAATACAAGGAAAATATAAAATACGCGCTTTAACCAGATCCCAGACAAGGTCAGGTTTTTAACGTCATCTGTGACAGATACATTCAAATTCGCGATAAAACAGTTTCCAACACATTTCAACAGTAATAAACAAATAGCTATAGCAGCGCCCTAAAATTGGTCTGGTGCGTTGTAGCCACACTAACGCTTATTTCGTTTCCAAATCTGAGCGGACATTTTTTATAAGGTGTCGTATATCTGTAGTGTTAACCTTATCTGTGATTATACTGTGATAAAAATACTGATATGATACAATAATCGAATGGTTGAATGGAAAGCTATGCCAACGTCGAATTAAAAATTTTATTCATACACAGATACAATAATTAAAAAATTTACCTCTGTCTCTTAAAATAATTTCTATTAAATATATCTGCTTCGATTCCAAGAGGAAACTCATCGGAACTATCATCAATATTTGATGCATTAACATCGTTTAGCAATTGTGTAGCATAAGGAAATGTATTTTTAAATATCACATTAATTACATTGCTGCAGTCGGTGGTGTCTAAACTCATGTACTCATCAAGAATTTCACTCATAAGTATATTAGCGTTTCCGAGAGCATTTTGGTCAACTTCGCCAAAACTTTTATTAGTGTCATTTATATAAATAACAGACTTATGTTTACTATCTTCAGTTCTTTCTTGGAATTCGATTTCCAAATCTACTTTTTCTTGTTTTGGTTCATTTTTCAAAAACGTACCTTCAACACTTTTATTTAATTTAGCAATATCCATGCCAAAGTAGGTTACATTTTTATTTTCAAAAATGTCCGCATATTTTTTAACTAAGCCTGGAGATTGGGCTAAGATGAAATTATCCGATTGACGATTTTCGCTGGGCACATTTTTATCTATATCGTTTAATTCTAAGCACAATATGCACGAACAATTTTCAAGGCACCGCATTTTTAGTATTTTTTATAATTTTGGCTTACACCATAATTAAACCACTACACCGATAGGTAAAACGAAAGTGATACATATCTCAGCTTGATAGCTACTAACTTGAAGTTCTGCTTTAGACACTATAGTGAATGAAAGAAAGGCTAATAGAAGTATCAGATGTGAGCTACTTCCCATCATTGTTTCAGTTTCCTTTTCAAAACCATCTATAAGTAATGTTCCAGGGTTATGCTTTTTGCTTTGAAATGAAAATTTTTTGTGTATCATGTTTTTATTTGCAATAAGTATTGACAAAACTTTTTACAAAATTTTGGACCTAAATTAGTCAGATATTTGCCAAAGTACGTTAATAATTATAATTATTAATTAATAACATGTTATAGAGATGAAATTTTCTGTCACACCCACACAATATAGTTTCACACACTTTCTTTGAATGGAGAAAGAAATGCACTTTCTACCAATGTCAGGGAAACTCTTCTCACATTACAAATAAATACAATGTAAATTCATTGTAAAAATAATTAGAAGTCAAGAATGAAGTAAGTACTCATAGTAAAATTAGTAATTCTATAAGCTATTTTTTTTTCAATTACTTTCTATGTTTCTTTTGTTTATTAAAGCGACTAAATATTTAGACAAACAATATTAATATTAACTCCTGAATTATAACATTTTAGAAAATAAAATTCATAATTGTACTGTTTTTATTGGTTGAAAGTTTATGATTTTTAACTGTTAATAATATGCACACTTTCAGGGCCCCGTAAGAATGCTTGATAATGCAACAGTGTGAATGCATTACCAGATCAGACGTGGTAATAATAACCAAATAACATAAAATATTAAAGAGACAACCAAACAAGTAGTATGTTTCGGCCAGTGAACTGTATTTATGTAATCGAGTATATAGAGTGTCTATTTTACTGGTAACATACCGAACAATCTACAATAAACACACTAGAGCAGGCCTTGACCAGCGTGCATCACGTCATACATGTATTCAGAAAATTGCAATGGGATCGTTTACTAATTTTATTAAAATTCACATTTACACTGTAGGATGAAAATACATATTACCCCCGTACTTAAATACCCATAAATACTCACTTGCGTGGTACTGATTATATTTAGTGTTTCAGTTGCTGCTGTTAACAGGTGACCGTGGTCATCGTTTTGGTCTGACTACATATACTTTATTATTATATCATAAAGACCGTTTAAACAGTCTAACTTTTTGTATTATAGTATAATATGTTGTTTTAATATTTATTAGTATTGATAATTTTATTGTAATTTATGAAAATAAATTTCAAGAAATTTGTTTTTGCTAAAATTTAGTTAGAGTAATAGCTTAAAATACTGTTTTGGACATATTTACCATATTTATATCCATTTTATTTGTTTTTCAGCAAAGAATCAACACACAAACATCTTAATGTTTATGAAGACCCTTTTACAATTGCCCCATACAGTATCAAGTATGCATTTTTTAAACCTCATATCTAAATTAAGTAGGATGGCAGGCCGCGGGTGGGGTGGCCATAGCAACTGATACATCCTGTATACTAATTAGCAAATGCTTCTAACATTTTGTGGATCACAATTACCGTTTTTCATCAAAACTCCCTGATTTAAATTTTCTCTACCCTTCTTTAATTTTTTCTCTTAAAAATACCCAAAAGAACCTACCTGTAAGGTTTTAACACTTAAATGTGTCAAATTCATGAAGGCCCTTTTACACTTATACTGTAGAGTCTAGAGCATAAAGCATATTGTACATTTTAAACCTAATTATCTTTGAATCAAATAGGGTAGCCATTGCAACTGAGACACCCTGTATATTAAAATTTTTAAACGTTTCCTGAAGGAGAACTACAACCTTTTTAACCGGAACACCTGATCATCATCCTCTAATTTGAATTTACTTGTTTATGGGACCGCTTTCATTATTTTTTAAATTTTTTTTGCATAGGATAAGTACCTACTACATAACAGTAAAACCTAAAGAAATTAAAAAAAAGATACCTGCGAGGTTTTGGTCGTAATATTTCATGATTAGCGTCTGTAATGCATAGTGGGTTAAGGGGTCCAGATAGGTGATCCACCCCCGTCCAGTGTTGCTCTGGGGATTCAGATGTGGCCCCACCGAGTGGCTCCCAACCTGAGGGCGTCGAGCCATTTTGGTGGGCCATGTCACTTGTTACGTTGTGCGTATGGCATTCCAATGATCTTTAATCCCTTCAGGCTCATTCCTCACCTGTTTGGGCCACTGCATTCCATTGTAATTTCTTGGCGAAATTTTTAATTTTCGCTGCTTTTACCCACTACTTCAAGGCACTTTTACATTGTTCTTCGTTGTTGTGCACATTACGTTAACAATTAAAACAGTTTTCTGTTAAGATTTTCATTTAAACAGACCTATTTTGTAACCAAACGTGTCCACACGGTAATCCACGCACTTGTTGATCGTCGTTTAGTAAACATACAATTATCACGGGCGGCGAATGTTGGGGGGGCACATTTGATTAATATTACGATAATATTCTTTGCTTGGCCAACTGTTTTGATATTTTAAGATCGATAAAGTTTACTAATCAAGTAAAAAGTGCTAAAATTAACACAAAGATTGAAAAAACCTAAATCATAAATTAAACCAGTCACAAATATCGAAATTAGCACGCCTATGAATTTTATACCGAAACAGGTTTTCGGGGCCGAATACACAAACACACACATACACCCATAGCCATAAAAGATGTGGAGATACAAAGAAAGTACTTGAGATTTAATTTTGAGAATTAATGATGGAAAATATATTATTTAAAATATATAATTGAACGAAAACATCCTTTGTATTAGTTTATTAACGAGTTTCAGGTTTTTCTGGACCGCCGTTTTACTTTTTAATAATAGAGTAAAACATTGTATCAGAAATACCACCGATATTTTCAAAAGAATAAAATAAATTATCCGAACAACATTTTTAATACCACTAATAAAATTATCTAAGTAATATTTTTTTCTAATTTAAAAATGTAAATTTCAATTAAATATACCAGGAAATTAGTTAAAACAATATAAAATGCAAGAATCGTTGAAATAAATTTATTCATTAAAAATTTAATATTTATTATTAAATAATTTGTGAAATAATCTACATTAATTTAAGATATTGTTCAGTTAACAAACATTTATTTACGCTTCCATATGTTATCTAAAAATTTTTAAATCTGTTGCCAAAAAATAATGAATCATTTACCACCATAACAACAAGAATTTTTTTACATAAAATATTCTTTTCTCTAAACAATATTATAATATTTTTAAGTAATTAAAATTATATGATTTACATTTCTTATTTGTAATATTAAATTATCTTACCAATATTTTTAAACAATAAAAATATCGATTAAATAATTACATTCTGTAATTTAATTTACGTAAGTTTATTATAATTTCAGAGTAGGACAGACATGTTTCAATTATTTTATATGACGTTCAGATACTTTTGAATTATTTTGAAATATCCACTCAGATGTGCTTTAATTATTTTTGAAATATGTGACGAGATATGTTTCAATAAATTTAAAATATCTAGCCAAAACGTGTATTTCCGTTAAAATCTAGAGTTCGAACAATTTCATGAAATCAATACTTTCTTATACCTAACGTATGGGAAAGTAAAAAAAAAACTACTGGACAGGGGAATCCCAAGCGCGGAAGTAAATATACAGAGTCCCAAATTAGCAGTGCACAAAACAATCAGTGTATCCATACCATTCACATTCATACCCAAGGATGTTAACATCCTTGATCATCCTTGCTGTCTGAAACTTGCAAGTGGTTGATACACCGACGCACACCTAAAAACTCGCAACACAACCCTTGCGACTTACATTTTATAGTAAAAAAAACAAAAAATCGGAATATCGATAGCAGTTCGACAGTTGCTTTAAAAAGTTGGTAAATCTTTCACCAGTTCGGTGGATCTGGCAACACTGCTAGGGGATTCCCACATTATATACACATGGGATGAAGTAGTAAGGCAAAAGTAGATTTTGTTTCTATATATTATTAAATTTTAAGATAACGTAGGGTATTTGCTATAAGTATAGCAATACAGGTCTGGCAACCCTACTTTTCTAGTTAAATGAGAATTTCATAAGTACCTACTCTGAGATTACTTCCAGGTAGTATTAATAAATGAGAAAATTTAACCCAATGAGAATGAAATGTATTGTCACGACAATTTAACGTTATGGGAAAATTAAAATTGCATGAAGAACGTGATTTTTTTGATTTTTCCTCCTTAAAAGATTTTTACATTTTGAAAAAAAAAATACATGTCGTCTATAATATATTTGATGGATGATTTCTGTTTATAGAAGACAGTTTTTGGCAACATTAAAAAAAAATTATAGCATTCCGTTACATTATTGTTCACGTAAAAATTATCTACAGTTTAAAATAACCATTAAAGACGTTTTCAAATTTATACGTTAGTGATTTTAGTTATGTTTTGTTATGCAATCTATTTGTGTAAACGAGAACTGAAACAACCCTCAGCCATATCATACGCACTTACACAGCCAATCGTGGCGATATTTAATACGCCACACTCTACATACAAAATGCGCGCGTTTTAAAAAATTTGCGCCATCCAATGCCGCCAGGTTCGCCACAGCAGGGGAGGTCGTAGAATTAGGGGGCCCGACTGACAGTTCTTTTTGTCAAAATGTATACGTGTAAATCTAAAATGGTGAGATTCTTCAGCAAAATCTAAGTGTAATTATAGACAAGTTACATGTATAAATAGAATACAGTGTTGCAACTTATTAAAACTATACATATATTAACGTCAGCAATGAAACTTTTCAATATAAGCAGTACGAAAAATTACCTCCAAACATATTACGCCTTGGTTCGTGATTTTTCAACAATTTGAAATTGTTAATGTTTGCCGTTTTTGCAAGAACCAAAGACAAAAACAATTTTGTATTATATGTTTCAAGGAAAATACCGTGGCGTCTTCATTATGCGCTATTTTAAGCCGGGTTCAGACCGAAAAAGTGAGCAAGAGCAAACGCTTCCTCGCTTTTGCGGATGTTTGCTCGTGTTCACCTAGGTTTGCTTATACCTCGTCCGCACATTGCACGAATTCGCTTGTGTTCGTCAATGTTCCGTGTTTAGTTCAGTAGACCACAATGAGCTGACATACTATTGCTGTCCAGACTGAACCACGAAATTTTACTGTAGTTGAAAAAAACCTCTCATTCTCGTAAACGATTGGAATATACTTGCTAGAAAATTTTAAAATATACTGGCTAATGACGCTTTCAAATTCAAATATTTTTTACTAATCATAAATGCATTTGCGTAAGATGCAATTTATATGATTAAATGTAGACATGATTACATCTTGTGGAAAAACAGTTTGCTTCTTATGCATTTTTTTTGTAAAAGCTGGCATATAACACCGAAGACCCTCAGTAATGGGTTAAAATTATCATATTATGTGTAATTATTGTTCAAGTTCTAATCACATCAACTTAATTTTATGTTAGAAGTTAGTAAAAAGGTATATTTTAATAGGAAACATAGAAGAAACAATTCACTATTCTTTCAAAATGTAGGGATAGAATTGCAGCAGTTTTTTGAGAATCACCTATGCAATATATTTTTGAAAAATATAAAGTTTTTTGTATATTTAAGAAATAGTAAATAACCTCAATGATTTTTTTATGTATCTAGAAACGTGGATGCCCATTATTTAAATTTATAAATACGCGCGCATTTTGTGGGCGGTGTTAAGTGTATTAAATGTCGCTACGTGATTGGCTATCTAAGTGCGTAAATATTGTGGCTCAGGGTTTTTTCAATTCTAGCTTTTGTGAGGTCCATACTGAAGCTCAGACATACGTAAGTGGACGCTTGGCTTCAGCTCTGTTGACAGGTGATGTGATAGAAAAAATGTAAGCATCGACATGGCGGGTTTTCGAGACATGGACAGGGCATTATTTCCAATAAAAAGTATCGCCTCGGTAATCCAGATATTCAGGCATCACTTGGAACGTACGTCCGAGCCGGACTTGGCCTTATTGTCAATAATAGTGGGTGCCGTGGAAAACTCGTTGACATGCGGCCGGCCAAACGCGCCAGTACAAATTTGCGACCCGGTCGAATCTTCAAGACTACCATCGCTGGAATACCACACGATAGAGGTGTTGTACAATAAATTCTACGCCGCATTAAAAGGGTCCGTTGATGTGCCAACCAAAAACTCCACTGAAAAGCAATACGCTACCAGAGAACTTGTTAAAAAGGTGTCCGATGCTGTCTGGAACTCTCTATCGAGGAGTTATTATAAGGACCGGGCACATTTGCAAAGTCTGTACAGTTACTTAACGGGGAACAAATTGGATTGTTTTGGTGTGGCGTTTGCAGTCGTTGCAGGTTGTCAAGCGCTTGGTTTTGCAGATGTGCATTTAGCATTGTCGGAAGATCATGCTTGGGTAGTCTTTGGTGAACACAGTACAGAAACAGCAGAAGTTACATGGCATGGAAAAGGAAACGAGGATAAAAGGGGACAGGAAATTGGTAAAGGGGTTGCAGCAAGGTCTTGGTTGTATGTAAACAACAAACCGGTAATTTGCACAAGGGCTATGGAAGTAGCAGCTTTGGTGTCTGCAATTAATCCATCCTTAAATGCAACTCATGATGCATATGAAGTTGCATATTTACAGCAGGAATTGTTATGGCTTTTGTATGACTTAGGACATCTTGCTAAGTACCCTATGGCTATTGGAAATTTGGGCGACTTGGAAGAAATTTCTTCTACTCCGGGAAGGTAATTATTTGTGTTTTAGGATTTAACATGTCGGAAAAAAGTTACATTTTATATTTTTTAGAATCCCATGTGATGTACTGTTTCGAGAGGCAATAGCTTCTGCTCGTAATAATTATGATAACATGCATGTTTATCCGTATACTTATCAGGGAGGATATTTTTATCGCAACAAAATGTACAAAGAAGCCTTTGAAAGCTGGGCCAATGCTAGTGATGTTATACGAAAGTGAGTATCAAAACTACGATGTTGAGTCAGCAAAGTATAGCCCCTGTTTTTATTTTTTGGCCGTTTGTTAAATTGTTTTTGTTCTTAATAAAAGTTGCATAATGCTGGGTTGCGCTTTAGTAAGAGAGTAGATCATTCTTGAGAGTAAGTGCCCTAGAATACGAATGGTCCTCTTAAAGTTATAAAACAAAAATAGCTAGTACAAACAAGAATAGGAAGTTAAATAAGTCTTATTTGTTTGGGGTTTTTAAATCAAAGTTGAGTAAAAAGTAACGCTTAAATTAATGTCTGTAACTTTGTAAATATTGATTTTATGAAAAATTAGCTTTAATGAAACTTGTTTGTTAAATTTCAGCACATAATTTGACAATCTTTTTATATTTTATAGCAACCAAATAAAATTTTTTTTTGTAAAACAATATTTATGACATTATAGACTTTATGAATTACTTTTTATTCGCGTGTATAATAAATATACCTATAATGATGCAACAAAAAAGTAATTTATATACATCTTATAATTTATATAAACCGTCAATTTTGCTCTAGCACTGATGGATCTCGAGATACTCTTTTGTATTTAAAAATGTTTTTTACTGTGAAGTTGTCTTGAGTGAGTGTGTCAGAATCAGTGACAGTAATTGTACTAATTTAAGTTTTGCCATATAGAGAAAAAGGGCGAAACTTCCTGGTACAGGAATTTAGATATGAGAACAGTCTAGTTCTAGATAGTAAATCAAAGTGTGTAGTTATTAATGATCCATGGTAAAATGTTGTGTGTGCAATCATGTGAAGAAATTCTATTGCTTGATGGAGTACTCATTATTTATTACACAACATAAATTTAAATAAGAGCTTGTTATAACTCTTTTTTACCATGGTTTGCAGGTTTTTTTTTTGTGCGTTGTATGCAGAAACACTTATCGGATTTGCAAAATGTATTGTGCTTCTAAATTATTTATTACACCATAGCTCACTTAAATTAAAACATAGGAAAGAGTATCTCACTGTCACGTAATAGTTCAGATGATGACAATTTTCATTAAAAGGGAAATCAATTTGAGAAACAAAGTACAAAAATGAGGGGTAGATAATGATAGATAATTGATTATGCCTTTAGGGGAATTATAATTTAGGTTTAAATTTGTGAATCATTTACAGATACAACTATTCTCGCGATGATGAAGAAATTTACAAAGAATTTCTCGAAATCGCAAATGAACTAATACCTCATATAATGAAAGTGGAGAGCTCAGGGTTCAGCGCAAATTCAATCTTAAAAAAACCCGAGTGCTTTGCCTACCTCCTACGGTTTTATGACGGCATCTGCCAGTGGGAGGAAGGTAGTGCAACGCCAGTCCTGCATATAGGATGGGCTAAACCACTTGTGAACACAATATCCAAGTTTGATGCCGATGTTCGTGCTCAGGTTAACATAGTCTGTGAATCAAATGACAGTGATAAAAAAACAGAACAAAAAACTACTCAGGCCAATGGAAATACAAATTGTTTAAATAACAACAATTATTGTATCTCCGGAAAAGAAAACAGGGCTAGTGCTCATAATGATCTTATTAACGCTATCGAGTCCAAAGTTATTAATGATGAAAACTTAGAAAATAAGAACTTGCATCCCAGTATTGAAGCCCTTACCGCAGCTTGCTCTGAGAAGATACTCAATCCTGAATACTTATTGCAAGGTGGAGGCTCACCATTTGTTGGTATGTAAACAATATATTAATAGAAGTCTCTTACAACTTAATTTGTCAAATATTGAAAATTTTTCTTAGTTTGGGTCGAGTTATACTAAAACTGACAACTTGCGACTTTCAATAACTTTGTAATATGTCTTTTAGGTGGTGATGAAACGACAAAAATAGAAAAGCCAAATGGAACAAGCCCAAGTACCTCAAAACAAGCAGACCCAGAAGAAGAACAAGAAGAAGAAGAAGTCGTGTTAGAAACTACTAAACCAACGACGGTAATCCTCCATAGCCAAAAAATGAAGGGTTTAAAGGAGCTTCTCTTGGCAGAAAAATTAAACACGCATGCCATATCTCTACATCTCACAGCACAATCTCAGGTGCAAGTGGGAAAAAAGGGAAGGGGGGATTTAGACAGCTGCAGCACAAGACCGAAAAGGACACGCAGGGAATAAGTTGCAAATTGAGACAAACAGGAAGCAAAGAGGTTATTTTTATTTATTTAGTCAAAAGTTTTATCACAGAAATCGTACTTAAGTCTCTTACACGTTAATGATTTTTCACGTTAAAGAGTTGCTTGTTGGAGAGATGGTTTATATACCAAAATTTTTATTAAGAGTTTATGTGGTTTGCTATTTTATGGGCAGGTCCTATAAATTCCCCAGTTGCATGTCACAAATTTTTTTAATTTAAATTTGATGGCTTTTAATTTGTGCCTACGCATGGGTTTGTGTAGATAAATTTTAAAACACCCAAACAGTATCTTAGTAGTTAGTGTTAAATGAAAACTTATAGCTTGGTTTTTAGACTAATCCCGGTGTATAAAATACCAATTTTTTTTAAACTGATGCTGTAAATAGAGTAGAAGGTGCAATTTTTTTTAAAATTTTTTCCAAATTGTAAATAAACCTTTAATGTGTAGTCTACCAGTAACCTTGTAAGAAACATGTTAGTACTGGTAAAACCTTGTATGTAAATTTGAAAAATGGCATTTTCCATTTTTCTATAGAAAATTTTTATACTCTTTTAAAAGCTCTGTACCTGCAGCATACCGAGTTTAACAAAACATGCCTCATCCCCTCTTTTTGTTTTATTTATTAATATAAACAAATGAAATTTGGAGTGCTGAATGTATAGGCTAGTTGATTGTAAGGTACCGCAGCGAATAATTTTTTGATTGTTTGGGTATACTAGATTAATCCATAATTACATATGCACGTTTTAATGTGCAAATATTCTTTGCACTTCCTATTTTACTGGAAATGACGTCAATTTTGACTTTTTAAATGGGAACATATATTTTTATATTTACCTCGAAAGAGTTAATTATAAAAATGGGATGCGGCACCAAAAGGAAAAAAAATAATTTATTTATTTTTATTTGTTTTGAAAACACATTTTTTCAAATGCAGTGGTGTACACAAGTAGCTTTTGCACACTGACAAATTTATTGTTGGTCATTATGGGCAACTTTTTCGAAGATGCTTACAGGGTGAGTCAACAACGTTGAGGTGGTCGATATCTCCTTTACTATTTTAAATATAGAAAATAATTTAAATAAAACTTGCAGGGGACCAAGAGCTCACATTTTAAATTTATTTTCAATTTTACAGGGTGTTTCGTATAAGAGTGGCATACCAAACTTTGAATACTGTATATTTTTGCATATTCCTATTTGTCTTTTAATTACTTTCCTGAATATGTTTGAGGTTTGAAAATATGTAGCGGTGATGGCAAGTTATTTAACTATTTTTGAAAAATTTGACGTTTGCAGATCTTTCTTATAAAATCTGCATGGCCATATTTCCACAAACTTTTTGTGTTAAATGTTAATCAAGACCACATACTATCCTTAAAATATTGGTCTAATTTGCTTGTACAGGGTGTTGCAAAGAAATTTAAATAATGTGTCGTAACACGATTTTTTAGTATAAATCACCCTATATATTTTTACATATTTAGATAGAGCATTTTTGCAGTCTTATTTATCAATGGTTATACCGAAAACCACTGGATTTCTAAAAAAATTAAATTATAAGAAAAAAATCAGGTCATTTCTCGAAACCATTAGGCATTGTTTTTCAATATTTAAATTCTTGGACCAAGATGTGAATTGATTGACATTTATTTAAAAATTATTTGAATCCAGTTCGAAACTTTTAATTTTTTTTACCGATATATTTTAAATGAATTTCTTACATTTTCGTAATTGTTTTTTTGCAAAAACATAAAAACCCAGTGTTAATACCTTCTAGAAATTACCTGGTTTTAGGTATAACCATTGGTTACGATTATGTAAAAATATACGGGTGTACTATTTAAAAAAAACAGTTGCTACACATTACAGTTAAAAATGTTTAGACGGTTGCAACAAACACTCTGTACAACCAAATTCACCCTGGGGATATTTGGGGGCTAGCACATGATTTGAACTACATTTAACAGAAAAAGTTGTTTAATCCGGGGAAATATGGCTTGTGTAGATTTTATTACTCAGGTCTGCAAATGTCCAACTTTTGGAAAAATGTTTAACTTGGCAATGCTGCAACAAAATTTCAAAAACAAAACATATTCAGAAAGGCAATTAAAAGTCGAATAAGAATACGCGAAAATATACAGGGTGTTCGGTTAAAAAGAAACAAGTTTTGTATGCTACTCTTTTATGGAACCCCAAAACTAATTTAAAATGTGGTCCTTTTGCTGACCTACACCTTTTATTTGAAAGACCACTGCGGCCTTTGTTCACTCGCCTTGTATATGCAAAAGCAGGATGTGATGCATCAATACATTGTTGAAAAAGTGTTTTGTAAAAATAAAAATTAATGTAAATTGCATTCTTTCAAGTTTTTGAGTCGTATCATTAGCTTTTCCAGATTATACCTAAAAAATATATGTTCCTATTTGAAAAACCAAAATTTCAGTGAAGCCGGGTTTGCAAAAAGTATTTTGAATATTTCATATGATCATAGGGTTAATCTAGAACATCAAAATAATCGAATAAATACTTGATTTGCTGGTGTTCTTAACAATCAACCAATCATCATTTGATATAAAATGTTTCTGAACTTTTGGTTTCACTGATAATGGCCCAATGAATTTCTTCTCTTTAAAATTTAAATGGAACACTGTATATTTTTACATTTTTGGAAATAATGTTTTAACAACACAAGTTATTTTTACAGCAAACATTATTTTTATGAAAAAATATATTAATTCAAAAATAAACATTCAAATAATGCAATTTTAAATATCTTTGATGTGTAGGCAGCTAAAATTTAAAAATAACAGCATTTTAAAAAGTCGATTTTTTTTGAAGGAATGATATAGGCTTGTTACGTTCCTGAAAACTATAGACAATATGACTGTTATACTTACCCACAACTTGACCTTTTTGTTCAGCCAGGTGTAGGTATTTATTCTGTAAAGCAAATTTTGTTTTACATTTCAACAATGAATACCTCTAGGCATATAATGGAAAACAAACAAATTTTTTGTCTAAATTTTAGTACAAATTGATTTGTTTTTCCGCTGCATTTTCACTTTGGAGGTATTAGTGAAATTTACAAAGCATCTTAAATTCTATAAATTGAGAAGGTGAACACCGACACCTGATTGCCTAAAATAGTTGATTTATTGGTATTATAATAATCGTTAAAAGTTAACACCTCACAAGTCAATATCGTTAAGTAAAAAATTGATTTCTCTAAAATAATTGTTAGTAATGTTAATCGCTTACACATCGCCGAATAATGTTTAAATTACATTATTTAACTGTAAATTAATATTTTGCTTTATAAGAATTATTTTATGTGAATCATGGTGCTTTTAACAAAATAATTATATTTGACCCCAAAATAGTTTGTATTGCTAAAAATTTAAAATATGCTAGCAAAGCATTGAAAAATGTAAAATACGAGGAGTAAAGTAGAATTGGTGGCACTACACTCCAATGAGGAGTTTGGCATGCAAGCGGTGGGTCAAGGCCCACCTATTAAGCTTCTAATACCACTCTTGAACAAGCAGTGTCGTAAGCACCACTCCTTTGATGGCTGCTTTACTTCCCTCACCCCTCGGGGGGTTTAGTTCCCAATTTTTGAACTAAAGACCTTCAGCTTAGCAGCCAAGTGCCCTAATCACTAGACTACTCTGGGGCCAAAATATAGAAGGTGTTTCATTAAAATAAGAAACCTGGGGTCAGTTCTGGTGAAACCCAGTCGAAACAGCGTACATTAACGAATAAAGATCTACTTACATATTGGATGTAATGACCACTCCAGATTTCATTCGCTTTTCGTTTATCTTTGTAAATAAAATGAGAAAAAGGGGGTGAGGTATGTTTTATTTGGACCCAGTATGTACATAAATAATAACTCCAGAAAATTCAACTTTGTATTAAAAGGTATATCACAAAGTACTGGAATTTTTAAAATACAGGTCGTGTTTTTATGAGCCTTGTTGAATGTGCATGATTTAAATCAATGGTTAAAATCTTGAATTGTTCAATTTTTTCTTTGCAATTAATCAGTCTTTGTTGATCGCTTTTGTATGTAATGTTTTGTAATATTTTACCAAATTTTGTTTAACTAATTTGGAAATTATTTGTTATTAATAATCTTTATTGTATTGGAAAAATCTTGTAATTTGGTGAGATATCGAGCCAACTTCAGAACAGAGAAGAGTGACGAAGTAGAGGTAATTTTGAATTCTTGAAAAATTTTTAAAAATTTACCTAAAGTATTAGTAGTAGAAATTTTTATGATGAAGAGCTAAGACTGTAAAATGTTATTGTAGGAATGGGAATCACATTAAATTTTTTTATAATTGCATTTAGTATAAAGGTCGATATTTTAAGCAATTGGAAGTTACCTCAAAATTTTTACAGCAGTAAAAATCCATGTGATTAAACGTTCTACTTCTGTATCCATAGCAGCAAGGATATTATTCTAAATAGTAAACTAATCAACAGCATGTATAATTGGATTAATTTTGTTTATACAGAAGTTAATTGCGTAACAACTTCAAGAAAGTAGTTGACATGAGAAGATTGAACGAAGAAGAGCTTCTTTTATTCTAATATCAGTTGCTAAAGACAGAATTTAGCCCAGCCTGTTTTAGGCTAGAATGATACGAGGCACGTCCAAAAAGTAAATGAAAATTCGGCGAAAAAAAATTATTTAAAAAATATTTAACATCATTATTAATAAACTTTAGAAAACTTATATTCATTCTTTGTACTATGGATACAGAGATATCCCATAAATTAAATCACGTAAGCGGGAATTTTACCGCTGTAGAACTATAGGGGAACGTTTGATTAGTTAAAATATCAGAAACAAGCCTTTTTATTAATGTTTTACTCTGGGAGTAAAATAATCATGACAACTACCACTCCAGCGTATAATTAATTTACTAAGAAATTTGGTTTTGAAGCACTCAAGCTTGTTGGTTTTGAGTAGCTTCACTCGAGCAAACGATATTAAAAAATCGCTCAACCTTTGGTCTCACTTATGTTATATCAGTTGCCATCTTGAAGTTGCCAAGCAACAAACTTGCACAAAACAAAATTTATCAAAGTAAATTATAAACTCCTGAGGTATTGTTGTTGAAGATTTTTTGGTAAATTGATACAAAAGCAGTTCACCCCAAAACCGGAATTTATGCATATTCATGCAATTATTTGTTGTGCGTATTACTGAACATTCTCTACTCTAACAGGAAAAAATACATACTGTTGTCATGTACTGTACCGTGAAACAACGTATTGTAATTCAATTTCTCACTTACATTTCTCGTTAATGAAGGCATCAAACCGGCTAAAATTTGTCACAGACGCAGCTCACAGTTTTAAGAAATTACAAATAGTTGCGAGACTGTTCGTGACAATGCAGGAAGAGGAGGAAGATACAACTGCAACAAATCATTTCTGTTGTTATTAAACGTGTTCTTGGTTTTCTTCAATGTTTTTAGAGGGGTCAATAGGTTTAATGACAGCAGGAATAAATCTTGTTGCAACTGACCCTCCCTTTTCTCGATTGTCACGAATAGTTTCACAACCATTTTTACAATTAACGCATTCAAACAATTACAATTTCTGGAATATTTTCTTGAAACTGTGAGGTGAGTCTGCGCAAAATTTCAGGCGGTTTGACATCTTCATTAACGAGAACTTGAATTATTGTATGCTGTTTCGAGCTACATAAGTAAACCCTTTCCGTGACAATAAATATGTATTGTTTCCTGTTTATAGTAGAACATAACAAATAATTGCGCAAATTACCATGTTACTTTGTCAATTCTGGTTTTGGTGTGTACTAGCCTCGTACATGGTATCTGTAAAGGCATCAAAAATATTTAATTTTTTTAACAGTTGAATAAGCATGTTTGCTGTAAATATTCTTCATAACTAAAAAAAATCAATGGTCATATGATTTAAGTAAAATGAGGTATTAAGTAGTGTGTGGAAAGGTAAAAAATTGTATTTAATAAAAATAGACTTCAAAGTTTATTTATTTAAAACAAATGCAATGATAACAGTTCAAGAAATGATATAATTATAAAACGTTTTTTTAATAAATTTAACAATAGTTTAACTGATTTCATACATAAATATAAAATGTTCTCTTAACTAACAAAACAATTTTACAATAGTAACAATAATGTGGAAGCAAAATTGGCCAAGCTATGATGTTTTTCTATTAACGCATTACATGTAAGAAATACAGTATTATTATCTAAAAAGCTTCATAATACGAATGACTGATTAATTTTATTGCATAATTCTTGCATTCTTGAGTGGTTACAAAAGATAATTGTACAAAAATCTATAAAATATAATTTTTCACTTGATTTTTCTAGACTCTAAAATTGAAAATTTGTATTAACGTACACTTCCTATACCTGCACGCTTATAATATGCTTATTCTTTACAAGCAAACTGCGCTACATTGTAGTTATTAAGTCACTTCTAGTTAGTTGTTAGACCCTTGTTAACATTCCTTTCTGTCCTCTAATTAGATTAGCGGATGGGAAAAGTATTTTTGATTGTTATGCATTTTATGCATCTAAATGTTTATTATGCTATTTATTTCTTAGTTTTACGCCTAATTTCTTCAACGTTTTATTCTATTTTAGCATAGGTAAATGAAGGCCAGGAAGGTTTTCTTTTTACCTCCGGCTGTGGCTGTTACATATTATTTGTACTATTTCCAATTATGTTTCTTAGAATAAAAAGAAAATGAAAGCAGGTTTCACAATATAGGTGACGTTTGCAATGCTTGTTTGTTAATGTTGATGGCCATAACGATCGTTTGTATCTTGACAATCGATTATCACAACAAACTGTTAGATATAAAACTTTCGCTTCGAGTTACAACGGTGCAATCAGCCCTTTTAGCTTGGATAGAAGAATACTATTATAACTAAATAGTTTGCTCCGCTCTGATTGATTAGTTGTTTCTATAGAGTCTGTTCTTTTACGCCACTTTTATCTATTACGTCTAAGTCCTGAGCTAAGAGCTTGTACAATAGGTAGAGTAGAATCTCTGTTTTAGATTGTAAGATAAAGAGTAGCATGTAGCTTTCGAAGCTAGTTTTATTTTTATATCGGAAGGTACGGTTAAGGAAAAAAAAATGGTACAATATCACCATAAGACCAGTAAGTACGTCATAAAGGATTTTGCGAACAGACATTTTTACTGACCTCAATATGATGTTTTTAATTAGTTTTTTGTATGTTTATAATTTATAATTCGGGTCATATAGTGTATAAGTTTTAAATATTTTTATGGAGTTTTTGAGATTTTTAATAATAGAAACAACAAAATTAAATTATTGTAGTCTGTGATCAATTAAAAGGTGACTATTTATTAATAAAACGTAATAGTAAACGTAGAGGTATTATTGAAACATGTATTTTTCTAACCGACAAAAAAACTGACGCTTCCGTTCTGTTAAATAAATGTTGACATATTTTGAAGTTTAACTTTTTGAGGTTCATCTGAGAAGTGAATTGTATAAGTATTGTTATCTTCTGTAGATTTATGTATCTGTTTAAAAGTGTCATTACAAAATATATGTACAACATCACAAGTTAGACTTAATTCTAATAATTGACAATGTATACTGTTAGAGTAAAAATTACCTGTAATATGCCCTAATTAATAAATGCATAAATTTAAAGTGTGCTCATACTTCTATTAATGCGCTCGCTATATATGTATGTATATATTTATTTCAAAAATACTAATTTTGGAAACGTTGTAGATAGATCAAAATGTGCATAATACCTTTCTGATGCATCCTACTTACATTAAGACATACAAATACATCCTGATTATACTCTGTGGTATACAGTGTACACAGGTGATTGATTTTACAGACGATTAACTTGGCTATTATAAGTAATGGAAGAAAAACTTAGAAAAAACTTGCTGTGTACTTAATTTACAATAAGGTGGCAAACACAATTAAAATGAAAGCAAACTGTGCTTGAAGAAAGTTTGTTGTTATAAGAAAATTATGAGTTAGGAGTCTCAAATTGTTGATACCAAAGATCAGCTTTAATATTTAGTGGCAAGTCGTATTGGGGAGAAAGCTGGAGACTATTTAGGTATGTATAAGTTCTGGTACATTTCAGCTGCTTGCGTAGAGTTGTATTATAGTTATTAAACAAATTATTATACAATGGGATTAACCTAAAACTACAGGGCGTTTTATTCACGAAACTATAAAGACGAAGTATCTTCTGTTTAAAGAGCCAGCGATTAGTTTTGTGTGTCCAAAATCTTAGCACTGCAAACTGCATTAATTTTAAAGATACATATTTTTTCTATTATAATAATAAATAAGCAAATCAATTGGACCTACATTTACAAGGAAAATGCAGGTGACAGATGGAAGGTGTTGATCATATGACTGTGTGGCGGGTTTTTATGAGCTATCATTTTATCCGTATCACCTACAACGAGTACAAGGACAGAGAAAGTTTATTTTCCAACACGAGAAGCTATTTGTGTTTGGCTATTAGAAAAATGTGGCACCGACCCTCTCTTTTTGCCTTCCGTGCTCTTTACAGATGAAGTTGCAGTTGCCAGTCCAGACACCAACATACATCTCCCCTTTGTTTACGCCCACTGAAATTTTCATGCATAACTAAAAAGTAACTTTTGCTAGTGGTTTACAGAAGCTCAGTGCATCATACGTGACTTATAAGCTAAAGCAGTGTCACAATTTTCTCTGCTGTATTTCTGTACATCCTCTGGGTGTAAATCGCGTAGACACCTCATATTCATTTCGAAGCATCACATGTGACGCCCGAGTATCTGAGACAAAAGTCCAGTGCATAACTTATAATGCACGGGACAGTCAAAACAGACAAAGAATGGCTTGTTTGAAAATTGGAAATATATAAGCATATGCTAAGATATTCTACATAAATATATGAAAATGCACAAGGATGCATCCAAGAATACAAAATAAAAGCGGGAATGCAGAATGAATACAAAGAATCACTGGAGAATACATGCCTCCCCAACAACAGAATACATTAGAGTGATTACCCCCTCGATAAACCACAACAACAAACTCAAATAAAGCAATTATTTTTAGATATTCTACAAGTGAGATTCTCTTGAATGATGCCAAATTAATCTAATGTTTATAGAAATCAACGTTGCAGTAACTATTTAAATTGAAGAGTTAAAATTACTCAAACAAAATTACGCAAACACTGAATGGACCATTACTGGCACTAACTATATAACTAACTAATAGTTACGGCAATTAAGCGGCATTGACAAAATTTCATAGGTAGGGTACAGGCACACATTGAAAAACAGGGCAACTGCCAAAATAACAAAAGACTATCGCAAATATTCGATCGACCCTATAAAATCAATCACAGTATAATATCAAAATGTACAAATACATCTTGATGGATCCTGTATGCATCAAAGCGTGCCTATAATATTAATACATTTTCGGAGAACACTTTATAATTCGAAGTGATTTGTAGTTAATCTTGGACCCCTTTTAATTTCTTTTCGCTTTTTCTTTTTATCGCGTTTGATAATATCTTCGCTTGCAGCATTGTTATCATCTTTGGCAGTTTTTCGGTAAGGATTAACATAATCAGGATCTCGTTTGGTATGATTCAATTCCTGACTTACCAAGTTTAGTAACTTTAGAGTGCTCTTATCCAATAAATATTGAACTTCATTGGAAAAAATTATGCTCCATTGTAGCAGGACATCCCAATTGTTGTTCAGTTTTAGTACCTTTGTACTAATATCAGGAAAACGAAGTAATATTTCAGAAAACAGTGCCGTGTTTTCAAGAATATTTGAAAGGACTTCCCTCACCTTTTGATCTGCGGGGAATTGTGATATACCAGGTATGTAGTCGGAAGCTTCGATGTGGGCCCTGCTCTCTTGGATGACTGTAAAAATTTTTTCCGACATTAAAAATATCATGGAATATTGTTTTTCATAACTGCTAATTTTTTTGAAGCTTTTTACAGCTTCGAGCTGTTCTGCACGCCTCCTTTTGAAAAGTTTTATGTCTGTAATTAATTAAGAAAAATCGTGCTTAAACTTCAACAGCTGTTTAAGACATTATAGATAAAAAGGATACATAATTGTTCCGCAAGTTCTGGACTATTTATGTTGATATTATCACAAAGAATTGCGTGAACAATAAACAACACGCAAAGAGCGTTTGTTTGCATGTTACGTTACATAACCTACATGAAAATAAATGTTTTGAATGAAAATGCGGCGGGCAATCATACGGCAATGCAGATATACGTGTTTCAATACACGCGTATCGTAAGATTATCCATTGATTAAAAGTCAGGAATACACACACTTTTTTTAAATGCTTACGGTGCCGGTACTATAGACAGTGCCAATGCGGTATTTTTGATTGCTAACAAAAAAATTTATGATCAAACACGAATCCTAAAAACATTCGATATTTAGAATCTTAATTACTTATTAAATGATTTTTTATCACGCCTATTATTTAATTACTTTTTAATAATTTGTTTGTACATTCACTAAATAAACTATAAACGTGACCCCGTCAACATTAATACTTTGTACCATGCGTGAAAAAAGCTCAAAGGGTTTTGGGTGCCACTGTTTTCTCAATTTCCAAACCTACTCGGTATAACATATGCACCGCATACAAGGTGTTCCAATCCTACCCGAACATAGGCAAATAACATGGGAAATCTAAAAGTCTCGTATAATATGTTAGTGTCAGATGTCATAATGATGAACATATATTTTTGTTTTGTATATTAATGGCCCTAATCTTCCGGTTTGATTATAGCTTTAATGAATTATCTACGATTATAATACACAACTTCGACTTAAAAAGTTATGACTCCGAAATTATGCTCTCTGGTTCACGTCTTTTTATAGCACAGTTGGCAAACGAATACTCACGACAAAGCAACGGTCCTAAAAATACAGCGCTTCAAATACCACTCTGTGTCAGTTTTTTTAAATTATTTTTCTAATTGCTTACCTATCAGTTGTATTTTATAAGGGATAAATATTATTTTGGTTCTGCTTTCTATGAAAAAAAAATTGGCAAATTGCACAAAATATTATATTTAACTAAATTATGTTGGCATAATGTATCTGGCAAATAATAAGCTCAAAACAATAATTGAGGTATGTTTTTCGTAATTTAAGAATTCTTTTACAAGATAGCAGTACAAAAAATAATATTTAGCTCTTATAAAATAAAACGGATCATAACAAATTTTTAAATTGACGGAAAAATAGGTGTGAATCGCTGCATGTTCAGTACCATTGCTGTGTCGCGAGTATGCTACACCCATTTTTAACTGAGCTATCGAAATGCGTAAGCCAAAAAGCGTAGCTTCAGAGTTGTATCGTAATCGTAAATTAATTAAATAAAGCCGTAATTAAACCGGAACCTTACCAAAACTTCTACGAAGTTATATAAAAATATCCGTTCTTATTCTTTATGATGTCTAAAATTAAAGTGCGCATTTATCTTAGCAACCCCTCCAAAATTTCACAAGGGCTCCCGAGTGGGTTGCCAAGCCGCCGGCACAGAAGAGAGAGCTATAATTTCTCTCTTCTGGACCGCTGGCGTGCCCGTAATCACAGCCATAGGCCATAGTCATAACGCTGTAAAAATGGCGCAGATGCCAAAAATTGCGGAAACCCCAATAGAATTATTAACAAATGAGGGACTAATTGAAGAACCATATGTAAATAGATTTTGGGGCCCAGCTCTGCTGGGTGGCATGACATTTTTAGGAGTGTGCGTTTCCAACTGGTTTACGAGACGTCCAATGTTGGTTGGTAAGTCACCTTAACCTCAAACTTCTCAGATGTCATTACATAATTTTTCTTCCTTATATCAAATTTAGGCATACAAAAACATATAGCGTTATCAGGAACTGCAGCCGTTATTGGTAAATATGTTGACGATTATCGAGCAGGTTATTTAGCTGAAAGAGATGCAGTGTTGCGACACTATGTCGAATTACACCCTGACGATTTTCCACCATTTGGTGAGAATTTCTTTTCAATTAAGAATAACTTGGATATATTTGTAATGTTTGTTTTCAGAACGCAAGAAGTTTGCTGAAGTCCTACAACCATGGGTTCCAATTCGTTAAATTCTGTAAATTTATGTAGAAATGCAAATTAGTGATAGTAATACTTGTTTTAATAAACCTATTTGTTGTAAAACGAACTAGAATAAGTTCTTGCTGTCTAATGTTGGTGTTGTTTAAAGCAACTGTCTTACAATCCACTTATGGGCTGCAAACTTCATCACTCTATAGTTGTTCAAAATGATTGAAACTGCAAACAAAATATTTTTTTAATGTTGGAAGTTTTCAGAAAAAAAATTTATAGTTCTATATGTGGATAAGCCACAATTTGGTTGGTGCCTGATAATTTCTCCTTGACCCTTTTATCAATTTTTGAAAATTTTAATTTTAACGCCTATTCACTCTAAAACGAGTTATCAGGTTGAGTATATTTATACCCAGTTTTGTTTTCTGAACTGACCTGTACCGTAACCCAAATATATTGTAAGCAGCAAGCGTTTACACTAAGCATGTCAAACTCGCGAGCCACATGCGGCCCACAACGAATACCTTTGCGGCTCGGCCAGCATGACTGTATGTAACAAACGTTTTGGTAAAAATTTCGTGGCTTCATTTTTAAAATTTCTAATTAATCATAATTATTAATAACGAACCACAACATTTGCCAATGACCGATTACTAGTCGTGTTGCATATACGTAGTGATCTTACCTGCCGACGCACCGGTTCCGCCACCAATAGCAGCGAAAATTAATATGTTTTATTATTTTGTGTTGATTACTCATCTATTTCAGACTTTTGTGTTCAGTATCTCTTAATCGAAACCAAGTGGTGGTAAAACTAAACAAAAAATTGTGAACAAGATTTCCCCTGAAGTAAGAAAGATGGTAGCAGAGAAGAGATGCCAAGTGTCAGGAAGAAAACATTAGTTTTACTGTTGTCCTTGTTGTTTTTTATACTGTACTTTTCGAAATAAACCTACGTTTCTATAAAAATTGAAGTTTTTGTTTTTTTGCGGCCCACATAAACTTGGACCTTGTTTATTCGTCCTGTGTTAGCCTTTGAGTTTGACATGCTTGGTTTACATCCTCACCTTGTGGTTAGGACCTCATTTTGGTCCTAATATATGCTCCATCTTTGAACAATTTCTGAATGCTGGAAAATCTTCCGTTGTACCAAAGTACCAAAAAACGTGTGCGTTTCTTAGTCGAACCAATTAATTGTATTTGCCTTTTTTTTTTATTTTCTCATACGAACTTATTTTCACAAGAAAGGTGGTTGAGCAATCGGCGTTTACACCTGCTAAATTAGTGCTTAGGTAAATCTGAATTTAGGTTGGGTCATGAAAAAAGTGATCCAACCTAAGTGGCGTTCCGTGGGCTCAAAATTTGAGGAGGCAAACGCAAAAAGAATTTAATATTGATATTAAAAAACTAAAAAATGTTTTATTTAAATTTAAAAAATAAGCTCGTTATTCTTATCAAATATGAACAAACAACAGGTATATGTATTTTAAAACTTAGTATACAGGATTTTCCATCTTCGCTGGAAACTTGCAAACTATTGTATAAAATAAATACAAACTTGTTTGATGTAATATAACCGCTAACTGATGGCAATAAAATCCTCTATTCTGTGGTTACTGTGCCCTGCCTCTCTACTATTTCATTGCATCTGATCATTGTATTCCTTTACCAATGTGCATGCAGACCTTATTGAGAACAACAGATTAGTTAATTGTTTCATGACTAGGAAGCACTTGGAGTGATAGGGCTCGCCTTTGTATATGCAAAACTGTTTAAATTGGCGCTCAATTTTTAATATTACGCGGTGGTTTTTTTAAATAGAAACTTATAATTTGAATTTTTGTATTTGAAAATTTATGAGTAGGCACTGTCGATTCCGTCTAATATGGCGGACCGCCACTGCTCATTGTAGTCCGCCTGTTTACACCAAGTGATCAAAATAATATAGGTAAGATTTGGTACACAGTTCGCAACCCAAACGTTTGGTGTAAACATACTCATTGTGATGAAAGCTGATATTTTGGTCAAGGGGTTGCGGAGATATAGGGGAACAAACGTAGTCGCCCACCCACTCGGACTGACCTTTTTTTAAAAAAAAAACTCTTGTTTTCCTTGGACTGCAAAACATGTATTTCCATTAAAATGTAATATTTGCATGTTAATTTAGACAATAACTGCGACATAACCAATAACATTGTTCGTACCAACAGTTTTTAAATTTTTGGAGTATGTTTTGGTGTTATGGTTTACCAATTTATTAACATTTAACCAAGATATAGGTCTGTTGATCCCGAAAATTTCCTTTCTATCATCTTGAAATCTTGATAAAGGAGTTTCAAATGAGATACATACGCTGTCGTTTACAGGAAACATTTTACTTATTTGCACGTGAACGGTGAACGCGAGCTACAGTTTACCAGACACTGCTAAACATTGATTGTGCCAGTTACGTGAAACTAAACTGATGTGATAACCAGAATGAAAAGCTACTAATTCACGCATCACGGTAGCCCTGCATGCGAGCAGGCGTGGGGTATGCTGCCAGCATGGCAACCGCTTTCTGGTCCATTCTAGAGAGATGCGATTTATAGGGCGAAGTTGTACTGGTTGTAGTCGCATCATTTTAACATTAGTTTCGTTGAACGGCAGTAGCGGTTAGTGTATCGCGCTACGAAAATTGAACTTTTATATTATTGAAGCATTACACTTTTTTTTGTACTTTTGTTGATGTCTATTTATAATACTGTTAGTATGAAAAGAACTATAATAAAATTATTCGAAGCGGCGCAGTTAGGTGAAGCGCTGCATTACTCGCTTCGCCATGCAAGCCGCCACTGCACTGGTACGGAGATACCTGCTCTTACCAATCGGGACGAAACGTCCATACAGCTTAAGTGTTATTACTATCGATCTAGGATTAACACTTATTAGGGAGATAAAGATGCACAACTTGTTACCATTTTAGTTTGAATGAAAACAGCTTTCAAACGAGCCGCTTCTTGACGCATTATGCCATTTAGAGTATTTGCATCGTAGGGCGGCGCGACGCTACAGCGACGTGAATCAAATTTTTTGTTTGTTCAACAAGTAGTGTTTGCAATCTTTATCAAAAATTTAGTATTCTAATTTAAGTAGGTATTATTAAAGAATATTCTTGAATTTCGTGCTATCTTAGTATTAAGTTGACAGCATTGTAAAAGTTACTAGATATAAATATTCAACTATTTAAAATTAATAGTATATTAATAAAATAAAACACTTGGTAAATTGTTTCACAACTTGTTGGTATTTATTTACTCGACTCGAGTTTCAACCATCTCGGTTATCTTCAGGAGTTTACAATACTAACTCCTGAAGATAACCGAGATGGTTGAAACTCGAGTCGAGTAAATAAATACCAACAAGTTGTGAAACAATTTACCAAGTGTTTTATTTTATTAATATACTATTAATTTTAAATAGTTGAATATTTATTAATAATGTTTCATCAAGTGCCTACCACACAATCAATTCAAAATATTACTAGATATAGGTGTAAGTGTAACAATAAAACAGTATAAGTTTCCTTTGTTCCTTGATACGCGTTTTGTACTTTTATTTTTGCAACCACGTTTTTTTTTCTCTGCTAAAAATAAATTATTTTACAAGTGCTTCAAAAGTTAGGGTAGGAGAGGGTTATTTTTGAAACATTGTGTATATTTAACTACTAACATCACTACTAAATCATTTTACTTTCAGTGAACCATTTTAATTAAGTCAGACATAATTAGTGCTCTTAAATAATAAACCAAAAAGTACCACAATAAATTTTATAATGGATTTTGAAATGAAAATTAAAACAGAGAAGATCTAGAACCAATACCAATAGAATGTGGCATACGCCAAGGAAACTCCCTTAGTCCACTTTTATTTAACATCGTCATGGATGAAATTATTAAAGAAGTACAAAAGTGCAATAGGTACCTACAGATTAGCACAAACTGCAATACAGATTATAAGATGCCAAGTTAATTGTAGAAACTGAAGCTGATTTGCAGATAATGCACAAGATGATGAATAGGTATATGTAAACAATACAATATGAAAATGTCTACTGGGAAAACGAAATGCATGACAATAAGCAAAACCAGCCAGATGTAAATTAGAAATAAAAGGAAACGATATCCAACAAGTTTCGGGGTTTAACTACCTGGAAATTAATATATCAAGTTGAGGAGAAGCAAAACAAGAGGTTCTTACGCCAACTATTATGATGCAGAGAATATCAGGCGCCCTGAATGACATCATATGGTATAATAAGTACATAAGCATAAAGAAGCAAGATGCATGGATAACTATATCAAAGAAGTGAAAACCAGAATTTACAAAAGTATGGTGACGTCTATACTAACATATACAGCAGAAACTCGAAATGACACAACTCTCACAAAACAAATATTAGAAACTACGGAAATGACGACACTAATGACTAAGGAAGATAGTGGGAAAAACTAGAGGAGACCGCATACGTAACCAACAGATAAGAGATGAGCTACAAGTGCAACCTATTACCGAATTGGTCCAAACCAGAAGAATAGAGTGGGGTGCCTATATATCTAGAATGAGAGAAGACAATATACAGAGGAAAAACAGATGTAGGCAGACCCCAGAAACGATGGAGAGATTCACTCTTAACAGTATCTGTTAAAAACATGCAAAATCCTTTTAAATAAGTAAAAAGAAGAGAAGAAGTCAAGAGAGGTACTTTCATTTTTAAATATGTTATTTATTAGTATTGTTTTAGTAGGTATGGACTGTGCAACATCATTGTAATATGACTCTAATTTTAACATCTACATTTCTGTATATTTTTAAAAACATCCGCATTAAATTAAACTACAATAAATTAAAGTTTATCACCATTAGTCTCTAGAATTCACTTTCAATTTATAGATTTTTTTATATTACAACACAATCGCTGTTTAGAAAATCTAATATTACACTCCACACACTTTTAAAACTATATTAAACTTATGCTTTCGATTTCTGGTATTTTTGTAGAGTAAGAGTTCTACTATAGCAACCCCTTTCGGCCTTTCCACTGGGTGAATTAAAATGATGATATTTTTGTGTTTTAATCTCAAATTATAGAAAAATAAAAATTACTGCTCAAAAAATGTTGAATAATATCTAAATAATGTTATCGAAAACAATAATTTATTAAAAAAATTTAAGATACACAACAAATACTTAAACAAATTTATTTAACTACAGTTTTCCATTTGAGCTTCAAAATCGATGGTAACTGATTTTTACAGTTAGTTATTTTACGTTGCTATTTGAGTAACAGTGTAACACTTACAGTAATGCCCATAATTTTTTCTTGATGCGTTTTCTACTACCAATAAATTCCAAGATGTATTGGACGTAGAACAAAAAAAAACTAGCAGGCATCATATTGTACTGACATAGTACTACAAGAGTATTATTTGGTTCTCGATATTATTCTTACATTATCTAGTTACATATATGCTAAATTACATATCTAATGCTATTTCCTAACGTTTTCGTTTTCGGGAACATAATTATCTTTGCCGGGTATTCCTGAGCCTTCGGAGTCACCTAACCATGGATACTTATTGGGGCATTCTACGCATGTCTCTAGATACCTTGTATCTGTGAAATTTGCTGTGTCGGGCTTAAAGCCTAATGCACACTTATTGGGAAGTTTGCATGGAGGTGGTGGTAGATTTTCTTTCTTTTTACAGTTCCATGCTTCAAAATTGTTGATTTCTTTTAAAGTTTTTGGATCTGTCATCCACATTAGTGCTTGTGTTGTAGTGACAAACCAAATATCAGGTCTGAAAATTAAAAATGATCAAAAATTTATTTACACGCAAACTATAGTTGCAGTATTAATGACAAGCTTATAAATTGTAATACATGATATTTAAAAATGGAAGTTAGCGTGCTCAAAAAATTCTTGGTGAAATAGATCGCTGCGTGATTTTGTTAACCTAAACGTATGCTCTAGCTTATTACTTATGCTTCATTGGGTTGTGGCAATTGACAGCGGTACTGTCTCAATATTATTTAGCAACAAATTTTTGAACATGGCTGCTTACTGTGTTTGTGACCATTCAAGGAATTTGTGTAATCCTTCTTCAAGATGCTTAATAGAAAACCAATTAGTGTGGAATGGCATCATATAAGGGGCCTTATTTTGCTCATAATGTCTGCTAAAGTCCTCCTGCAACCATTCGAAGACTTCTTCGGAATCATGGTTGTGCAATACACATTGATCTAAATATGGACAATGACCCCCTTCATAGTCTTCTACATAATGGGCGTTCAGCGGTATCTCCCATATTCCTAAAATCAATAATCAGGTTTGTAAAATGTGTCTATTGCAAGAAATAGTAGTAGTGTTGACCAAAATATTACCTGGGAATGTTTTAGTTGGGCAAGTTCCTGCTTTGCATTCATGTGGAATTTTGTAATCCAGTGTGTATGGCCATACTGGTATTGCCCGTGGTGGTACTCCTATAGAGCTGTCGTAAATATATCCAAAATCTTCCATTACCTATAAGAGCAGCTGTCGAAATTAAAAACAAATGTTTTTTGATAATTTACCTTATACTGAGTGTTACGACCAGGTTTCAAGTAGGGTGCCCTCATACCAACCACATCGCTCGTTGAAATGTTGGAGAAATGTTTCAATATTTCCCTCATGCCAATCATTTCTCCTACCCATTCTTCATAACCCTTGTCCTGTAGACCCATTTGTAACCTTAAGTATAGAAACCGTTTAAATTGAAAATTAAATTGGAAGAAGAAAATGCCACTTACGAAATCGTTTCTGTAGCAATTTCGTGTCCTTTACTAGCCAACTCCTGTATCATTTGATAGTTGCTGTACTCATGAGCTATATAGAACGTCCCCTTGATATCACAGCCATTAGGATTTTTATGATGGCCGTTGAAAACCTTCTTGTACAAGTTGTAGTTTTGTAAATTTACGGCGCCATCGAATGTTAACAGTATCATTTGCGGTATCTGGAAGCATTAGAAGTATTTTGCAATCTAATGATATTTTATAAACTTTAAACTTTTGAAGCACATAAAAATGTATGATTTCGCAATATACTTACAACTTTTGATAGATTTAATGTGAAAATTGAGTACATAGGTGAATCTCACCTAATTTTTTATTATATAATTACGTAAGGTAATAATTTAAAGAATATACCCAATCACTTCTCTCTAAGTCCTTAGTATTCGAGAGACACAAATCAGAAATTGCAAAATAAGTGGGTAAGTATTTACTGACGATTTCTGTAGTTCGAGTACTGTAGAAAAATTTTAAATATTTCATTTGCTGATAAGCGAGGATTGCTAAGCCTGGATTGCACCAACAGTGTTGCTATATATGTTGTTCCTGCTACAAAAGGAAAAACATATCTGGCAACGCTGTTACTGTATATAAAACAGCGAGCACTACGGTTAGTGCGTATAAATCGGACCTGCACTAACAGTGTTGCTTGATATTTTTTAATGCTACAGTAGGAAAAACGTATCTGACAACACTGCTTTTGCATATAAATCCCGCCTTACGCATTACCTACTTAGATCCGTAGAATCGAATAATTAGTTCATCGTAAAACGTTGCAGCAACGGGATTCAAAGCGTCAAATGAGCAAAATCTGTGACATTGTTGAGGTAGGTTTGATGAAATCGAAAATTAAGTAGTACTTACATCTTCTGGATCTAATCCTCCTGGTACCAGCGTTCCATCTTTGGAGCAGAAACAGTAAGGTAGAACACATTCTGCTAAGTTGCATTTTACTGCTAGATCTACTGGAGGCTCCGTCACGGGAGCAGGTGCTAAAATAACAATTATTACTTTGATGGCACAAAAAATATGAATTGATGGTTCTGTGATGGTTAAACTTCCCATTAATTGTTACAGCAAAAATAAACTTGAAAGCATAGTTAGTGTTAGATTTTGTAACGGATAGATTTAAGTATTTTGTCATTTTAATAATTTCTTTGAATTTACTTGCATAACTGCAGTTAATCATGTCCACTACAAATAAAATTTATTGTTTAATCGAAATGGCTGTAAGCTGTTATTAAACGATTAAATTTCGTTACATAATATATGATTATCAAGTCCTCAGGAGTTCCAAGGCAGGAAAGTCCGACTAGGTTAACGGTTAAAATTAGCGAAAGTGCAATTTCCGCTTGTCAGTCGTATTCTTGATTTAAATATCTGCAGCTGTTTACTGCAAATTTTAAGAGTATAAAATATTTTTTTCATTAAATTATTTCTCTATTTTCTGAATTTGAAATGAATTTTTATAATCGTATTTTTTATAATTGTAACTTTTCTTACTTACTTGACTTTTACCGGTTAGACACCTACGGTGATTGAAAGAGAAAAACACGAGAACCCATAATTATTAATAATATCTTACTTGTTGCTATTGGGCCACATCTAGCTTCATCCTTAAACGTGCAATATTTACTTATGTCATCGAAATACAACCCTGATGGACATCTATTTAAGTATGGGTATCCATCTACACACTGAAAAATAATTATTTGGTTGTATTAACATCAAAACAGTATTAAAAATTAAAATATGTTTGAGTTGGTAATTAAATAATCGTAAACACCATGATTTTCTTTGTCTAATGGAATTTTATGGAACGTTGTTTTACTTTCCAATACTGCCAGTTCGGGAAAGCGAAAATTTTCCATTTTGAGAATTTAATGGAAATATACATGAATATTTTGGTTTTAACGCCTATTTACTCATAAACAAAGTATCAGATCGGGTATCGAGATGAAATTTAAGATTGTAAATGCGCTAGGTGTATGCAATGTTACGAGAACTTTTGGAACGGGAGCATCGCAGTTGCGCTGATGACCATAAAAATAATCCGGGTATCCTCTAATAAGAGACTATGTTTAGTTCGGAGTTTGCTGATTCCACCCGAGTCTCATCTTTTAAGCACGCATATAGGAAGCATTTTATAAAAAAAAGTAGTGTAGGAAAGAATGCATTTTTCATTAACACAAAAAATTTATTAGTTTTAGAACATTTTGGGAATATTCGGGAACTTTCAATAAATGCGCTCCCAGCCGCCCATCACTAAGAAAATTTATACAAACAAAGAACAAAATATTTTGTGCAACTGCACTGTATAAAATACATTTTTCTAAAATGGTAAGAAATAAAGCATTTTTCATAAACAGTATGAGGTAAAATATACATACAAAGGCAAAAATTTATCGTCTAAATAAAATATAGCAAGAAATGTATTGTTACATAACAAATTTATTAACATTAGAAAAAACGTTATAAATGCAAATCAAAAAATCGTATACGAAAGAGCATTTTATAAAATATGTTTTACTCAAAATAATAAAAAATAAGAACATTTCCCACATACATCTACTAAAACAAAATTTCATACAAACAAAAAATTCTATTTTGCATATAGATAAGAAATTTGTTTTACAAAGTCGAAATTATTATTGTTAATATTATTATTAAAATTATTAAATCCAAAACATTATCGGTGATGATAAAAATCCCTAGCAACTCCGATGTAGGTTCATAGCTACCTCAACTCTGAAGTGAAACAATTTCAAAACTTGACGTTTTCAATAAAAATATTGCTTAAAAACGGCCACACGTTTATTTTTTAAATTTTATAGACCAATAGAGCTGGGTATGAGCTACAATTTGGTTTGTGTCCCAGTCCTCTAATTTCCCCGTAACGTCTTCTATGAATTTTTGAAAATCGAAAATTTATGCATTTTTATTTATTAAACAGAAGACGATAAAAAATTGTTGTTAAAGTTAAATTCCTCATGAGTGATAGCAGAATAAGATTTACAACTTAATTTTTGGGTGCAACAATATTTGGAGGGCAAATTTATTTTTTTGTTTTTGGCTTTATTTAATAACGAGAAATAGTTTTCGAACAAAACAAAAAAAAACGATTATTTATTTCAATAAAAACTTTTAAATAATTTTGAGTTTAAACTTAGTCAGGTACATTGGCACCTGCCCCAAGCCCTTGTTTACTAGTCTGTTCTGCAAACAGTGCCACAGTTGTTGGGAAACAAGAATAAACTTTTCACCTACAATGATCATCGTCAGTTAAAAGGATAATGTCATTTACAACATATTTATAAATGTTTTTTCAAAAACTCAAATCTTAAGTTAGAGTTATTCAAGTCTCAATACGTTTTTTATTAGAAATTTTTCATAAAATCAATAATTATCTTTCTTTCATCAAAAGTGTAAGAAAACAGAAATATAGAATTTCGGACAACATGGGCCGTGAAACAAAAGGCCACGGAAAAATGCCGGTGGAAAAACGAGCCACAGAAAAAAGCTTAGGTGTACTGACCCACGCGACTAATTCCTCAGGCGTATTCGATATCCCTGTTTACTCGTGGGCTCTGCGGTTTGCGCTCGCTTTGAAGTGCCGGTAAAATTATCAGACAATTATACTTTTGAAAATACGGTAGGTAACGATATCTAAAGTATAGGAAAGTTCAGGCAAAGTGCTTTGGCCATTTTGTCGCCAAGTTGCTAAACAATTTTTGACGTCACAAACTGAATTGTAAACGTCACAAATTGAATTGCAGACTTCGGAAATTAATTTTTTTGATATCAATAATTAATGTTTTGACATCAACAAATTACCGAATTTTGGATAAAAATATTTATCTATTAAATCCTGCAATCGAATTTTTGACGACAGAAATTCATTTATTGACGTCTAAAATTTAATTTATGACGTCAAAAAATTATTTCTTTACGTCTGAAAACCGCCAATAAGTAAATTTTGGCGTCTAAAAATAAGTAATCAACTTCAACAAGTGGTTTTATACGCCAATAAATGATTTTTTGGCGGTAATAAATCAATTTCTGACGTTGTAAAATGCTGCCACGTAACGGGATACGTAGCAGAGTGTAGACTAGCAGCGACTCGTCGAAGAACCTGGGGCAATACCTAATAATAATGAACTAGGGCGAATGGGTGATGCTTGAATAATAAAACCACAACATAAAATAGATTTGGGAATGGGACGTATGAACAGTATTTGTTATAAACTGTCTACGTGTAAACCCAGCATAACGCGCATTCTTCTGGCAACTAAATAAAATATGGACAACTAGTTTGACGTCACAAATTCAGATTTTGATGTCAAAAATTAAATTTATGACATCAATGAATAAGCGTTTGACGTAAAAAATCATTTATTAACATATAAAAATGATTAATTATGGTTAAAAAATAACATTTTTAGGCGACCTTAACAAAAAATTGAATTTTTAGTACTCAAAAGCGGCCAAAAGGTAACCGTTTTTTGGCCGCTTTCATTATTATCCGTTTAAGGGTGGCACCGTCTATCGATAATTTTCTACCTTACATCATGATACCGACATTACCGACAATGTCATAATATCTCTGAATAAAACAGAGTAAACAAGCTGTCAATCTTGCTGTAAACTGTAATAAATACGTGTTGGTAGTCGAATTTTCTAATAATTATGTACAATTGTTCAGTTGTTATAAATACTTATATCAATAAATCATAAATAAAAGTCTAACAAATTTGTAATAAAATATAAACGTTTCTGAAGGAGTCACAAATATGTACAATTGTTCAGTTGTTATAAATAATTATATCAATAAATCATAAATAAAAATCTAACAAATTTGTAAATTTTATAATGAAGGTCGCCTAAAAACATTTGTGTGCACCACTGCCAAAAAGTGTTATTTCGTCCTCGTCTGCTTTCTGGCCTCGGCTTCGCCTCGGCCGTTAAACTCAGACTCAGCCGAAAAAAATCCATTTTTTGGCCTTGGTACACAAATAACTATTATGTCGATTTACCATTTAATTCTAAATTGATTGTGTAAGCGATTTTGAGACGCTACAAATGATTTTTAAATGTCTAAATTGCAGTTTCAATAATTAAATAGTGTTTTCTTAAATTTCCACAGAAAGCAAATAATTTACAGACGTCGAAAAATAAATTTTTGAGGTCAATTATCAATTTTAGACGTTAAAAAAAAATTGAAAATGATTTTATTGACGTCATAAAACCAATCGTTGAGATTAAAATTATTTTTTGACGTTAGATATATTTATATATTTTTTAACCCCCATAAATGGTTTTTTGGCGTGAAAAAATCATTTTATGATGTGAGAAAAACATGTTTTGACGTCAAGAGTCTATTTCCTTAAGTCAAAAAATATTTTTGCCGTCAATAAAGGTTTAATAAAAAGTAAACCGGTGTTCTTTAGTATTCTAAGTAATAGTACAATTAAAAGTATACCAACAAGACTGCACGATTACAAATTAAGAGATGATCTTGATTTTTAGAAAGCGTTATTATGAAATACTATTTGTGGAAGTAGGGAGTTACCTCAAATAATTAAATTTTTACAGTTTTTTAATTTATTATTTAGGAAAATAGCTTTCTCCCTAAACTTCTACTAGATGTCATTATTCGTTTTAAATACAGTGGAAAAATGAAAAATTGTTCCGTTACCTGATAAAACCGCCTGCAAGTTGCAGGATCTGCATAATTTCCATTTCCTTGTTCTTCTGGGCATGAGAAATCCTCGTTTTTTTTCTCTTCGACCTTCTTAGTTCTTTGCTCGGTTGGGGGCTGAGCCTGGGCGTTAACTGCAATTGTTGAATTTAAATATTAAATATAAAGCGAAGTTTTTTTGCGAAAAGAGTTAACGAAAAAATATAACCTGCTCTCGGAATTTCTTTACCGAATACAGTTATGGAAAAGAAACTTTTCGTAACGTGATGTGTGCTTTCTATTGCTGTTTTTCATGTGCGCGTCTTAAAAAATGCGGTCACGTTTGTGAACACTGATGCAATTTTCCGCTTGTACGCTTATTAGTTTGAAAAGTGCGTGTGGAATAGACACAGCGACAAGTTTATCGTTTTTTGGGGAAATTTTTATTTTATGGTTATTTTTATTACAAACGTTTCTATTTTTGGTACTTTGTTATAAATACTTTTAAATAAATATTACGTTACGTAAATTGTGTTTTGTGTTTAATATTTTAAACATTTTTTGAATCAAACCTGCTGGTTTTTGTAAAATATTCAAAACTCAAATTTTTCTAAATAACTGATATTTAGAAAATTTTATGTTATTTCAATTGGCAGTAAGCAAGTATTTTAAACGATTAATTCAAAGTTGTAGTTAAATGTAACGTTTACAATGTAAAATTCTGAATTAGCAATTTTTCAATGTAAAAAAGTTATTGAATGAGACTACAAGGAAGACAAACCAGAGAGAAAGTTTTAAACTTTAATCGATTATTTAAATTTCGTACATTCTTTTACTGAAACTTGTAAACATGTATAACTTCGGTTAGATAATTTTAGTGTTATCAATACCATGCATTTAATTTGCTTTGTCAGGTTTCTCCGAAATATATAAGAAAATAAATTTATTCAGTTTTACTCTACAAAATCCAAAATTTTTTCTTCGAATCGTAAAACAATATCAATGATCTTAGATCTCAATTCTAAGCCTAAAATTTAAATGAATGTTTTTTATTTGGCTTCTCTAAAGCAAACTAAATATAAGGGCGTAAGCTAAGCGTTAGTTTTAAAAAATTGGGTACTTGAAACCTCTGAACATATTTTCAAACAAGTCTGCATATAACAATTTGTTCGAATCCAGTTCTGTTGTCAACTATGTCGTATAAGTGGAGGTAAACAAGGTGCAATTAAAAATGCAATCCGCGTTTCCAGTGACAAGAACGCTGCAAGCGTGCCTTAAAAGTTTCTACCAAACCAAATTTTGCTCTGGGGACATGGGTACCACCTTTTGGCCATCTTTGAAATATTTTGGAAAGTCTAGTACTAAATGTGATTTAGTTGACATTTTCGGGATTGGTCTAGTTTACTAAAAAACCGGTCTATAAAATCGACATCTCACCGTTGAAACTGTCGCAAATACCCGGTCACCTTGTTACGAAACGGTAAATACAAAAAATCGACCAGGAAATGGTTGTCACGTTCGTTATTTTGCAGTTAGAGTGCGTTTTCGCGCACCTCTCGTCGACCAAGTATTTTTCAGTGAATGTAAAGTCTTCGCAATTTGTATAAAGTGAGCATCGGGTACAATATTGAAAGCCGCTTCTTGTAACATACCGAGAAACACGTTGACTTTCTACTTCAACCTCGATTCTTGTTGATTTGCTTGGACTCAGATGGAGGCATAGCGCCGCGGTTTCAAGGTCTCTTTCTTTGATAATTACCGAAGATTCTTAGTAAAAGTGAAATTGTTAGATTTATTTCGGTAATGTCGTCAATGGAAAGAGTTCCTTACTCTTTCAACGAAAGTTTTTTCTTTTCTAATCGGGGAATGTTGTTGAATCTGCCACGCAGTCAACGCACCGAGTTTTTAGACAAAAATTGATGAAGAACCTTAGCTTGACTTTCCCTTCATGTCCTTTGAAAAATCAAATTAAATTGAAATGCTTGAAACTCAATTGCGATAGATATAACACTGGATTGGTGTAAAATCTTTAATTAAAAAAAAAATTCGAAGAAAGCTCTTATTTAAAATTTAAAAAAAATCGAGCACAAATAACTTTAGGTCATTCAAAGCGTTATCAAAAAGTTTTAAAATATTTAAAAATTTCTGTAAATATATGTCTAGTAACAGGTATTTAATTTTAAATTATTTTTATATTTGTAATCGTTTCCTGTCCTGTAGGTGTGTGTGGTGGCCTTATTCCCTGACGTCGGTGTTAAGTCTTACCGGCAGAACTGGGCGAGCGATAAATAAATATATAAAAAAATTTCGTTTCAATTAAAATATAATTATTAAAACTGACGCTTTGTTTCATGAAAATCCGGCCAACTATTCCGAATAGTTATATAGTATACAAACGCACATTTCCGCCCCCCCCGTCATCTCAGGCGTTCCCATTCAGGCACTACAACTACCCATACATATCCGAGACATCTTTATTTATAAAGATCGTAAAAATTTAAAAATGCGTTGAAAAGATTCCACAGTTATTGATACGAATTTAACTTTCGGATATGAAAAAAAAGTGTAGTTATTGCTTTAATCCCAAAACAAGCATTACCTACTAAGAAAAGTTGTTTAGAATTAGAACTTTATAAGTAGCATTTAAATTGGCACGAAAACTTTCCTGACCATGCTAATAATAATAATTATTAAAATGCACAACACGTAACGTGTAATTTATATCTACTTATCCTGAATAAAGATATACATTCGTTTTCTAATAGATAAAAAATATTGAAACCAATAATGAAATAATTAAAACTTAAAATAAAAATGTATAATACTGTTGCTCGGTAAAAAACGCGTATTGTAAAATAGCTAGCTGTTTACAGTTAGATTTACAGTAAATGCGAGAAACTTTCTAAAATTAATTACTTCTTAGGCGTTTTAAAAATATTGACAAATTCGATTTAGCTAAACTGATGAATTGTAGCCGTCTGTATTAATCCAAACCTTCTATTGCAAAGCGGTTTTGTATTTCTTTTTTTGCTCAATTTTTGGCTTAAAAATGCATGCTAGTTTGGTACCGTTTTAATTCGACCCTGTTCGGGAATGCCATAAAATATCCAAAACCATATTTTATCATTAAGTAAATGTTAGCGACACAAAGTCTGCAATATTTCCGTATTTGGCGTCCTTATGGGGTTCGTCGAATAAGACCTTGATTGCACCCGTTTGTGGTAATTATATTCCGCGAAAGTTTTATGAAAAACTTATCATTGGAGTCACACCCAGCAGATTGATTATCCGCATAGTTCTTTATTCTAAAGGGCAAATTGTTAATTTTTTAAAGGGACTTACCAAGAGCAACTCCTGCACATATCGCACCAACTAACACTAGCAGTCCTCGACTTCGATTAAAGGAGTTAGCCATCACCACACTTAGTTCTTGTCTGTCTGGGCACTCACTGACCACACCGCGACCGCATCTGGTAAACCTGGACTTTCTTACACCTTTTTGTCCACTACTACTTATTGGCTGCCACTTTCTTCGCCAGAAACTGAAGACCGCTTAGGTCAAGGAGAATTTCGTAATTTTGTGGATCTTCGCGTACCGTTTCTGCTTGTTGCTAGTTGAAGATCTTGAGTGGTTGTTTAAATATTAGCAAACATATATATGGACGGTGGGTGGATAGTTGTGGTATTAATGGGAATGGGAAAGATTTTTATCCTTTGATTGTTAATGAGATAGTGTGATCTGTGTGCTGGGTCTGTCACGGTTTTCTCTGTTAGTTCTGGTTGCTAGTAAACAGCGTTAAAGAGTATTGGATTATGAAGAATATTAAACGAGTTTAAATGAAGGTGGCATGATATCTACGAGGCAATATGTAAAAATCAGCGTGTTTTGTTATTTTTAAATATTGTACCAGATTAAGTGTAGACAGTGGATTCTAGGAACCAAATCATAACGATTCAGCCTAACTTACCGATTTCCAATAAAGCTTGTCTAGGGAATCACAGCCCTTCGAAGAGGCCAAGAAAATGAATGGGTTTTTCGTCTAACTCTTGAACGGTTTGAGATAAATCGATAAAATTTTTAATACGTTTTTTAATAGTTGGGAGCATTACGTGCATGGAGTTTCAAACAAATCTATCAAGGTTAAATGGTTAATCTAAGACTATCTACACTTTAGCAATGACATAATTTTTGTCGTTCATTTTTTGCATTGCATTGCATTGTTCCTTCATTTTATTCTCTTTTTTTTTGTAGCTGAAGATTAAGATTGCCCAGGGCCGGCCGCGTTAAGGTAGTTTCACGCCCTAGGCGCAAATTTTGTGCCGCTCTTAAAACGCGGCAGGAATATTTTTTACTTCAAGGGCATCTCAGCATTCACTGCAATAGTATATTATAATACAAGTGTATAAGCAAGCCTTTAAAGCACGCGCTACGGGTTTAAAAGCACGAGGCAAAGCCGAGTGCCTTTTAACGGAGCAGTGCTTTAAAGGCTCTTATACACGTGTATTATACGCTATTTTTTATTATACCTGCACTACAATCTGAAAATTATAACAAAAAAGGAAATTGAAATCCCTTTTTCGGAGTAATCTGTGTCATTAATCGTTGATATAGAAACGGTTAGCAATTGTTGTTGTTTAGTTGCTATGTATACTTATTATAAATTTGTTGATTTGCGAAGTTTGTTTCGACTTTGTGTTCGTGAATTACAAATGTCCCCCACCACGCAACGGTCGGGCTTTTTTCCTACACGCACAATTTGTTTCCGCCTGTGAAATATTGCCGCTCTAGTCCTGTGCCTATGGCGCCTAATAGATAATACGGCCCTGAGATTGCCTTTTAACTACATTTGTATATTGTATTCTTATAGTCTGAATCTATGCGGTACATGAGTAGTTTTGTTGTCAAGAAATCTTGAATTTTGATGCCTATTAGTTTTCTGAACTGAAAAAGGCACGAAATAAAGTAAAAAGTTTTTTTATTTTGAAAAGCTACAAAAAGACAGCACTAAATCAAATAAACATGAACAAAAAAGTAAACAAACTTTATCGATAACCTGCGGTACCTTATATCTCTTACACAGTGTTTACTGTATTTATTATTAATGTCGAAATATTGATACTTAAGGGCCAATCAAAGTCACGCTGTTACTTTTTTTATCGCCTTCTTGATTAAGTTTTTATGCTTTCTCTGTATAGAGATTGTCACCATTTTACTGGAAACATGGGCAACTATTGAGTGCAACTAGGAAGAGAGATAATGGGCGATCCAAGTGGGGATTCACGTATTCATGGATACTTTATAATTTAAAATAGATACGCGAATGTCCACTTAACCTGTCACTTATCTCCCTTCCTTGTCGTAATTTATTTGTTGGATATGTTTCCAGTAAAATAGTGAAAATCTCTTCAGTATGTATGGTGTTCGATTTGTGGTGAACAAGTTTGATCCGCTGAACCAGAAGTGTACAATGAGTTTAGAGTTCAGACCTGCAGATTGTGCAGATTGAATTAGTGGCGGTTATTCACTTGAAGTAGCTGAAGTGCTTCTTTATCTAATAAACCCTGAATTATAATTGGTTAATGAAATAAATAATTTATATTTATATGAACACCTAAACGCACATTTTACTATTAAATAGGATGCAGGCAGAGCGTGAGAACGCAATTTTTAAAGCGTGCGTATTTATATTTAGATTGTGGTAATAACTACAGTATTTCGCGTCGAACAGAAGAGTCTAGCTGGCGTGACGTAACCTTCTGCAGTAACAAGCGCAGTTATCATGGCAGCTATGACGTCACGCTGTTACATTCGGCTATACTACCTGGCCAATGTGAAGAGCTCTTGCAGCTACTTCAAATTCACTTCAATTCGAGTCGTGGCGTTGGAGAAAATGGTTTGTTTTCTACGAAAAAAAGAATGCTGTACGTCCTTGTTAAAAAAACAGTAATTTAAACGTTGTTGCTTCACACTGTTTTTGTGTTGAGGTATAACCGCAATTTTACATAATAATACGTAGGTGAATTCCCGAAAAGTCAAAAAATTCAAAAGATTCTTGATTCAAACACGAAACAGATTATCAAGAAACAATCAAGACAAGATATATCTAATTTTTGGCTTTGAAAATCAAGCCGAGATAAGTAATTTTGTCTTGAGGTACGATTCACTACTTTTCATAGCGTTGTGCGCGGCTCAATGTTACTGTTCTTATTTTACAGTAACGGTTAAAACGTTATGATGAAAAGCGCCTTTGAAAACATATAAAATCAAATTTTTTTAAATATGGGAAAATCTAGACGAAGTGCTTCGCCCATTTTTGCTATAACCTTTAAGAACTGGAATTCATTTTGTTTTTGATTACCAGGAATTTTAAACTTTCCTGCTAAATAGTTTAGAGGTAAAGAATTTTAAAGTCCGTGTTATAAATCTGAAAAAGTGATCAAACCTGTAACAAAATGACATTTAACCTTTCTAACCATTTTGAATGAATGCCGGTTATACCTTTAAGTTTTAGTCTTAGTAAATTTTAGCACAACGTGAACTTCAAGTGTAAAAATTTACATGGAATTTCATGTGATCTTCTAAACCGGCTCAACAACTCGTATAAAATTCCGAATTATTGAGCACATTTGCATTTAAATAAATTATTGATGAGAAACGTGTAATGCAATTATTTACTTTTACTTTCATGCAGTTAAGCGCAGCTTCGACCTCCGAATGATGATTTATAATGAGAATTTCAAGGCAAAGAGAATTCAATGAAGTTTTCTAAATATATATAAAAAATGTTCTGTCTTTTACCTCGAACGCCTTTGCAAAAACATCTGTAAAAATAGTTCGGGATTATTAATTGTGTGTTTAACACTTAATTAACATAAGTATGTGAGAACAGAAAATTAATTTCTATCTCACAACATTTCAACTAATTAGTTTGAATGGGTAAGAGTAGGATATAAAGGAAGAAAACGAATGTAATTTCGGCTTTTTTGAATATTAACTTAATTATTTTTAAATTTTACTACTACTTAATTATAAATCAGGTACCCTAAATACGTCAATTATAGACTAACCTAAAAATTGATAAATCGTTATACTAATTTTTTAATCACTTTTGGGTTTGGGTTGACAATTGCGACGATTAGACATTATTATTCGTACAATGCAAATTATTAAATAATAAATAATCATTTTAAATATTACTAAGAGTGTTAACAATATAGCTCCGACATCCACAAGATAATATTGGTACCAAGGCAAATCTGCTCCAACTGTTCTCAAATGTGGGGCCCCATTGTGTTTAATAACATATTCAGTCCAATAAATGGCAGTGTCTATGGGTGAAAGTGGCCGATCTTTGAACAATTTTGAAACCCTTTCAGCATTGTTCTTGTACCTATAAAGCAAATTGAGATTTTATTATGTAAACAATTTTAATTCGATACTTCTTTTTCTGTTCGCTTTGTTATCTATTTTCTACTATTTCTTTGCTGATGTAACAGACCAACGATAATACTAAAAGATTATATTGTAGTGTTTGGTTTGCAGTAACTATAAAACAAAATTTTCCATGTTTGGGCGCCCATAGGATTTTTTCCAGAGAGGGGCAAGCCAAAGTGGTTAGTTTGAATATTAGGTTTGGGGTGCAAGTAAAATAGGACCAGGTAGAATGGGCAATTTTACAATTTTAGATTAGAATAAATTGTCTAAAGTATGTAAATTATCTGTTTCTTCAAGTAACGTCCATTAAGTTGAATAAAAATAAATCAACATACGAAAAATTTCAGTGCTTGTATTGTAGCAAGTTGTTGAGACTTCCCCTCCGTAATTCACTATTGTTGAGTCACTTTGTACTCTTTATAACGTAGGCTGCGTAGTAATAAACAATTTACTTTTTAATCACGAATAGGCAGCACATTAAATCAATACTTTTAATAATAAAATAAGAAAAATCAGGACATCTCTTGCAGTATAGTGTGTAGATCTATCCTGCATGAATCATTATGTGTCCAATTCCGTTCCAAATTGCTATTACCACAAACTAGCCAAAAGGCTTAATTAAGGCTGTCAATTTTAATTTTTTCTTTATAATAACCGGTTACTCGAAATCATAACCGGTTACGGAAAAAACTGGTTACGTCGGTTTTTGTAACGGAACGATGTGATAGGTTTTCGTGAGCAGTTATAGGCTATGAGGTTGATCATAGATGATAGACCGAGGTTGATGAAAAGTTAACAATGATCAGCGACTTACGAGAAAAAACAAATCAAATTTGGTCTCAAAATGAACCAACAAAAGCTAAAACTATGATAAACATAAATTTCCCCCTTCAGACTCCAATACAAACACAGCTATAATGCGTACTGCCAATGATGACCTATAGAGCAGAAACAATAAAATTCACAAGAAAACCTGCGAATCAATTAAGAGTCGCATGCTGTGCATGAAATTGAAATACTGCCAGCGAAATGAGTTGATGAGAGGACACACAAAAGTACAGGACATAATTGAAACAATATCCTTGATGAAATGGAAGTGGACCGGCCATATAGCAAGAATAAAGGATTACAGATGGACTCTAAAACTGTTTAAATAGAGGCTTATAACCAAAAGACAACCTGGAAGTCCACCTATAGGTTGGATACACGACATAAAGAAAACTGCGGGATAAGAATAGATGCGCAAAGTAGGCAACCCCAGTGGTTGTAAAAAAAATAGGAGAGGCCTATGTCATGCAGTGGACCAATATGGGCTTATGATGATATCGGTTACGAGCAGTTATTTGTTTTGAGCGGCTGTTGGATATGACCGGTTATCGTTTGTAACTTGTTTTTGGCTATGAAAGGTTATCGGTTATGACCATTGTCATTTATGACCAGTTATCGATTATGACTGGTTATCAGTATTATCACAGGGTATCGATTTTTATCATGTATATCGGAGCGCTATACACTAATTACGGTTACATGTAAAATTTTCTGGTCTTCAACAAAACTCATCTGTCCAAGAAGTCCCTATAGCGGTGCTGATTGACCTTTTTCGAAATACCCCAAAAATAAACAGAAACCTAATTATAAATAATCGTCAATTCTAATTGTGAATCATACTCATAATCAATTATAAATAACGTCACCACAATTACCGATTGTGAGAGAAGATCGGTCATGACCGACAATCGATATGATGTATGATCGGATATTTTGGATGGTGACCGACAATAGACCACGAAAGACCGCTAACCAGTCATGAGTTGTGACCGGTAAACGGTTACAACCGATAACTTTCCGCGCTGGAAAAAACAGCGGTATTCAATAACAGGTTACCGATTGTGATTGATACTCTTTCATGACCGATAATAGATATGATGTATGATCGGACATATTCGCTCATGACCGACAATCGATCAGTCTTCAGCTATGACCAATAATCGGTCATGAGTTGTTATGGGTAATCGATTATGATCCACAAGCGCTCGAGCTGGTGAAAGCAGTGTTTTCAATACCCGGTTACCGATTGTCTTTGATAATCGGTCATGACCGATAATCGATGTGATGTATTATCGGACATATCGGTCATGACTAATAACCGATCACGACCGGCACCAATAATCGGTCATAAGTTATGCCCAGTAATCGATTAAGAGTTGTGACCGGTAAACGGTCATGACCGATAACCAGTCGTGTAGGTGAACCAATAACACAAACAAAAACATATGAAACAACAGAAAATCAGGCACAACAAACTAAGGAATGCAACTTCATTTTGTCTAACTACAAACAACGTGAACGCCATTCCTAAAACAACAGTGACCCTTAACGATCAAAAATACAAATTTCGTCATCGACACTGGGTCCTCTGTAAACCTTATCAATGATAAAGTGCTTAAACAATTTACAGAATAATTTTTAACAAAGAATTCCACACAAATTCTTTCATATAACACCAAAGATAAGCTTAACATCGGTGGAAAGTTCACAGGAAAATTTCAGTACAAAAATAAGGGAATAATAGGTCATCAGTTATGACCAGCAATCGTTTAGGAGTTGTGACCGGTAAACAGTCATGACCGATAAGCGATCGCGGTGGTAAAAACATTACCACTTTAATACATGTCGAATTATGCGTTGGCATTTATATAAAATAAAACAAAATCGTTTATCATTTTGTTGCCCATTCTCGATATAACTTACTTTCGATCTTCCAAAAGTGCTTTTTCTGCATTTAGAATAGTCTCTTTAGTTATATCGTCGTAGTCCACTATAATAGCAAGATCCATGGCTTCCGATGTTTTCAGATTGAGTGCCTGATCAGCAAAAAATGGAATTCCTAAGCGGGGAACTCCACAAAATATACCTTCTTGGGTTCCCATGAGACCTCCATGCGTTACGAAAAGCTTTACGTTTACCTTCAAAGGGAATAAACCTTTAGAAAATATATCATTAGATTAAATCGGTTATTAGAGTTAAAAATAGAAGATTGGTTAGTTAAAATATGATATTAAAGCTACTTACAAAGAATATCTATCTGGGGCATCCATGGTTCAAATTGAATATTAGAAGGAATGTCTACGTCTTTGGGCATGTTTTCTCTAACAGCCTTCCATAGAACCTTGTAAGGTAGTTCTCCGAAAGCTTCGAAGAATGCTTTCAGTTTATGGGTTGGTAAGGTTTCGGTTAAGATCATCGAACCTGTGCTCATGTAAATTACACCTTTGTACTGGGGCGTAACGTTAAGTGAATGTTCAAAGTGCTAAGGAAATTACTGTATTAAAAAAATTTCTTTGAAAGAGGTTTTGGTGGTTCAATGTGTAAACCAGCAACTTCAATAAAGTTGGGTACCGTTGGTCGCGCAAAATTAATGCTAAAGTGACTATTCACAAATATTAAACTAGTGTTAGAGACTAAATCTTCAGTACCTGGTAAGTCGGGGCCAAAGAACTCGCGAGTTACAGCGTTAGCATACGAATGTGTCGTTTCGTATCTGAAAATGTGAAAATTGAATTAGGAACTTAACTTATAGGATCAGTACATTTATATTCACATTCACATTATTAGTTAAACTGTTAGTTTTCCAAGGCAACGTTCAATATCAAAATTGTTAAACCCAAAACATTAATCTGGAATAGCAAAATATCGAGAAATCTTTTGTTTACTTTTTTATTTCTTTTAAGAAATATGAAAATATTCCTTATGTTTTCAAACTAGCGCTATACTTTTAAATATTTTATTTCTAAATTAAACGTCTTAGGAAAACATACCCCAATTTCACTGCTAGTAAGAACATGGTGTTGATAAGCCTTTCGAAATAATTGGGGATGTATGATGGGTTGTCGGGGTTACCAATTCTAATGCCACCCCATGGCAAATCAACGCTACTGGTTATGCCAATAACGGGAATTTTAAAATGATGTGCAAACCCTAACATGCAATCGGTGCTACAAACTTCTGTTATAACCAAGTCATACTGTTTCTTGGTATATTTGAGTTCTTTTGCCGCGGTGGAATTTAAGACGGCTCGGCACGTATCTACACCTCCTTCGAATAACATGAATTTTACCATGTCGTGGGAATTGCCGAAATTTTCACGTGCAAAGGAAATTGAAATGTTGTTTACGAAACTAGGAATGGTCCAACGTACGCTGATGTCATTATATCTGTACAGAATTGAGAAACAGTTATTTGGTATTTATGATGGTACGTTATATAATTGCTAATGTTTTTACCTGGGTATAGGTTTCTTTAGTGGAAAATGGCTCAGCACATCAACCTCATGGCCTTTTTCTGCAAGCCCTTTCATTAGCCTTTCGAACATGGCCATGTGACTCTTGCTTTGTATTGGGAACAATCCCAAAATTCGATAATTTTCACATAGGTGCAAATTGTTGAGAAAAGCAAACAAACTACTATTATTTTCATTTTTGTATATGGAAATACACGAACAACTAATTATATACGGCGAAGTTCTATAATACTCGTACGGCTCAATATTTGCTGACAGAACTAGATGAATATTTCTGCAAGAAAATGTAAAATTTTTGTAATTAACCTTGACCCAGAAAGAGATTATCGTAATCATTGGTCATTATTTTAACCTTTTCTTGATAACATTTCTGCAAAATCACTGTTTTCGACTTTTATTTAATTACTTCTATTTTTGCACATTTGCTTTTGTTAATTGTATTGCATTTTAAAATTGGTTATAAAGTAAGAAAACCGTTAAAATATTAACATTTCTAAAATGTTAACCAAAGAAAAATGCAATATGATTACTTACCTAAAGTCGCAACTAATTATTATTTAATAGATCATATGGACATGAAATAATACACAAATAGTATATTATAGACCAAGGTAGAGAAGACATTTTTCTCGCAACTTATTAATTCTGCTCGGCTGATAAGTCTTCTCTACCGTGGTTTATATATTATTTTTTTCACTACTAGCACCTTTATTCTTTTTATAATTAATTGATTTTACATTAACAAAAAATAAAATTACAAATGCAAATATGCACAAAAATAAAGTAGCCTTGCTTGAAAACAAGAGAATAGTTAATATCAATTGACATTTATATAAAATATATATTTTATAATAGTGGTTACAAAATGTCCAATTTTGATGATTTGAGTGAAAACTGCACTCCTCCTGAAATTAGGGAAGGCGCAGAAAGTGTTGGTGAATAGTTATTACCAGTAAAATCAATAATTAACTTAAAAAAAAAAGAAAACCGACTTCAAATAAAAACACAAAAGTGACATAAGCTAACTAAAAAGCAAAAAATAAATGTTTTTTATACAACAGTTTAATACTTATTTGTTGTTCCGTTTAATGTAATTAAGAAATTGTTGTTTATTATATAATTATTAATTGTTTTATAATTTTGAAGTCGGTGCCAAGTGAAACATAAAAATTCGAATCTAATTTGTTATTGTAGCGAGGTACATAATTTTTATGTTTTACTTGGCACCGACTTAAAAATTATAAAACAATTAATAATTATATAATAAACAACAATTTCTTAATTACATTAAACGGAACAACAAATAAGTATTAAACTGTTGTATAATAATTAACTTTAAAAAAAAAAGGGAACCGACTTCAAATAAAAACACAAAAGTGACATAAGTTAACTAAAAAGCAAAAAATAAATGTTTTTTTTTATACAACAGTTTAATACTTATTTGTTGTTCCGTTTAATGTAATTAAGAAATTGCTGTTTATTATATAATTATTAATTGTTTTATAATTTTGAAGTCGGTGCCAAGTAAAACATAAAAATTCGAATCTAATTTGTTATTGTAGCGAGGTACATAATTTTTATGTTTTACTTGGCACCGACTTCAAAATTATAAAACAATTAATAATTATATAATAAACAACAATTTCTTAATTACATTAAACGGAACAACAAATAAGTATTAAACTGTTGTATAATAATTAACTTTAAAAAAAAAAGGGAACCGACTTCAAATAAAAACACAAAAGTGACATAAGTTAACTAAAAAGCAAAAAATAAATGTTTTTTTTTATACAACAGTTTAATACTTATTTGTTGTTCCGTTTAATGTAATTAAGAAATTGCTGTTTATTATATAATTATTAATTGTTTTATAATTTTGAAGTCGGTGCCAAAGTGAAACATAAAAATTCGAATCTAATTTGTTATTGTAGCGAGGTACATAATTTTTATGTTTTACTTGGCACCGACTTAAAAATTATAAAACAATTAATAATTATATAATAAACAACAATTTCTTAATTACATTAAACGGAACAACAAATAAGTATTAAACTGTTGTATAATAATTAACTTTAAAAAAAAAAGGGAACCGACTTCAAATAAAAACACAAAAGTGACATAAGTTAACTAAAAAGCAAAAAATAAATGTTTTTTTTTATACAACAGTTTAATACTTATTTGTTGTTCCGTTTAATGTAATTAAGAAATTGCTGTTTATTATATAATTATTAATTGTTTTATAATTTTGAAGTCGGTGCCAAGTAAAACATAAAAATTCGAATCTAATTTGTTATTGTAGCGAGGTACATAATTTTTATGTTTTACTTGGCACCGACTTCAAAATTATAAAACAATTAATAATTATATAATAAACAGCAATTTCTTAATTACATTAAACGGAACAACAAATAAGTATTAAACTGTTGTATAAAAAAAACATTTATTTTTTGCTTTTTAGTTACCTTATGTCACTTTTGTGTTTTTATTTGAAGTCGGTTCCCTTTTTTTTAAAAGTTAATTATTTTACAATTTTAAGTGATGGGTAGACCTAGTAAGGATGCTTCTCGAATGAAGAAATGACGGCTAGTTGAAACGGAAGATGAAATACGGAAACACTAAAAAGTCGGTTAAAAAAATAGATTTTGAGGAGTATCTTCGAAGTTTAAGCTCCAATACCAATGAAATTATAATGGGACCACCTTGGAACTATACTGAACCCAACACAAAAAAATCATTAAAACCGGTTCATAAACAACAAAGTTATGCCCGAACATACATAAAAAAAAACAAAAAAAACATATATACAGACGAATTGAGAACCTCCTCCTTTTTTTGAAGTCGGTTAAAAATCATTTACATGAAAGTTTATGGTGAATTTAAAGATTGGTAGCAATTGTTTTCATTATTAACCAGTAGTTAAAAATGAAATATTATTAACCACTAGGAAAGAAATTCATCTTCTTGGCTCTAAATCAAAGTAAATAATGATATCGTTTAATGCTAGTAGTGGAAAAAAGTGTTTTAACAACCCGATAATGATCAATATTTAATCAGAAGTATTACTATTACTAATCAGAAATTTACCTATCTGTTTAAAATTATCTGATTTTAGTGTAAATGATTTGAATAAAATTTGTACAATATAAGCTATTCAATAATTAATTATTCAGACAAATACAGGGTCATAGGCCAAATTAATGCAATTTTATTTCTTTCTCTGCAATTCTAATATTGATAAAACGCATATAATGTTTTTGCATTAAGTGCGTATGTTATTATATTTTTAGTTAGTTACATAAAACACTGCATGCGCAACAAAATGAAAAAAATAAAATTGCAGTCAGTTCACTTCATCGAGCCGGGTGATTTTTGATTTTTCGCAGCAAACAACAGAACGTGCTTATCAATGTATTATGTTTATATTTATTTTCACTGTTTGTATCTTAGAAAACGACAAAATATGTTCGATATTACAATACTAAACACAGATAGCCTAGAAACTTATACTAGGTATAAATCACAATGACGCGAATCGAAAAATACTTTAACAATGAATTTTATCGATATTTGTAAAGTTAAACATGTTCAAAACACTACATTTAATAATTCCAAAGCTTGCATTTAAAGTATAAATATGTATAATCATCTGATAGAATACATTAGAATTAAGGTACGCTTTTACCAAGCGTTTAAATAAATCTGCTTCATTTTAAATACAATCAGATAGGCTACTGAAGCAAGTTATGCTGTTGGATAAATAAGATTTGTGACAGTTGAGGTGGTGTGGTTTTGTCAATATTTACAATCATTCTACAGAGTAAAGAAAAATTAAATTAAAATACTGGCAACAACGCAGAATCGAAGACGCTTTGGTTGTTTTGATTTAATATGGGGCGTATTTAATAACTAAAACGTCTTGGATTCTGCGTTGTTGCCAGTATTTTAATTTAATTTTTCTTTACTAAAGCGCCATCTCTTGACCGCCGCAAGAAAAGTGGCCGGGGTTTTCCTAGCCACTCTGTATTTACTAGAAACCAGTTAGTTAATTAGTCCAGGGCACTTACTACAAGTGTTTTATAATTCTAATAAAATTACTATGTAAACTGATTAAGGTATAGTCTGCATATAGATCAATAGGGTAAATTATGTTGCTTGCCAGATCGTTTGTCAATATTCTGAATAACAGTGGGCCTAATATCAAACCTGGATGTACCCACATAGATCTCTTTTTCTGTTGTTTTCTGCAGTTTATTATTCTAATCAAACAAAAGCGACCACAATGCTCTGTCTACCCCAATGCGAAACTTACTTGAGTTCTTCCAAAAGCGTCTATGCTGCGTTCTGAATATTCTCCTTAGTTATATCATCGTAATTGACTATAATAGCAAATCCCTTTGATGCTTTCAGGTTGAGTGTATGATCAGTAAATAATGGAATTCCTAAACGTGCAACTCCACAATAAATACTTTCTTGTGTTATAACGAGATCTTCATGCGTTACGAAGAGCTTCCCATTGGGATTACTTTAAATAGGAACCTAATAAAAATAATGTTTTACTCTTAAATTATATCTTTGATTTTTGTAAACTGCCATTCTTACCCCTTAATTTGAAATTTATTTTGTATTAGTTAAGAATGTACGTAGGCATCTTACAAATCGTTTGATTCAAATTTTTTTAACAGCCTTCCATAGGTCCTCGTAAGGTAATTCACTGAATGCTTCGAATATTGATTTCATTTTAGCGAAAAAACAGGTTTAGGAGAAAAAGAAAGTTTTTGTGTTAGTTACAATATCTTCAACCCAGCTAATTTATGGTTTATCTATGACTTACCTTTGAAAGATGTTTTGGCGGTTCAATAGCAAACTGCCACCTTAAAAACTTCTTCATTGCCAACGATTCCTACTATTTGTGTCTGATTCACTCATCACCGTGTTGACCTTGGATATTCAACAGGTTTTTCTTTTGGTCTTATACGTGTTTTGACATGTTTAAATGTCATTATCAGAGGTAAGATTAAAAGTAAACAGTTGGTGTTGCTATAGGAACAAGAGAACTTGACGACTGGCTCTTGATTATGTATATCACAGGTGAATTGATTTCTTGTTCAAAAACGTCAAATAGTAGTGAATTTAAGAGATAAATTTGCGCATTCGTTAAAGGTACAGTGTTAAAATGCTTTTGAATTTCAAATGCTTTCAGTATATTTAATTTACGTTTTTAAAAACCTGTTGAAGTTGATAATTGTTTTAATTACAGTATATTAACTCAAATCTTGTTTATAAAAATAGGAAGAGTCCCACAGACACTGATGTTATTATATCTGTGTAGAACAATAAACAGTTATTTGTTTAGTTATATCATTGTTTAAATAATTTTACCTGCATGGTCATGTGACTCTTGATCTGCAGTAAGAACAACCCCAATTTGCGTTAATTTTCGTATACGTGGAAAATTATTGAGAAAAGCATATAAATTCCTATTATTTTCATTTTTATGTAGAGAAAAACAGCAACAATAAATTAAATTCGTTTAGAACTTTATAGTACACGCCGATATTTGTTTTTATAGAGAACAGATGAATATATCTGTAACAAAATGTAAAATTTGGACATTGACCCAGAAATAGATTATAGTAATGAGCGGTTATTATTTCCAAGTTTTTTTTACTGTTTTGTCTGAATGTGTCGCTATATAAATAATATAAATTGAATTATTTCTTTTCCGTTGCTTCTGTTCATAATCGGATGAAAGTACTACAAGTAAATGCTACATATATTAAATGCACAGTTTAAAATTGATATTAAAACGGAAAAAGCGTTCAAAAGTTTTAATAATGAGATATGTGTGCTGTACTATAAGATTGCAATATAGTATTGTTTATAATGATTATGTAGACATGAAGTCTAAGAGTGTGTAGATGTGAAATTGATATCAACACTAAAAAATTAGTTAATAAAACAGAACTGCAAAATCATTACAGTGTCATCATTATCAATCAACGTCAATGAGCTTTGTCGGGATCTACGCGTCGTCGCCGAGTTATGTAACAATTGCGTGTTATTATGTCAATAGTTTCATTTAGTACCAGTACATCAGAAATAATTTGATTGCGGCACTACGCAGTAAAAATACGCCATATTTAATTTAAAACTACAAATTATAACATAACATTTAGCTATCTGGTAATACATCTTATAAAGATATTTTTATTCTATCTTAAATATTAATTCTTTTTTAATTTAATTTCTGTTTTGTTACGAAAAAATAAAGTTCGTACAATATACGACACTAAATAATAAATCAACGATACAAATGTCAATAATATTACAAATAAAATTATTCCAACGTCCACCAAAAGATACTGGTACCAAGATAAATCTGCTCCTACACTTCTCAAATGGGGAGCACCATTGTGTTTTATTACATACTCGATCCAATAAATGGCCGTATCCATTGCTGAAAGTGGTCGGTCCCTAAATAGCCTCGACATTTTTTCAGTATTGGTTTTATATCTGCGAAACATAACAATTCAGTACCTCTTAATCATAACGAATTGGGTAAGTAAAGCCTTTATTATTGGGTTACACAGTTTCTGGTTTAACTTGTCAAAGAACTCACCTCGTGTCCCCTAAAAGTAACTTTAAAGCTTCTGAAATGCTTTCTTTGGTTACATTATCGAATCCTACCCTTATTGCAAGACCCATGGCTTCAGATGCCTTTATATTAAGTTCTTGGTCAGCAAAAAGCGGAATGCCTAATCGAGGAACGCCACAATGTATACTTTCTTGGGTACCCATGAGACCTCCATGGGTTACGAAAAGTTTTACATTAGGATGACCTTCAATTAAAGATTTGTGATAGTTGTTTGTGTTTTGAAAGAAAAGAAAATATTTGATAATTTCGAGAAACTTGCGGTTTTCTTACAACTTACATAAAATATCTAGTTGAGGCATCCAAGATTCGAATTGAATATTAGAAGGGATATCTAAGTCCTTTGGCATGTTTTGCCTTGTTGCCTTCCACAGGACCTTGTAAGGCAGTTCACCAAATGCCTCAAAAAGTGCTCTCAGTTTGTACGATGGTAAGGTTTCTGTTAAGACCATTGAACCCATGCTTAGGTAAATCACGCCTTTGTATTTAGGTGTAAGGGTAAGGCTGTCTGCCAAATGCTATAAGAAACACGATACGTATAAAGTTAATAGGAACTGTAATCTACTTCTATTCCCTCAAAACCATTTTTACCTTTGGAAGAGGTTTTTCTGGTTGAATATGTATTCCACCAACTTCAATAAAATTTGGAACTGTTGGACGTGCATGGTTGATACTAAAATGACTATTTACGAAGATGAGGCTTGTATTGTATGCTAAATCCTGAAGATGTGGTAAGTCAGGGCCGAAAAATGCACGTGCTATGTCGTTAGAATTTTCAGCTGCAATCATGTATCTGGAAATAAAAATTTTACTAAACGCCCTAAAGCCAGAAGGACAGCATTTTTGAATGCTTACCCCAATTTAGCTCCTAGTAAGATCACTGTGTTAAACAATCTCTCACTTAAACTCATTTTGCTTAAATACGGTAGAAAATAGTTTGGAATATACGATGGGTTGTCAGGATTACCAATTCTGTCGCCACCCCACGGTAAATTTACACTACTGGTGATACTAACAACGGGAATTTTAAAATGGTGAGCAAAACCCATCATGCAATCACTACCAAAAAGTTCGGTTACAACTAGATCGTATTTTGTCTTTGTATTTTTCAATTCTATTGCCTCTGTGGTATTAAAAGTAACTTTACAAAATCCTGCTCCTGCCTCGTCTAATATAAATTTGACTGTATCATATTGACTGTTCATTTTGTTTTGAATGAACTCGAGGGATATGTTATTTACAAAACTTGGTGCAGAACCTCTGATACTAATGTCGTTGTACCTAAATTTAAACAAAATAGTCTTGGGTATTTTAAAAAGTTTTGTTTTACCTTGGTATTGGTTTCTTCTGAGGAAAATGACTCAAAACGTCAACTTCATGACCTTTTTCCGCAAGTCCTTTCATTAAACTTTCAAACATTACCATGTGACTTTTACTGGGAAGAGGGAACAACCCTAAAATGCGATAAGGTTCACTTACGTTAACAATGAACGTGAAAATTAAACAGGTCACTATTGTCTTCATGGTTATGCACTCTACTGAAACTGTGCTGGTAAAACACCATCTAAAAATAAATCACTTGAAGCCCTGCTTTATTAACCTATTTATTGATAACGTTTTTGCTGAATCATTTATATTAACACAACATATTCACGTGTTTCTAATAATTATCAATTTCATAAATTTAGATACGTTTTTTGTAATACAAAACAATGATTAATTGTTGGAAGTTTTTAAATCACAAATGTATTATCTATAGCTTCAGATATTAAGCAGTAAAAGTAAATCTAAATTTTGTGAGTATATTTTCATGCAAATTTTGCATTCAGAGAAACTTAAATTCTTAAGGAAGTCACGTTTTATTTGTTACCTAACAAATATCGCTTGAAATTTCTAATATTCATGCTAATATGCAACTATATTTAAATCTATTATGTGGATAATTTTCACGTATAATTACAAATTCGTGCTAAAATCTTGATGGTTTAGCCAGTTTTTTAGCATGCGATGCTGCTTTGATTACATTGTAATTTCTGAGTTTTGTATCGCGTGTTGTTTAATTGTATAAATTTATTGTTTTAGTATTTATTACGATTTAAAATGTCTGGGCAATCATCAATTCATTACGTATGATATCCTGCATTCCTGCATGATAAAATGGCAGATAAGATGAAAGAATAAAACAAAGATTTTGTTTATAAATTCTAGCTTTGTTTTGTTCAACATGTTTACATGCTATTGTCAAAGGTTGTATTAAAAAGTAAACAGTTAGTGTTGTTATAGCAATAGAATTTGGTGACTTGATCTCGGCAAAGAAAATCAAAACGCCCAGAAGCGTCACTTCGATATTTTTTGTACTTTAGTCGGCCATATTGTAAATGGTTTAACTGTCAAGTTCTGACAGATGTGGTTCGCGACTTGACGTACCCTTTTCTGACGCTGATTTAAATTTAATTTAATGTGAGGTTCTTCTTTCATCCATTTTATTCAGGTATCGTTTTTAAGGGTATTACAGTTATTTAGCGTGTCAAATGTAGCACAATACCACAACAGTATCACAGACGGAGCAGTTCGTTTGGTTGACTTAGCAGTAAATTGTGTTCTGTGAATTTTACTTAAAGTAATCAGTTTTAGTCAAACGTTGGTAAATACTCGTACCATTTGGACATAACAATACGCGGTAGGTATACCTACTACAAAATATTGAACAATGTAATTTTATTTGCATTTCACGTACCTAATAAAAATCCTACTCGATCTACAGAATTATTTTTACTTATTACTTTATTTAATGCGTGCTTCGGTTTCCTGCGAATTACCTTTAGCAATATTATTTAGTTCTTTGTGCTGTATGTCTACAAGTTATATTTAAAATTGGCGCCATTTAATTTTGACGTTAACCATTTTCAATATGGCGAAGGTCACCCAAATTGTGCTCAAAACATCAAAGGAACCGACACAAGTGACGCTTCTCTCTTTGATATTCTTTGATCTCGGTAATCATCTGCAGATGACTTGATTTCTTATTCCAAAATGTCCGATAGAGGTGAATTTAGGAGATCAATTTGGTCATTCACGAACGCTACAGTTTTTAAAGGTTTGTGAATTTCAAAAGCTTCTAGTATTTCCAATTTACGTTTATAATCACAAAAGTGTAAACATTTTATGGTGTTATTAGACGTCATTGAATGATTGTGTTCTAGTAAGTGTTTAGCGTAACTGGATTTATGTGGGTGTTTGTATTTGTAACAACCTACGTGTTCTTTATACCTAATACCAAAATTTCTAATTGTCTGGCCTATATAAACCGAATTACAATGCGAACAATTTAATTTGTAAATGCCTGATTTTAGCAAATCATCTATCTGTTTTTGATTTTGCATTAAAAAAGTGTTTAAAGTGTTTTTAGTTGTTTTAAAACTTTTTTTATATTTATTTGTTCTCTTTATAATTTTAGCATTTTTTTCTGATTTGTCACCAAAGTATGGGATGGAAGCATATTTAATTGTATCGGATGAAATTGGGGTACTTGGATAAATTTTTTGAATGGCTAATTTATAATCGTTTTCTTTAATTAATGTATCAAAACATTTTAAACACTTTGTGTAATGCAAAATCAAAAACAGATGATTAGCTAATATTAGGCATTTACAAATTAAAGTGTTCGCATTGTAATTCGGTTTATATAAGCCAGACAGTTAAAAAGCTTGATGTAAGGTATAAAGAACGAAACGAGGGAAGCAACGAAAAACAAAATGGGACATATATTACACCGGAACACTAGATAAAACATACCAGCAGTTCGGAGTAGGATTAATTGTAGGACAACGATTACGAGATACGGTTATAGAATTTAGAACCATAAACAAAAGAATCTGTTGCATTAGAGTTAAAATGCAGTTTTGCAATATCACAATCTTGTTGGTACATGCTCCAACAGAAGTTAAAGAAGAATACGGCAAAGCACCACAAAATAAAACTAGGGTAATGGTGGGGGACTTGAGCGCGAAAATAGGCAGGAAATAGGTTTAGGCCAGAATAATAGGAAAAGATAGCATAGATGAAATATCGCTGCAGAACAGAATATGGTAGTCAAAAGCACCTTCCTCCCACATAAACAAATTCACAAGGGTACTTGTGTATTTCCCGACGGACAAACAACTAATCAAATAGACCCACGTACTGATGAACGCAAGATTCTTTAGTAGTATAGTAGATGTAAGAACTATGAGGGAAGCCATATCAAAATCGGACTCCTATCTGCTAAGAACCAAACTAAGAGTAAAGGTAAATAGCGCAGGGGCATAACAATCACTAAGACACCAAAGCATGCATTGAACTAATTAAAGAATCTATTTACTTTTTTGATTTAAACATAAAACTTAATTCAAATAATAAACTTGAAAATTCTGTTTACAGAAAACTAATACAAACAGACATTACAATACCACGCAATTTTTGTCATCATAAAACACATAAATTATTAGCAAACAGGTCCAAGATACATAGGGCTTTAACGGTTCCTTTAGGTAAAATTAGTTATAATAGAGAAATTTCAATTATTAAACAAATTGCATACAATAATCGTTATAATACTCAACGTATTGATACAATAATTAAAGAGAAAGATTATAATTTAATTATTCAGGAAAATTTATTCAACTACTTCATCAGATAAAATGAAAATAAATCATAAAAAATTGCCAAAATTATAACAAAACAAATAAGTGTAAAATAACTTTTAAAACAACAAAAAACATTTTAAACACTTTGTTTAATGCTAAAGAAAACAGACAATTTACTAAAATCAGGCACAAATTAAATTGCTCGCACTATAATTCGGTTTATATAGAACAAACAATTAGAAACTTTGATATTAGGTACAAGGATAACGTACGTTGTTGCAATTATAAACATCCACATAAATTAAATTACGCTAAACACTTATTAGAACACAATCATTCAATGACATCTAGTAACTTCCGATCACTGTTGATAATAATCGAAATATACAAAATTTCTTTTTTTGATATAATTTTGAAGATCGTTTGTATTTTAGTATGCAGGTACATCCATATTTAACTATTTCTCTTATAATAATTGCAATATTTTTTAGGATTCGTGGAACATGAATGAAGGAAAACTTAATAGAGTCTCTTGACTTCATTTGAATGAAGTTTGCACAATTTTCGTTTCCAAAACCAATAGGTATACAGTGTGATTCAAGACATGTAGAACGAACTTTCAGGATAGAATCAGAATCTAAAAATTATGAAAAAAATTCTGATAAACATGGGTCCAGAAACCCTTCATTACAAGTTTACAACTTCTTGAAGATAGACCAGTCTAATCGCTTTTTTGTAGATAACTTTTGCAGTAGTTGCAATATAATTTTGAAATTTCATATGTGACCCTTACTGACTTAGCTTATTTTTGTTTGAATAAGTACACCAGATGTTTAGTATGCTAATTTATTGGGTACCTATACAGAGATTGTTTCTGTACTTTACTAAAATAATGACACAGGAGAGTTTTTAAATCTTTTACAATATTCTTGTAAAGTTATTTTTTCAATTTGTAAAGAGTTTGTTGCAGTTTCATATAATATAATGATATTTGGGTCTCTTGGAAATTTGGTACTGTAGCATTACGCATTGATGTTTACATAAACATAACCTGTCTTTAAATGGAAAATAATGGAAAATCGACTGGAAAACCCCGATTTATTAAACATTAATAAAATATGCAGGGCCTGTTTGATTGAAAAAAAGAACATGTCTTCAATTTACGATGCAAATATTAAGGAAATGTTTTTATACTGTACAAGCTTAACAGTATGTATTACTCCCTTGAAACATTCTCAAGCATAACTATTTTATTATTATAGGTTGAAAATGAAGACAATTTTCCACCTTCGATATGTAATCAGTGTAAAATGGATATGAACAAGGCATTTGTGTTTAAGCAGCTTTGTATTGAGTCCTATTACAAGCTACTGGAGCTTAAAAAAACTTTAGATGAAAAGGAAGATGTTAGTTTGGTGCAGTACATAAAAACCAATACTTTTGTTGAAGAATCACAGGATCACAAAGAGGAAGCGTATAGTGATACAGAAATAGGTACTAACGATATAGATTTCGACTTTAATGTAACCGAGAAAAAAGTGAAATCTTCAAAAAAATGTAAAAAATCCAGAAGTGTGGGAACCTTTAAATGCAATATTTGTTCAGAAGGTTTTGACTTAAAATGTGATTATGAAACTCATATGATCTCGCATCCTGAAGATAACAATCCTGTTTGCACATTATGCAACAAACAGTTTACAGATTTGAAAGTTCTAAAACGTCATGTACGTATTCATATGTTAAGTAAACCATTTCGTTGTGAATTATGTCAGAAAAGTTTTTCCGAGTCAGGTAGTTTAACTCGACATTTACGAAAGCACCGTGGGGAAAAGCGACACTTGTGCACCGTCTGTGGTAAAGGTTTTTATGAGGCAAATGTGTTGTCAGTTCATATGCGCACCCACACCGGAGAAAAGCCTATAGAATGTAAAATTTGCAAGAAAAGATTTGCAGATCCTAATGGTTTGCGTAGTCACATGAAATCACATACTGGAGAGAAGAATTATTCGTGTAATATTTGTAATAAGTCATTTTCACATTCGTTTGTTTTAAAAAAACATTTAAGAGTTCACAGTGGGGAAAGGCCTTATTTATGTTCGGTTTGTGGCAAATCTTTTACGCAGGTAAATATTAATTTTGAAAAATCTTGCGGCGATGTTTTACGTTGCAATTTTTAGAGCCATTATGTTTCTGTCCACATGCGACAGCATACAGGGGAGCTTCCCTATAAGTGCAGCGTATGTAATAAAGGTTTCACTCAGAATAGTCAGATGGAGATGCATATGCGTATTCATACTGGGGTTAAACCTTATATTTGTGCTGTAAGTCATACAATATTGTTTGGCTTGGAATATAATTAAAATTTTTTTTGTAGGTTTGTGGAAAGGCCTGTGCAAGATCTGGTGACTTGGTAACTCATATGAGGTCACATACGGGCGAGAAACCGTTCATTTGTTCCATTTGTCCGAAACGTTATGTAACATCTAGTCATTTAACGGTTCACATGCGTAGTCACAGTGGAGAACGTAGTCACATTTGTACAACATGTGGTAAAACATTTACAGAAGCTCAAGGATTAAAAGCACATGTAAGAACGCACACTGGTGAGAAACCATATCAGTGCACCGTATGTGGACATCGCTTTGCTCAATCTGGAGCACTTGCAACACATCGAAAGACACATTTGACTGATAAAAAATAAATAAGTGTAAAAATTGTATTTTGTTTAATAATGTAAGATGTACAAATTACGATGTAAAAATTAAGGTAGGAGTGGAATTAGAAAAATTGCTCAATGCTCAAACTTGATGACAGCTTTACTTATCAGTAGCTTGTTAAACTTAGATGCAGCGACACATTAAGCTTCTCTTGGACCTTAGGCATCACATACTAAGTGAATAGGTCCTAAGTGGTAATAAATTAAAAAACAGTACCAGTTATAAATAAATATGATATGATATTACAAGTTTTAGTTTGCAAAAAATTTACTTATACATTTTACATACTTTGTGATCTAGGCAAAAGATGGTAATTTGAATTTTATTTGGCAAGCCTTGGGCACATCCATAAACAGGAGTCATTTTTGTCAATTCACCTTGAACTTTTAATAAGAACCTCTAGCATTCTTCTGCCTTGAAATTTTAATAGTAAAGTTATAAAAATTTCAAGATTTTATGTCTCAGACGTAGGTTGTACCTAGCAATTTTGGAAGTTAAATTCTCCTCTTACCTAGTCATGTAGACCTGTTTTTAAAATGTTCTATAGATTTTGACAGTATTTGGTAAAAAAAATTTATATGAAATTATTGTAGTGATGGGTGGTCGGGAAAATTCCCCAAATTGGGTTTTTTCCCGAAGGGAAAGTATTGAAAATTCCCTGAATATTCCCAACTTGCTTGTGGCAATATTTTGAAGCATAGTCTAACAATACAAAACACCATGCAAAATGTAAATTTTGCAATAAAATATATTACAGCATTGTTTCCAAACTAATAGCACATTTAGCAAACTGCAAGTCGTACCCACAAAGCATTAAAAAATCCAATTTTGACAATGCTTTCTCAACTGCAAAGCTTTGTTTATGTTGCATATATTAAATGTTATATTTTATTTAAAATTTATTTACTTGTATTTATTTTTGTTTCTTTCTCTTTGCATTTTCACAATTTTTAGGAAGGAACCAAAGGACTGGATTGTTGATTGATGGACTGGATTCATAGCCTCTGCTGCACCTCGGATATGAAACATCAGCCGCTGCAGTAAATTTGCTACTTTTCTGCCTAGTTAAACAAGTAACTGTTTTCGCCGATTGACATTAAAAGTTTGATTGCATTAACATTTACAGTCACTAAAGTGTCACTTGCCTAGGCATTCTTCTTCTTCTTACGACGGTGCGGAACGCCGCTAGTTCAGGGATTCCCCTTATACAGATCGGTAGATAAGCCAAAGGCTAGTACTCCGCTGATGAAGACATCCTGTAATTCCTCTGGCTGTGGAAACGGGGTGTCGGTGCCTCAGTACCATTAGCCTGAGCAATAGGTGAGAAGATGGAGGGAAGATTCCTCCTGTTCTCCACAGAACCTGCACATGGGGACGTTTACTACTTCCATGGTGTTAAGGTGTTTTTTAAAAGGACCATGGCCGGTCAGAAAATCTACCACGATCCTGATGTGTTTCCTACTTACGTGTAGGAGTTGTTTGGAACGCGCAGTCCTGGATGCAAGGTCCAGTGGATTTTAAACTGGGAGCGAGCCCAGTTCTCAATCCCCTGCTTTGCGATAGTCCTGGGGAGTCTGAGAGCCGGCTCCGGCCCAAGGAGAAGCTTCTGAGAGCTCTTCCTGGCCAAAGTATCAGCTTCCTCGTTTCCACTAATGTTACTGTGGCCAGTAAAATGTCACCTTCACTGCCTAGGCAGTAAAAGACCGCTTTTACTGCCTAGTCATTAAAAAACAGTTGTATTGACATTGTTAACAAGCAGAATGACATTTATAAAATTGCAAACATCAAATTTGTTTTTACATAGCAACCACATAACATAGCAACATGATGGCTACGATGACGGCGATAACATTAAATTTATAAATAAATAATCAGAAAATTAATGTTAATACAATCAAAATAGCGAAAAAATTGTATGTTCAACACGGCAAAAATGCATATTTACTGCCCCGGCTATGAAACGCCAGCCGCGGCAGTAAATCTGCAACTTTTTTGCCTAGTTAAACAAATAACTATTTTTATGTCGTATGTCATTTTTTTGTCGCTTTTAAAAGGCCATGTTAAATAGAAGTTTTTTAGTATTGTTGCACCTACCTTTTTAATCGCTGTGATTCAATCATCATAATTTTTTAAATAACAGTCTAGCAATTTTGTGCTCAATCGACAGAGAATTTTTTTCTCTTTTCAATGATATAATACTTGTAACCCTTATGTAACAAAATTTTCGAGAAAATCACGAAAACCTTTTTCATATTATCAGGCCCTGAATTTACTCTTGCCTATAAAATTTGACTAGAAATTTGAAAAAGGTAGTACAGCATGCAATAATTATTCAACACTGACAAGGTTTTAAAAGATGGATTTTTCAATTTAAATATGTAAAATTTATTATATCAGACAATGTAAGCACATCTTTAAAATTGTTTTAATATCGATTCCACTATCCTGAATAAAAACTTAATGGCTTGCTACACATTCTTGAGTCACCTACTTGAAAATCTTTGTAATACGTGATTTAGAGTTAGAAAAATCAGTACCAAATATTTTGAGAGCCACATTTCTATAAGTTATGTGTGTATAAATAGGATTTAAATTGCAGTGTTAACAGCTATAAAATCATTAAAAAGTGAGTCCATGGTCCATTCTTCATCGGTTTCTTTGACATCCTTTTCTGGACATAATTTTTTAGTAAGTAATGATAAATTTATACCGCTAGCTTTTGCAAGTGACTGCAATTCAGTGGGTGAAGCTTGCACAGTTGATAGTTCCTTATCTAGTTCTTTGTATGTTGATGTGTTAATAAGAATACTGAAATAGTTGTTTAATTATTATAACAATACACATTGCAGATGCATAAACATCTTACGCTGGAGTTTTCATTTCACGTGGACTTAATAAATCTTCTTGTATTTCGTCAATATCAGGAATGATTGGAATGCCATCGTCATCATCACTGTCAGCACGTATTGTTTGATCTTGGAAGCGTTCGCTTAAAATTTTAAATATTTTAGTTTTCATGTAATATATCAAGGATCAATTATCTACTTACTCTTCAAAATTATTTGCTGTTCCCCTTGTTCTGCAAAACAAGTAAAACATCATTAACAATACTAATTGTGTAAAAAACATACTTAGCTGATTTAACACCATCATCAGCCCAACCACCACTTCTGCGAGGCTGAGATGCTACATCGCGAGGGCTCACATTTCCAATACTTTCTAAGGCGCTGTCTAGTAACTGTTCAGTTGTATCGGGGCTGCGAGGATTGCCTGCTCTACGTCCTTGCTTTGGGGCTGACTACATATTCAACATAAAAGATTTTTCAGTTATAATGAAAGTATATTTTTTCGGCGATTTTTTCTTAAAACGTAAGGTTATGTAAATACCTTTTTTCCAGCTAAAAGGTCAATGTCCTCATCCCAATTCATTTTGTAGTAACGAGTAGTGTTGATTTACTGAATTTATAGTGGTTTTCTACAGTTACAATATTGTATTTTCTGAACAATAATCTGACATTGATTTAAGTTTGTTTGAGTTGTTGCTATGGTAATTACTAATTCCATATTTTATAATAAATATTTGTTATACACACACTTTCTCTTCGAACGGATATTTTTTACACAAATAAGTATCATAACTAAGAAAAAAAAAGGTTTGTCGTTCATCCCATGAATAATATGTATATGGACTCACTCACATTGTTCATAAGTTATATGAACTTTCTTTTAACATTGAATTTTATTTGCTGGTAGACGCACTTGTTTCATATTTCAATAATTAATATGTTTTTAAAAGATTTAATTGTTTAAGTATCTCTTATTTACACTGTTATCACTAATCAATTAATTATCTTTGACTACCTATTCCTTTCACATCTTTTTTCTGGAGTTTGTTCTGTATGATAAATATGGTGTTTATTTTCTTTACTAGCATTGTTTTCAATTTTTCTTATTTTCCGTATGTTTCTAATAATTTGGTCTCGTTTTTCTTCAAGCTCTTGAACAAGAGAAACCGATGTGGGTAGAATTTATTTTATTAATAAGTTCTAGCTTTACTTTGTTTTTCGACAAGTTGACATGTCATTTTCAGAGGCAACATTAAAGTAACCAGTTGGTGTTGCTATAGGAAAAATAAATCTTCATAACTTGATTTTGGTTTTCTATATCTGCGTCCAGATGACTTGATTTCTCATTCCAAAACGTCCAATAATGGTGAATTTAAGAGGTCCATTTGCTCATTCATTAAAGGTACAGATTTTAAATGTTTGTGAATTTCAAATGCTTCTAGTAATCTACGTTTATCACCACAAAAGTGTAAAAACTTTATAGTGTTATTAGATGACATTAAATGATTGTGTTCTAATAAGTGTTTAGCGTAATTGGATTTATGTGGGTGTTTATATTTGTAACCACGTATGTGTTCCTTGTACGTAATATCAAAATTTTATTGAGGATAAGAATTGCTTTATTCACAATAAAGTAAAATTTATTGCCCTTGATAATTCTATTAGAGAGGACTAACTAGGTAATCCGTATCTGTCTAGTAAGACATCTGCGGCTAGCATGAGGATTCTCTGTTATTGCTTTAGTGACTGCAATTAGTTTGCTAAATTACTTCTATATTCGGTGCTATGAACTGGAGCGTATTGGTCCCTTCCGGTTTCCAAAAGCTTTCTGCAATATGTCTGCCCCATGCAATAATTCTGCTGCATGTTTCTCTTCTCCAGTCAGTAGCGGCACGTAAAAATTAACCACGGGAAGGCAGTATAAAACGAAAACAGAAAATCTTACTGTTTAATTTTTCGTAAATTGGTCAATCAATCATTGTAATTGTCGGTGTTTTGATTTAGGTTTGTTCCTATTGAACATATTGCTGAAGCAGACAACCTGCTCCCCTTCATGTGTTTCACTATGTTTACTAAATACAACACCATGACAAAACTGTTATTCAAATTTATGGTAGGCGTTATATGGAAAAGTTTTACATATTTTTTTTTAAGCTTTTGTGTTGCTGAGGAATGGGGAGAGACTAAATCATTTAAGATTTGCCGACGATGTTGTTTTGTTTGCGGACAATGTGGATGATTTGCACACCATGATACAAGAATTAGAAGAAACATCCAGGAAAATAGGTCTAAAGATAAATCTGGCTAAGACGAAGACGATGTGCCCCGAAGACCCACAAATAGCGATAAATGGAATTACCCTAGAAAATGTCAGCGAGTATATATATCTGGGACAAATCGTAACATTAAGGAAAGAAAACAAAGAACTTGAGATAGAAAGAAGAAGACGACTAGCTTGGGCTGCGTTTGGAAAGTTAGCCTATATTCTAAAAAATAAGAAAATACCCCAACGTTTGCGATCTAAGGTATTTGATCAATGTATACTTCCTGTATTGACCTATGGCGCGCAGACATGGACTTTGACAAAACAAATAAAAACAAAATTGGAAGTCACTCAGAGATCAATGGAGAGAGCAATGATAGGCATCACACTAAGAGATAAAAAGAGAAACGAGTGGATAAGGCATAGAACTAAAGTCGCTGATATAGTAAGAATAGTGACAAATTTGAAATGGGAATATGCAGGACATACAGCACGAACAAAAGACAACAGATGGAACATTAAAATTATCCAATGGAGACCATGGGCAGGAAAAAGACACCGAGGCAGGCCAATAACGAGATGGTATGATGACATAAAAAAAGTGGCAGGCTTACCATGGATAAGAGTTGCACAAAATCGTGATACCTGGAAAGATTTGAGGGAGGCCTATGCTCAATACTGGGCGAGTTGAGGGCTAAAGAAGAAGAAGAAGTTGCTGAAAAACGAAAAACATTTTTCCCAGTTAAAAAAAAAATGTGGTGTATATACAATTTAAAAAAATGCTGGTGTTGTCATGTTGGAATATTATTAAATTGGATCAGTGTCTGAGGTCTAAAAAGCTATTTTATGCAGAGAAAAAAGATACACTAACAGTGAAACAATGTATATTTATTTTTCGGCAAACTACACATTTCATAACTATGTCAATACAGTGAATACAACACACAACATGTCATAGCTTACTCAAGCGGTACAAAGTAATTAGAATTACGCACAGATTTCTATATAGTTTAACTAGATATACGACTGCAGTTGTTGAACAAACAATAAGTGAAGCCTGTCGACCATTTTCTAGGAGGTAAAAATTTCAAATTAAATTTCTATGTATTACATATTCAATACAAAATTTACCATTATTTTGTAATAATCGCGTACTTAAAAAATCTGTTTTTAAAAAATTGCAAACTGGCTCCTTTTCTCCAACTATTGTTGCAGCCAACTAAACCACATGTTTCCAACATACCTCCTAATCAGGTTTTACAATTAAAAATTGTATGTAATAATTTGTATCAACGGTGAATTGCGATACACTATTTAAATTTGTAACATATCACAAGCTGACATTGACCTTCTACAAAATGGCGTCTAGTTTCACCTTTTATGTAGAAGTCGAGTATCTACTAAAACTATATAGAAATCTGTGGAATTACATAATTACGTAAAAACCAATTTGACCAACGGTTTAGGAAATTGAAGGGTGTCACTTAGATAACTTATTCTCTATAGAAAAAAACTATTTTTTTAGAAATATTTTGGATTTTTGAGGGTCGAACAACAAAGAAGCACTGTAGTATAGCGTAGTAATTATGTAGTGTACATTGTAATTATTAATGTAGAGGACATTTAGGTCTATAGATCAGAAAATATAAATGAGCTGTCCGCAGAAACACAAGCTAGCTGGTAATTAATTATTCCGAAGGTTTAGGGGTTCTTCGTTTCTAGTAGCGACGGGTGGTTTTAATACGGTGTTATTTATAATGAATTTGTATTATAAACATAGATTTCTATTAAATTTGTCTATAGGGAGGTCGATCCAATTTCTGTTTTATTTGTTGGGCTAAACTGGTGTTCAACTCCACCAGACGCAATCATTTGCTTTGGTGATTTTTGTCTTTTTTCCTTGCAAAGGTGACGGTAACTTTAACTCAACACATGCATTGCTCTGCTTGAGATGTACAATTAGAAGCATCTCCGAAGGCGTATCGTGCACACAAGTGAAATAAAAAGCTGACTTGCCTATTGTTGGGGTCTAGCAAAGAAAGAGTCTCGACGATTCATGCGCGTCCTGAAGAGATACTCGTGAAGCCCTTAAGCTTTCGTGGTGGTATTCATATTTCACACAAAAGTTTCAGTCTCTTTTACTTTGTTACCGTGATTTGTGGTCGGTTTGATTAAGGCTTAAAATTTTTTATTCACATTTAAAAATGTGGCCTTTTCACCCTTTACAAAGACATTTCTGTGTGGTTCTTTTATTTTTAGGAGGAATCACGACCTTTATTTCCTTGCGAAACAAAAGCGATTCTTATTCAAATGAGTTTGGCGCGAATGGGAACGTTTCTAACAAGAGTTATCCAGATTCTTTGTATAATACTTTTCTTAACAAAAAAATTATTTTAAAGGAAACTAAAGTTTTCAAGAGTTTTAAGAATTATTTCAGTATTCCGAAACTCAAGCCAACTTCATACGGAGGTGGAGATGAAGTCAGAGAAATTTACATTTTGGGCTTGTTTGAATTAAGTACAAAATGGGGAAAACGCGAAGAAGGCTTCAGTGAAATGGCTGCTGCTTATCTTGCTGTAAAGCATGTGAATGATTTGAAAGTTTTGCCGGGATATTTGTTGAAGTTGATTGCTAACGATACAAAGGTAATAGGTACTATTAATTCGTTTAACTTCTTAGTTCTGTGTTATTTGATAACTAGAAATATTTTAGTTTGTCAAAACTTTAGCTTAAAAGGGGAAATTAAACTAGCAATTTTTTTGGTCGTTGTAGATTGCTAATTTTTCAGTTAAGATAAATCTCCCAAGTCACAACTCTTCTTATATTATTTTCCATAATCAATAAATGACAAAGGCAGTTAAGAATGCACCATCATCGGAATTTTAAATTAAATTCGAAACGCTTACTTTGCAATTTAAATAATTCTGGCCTGCGAGATAATCAAGTTGATCTGGATCAAGTGTCTCTTAATTACAGTGTAAGAGGTTTTTAGGAAAATTTTAATATAAGGGAAAGAAAAGCACGCTGTTTTTGCGTTATCAGATATTTCTTTTCATTTTCTTTGTTTAATGTACTCATCTTTCTTTAGAGAGTGCTTATATTTGTACCATTATATTCAAATGAATATGCATTGTTACACTGTTTTCAAAAAGAAGTGGAGTGGGACGACGTTGTTGTCATACATAGTACCTTACTTTCTCATATCTCATAGTTATTGTAAATTTGCTTCAAGCAACATTATCCTTGTTCTTGAAAAATCACTCCCAAATGTCAACGATCTAAAGACCTTTTATTCGAAAAAGTAAGGCAGTATCTAGATGTAACATTTTCAAACAAGTGGATTGAAAGACAGCGGTTTCCAGAGAGGCCAGCTCCATCACCAGACTTGATACACTTGGATTTTTTTACTGGGTTGAAATTGGGTGTATGGTAATAAGTCAGCTGATACTTCAATAAAATTCGTCATACAGTTATGCCGTTTAACTATTTTCAAAATTCGTTAACAATTTTTTTTCTTAGGCTCGCTTAGGCGGTAATGCTTATTTTGATTTGACTTTTAATCTTCTTATTTTTCAGTGCGATCCTGGTGTTGGAATAGATAGATTTTTTCATGCGTTGTATTCCAACAAAATCATCCTTATGCTCCTTGGAGCAGGTTGTTCCAACGTCACTGAAAGCCTCGCTAATGTTATGCCATATTGGAATATTTTGCAGGTTTGAACATTTAAATTTCGGTTTATTACTGAATTGAGAGAACAGACTACGGAACGTTGTTTTACTTTTAATTAAACATTTATAGACTTTCTAAACTATTTTTAGACGTTGATAATGAATGTTTGACATCAAACCATAAATAAAATGGATTTTTTAAGTCAAAATTTTTTTTGACGGCAAAAAATTAACGTTATTGCCAGAAAATTATTTATTGACGTTTGAAAATGGTATTCACAACTTATAATTAAATAGTAAATTGATATAAATACTTTTCTTTAACTACAATTAATCAATTTGAAACGGCAATAAATGATTTTTTAACATAAAAATGTATTTATTGACGCCATTCATTCAGTTTGTAACGATAAACATTGGATTATTTAAATCAAAAAATAATTTGTCATCAGAAAATGCTGCTACTCAACGGCGCAGCTATCGTATTAGCGAAGTCTTAGTTGGCCGCCACACCAAATTGCTTCTACGCATTTGTCGCATAAGTGATCTTTACGCTGTGTTTATACACGATTGATACCAAAAAGTATTTGTACGTAGCATAATCAGGAACTATTTATTGTTATGATTTTATGATTTCCATGTTAATATATACAGGATGTACGCGCGAAAAGAAATAGGGTGATTATCTCTGGTGTCTTTCAAGTTACAAATTTGAAATTTTAGTGAGTCACTCAGTGCACAGTGGGACGTAAGTAATTATAGTTATCATGTCAGTTTTTTGCCCCCAGTGACTCCCAGACCCCCACTTCAATATTTCGAATGAAAAACTAAACTTTCGGGTGTGATGACGGGTTATGAAAGAAGACATCGTTCTTAGTATGTCTATGTAAAAAAATTGCCAGGTTAGAAAGGAAAGTTTTTGAAATATCTCACTTGGAAGTTTGAAAAATTGGGTACTATTATCGATTTAAATAAATCAAGTTGGCGCGGTTACAGCAAAATATTGTTTTGTTTTTAAATAAAACCAATTAAATAAAGTACTAAAAGACTAATTATGACAGGAAAATAAATTACTTTTACTTCTTTTTCAATTCTTTATTGCCATAATTACTATTTGCGTACTGTATTTATTTGTTATTATTTAGGAACAACACAATATTTTGCTGTAACCTTGCCAACTTGATTTTTTTAAATCGATAATAATCATCAATTTTTCAAACTTCAAAGGGAAATATCTTAAAAATTTTTGTTTCTTAGCACGTTTTTAAGCAGACGTACTAAAATAGTTGAGCTCTATCATAAAAATACAATGCGCTATTTGAAATTTTGAAGGGGGTAGCTGGGGGTTGCTGGGGGCGGAGTACTGACATGTTAACTATAGTGACTTATGTCCCCCTATGCACTGACTAACACCTTAAAATTGCAAATTTGGAAAAACACCCTGTATAGTTCACGAATAATGTTTTTGTTTTTTTCAGACTTTAAAAAATAATTTTTTGACGTTATAAAATTGATTTTTGATGTTAAAAATTCGCTTACAGAATTTGATGGATACATATTTTTCTCGATAATTTGTTGATTTTCGACAAATTTCCGACGTCTGAAATTTAAGTTGTGACGTCTAAAATCCAATTTCTGACGTCAGAAAATCATTTATTGACGTCAAAAATAAATACTAATACTTCACGAATAATATTTTTGTTTCTTTATTATTTTATTTTCAGGCATCAAGAAATGATTTCTGACGTGATAAATTGATTTCTGACGTCAAAAATTCCATTACAGAATTTGATGGTTAAATATTTTTATCGAAAATTTGATGATTTAAAAAAAACAATTTTTGACGTGAAAAGTGATTAATTTCTGACTTCTGAAACTTAATTTGCTACACCTAAAATTAAATTTTTGATTTAATTCTTTATTGACGTCAACAATAAATAGTTATCCAGATTCTTTGTATAATACTTTTCTTAACAAAAAAATTATTTTGAAGGAAACTAAAGTTTTCAAGAGTTTTAAGAATTATTTCAGTATTCCTAAACTCAAGCCAACTTCATACGGAGGTGGAGATGAAGTCAGAGAAATTTACATTTTGGGCTTGTTTGAATTAAGTACAAAATGACGTCAAAAATTCCATTACAGAATTTGATGGTTAAATATTTTTATCGAAAATTTGATGATTTAAAAAAAACAATTTATGACGTGAAAAGTGATTAATTTCCAACTTCTGAAACTTAATTTTCGACACCTAAAATTAAATTTTTGATTTAATTCTTTATTGACGTCAACAATAAATAGTTATAATTCACGAATAATGTTTTCGCTTTTTTGCTATTTTATTTTCAGACATTTAGATTTGATTTTTGACGTCATAAAATCGATTTCCAACGTCGACAACTCGATTACAGAATTTGATGTATTAAAATAAAAATTGTTTGACGTCAAAAGTGATCAATTTCCAACGTCTGAAATTTAATTTAATACGTAAAAAATTTAATTTTTGGTGTTAGAAAATCATTTGACGTCAGTAATGAATACTTATAGTTCACGAATACAGTTTTCGCTTTTTTATTATATTGTTTTTAGACATCAACAAATGATATTTGACGTTTTAAAATCGATATCTGATTTTAAGGATTAATACTTTTGTCGGAAATTTGATGATTTTCACGAAAACAGTCTTTGACGTCAAAAGTGATTAACTTCCGACGTCTGAAATTGATTGTGACGTCCAAAATTCAAAAATTTAAATTTTTTCACGTCATAAAATCATTTATTGACGTCAAAAATAAATAGTTATAGTTCACGAATAATGTTTTCGTTTTTTATTTATTTTAATTTCAGACATCAAGAAATTATTTTTGATGTAATGAAATCGATTTTTGACGTCTTAAATTCGATTGGAGAATTTGATTGATAAATGTTTTATTGGAAATTTTAACGTTTTCTAAAAATAATTTTTGACTTCAAAAGTAAAACCATTTCCGACGCCTGAAATTTGATTTTAATTGTTTATCAACTTTAGTGAAAATTGTAATTCCGTTTTCCATAATTTAGGACAAAGACTAAAACGGCTGGCGTTTCATAGCAGACAATTATAAGCAGGTTCTTTTTTTACCGAATATTGTAAAAACCGTACCGATGAATTTCTTTTATGTTAATTAATTTGGAATTTCAGGTTTCCTTCGGTTCAAAATCTCCAGTGTTAAGCGATCGTACGAAATTCCCTTTATTTTTTCGAACAATTGCTCCAGACTCATCTCACAACGCAGCTAAAATTTCGTTTATAAAATATTTTGGTTGGAACACAGTAGCAACTTTAACTTTAAGTCAGCAACCTTATCTGTTATCTTTGAATAATTTTGTCAACGAACTTGAGAACGTCAACGTTTCCTGTGTCGCCGCAATTACGTTTTCTTTGGAAAACTTTAAGGAACAATTAAGACTTTTGAAAGTAAGAGTTATATACAGAAGAATTGCTCGGTGCGTATTTTTTTCAATTGTAGGAACTGGATACAAGGATCATCATCGGTAGTTTTTCGGGAAAGTTAGCTCCAAAAATATTTTGTGAGGTACGTTTAAACAGTTTTCAAAGAGTTTAACGTTCTTGATTAAAATTAAATTAAAGATTTCACATTAAAATTATTTTTATTATACCTGAATCATAATCTCTGTTTTTCTATTTTGGATCTTTACTGACTACTTCATGAAACTCATTTGGGTTTCATAGAGCAACTCCTTAAAGAATTCGAAATTTTATTTTGTTAGGTTGGTGGCAACAAAACCTTCACGCGTTATGAACATAACCTTCAAATTGTAAGTTCTAAAAATTCATAGACAAAATCATAAAAAATACAGAAAGGAAAAGATTATTTAGCGTATTTTCCGCTACTTTGCGTAGCTCGGGTGGGGTGCAAGATAATTCTTCTTCCATCTTATCTTCAAATCTTAGGTGCTTTAAAAATTAAATCACTTTCAAACACAGTTTGTCTAAATTTTAATTTGACAGTAGTTTGAATTGTTTGAAATTGTTTTAAATGTTACCAACAGCCACACAACAAAAACAAAAAACAAAAAATTTTCCTAATCGATTATATTTTTAAATTAAAATATACAATAAGGTAATTTTTAACTTTTTTGGACCAAAATAGAAAAAATAGTATAAAATACACGTTTCATAAGACATTTAAGAGCACTTGTCCATTAGAAAACTCGCCGCAAGCAACTCGTTTTCTAACTTGGACGCGTGCTCTAAAATCATGTCTTATGAAACTTGTTTTTTAATATACTATTTTGAAACTAAAAAGCGTGCAAAATTGGGCCTTTAAAGCACTAGTGCTTTAAAGTTGCCTAGGTAACAAGAAATTCACCTACAAATTTTGAACAATGATAAATACACAGCTGATCACAACTAATCTTTATTTACTTGAATGAATATAAAACGTACAATTGGATAATTTTTCGTATTCCTTGCAATACGCTTGTTTAGATTTCTCGGGGATTAATCGCTGTTCAGCTTGTTCGGCTAACAATCTAATCTCGGATGAAATATCCATGTCTTCGGTCATTTTGTAATTCACGAACACAAAGTCGAAACAAACTTCACAAATCAACAAATTTATAATAAATATGCATAGCAACGAAACAACAACAATTTCTAACCGTTTCTATATCAACGATTAATGACACAGATTACTTCGAAAAAGGGATTTCAATTTCCTTTTTTTGTTACAATTTTCAGATTGCAGTGCAGGTATAATAAAAATAGCGTATAATACACGTGTATAAGAGCCTTTAAAGCACTGCTGCGTTAAGAGGCACTCGGCTTTGCCTCGTGCTTTTAAACCCATCGCGCGTGCGTTAAAGGCTTGCTTATACACTTGTATTATAATATACTATTATTCATTTTTTTTAAGTAGGCATTTAATCTTGAAATGTATGGCAACGATTACATTTGGATCCTACAAGACCAAAATAAAATTTGGTGGAAAAACTCAAGTGAATGTCGCTCTCAAATCCTTCACAAAGCAGTGGAGGGTTTAATTTTGGTTTCAGATTATAATTTTCTGCCCAACAACGAGACATCTGTTTCAGGCATGGTAATAGCTTAATGTGGTAGTGGGTTTGCTTAACTTTTGAAATTTTATAAGGTCTTTCTAGCAGACAAATAATATTTTTGAGGAGGAATTGCGAGCTACCAATGCTAGCATTTCGAAGTATGCTCCTCAAACTTACGACGCAATTTGGGCGATGGCTTTGACATTGAGGAATACCTTGCCGTGCAAACGTAAGGGATATTTGGGAGATTTTACTTATAAAGAGGTAGAAATGGTGAAACAGTTTATTGGTGAAATGGATTTGTTGAGTTTTATTGGAATTTCTGTAAGTATGACTATAATTTTACAAAACAATTATTGTGTAATTTAAAATTTAAAACAATACAAGCGCTTGAACACAAAAAAAAACTTGGCAAAAGAAATTAAAAGTTAAGTAAAATTAAATAAAAGCCTAAGTGCTCAATTTTGATTTTAGTCGAAAATTTTAACAAAGATGACAACTCTATTAATTTTCTCGCATTTCATCTTTTAGCACTCCTTTCATGTTCTAAAACAAAGGCTGTAAAAGTTTCGTACTACCACTTTACTTATTAAATTTCGACTAGCAGAACCCACGGGCTACGCCCTACGCCTTTTTTGTAACGTTATTTAAAAATAATAATATGACATTGAATGAATGTGCATGAAGGGTGGCATAAGCTTCAGGAGCGTAGCGGTCTAAAGGCCAAAAAGCCCCACTACCTCCTATTACACAAGCGAAGAGCCTACCCGGAGTGAAAGACCTCGACACCTTCGGAGGTAAAAGATTAAACAAACAAACAATAGAAAATCTGTGTCGAGATTTAAGAAATGTACTGAATGCGTGCACAGTGGCGTAACTACGGAAACGCGGCTAATGCAGTTGCATTGGGCCTTATTAGGCAAATACTTATTTGTGTAGGTTGCAGACCCCAAGAGTGAATATTATTATTATCCGTTTTAAAAAAAGTTCTTTAAGCTAAACCTTATATGTTTTTACTAAAAAGCCTATTTTAAGGGTTTCTGAATTGTTTTGCCTATTTATAGGTTTTTGTTGCTGCAATTTAGATTGTCACTCGTGATTTTTTGTTTTTGTGTGTCTATTTTGGTACTACGTGTTGTATTCATTTTTTCATTAAATTAAAAACTGAATTGACTGTCATCTGCATAAGAACTAACTAAATGTTTACGTATAAACCCGTGTTCTCTAGGTCGGTAAAGTATGTGGTAATTTTATTAGAACAACGTTTTTGTTAGAAGCTTTGATTCAAGATGTATAGAATGAATGCCTACTTTCTTCTCTAAAAGTGAACTTTTTTCAACGGTGTTAGGAAAAAAATATTTTTTTTTGAAAATTTTTAATTAAATTGAGTAGCCGAAACAAAATTTTAAAGGCTTTGATACTTATTTATGTTACTAGTGGGATGAAGGCGTTATTATAACACGAGTTTGAAAGTTGCACAACGAGGTCGTAGACCGAGTCGTGTAATCAAACAAGTGCCATAATAATGCATTATCCCACGTATGACATACAAAATTTTATCTACGACTGCTCAAAATGTTTAAATCTAATTATTTTGCTTGAATGAATTTTGCTTGCAAATGTCATGTCACTTTTAAAATACTTTTGTTTTAAAATCAAAGCAACGAGATAGATTCGATTTGTTCAATACTATGGCAACCAGGCAGTTTTCTTATAAACAAAGCTTCAGTTTTGTTTGTGTAAATAGAATGAGTTACGTAGTGAATTTATTACCTAACTCATTTTGCATTAATGCGATAATGAAGTTCATTACCTAACTCAAATGAATGATATAATATGTCCTTATCTAAGCAGTCGTGGATAAAAATAATTTTCGATGGCAACTAGCCACACTTAAAAATATGGCTATCTATGCATCTTGCTTCGAATATATTGTAATATTTTATCAGGGTGCATGGATATAGCGATGTCAAATGACCATAGGAACAACTTGCTTTTGAGAAAATAATTGTAGCGTATTTCGTTTTGGTCGTTTACCTGAACAGTTTAATTGAATAATTTGTTTAACTTGCCTATGCAGGGTGTGGCAGCACGTTGTAATTGGTCAATTGCAGATTAAGTATTAGAGATAGAAAAAACTTTTTTAAATAAAAGTTATTCGGGGTCGTGTGTACTATCACATAAAAATATTTTGCGTTATACAGGGTGTCCAATATTAGAGTGACATAGCCAACTTATATTTTTTTAAATTAAACACATTATATATTTTTGCAAATTACTATTTGCCTTTTAATTTGCTTTCCGCCTGTTTTTTGTTTTTTTTAATACCGTTGCGGTGTTGCCAACTTATTTAATTTTTTTCTGTAAATTTGACATTTGCAGACCTTGCTAGTAAAATCTGTACAAGCCGTATTATTACAGATTAAACATTTTTTTTCTGGGAAACGTTAGTCAAGACCATGTGATATTTTTCAAATATTTTAAAGTTGAATTTGGTTATACAAGATGTTTGTTGCCGCGGTCCAAAGTTCTTGAAATTTAATGTGTCATAACTTGATTTTTTTAAATGAAACTCCCAAAGTTTTATTTAAATTTTGAATTCTACTGTAAATTTTCCATCAAACGTTTATTACATTTCCTATACCCATCTCTACTAGTTTTCTTTGTTTTTTTGATTTAAATTTTTTATAGACAATATATTCAAGTTTACCGTGTAGTATTACTTTTTTAAATTTGATTTAAACAATTAAATTACATTACAGCTTGTTAGAAGATGTACCACTAATAACTAGAAGAAATATGTAGCTACAACATGATGGTGCTCCTGCACATTATAGCGCCGCAGTACGGTAGTGGTTAAATCACAGATTCGAAAGAAAATGGATAGGAAAGGGAGGACCGATGGCTTGGCCAGCCTGATCTCCAGACCTAACCTTGAATTTTTTCTTATGGGGTTACATAAAAATCTCAGGAACTTCCAACTACCTATGAAAACGTGCAGCAACGTGTAATACGGGCTTTTCGACAAGTTACAGTAGAGATGTTAACTAGAGTATAAGCATCATTTCGCGAACGAATTGGTTTGTGTTTGCATAACGAAAATACACAATTTGAACCGCTATTGTGAATAATCACAAGCTGTAATGTAATGTAATTGTTTAAATAAAATTAAAATCTTCTTTCTCAAATCACTTTTCATTTGTTTTAAAGTAATACTGCGCGGTAAACTTGAATAGATTGTCTAAATAAAATGAAAATCGAAAAAACAAGGAAAACTAGTAGAGATAAGTATAGGGAATGTAATAGACGTTTGATGGGAAATTTACAGTAGAATTCAAAAATTAAGTAAAAGTTTGGAGGTTATACATCCATCCTGTATAACCAAATTCAACTTTAAAATATCTGAAAAATAGCACATAGTCTTGACTAATATTTCCCAGAAAAAATTGTTTAATCTGTAATAATACGGCTTGTACAGATTTTACTAGCAAGGTCTGTAAATGTTAAATTTATAGAAAAAAGTTGAATAACTTGGCAACACCGCAACGGAATTAAAAATGAGCGAAACACTTCGCCTGGACTTTCCTATACTTATAAATTAACATTGTTTTATATTTTCCAACACTTTTAATGTACACCTGTCTAGACCCGGCTAGTAAAAGTAAACAGCGTTTATAAAAACTTCAAGCGTGAAGAGCGTAACTTAAACGTACCATTACCACGCTGGCTCCGCAACTGAGTACATGTAAAAAACCGAACTGAAATGAACCGGAGGCACGAGTAAGGAAGCGTGTTGATGTTTGAAAATGTATTAATAACTCGAGAAGTGATATTTTTAGCAAGAAATTACTCTTATTAATTTGTATTTAGAATTTCAAAACCTTTCTCATTTTAAAGCCAAAATGACACGTTTCCATTTAAAAAAAAGTTATTTTTTACCGTGGCCGCCATATTAAAATTGGAAACTCAAGTTTTTTTCTTAAATACAATCGAGAAGAATTTGCCCTACAACTTTGCTCTTGGGTTTGCGAGTCTATCTATTAAAATAAAAAAGTTTGCCTACACTGAACATTAAACGACTAGTCCAAGAACACAACTGCTGTAGAAAGTATGTGAAATTCTTCTAAGGACAAAAAGATTATTAAGGGGCAAAAAATTCGATTTTTTGATTTTTTGTAAAAAGATTCTCCTAGAGCAAACAAAAGAAGAAATCAATTTTTTAAGTTTGTAGCGAAAATTTGGGGGGAGGGGGGGAGGGGGGGGGGAGGGGGAACAGTAGTCCCCCTAAATATTAAATTATCAAAAAAATATTATAATATTCGGATTTTGCTATTAATGGTGAGGTCTTTCACATTAACAGAAATATTTTGTTGCCCCCCGTTAAATAAATAAAAGGGTACCAATTTTCAATTTTCAAAAATTCATAGAGGGCGTCACAGTGAAATTATAGCAATTCGCAAAGAAACAAATTGTAGAAGATTCCCAGCTCTATCAGCTTAAAAAGTTTAAACAAAAACGTGTGGGCAGTTTTTGAGAAATATTTTTTTGAAAAATTTCAAATTTTTGAAGTGATGTCATTGCGATCGTTTTTATATTTTCAAAATTAATTATATTTCATGATATAGTACCCTTGAATGGCTACCAAACAAGATGTAGTTGATTCCAATCAGATAACTGGTTTTTGAGTAAATGGGCGTTAAAGTCGAAATGTTCAAAAATTCGTAGCGGCCGCCATTTTAAAGCTAGAGAGTTCGGTAAAAAATCGTTTGATTTGTCCTAAGGCCTTCTTTAATCTGCACTATTAAAATTTCCAAAATTCCGTTTCTGAAAAAAATGCTACCAAAAAAACCTGTCTAACTTCCGCTTCCGATTTCAAATTCTTTTTAAAAGCTTATTTTGTCGATGAATTTTTGATATACCTCCTCATTCCAAAGGACATCGAAATCGGTCCAGCCGTTCCGGAGATATGGAGCGTAACGGACCCACCCACCCACCCACCCACAGACAGACATTTTTTAAAAATTACTTTTTTGGGGTCCATGGACACCCCCCCCCGACTATTTCCGTTAAAATCTCAACTTTGAAATTTTGCATGAAATCAATACTTCCCTATACTGAAAGTATAGGAAAGTAAAAAACAAAAAAGCAGTCGGAAATCAAATTAAAAGGCAAACAATAAATTGCAAAAATATACAGGGTGCTTAATTAAAAAAAATATAAATTTGCTATTCCACTCTGATATGGAACACCCTGTATAATGTAAAATATTTTTATCTGATAGTACACACGACCCCGAACAACTTTATGTAAGAAAGTTTCCTCTATATCTAATACTTAACCTGCAATGGACCAATTACAGCGGGCTGCCACACCCTGTATGTTTGAATGCAGATGTTAATTAGTGGTTATTAAGTTTAGATTTTGATAGTTTTGCAGATAAAAAAGGTTACACGATAAACCAGAGATTGTTCCTTTTAAGATATGAATTTTTTTGAACGGTGCTAGTCTAGTGTAAGATAAAAATAGTATAAACTTTCCGAAACAGCACCGGTTCAAAATTTAGGTAATACTCTCACGCAGTTATAGTATTATTATAGCCTTAATACATTATTTGTAAAAATATTTTTGCTTGTGTCTATGTGGGAACTAATTGGGCACTGGCTCGGTTTTCATAGAACCCACATAGTCCCAGTTTTTAGGGCCCGAAAAGCACATATTTATCGAGTTGAAAGACGTGGTTATTTTATTTCACAAAAAATGCAAATATTTCAATAATGTTCCACTTTTATATAACTAAACTTATTTTTAACTCTCGTGCTATGTATAATCTGCAGCCTTAACATTTTTTGCACCGAACGTTTTATTTCATTAAAATGTTTTTCCGATAGGTGTGGGACTGCTTAGATTCACTGGTAAAATCAAACCTATTTTATCTGTTCTCTGGACGTTACTGCCTAATTTGATCTCTTTCGGATCACTAATCGGATAAAGTGACATTTAATTCTCTAGTGGACAGATTAATTAAGGTTTTATTGATTAATGCATTAGCAGAATTGTTTTGCGTGCAAAAAATAAAAAAGTACATTAATTTTTTTTGGCCGAAGTTTCAAGCTTGGATATATTGAAAAAGAACTTTGCTTTTTCGTAAAATATAAGCGACTATAAGTTAGTAAAACAGCAATATTAATAAAAAGAACCTGTTGAAGTTAAGAATTGTTTTATTTACAATAAATTAATATTAACAAAATTTCTATTATTATTATTATTATTATTATTATATCTAGCAAGCAAGTTCCTTTTAAAATACAGTGTTAAAATCGCGGTTGCCGTATTAAAGATATTTGCATTGTTCTGTACTTTTGCCCAACCCTGTATATTGGAAATTCTTAGAAGTTATTGTTGCTGTTTCTAGTATTTAATGAATTTTTGCTCTTAAAATTTATTGGAGTTTATACTTACAATAAAATTATAATAATCTTTTGATTTAATTATTAGGGTCCAGTAAAATTTAATGGAGCCGATAGAGTGGGTAATTCGGTAATGAAACAAATACAAGGTAATCATTTTAGTATTATTACGCGCAATAGTAGGTACACATTTCCAATTTAACCGCACTGTTTCAGGCGGAAATTTGCGTGACATTGCCATTTACTACGCGGAGAGTAATTTCCTGGATTTCCAGTGTCAAGAGTGTGTTGGGATTAAATGGCAGGGAGGTCAAATTCCCATTGCACAGAGGAGATTGAAGTTTCGTTTGGTAACGATTCCTAAACTGGCGTTTTTTGTTGTTTTTTGTATTTCATCAATCGGAATCGCCACTTCTTTGGTATTTCTCTATTTTAACTTGCACTTTAGAAGAGTTCGAACGATAAAGCTCTCAAGCCCTCGATTAAACAACATTGTGGTATTGGGATGCATCCTAGTTTACATTGCTGTAATTCTTTTGGGATTGGATCAAGCTACAATTTTTTATGATGATAAATTTTCGCAAATATGCACGGTAAAATAAGTTTTTGAGAGTTTGATTTCAAGAATAACTTTTTTATTCAACAGGTTAGAGTGTATCTCCTTTCGGCTGGTTTTTTGCTTGCCTTTGGTTCCATCTTTGCCAAAACTTATCGTGTACACAGAATATTCACTTACAGTGGCACGAGCTTGATTAAGGATAAGTTGTTGAAAGACAAGCAATTAATTGCGCTAATTTTCACGCTACTTTTAATTGATGGGCTGATCGTGCTATTGTGGGTTATTATTGACCCCATGGAAAAGAAGTTGCGAGACCTTCCCATGGAAGTGAGCTTGAAGGATCGTGGCGTTGTTTACCAACCTCAGGTACCAAATAATTATAAAACGTTAAATTTAGGTGAAACCCTCAATTGTTAGTGTTTATTATTATCGAGCTATTTTGTTAGGTAATGTGGCATACTATTATAGAAGGTACGCTGGATCTACCTAGCCATGAAAGAAACAAAATTATTTTTTTTGTAAGTTAAAAAATGTGCAGTTTAAATCACAAATATGAGGCGCCGTTTGGGCCAAAATAGAAATATTGTACAGAAAAAAATTTTTATAAACAAAAATATAACTTTGAAGACTGAAAAACCCTAAAGAACGCAAAAATTATTAAAAAAATTCTTGTTCAATTATTCTTTCTTACTTTATTTTTTGTTTGGATTTTCTTTTTCATTGTTTAAACTTAAAATCTTTAAATAAAACATTTTTCTTAATTTTTTAACAGTTCTGATTTTTTAATAAAAATTTATTTCCTACGTTTAAATTTATTATTCTTTGTAAGAGGTTACTTACCTCAGCACCATTTGATAACGTTACGGCACATTTTGGATGTACATGGGCTAGATGTCGCGTGCGCGCACTTTTCAGCTGTTAGATTTTATTCATGAATGCCGATTTTAAATGTATTGACGATTATCATTTATTTTGTTTTGTTGAATAATTATTGGTATATGATTTTAATTAATAATCTATATTAAATTTGTAACTGTCTCACCATAACAAAACGATTAAATTTTACACTTAAAAAGATTTATCACTATGATATAAAATATAAATGCGGCCGCTTACATATTAGCTTAGGTAGATTGTTTTCAATTAAAATTTACGTTTGCCGTCACTTCTGTTGATATAATTTGGTTATTTAGGATTTTAGCGGGTCGGAAATGTGTATTTATACCGCCGACATGGCATCGCACACAGCATATTTTATATAAGTTTTTTCAATAACTATGGAACAAATTTTATTACTGCAGCTGATATTTTTTGCCACTTTTGTTATTAAAAAACTGCCGAAAGACCGCTACAACAAAGGTCTTCTCACTGACATTTTACAAAATCAACAAATATACGCTATGCATTCCACACTCCATTACTAGCTCTTATTTAAAAAGAACTAGCTGAATCGGTACGTTTTTGTACTTTTCCGTACTTTTAGTATAGAAATTTATTGTAATCACGAAAATTTTTTATTCTGACATTTTGACGGAAATACATGTTTTGGTCCTTCAGGAAAACAAAACAGTGGATTTAAAAAAATGTCTGTACTTGTGTGTAACGCGAAATCTCATGAACTATTAGACCAACTTTAATAAAATTTGGTAGGTACTACGAAAAGTTGTACCTAGATATACCAAAAAAAACGGAAGTTAGACATGTTTTTTTGGCGGCATTTTATAAATGTGATAGAGGGAGTTAAGGCATCTCTTAAGTTTTTTCCGAGCACTCTAGCTTTAAAACGGCTTTAACGCCTTTTACTCAAAAACGAGTTGACAGATCAGTATTAATTTTGGCATTAGAACACCCCCATAGGAACATAATGTTACTATATGAAAGAATTTTTTTACAAATGAAAACTATGAAGTGAATATATTTTCAACGTTTGGGCATTGCCAAAAAACTGTTGCTTAAAAACTGGCCACACGATTTTCGTAAACTGTGTAAGCTTATAGAGCTAAGAATAGGCTATTGATTGTTACCGCCTTTCAATCCGCTAATTTTTCTGTAACGCCTTCTATGAATTTTTAAAAAGTAAATTCATGCCCCTCTCTTTAGTAAGCGGAAGACGATTAAAAGTTTCTGTTACGGCTAAAGTGCTCGTGATTAATAGTATAATACAATTTAAAACCTAATTTTAAGTTGCAGCAATATTTAGGGGAGTTAAATTTCTTCCTTACTCCCTACTGTTGGCAAACAAATTTGTCAAAAACAATTTATATAGAATTAAAGCAATGTCTATGAAATTCATAAAACTAGGACTACGATCCACGGTCAACACGATCAACTTCAGTAGGTTATTTAATATTTATTATAAAGAGGCCCACGGTTCCGTTAGTATACACTGTGACTATAAAGTAACCCCCCCCCCCCAAACTAACTTTTGAACGACTTGACATTAAACCACAAAATTTGGTGTGCTGTAATGGGAAATTAAATACTATTTTTCAGCCTATATTAAAATTTTGTATCATCCAAAATGGCGACTGGGCGCCATTTTGATTTTTTTTAATGGAAAAGGGAGTCGAGTGACATCTCATTGGAAAGGTCTTTTAGTTCTGCGTCTGATCCTAGAGTTTCAAGGAAAAATATTCTGCCATAACAAAATGACAATGTTTGAAGATAAAGAGGTCTATTAAAAAAAACTAAGAATTAAAGCAAAAAGAAATTAAATTAAGTGTTCGAAATGTTTACCATTCACTTCTTGGCACATAAAAAGTCGGTTATGAAATTCCTGCCTTACATTTACATACGTTTTTGGAGTGATATTTCTGCAAACTTTTGTAATGCGTTGGACGGATTCTGTACACTTTCGATTTCAGATATACATACCCATAGAAAACAATCTAAGGGGGTTAAATCTGGGGAGCGAGCCAGCTATTCTACAGGCCCCCGCCTACCAATCCATCTTTCAAGAAAATGTCCGTTGAAAAAGTCAGAAACAGGCTTATAATAATAAAGCGGGGCACCGTCTTGTTGGAACATAACGTTTTCAATATTATTTCCAGCCACCTGAGATATTTCTGGGAAAATTTTGTCCTGCAAATGAAAAAGTGGACTACTGGATAAAAAAATCAGAACAATTTTGAATTGAGTGAGTTCATTTGTTTAAAACTCGCCATTTTGTTATGGCTCAATATTTTTCTTTGAAACTCTAGGATCAGACGCAGAACTAAAAGACCTTTCAAATGAGGTGTTACTCGACCCTGGATAAAAAAATCAAAACAGTTTTGAATTGAGTGAGTCTATTTGTTTAAAATCCGCCGTTTTGTTATGACTAAATAGTTTTCTTCGAAACTTTAGGATCAGACGGAGAACTAAAAGACCTTTCAAATGAGGTGTCACTCGATGCCTCTTTTTATTTAAAAAAATATTTCAAAATGGGGCCGAGTCGCCATTTTGCATGATACAAAATTTAATTTTTGGCTAAAAAAATAGTATTTCATTTCCCATTAAAGCACACCCAATCTTGTGGTAAAATATCAAGTTGTTCAAAAGTTAGTTAGGCGGGGGGGTTACTTTATGGACAGACGGTATATTATTTAGTCATAAGCTGTACAAAAATTGTGGCGTTTGAAAGTTTTATTTTACATATTATAAAATTTAGAATATATTCATATTTATTAAAAATTGCGAAAACTGAGATTCGGTTAATTAAATTTTCAAAAAACACCTTCTTTGTTTTTATCAAACATAAAATGACAATACATTCAGAATCTGTATTCAAGATTCAAATCTAACAGCCAACATGTATCGCAACGTTGTCAAATGGTACTGAGGTGAATAACCTTTTACAGAGAACAAAGGAAAGAATTTTTGTTAAAGAATCAAAATTTTTAACACAACAAAAAAGAAAATTTTTGTTTAAAAAAATATGAAAATAAAAAATTGTTAATAAACACAAATAAAATTATATTTTATTATTAAAGCAGCCTGTGACATGCAACGTGTGTTGCCTACTCTGAAGAGTCAAGAAGTTACACAATAAAATGAGCACTATGTATATGTTTTAGCACAGCGAGCGTACAAAATTTGGGTATGTAGAGCATGGCTCAAGAACTAAAACAATTTATTAAACAGCGTAGTATAATTAATGAGTGTCTGTATATAAAATACTTAATCACTTTAACAATATCTATTTATTTTAACCTTATACGTATTTCGGCATGTTTACATGCCATTGTCAAAGGTAAACATGCCGAAATACGTATAAGGTTAAAATAAATAGACATTGTTAAAGTGATTAAGTATTTTATATACAGATACTCATTAAATATGGACTTTAACGAAGTAAAGCTGGAATTGATAAATAAAGCGTAGTATATTTGCTCATTTCCGAGATTTTTACAGTTTTGATATCAATTAAGATTTCTATAATTGAAATTTGAAAAAATACAAATTGAAGTATCATTGCAAATAATTATAAACACTAACATCAACTCGTATACCTTTTAATTTACATTTACCTACAGGTGTATGCACTGATATTTTTAACTTTAAAGCCCTATAGATTTATTATATTTCAAATAGGCTGTAAAGTATAAGTAAATGTGACGTCACACAAACTTTAGTTGCATTTTCTACAAATTTTAAGCGAAAATTGAGGCTTGTGTTATTCTTTCTAGGACATTTTATGTCATTTAATTCTTAATACTGAATTTTGTTTTTTAGGTAGAAGTGTGCCGTTCTCGAAACACAATAGGGTGGTTTATAGCCATAAACAGCTACAAAGGTTTCCTATTAATTGTAGGTGTTTATATGGCTTGGGAAACCCGGCACGTCAAAATTCCATCACTGAACGATTCCGAATATATCGGAATTTGCGTCTACAGCGTGGTGTCGAGCGCAATAGTTGTGGTTTTATCAAACTTTCTTGCTAATTACACAACTTTAAGTTATTTAGCCACAGCATTAAGCATTCTCTTATCGACCACAATTACCTTGGTCTTGTTATTCCTGCCCAAGTTAAGGGCAGTTTTAGGCCGAGTTGATGGTGAAGATTCCGTAATGCAAAGTATGGGGTTAAAAATCGAATGCAATACAAGGAGGTTAATTTTCGACGACCATCGAGAACTTCTGTATCGAATGGAAGTTCAAAACAGAGTTTACAAGAGCGAACTTCAAGCTTTAGACAGAGAGATAATCCGTCTTGAAGAATTTCTTGCCAATTCGGTATCAACAAGCTCAAAATCAGAAAGTCTTGCCGCTGAAGCTTTTACCACGAGTAAGGGGGTCGTTTTCCTGTCGGTTCCTTTTTCAGCACCAAGCAGAGCTTCTTGGCCTTCAACTGTAAATGATTCAGTAAGTCCAAGCGCAAGAGCGTTTCATTCAGAAAACAAACTTCACAATAAAGGTTCCAATGAATACTTCTTAGAGAAGATAAAAATATTTGACAGATTAAAGCATTTTTTTGGTAGCATACCTTCCGTTTGGACACCGCATCGTGAATCCTCCAATAATCAGGTGATAAAAGAAATAGGTGTTACAGAAAAGCCTAATTCAAGTCCGGAATTTAACACAAATTCTTTTCTTGCTGGTTTGGGCATTGTAAGAGCAAAATCCGCCATGAGCGCGTTGAATGACGACAATAATAAGGGCGTAGCTTTTGTCGGCAAATTTGATGAAATGAAAACTTTACCTTCTGCTTTATATAAGAGCAAGTACTGAATATGATTCCAAGAAGTGAAGAGGAAACTCGTGTTTTTGTGCTAAAATGTTGAGTTACTTTTTGTAAAGATTCCTGACGTGCATGAAAAGCGCCTTGGCAGTAATTAAATACCTACTTTTGCTGAAGGTGCGTTCGCGTTGAATTACGATAGGAATATAATGAAAAGATATTGATTTATCCTGGTAGACTAGAATTGTTCGGTTTTTTAAGATTTACCTTTCGATTAGTTGTTTTTAGTTGAAAAAGAAAATAAAATCAAATAGGAGTGCTTTAAATTTGTGTTCATACAAATATATTTATATTAGTTTGTTGTATAGAAACTAATATAATGAAATTTCGAATAACAAAACATGGTTGCTGTTTCTATATGGTTGCTATAAATATTGTTATTATGTAGTTCGTTATTGTTTCACACAATTTGTGAGCAGAATTAGAGAATATACAACTACATAAATCAGTTAGTTGGATGTGTAAAAATGCAAAAATAAAGAATTTTCATGGAAAATTTAAAAATTTTCTTTTGCATCTGAGCTAAATATAAATGTTGTTATTTTATTTTAATTAATATAATCATTTTACTAAAGTTAAAGTTTCTTGTTATCAATTTGAAACATCTCAGTTTTTAAGGAAAAAATGGAATTTAGAAATATAATTTTAGTCTTCTAGTCAGCCGAATACATTTACTCTTATCTCATAACTTTCGCTGAACTTTTGACACTTCAAGTAAAAGCATGCATCGAGCATGTGTCATCAAAGCACTTATTGAAAAGCTAAAGTTTCCTAGCCTCTATCACTGTTTTACATCGCATTAACTCATCTCTTTGAAAGTCGAGTACTAACTGCTTAACCGACGCAGAGCAAAGCTCTAATAAATTATCATGTCATAATTAGGAGAGAGAATATAATGGTGAATACGGCACGGAGTGATGATTGTGGAACACGGAGTCGCTGAGATCATTACTGGATTCTGTATAAAGCGTTAGTTGCGAACGAGCGACCCAAGTGAGAGTCGAATAATAATTATTATACGGTGGAGGTGATAATTGATGTAATTAAAAGGGATAAAATTGGTGGTGCCCGCTAATTAATTGAAAAAAAATTTCTTAATGTAATCGGAAAAATCCAATTTTTTTACTTCCTAAAATAATAAAAGTGACATTTAAAATTTTTAAATTTCGCTACTTTACTGATTTTTGGTAAATTTTTATTTAGATATATAAATATCTATTTTTAAAATTTTTTCCTAATTTAATTACACAAGTGTTCGTAATCAATTAAGAAGAGCTTTCCGTTAAATACATGTTCACGTTTTTCATCGTAACTTCGACTTATCTAAAAACGTGACTCAATTTTATTCATCCCATTAAATCGATATGGGTATAAAACTATATTTACTGTTCCCTTCTGCCAAAGATATTAAATTTATGGAAATTTATACTTAAACTGCACAGTATTGACAGTTATGAGTTTTCTACGTGAAAACTTGAACTTTGGCTTCTCGTATTATTTCTTCGAGCTTTAGTTGTAAAATGGAGTCGCTTATTCCTGATGTTTTCTCCCAAGACGCAAATTTAACCGAAAACGCTTCGTTATGGGAGTTTTTGGAAATGGAAAGGGGGCACAAACAGTTACCACTGGAGGTGGCCATTCCTTTGACGGTGGTGAACGTTCTCATCTTTGTCACAGGACTCGTGGGCAATATTAGTGTTTGTGTTGTTATCATCAGACATCCTGCTCTTCATACTGCAACAAACTATTACTTGTTCAATTTGGCAATTTCTGATTTAATTTTATTAATTTTTGGTAAGTACTCACTAAACATAGCATATAAACTATTTTCGAAGTTATTTACCTGTTAAGTTCTAATTTGGAAATTTAATGCTGGTAATTTTCGAAGTAATAAATTTGTTACTTTCTGAAGAGACGTTTCCTTTATTTAAGTTGCACTAATTTCAGTTTGTTGCGAGTTTAAGTTAATATAGAAACAAGATAAGTTAATCTAAGTAAATACCCTTTTACTTCAACGTTTAGTTGCTACGTTAAATATTTAGGTGTATTTCTGTACCTTGCTGGAATTTAAGTGCTTTAAAGGTTAGCGTTGTATTTGTTGTTAAATTTGCAAATCCTTGTAAATTATCTTTAAAAACGTTTGATAAATTATTTCATCTATAAAAAAATTTAAATGCTTATTTTAAACACAATGTAAGGTTTCGTAGACATTCTTAAACTTTTTGTAATAACCTAAAAAAATTAAAAAAAAAACATTAAAGGAAATGTGGTACAGAATCTTTGTCTTAGCCAAATTTAACGGAGGAAGTTTAAAAAACAACCTGAAACCGGATATTGAAGTTGAAGAAGTTTTTTAAAGCAGAATTTTGTAAATTTGTAAATCGAATAGAAGATATCGAACCAAATCAAATGCTTTTTTCTTGTCTTACAACTTCAAAGTGATGATAGCAACGTGTTTTTAAATATTTTGAGTTTAGAGTTCGCTTTGTCAAAAACCCGTTTCTAAATAGCAGGGACGTGAAGCGAAATAAAATAACTTTTCGGTTTTCGGTTACGGTTCAAATTGCATTAAAATTCGGTTACGTTTAAATGCTACTTTAAACTTTTGTTCGGATTACGTTTATTAGCAGTATTAGTTTAATATTTTATAGAAGTAAAAATATATTCAATTCAAAACAAAGCTTAAATTAACTATTTGATTACGCACGTCACTACTATATATAGGTCTGTTAAGGACACAATTTTTTAAGGATTTTGCCCTGTTTTTAAAATATATTAAAAAAGTTAAAATTTGAAGGCATTTCGACCTGTTTTTTAAGTTTGTACTATATGTACTTGTTCAGGACAAATTGAGATTTTGAAACAATTTCAATAAATTTTAGAATTATTAAAATGAGTCATAATTAAATGATTTTTAGGCACAAAATCAATAGTGTTTATAAATTTTAAAATTAGTCAAAATTAAACTAATTTGCCTCCGGCTCATGAAGCTTCGCTGAATTCTTGACAAGAAATATCTGTTATAATAAGAATTATTTGACACATCCAAATTTTCGGGACGTGTCATTCAGAAAGAAAAAAGGTAAATTTTTAGAATATAAAAACTGTTCCATACAAAATGATTTTTAAATCCATAATCAATAGTTTTATAATTAATAAAAGTAGTTATTATTAAACGAATTCGCCTCCGGCTCATGAAGCTTCGCTGAATTCTAGAGAAAAAACACGTGTTATAATAAAGATTTACAGAACAAAATAATTTTGTCTTGTTTTCTATTGCCTGTTCAGGACAAATTTAAGTTTTATCCTATTTTTCATCGAAAACATACCATTCATCATAAAATATGATGAAATCAGCTGAGTCAAAGGCGAAATCAGTTGCATTTTTTTTTACATTTTGTCTTTTGTTTTCAATTGCCTACACAGGACAAACAACAAATTCTTTTTATTAATGAAAAACATACAGACAACTAAAGCGTCCCTGAAAGCCTGTCAAAGCAGAGCGTCCCTGAAAGGGACTACTGCTCCACAGGTCGAAAGCGAAGGGACTAAAGTGGAAACTGGCGCGTTGTGAATAATCAAAATAAAATATCTAGAGTTTTTATAGTTTTTTCTAAAGCCGAACAAAACGATAATTTTACCAAGACAATGATGCTTTTCGATAATATGAATTTGGAAAGAATAAATATTAAAATCAATGGTACCCAACATCCTACATATGAATATCAGGTGAATAATGAGGATTTACAACGTTTGTACGCTACATTCTTTTCATGTAATTATAAAAAAGATTTGGACGAAGGTACGTCTGTTAGTTACAAAGACTTTTGTAGCCTCTAGTTGTTGCTTTTGATGTAACGAAAGAAAATGATAAACAAAATCTTCTGAACTAGAAGTTAACTGGACATTAAGAGATTATCAAAATGTTAATTACTATATATATGCTGTAGTTGAATCTCAAAGAATTGCAAATATGAATTGCTATGTAAAACCCCACAATTGTGGAAATTAATGATTTACATAAACTTTATTTCAAATTCAACTATTTTTTTACCTCGGCTTGAGTACTCTCTCAAATTCTCAGGGTTCTTTTACTTGTATAATGACAAAACGTGGCTTCCCCTTTTAGTTGCAAGACCTTTGGTTCTTTATTTTTAAATGATGTTAAACATTCATGCATAATCTTTCACAATAAAAACTAAACAATTATGACAAAACAATAAATTAATTAAATAACAAAGTTTTATTTATTTTTCAGATATTATTCATACTCTTATTGTCACTCACTTTTCCTTTTAACACAGTACCTTAGTTTCTGCTGTAGCTCTTTCTCCTTCTGTAAGTCGCCTTTCTCTTCTTTATACTAATAATCTTCTGATTCCGTCGCGTCGTCTTAATCTTCTTTCTCCAGTTGTAAATTTTTGTTTGACATTTATTAATATTTTATCAATGTCATTTTTTTCAATCGAAGAATCATATTATCCTGGCACCTTGTCATCTCTGCTTCCAATGTCAAAACAATTGGTTTTTTTTTTATATAAATTTTCTTTTACCTTCTTTGTCGTTGAACTAAGCTTTATTACACTTGACTTCAAGTAAAACACACTGTTTTATTAACAGGCAAAACTTTTAATTAATATTTGTAAATTATTTTACACAACTTTTACATTTCTTTGGGAGCGTTACAATTTTACGTCCCTCACTTCAATATTATTTTTCTGGCTCTCTTTTTTCTATAGTAACCTAACTTAAAACTAAATTTCGAGTTCAAAACAACTTGATTACTTTTGTCTTTCCAAAACAACTTATTCTACTCTTAAAAAATATAAATTAACAATTAAATAAAACCAACTTATTCTACCCTTTTTACATATTTAAACTCCCCCCCCCCCCCCCAAGATTATGCATGTTTTATTAGCATATAAACTAACATAAATATTTCACAATTTCAAAGTGAAACCACGCCAATTTTTTTTATTATATTTTTTTTAATTTAATTTAAATTAAAGAATTCCTGAAGTAGAAACTAGTCGTCATGCCAAGGTAATCAAATAATCAGTCAAATAATAATTTTAAAATTGATCTTTTTATGAATATTTCCCCAGTGTGGTCATAATATCACAGCAGAATATTATAGATGAAAAGATTTACTTAGAAATGAAGTAGAGAGGTTTTAATTAAATAAATGAATGATTATAGAGTATATTTATCACCTAATCAAATAAAAAAACTGCAAAGTTGTAAAGAAAAAAGAATAGATTGTAATATAAGATTCGATTTAACAGAAACACCAAATAAAACTATTAAATTAAGAGAAAAACAGATTGATGAAATTAAAAAATGTAAAAAAAAAGAAGAAAAAATATTGTTATATCAAATTTTCTCCAACGCAGATAGGTGGATTTTTACCGGCTTTAATTCCAGCAGCAATAGCTGTAGCAAAAGCATTGGTATTAGGTGCAGCTGGTTATGCAGGTACTAAATTAGCGGAAAAAGCTTTCGGAGACGGCATAAAAAAGAATGAAAAAAATACTCTGAAGACATATGGACAAGGAATAAAATTGATAGGAAAAATGGGTTAAGTAATGCAGAAATATCGGATATAATGGAAAATGAAAAGAACTCGCTGAATTTACGAGGTGTTTTTGCAACTGACATGTTACCAAAAAAAATTAGAAAAGATGAATCAGGTATAATTAATTTTCAACCATCTAACTGTTATGGTTCACTGGGTGTGTTACATAAACAAACCATATTTTAGAAATATTTTATACTTTGGCAGTTTTGGAATTTCTCCACCAGAAAAAATTAAAACATATTTATTAAGTAGCGGAAAAAATATTGCGTGGAATAGCACACAATTACAAATGAATTCTTTTGTTTTATGTGGTTATTACTGTATACGAGGGGATATTCATAAGTACTTGCCTACCATATAAAACGCCACAATATTTCAAAACAAAATTTTATTTATTCAACATAATCTCCTTTAAGACTTATACATATAGCAGAACGTTCATAAAGTAATTTTAAGGCATTTAAAAAAAATCTTTGTCTCGGTCTGCAAACCACTTCTCAACGGCTTCGTCATTTGTCGAAAATCTTTTACCTTTCAAATGTATTTTGAGTTTTGGGAACAAATAATAGTCTGACGGTGCTAAATCCGGAGAATAGGGCCGGTGGTCAATCAATTCAAAACCAATTTCATCAATTTTTTGCAGTGCAATCAACGACTTGTGAGCAGGAGCGTTCTCTTGCAAAAGGAGCACATCTCCGGCAAGTTTTCTGCGGCGTTTTTCCACAATTTTCTCACGTAATTTAGTTAGCAACTCAGTATAATATGCTCCCGTGATAGTTCTACCCCGTTCCAAATAATCTATCAGAATTATTCCATCTTTGTCACAGAAATTGGTCTTCCAGGGCGGTGTTCATCTTTCACATCTGATCTTCTTTTATATTCCACAACCCAGTTTTTAATAGTGGCGTATGAAGGACACTGATCACCTAAGGTTTCTGTCATATCAGCAAAAATTTCTTTGCCCGATAAACCTTTCAAAAAATGAATACTTAATAACTGACCGAAGCTCGATTTTTTCAAATTCTATCTTTTTCTCAGACATGCTGTTTTCAAAAATTCACAGTTTGATCACCGTTCAACTTATGGATGTCAAACTTTGACAACTTATTTATAAAACATTATAGTTGTAACCATAGCAACCATATTCACTTTTCTTTACTAGAATTTTTCCAGGCTAACTAGATGTCAATACCCCCTCGTATATGTAATAATTAATGTAAAGAAAGAATTTTTATGATATATTATATTCTTTTAAACAGCTACCGTGTAAATCAAATGAAAATAAGAATTTCACTTCGCTCATGAAGGATCTTTAAGTCCGAATTTTGCCAGACTTTGTGAATCAGTATTATTATTATTAATCCATTATAAATGGAAAAATACTTAGAAAAACGAATGTATGTTTATAGAAAAAGTTACATATATTTTTATAAAATTGGAATTGGGTTATCTGTCAGTAAATTATTATTTAGTGCATCTGGATTATCTTCTTTAGTTCTACCTCCACTGGTTTGTTTATCTCTTGGTGTTGGCGAATACAAATCTTAGATAAAAGATTAAAAATATCAGAAAGGGTTGAAGAATATAAGTTAATTTATAAATTTTATAGACAGTTACTTATTGCATTTATATAAGGCTGATAAAATAAATGAAAAAGAAATAAATTTACGCGAAGAAGAATTTATTAGTAATCTTACCTATTTTCCAAGAGAAAAATATTTAGAACAAGTTCGTTTGAATGGTAAATGAAAATTCGTGTTAGAACACTTCATCATATAAATGAAACTTAGAACTGGATTAGAAAATAAGATGTACACTATTATAATATTTACTTCATTATCGCCTTTTTTAATTGCTGGCTCCGATAATGAGGCTTCGTTGAATTTTAGTCAACCAGTTATCAATTATTTAGAACAATATGGTTATATTGACAAAAATTTACAAAATCTCTTGATTGAAGGGAAAAATAATGTCGAACCACTAAATATTAAAGAAGCACTAATAAATTTTCAAGAATTTTATGATTTACCAGTAGATGGTACTTTAAATGAAGAAACTCTACAGTTAATAAATACTCCGAGATGTGGTGTATCAGACAGACCTTTACAGTTTTCGATTTCAACTACAAAATGGATAAAAAATAAACTTTTATGGTATTTTCCATTATCAGATCAAGCACAAAGAAGCATTGCGACGAAAGCTTTTGATGTGTGGCAAGAGAAATCTAATTTAATTTTTGAATACAATGTGGTGAATCCGGACATATCAATTGTATTTTCCAGTGGTCGTACAACGGACAGAAATAATTACCGTTGCATGAAAGGTCAATGCAGTTATAATTTTGATGAAAATGGAAAAGTTATAGGACGTGCTTTCTTTCCCACAGATCCTAATAAATGTAGAGAAATACACCTAGATAGTTCAGAAAAATGGTATTTTGGAAATGGATCAACACCAAATGATCAAATGAGGTTTTACGCTGTATTATTACATGAAATAAGTCATATTTTAGGCTTGGGTCATTCTTCCCAAAGAGAGTCGATTATGTTTCCTTATTATACTGAATCGATTGATAATTTAAGCAATGATGATATTTGGGCGATTCAGTCCTTATATGGACTGAAGCAAAATCTAATGATTTCACTTCATCATCAAGGGAGATAAGCACAACAACTATAAGATCAACAACTCAAATTGATTTAATAAAACCAGAGATTTGTAAAATTAAAATACCATCTTCATTTTTATTTACAACAAACAGTAAAATGTATGTTTTCAACGAAAATGGGTTTGGATGGTAGAATTAAATGGAAATATATTTACTGAAGCAAAATTAATTACCGAATATCTTTCGTTCTTATCTCAAACTTTTAAGAAAATATCACATATTTATCATATTATTGTCAATAATAAATTTTTCGTTATGGATTATCCATCTTTTACAATAAAATCTGGTTGGTATGATCGTCCTTTAGATGATTTTGGGGTTCCAAAAAAATAGAAAATTAATTGTATCTTTAACAGCTACACTGGAAGAACTTCTATATTTTATGATAACTTCTACTTTCTAGAATTAGACGAGTGCTTATACAGAGCAAAAGCACACGGAATGATTTACGTTTTTTTTCCAGGTCTACCATCAGCAATAAACAATGCTTTTAGATATACAAATGGTTTGTTATATTTCTTTCAAAATAATGCATTTTTGAGTATAATGAATTTTCTAAATGAATTGTAAGGTCTGGTGAATTTCAGTTAGACATGTTTCATATTCATTGTCCTACTAAAGGAATATTAGAACAAATTAGAGATTTATTGAACAATTTAAGTAAAACATCATCATAAAATATCGACTTTCGGCTTTGTCTCATAATAATGCTGTATATATTTTCATTTTACATAAGAGACATCCACAGTCCACAGCTTAATAGAACAATTATTTTTAGCTTAATAAAAATTTTGACAACTCGCCAGCAAATAAAAATATAATTACTTATATACATATGCAGTTAAAGTTATTATTTCCTTTTACAGAATAAGTATTTCATTTAAATAGTTATTTTTTTATACCCTCCCTGTAGTTTATGCAACTTACGCACTTAGCAAAGAAATATCATATTAGCAATACGATTAGCCGCAGTTAGCAATTGTTTGTAAAGAATAGCGTGTGGCGTAGTCCACGGGTTCCGTCAAGATTCAGACGCGCTTAACAAAGAAATATCATGTTAGCAATAAAATCAGCTGCAGTTAGCAGTTGTCTGTAAAGAAAATTTAACCAATTAATGAGATTGCTAAGTAATATGTTAGCACACGTACCTTTTTACGAAAATTCGGTTACAATAATTGGTAGTTTCGGTTTTCGTTTTGATTACGATGCCGAAAATGTTTCGGATTTTCTCGGTTTTCGTTTATCGATTACGTTTCGGTGCTAAATAGGCCCACAATTTCTTGTCATAATAACTTAAATTGTTATACAGGATTGTGTTCCCGATACTAGTATAAAAATTGCTATAATTAAAAATTATCAAAATATTAAAAATTTTCAAAATAGGTACTTAAAATTATAGAAATTGTATCTCAAAAACTGACTACACTATTGTTTTGTAATTTTGTAAAATTGAGCTCGATGAGAGCTACAATTTAATTTCTTTTCCAATGTTCTAATTTGTATATGAAGTCCTTTATGAATTTTAAAAATCTGTGTGAAATTAAAGGCTCTTTATTTATTAAACGTAAGAAGATAAAAAAATTCGCATGTAATTTATATTTCTCGTCAGTAACGGCAGAGCAAGAATCTCAACTTAATTTTTGAATATAGTAATATAAGGCGGAGTAAAGTTTTTTTCTTTCCCCTAAACGTGCACGTGCTTTATAAGCGTAGCAAGGTTTAGGTTGAATTGGTGACGTGGCGCTAGCAAGTGAATATAGAGCTGAATGTGTGCTGTCACACGGTAGATTATGCTTTATTATTATTTTTTTTTAGGAATTAAATTTTTTTTGCATTATTTGAATTTGTCTCTCTGCGAACCTTAAGCTCCAGCCGAGCGTCTCATGCGCATTTGCGGTAATCCGCTACTGAGTTAATCCTCTCCCGCCTTTTATTGTTTAGCGTGCGAATTAGTTTCTAGTCTCTCTTAATCTCTCGCAGCCTTTTTTTTGCAAAATATCTTAATATTTTTAACTCCAAACAAAACGAAATTATCGTTTTGTAATCGGGCAGGAACTTCCAACCACACATTCTGATGGCTGTTCCGAGTATTATTGCTAAATTCAAACACCCCCTTCCAGCACAAAATCGCGGTATTCCATAGTTTAGTCCACAGATTATTATTGACAGTACCACTTTCAGAAATCAGGTTCAATAAAGAATTACAGCACATACAGGAAATTGCTGAATCAAATGGATACAACAATAATATCATTAAAAAAATTTTAACAAAACACAAAAGAAAACTGTTTCGGCAAAATTCTACTACATTTTCACCTGAACCAAAAAAGGCGTTCAAAAAACACAAATTCACTTACCACCCAAAAATAGAAAGAAAATTCAAAAATTTATTTAAATATTTTAATATTGACTTAGCTTTTTCAAATAATAAAAACAATTTGAAAACTTTACTCGGAAACACCTTGGATATAGAAAATGATAATGACAAATCAGGCATTTACCAGATTAAATGTAATAATTTCCCCAAACAATATATTGGTCAAACTAAGAGAAAAATAATTACGCGGTTCAAACAGCACACCTATCATCTCAAAAATATTAATATTGACAAATCCGCTTTGGTTGCCCATTTTGCAGATACAGGTCATAAATTCTATACCCATAACCTTTCACTTCTATAGGCAAGTAACGGATATAATTTAAATATGTTAGAAGCAATTGAAATGAAAAAACACGAAAACGACCTTTTAAATTTTGATTTGTCACCCTTAAACAACCGTTTACTTGATTTAATTCAAACTTCAGAAAACTGACCTGCAACTTTCACCACTTGTCCTTTTTTGCCCTTAGAAGTGTAATTCGATACCGTTATCTCATAAATCACGAGTCCGTAAATGTTCCTTAAAAAATTTCCGTTCTGTTTGCTTCAGCCTTAGATTTTAGAGTTAGTTAGCATTTGCTACTGTAGATGATTAAATCGTAATCGAAATGTACATATAGCATTATCTATATAATAAATTTATGAAGAAAGGCTTGAAGTTTTATTTTATAACTTACTTCAAGGAACCACTAAAAACTTGTTTTTGATATTACAACAAATCAAAGCATAGCAGCAGCGATTAAACATAATTTTTTAAAATTTTTTTTGTGGAGCACTTCAAAATCGTAAAATACTCATGTCAAACACCGCTCGTTTTTATAATTTACTGCGACTGATTTCGTTTTTAACATTCAAGCTTGTTAGTTTTTGGCAACTTCACTCGTGCGAAGCAACAAGCTTTAACACACAACAAAATTTCTCTCAGTATATTATAAGCTTATGGGGTAGGACTGTTGAATATGATATAAGTTAATCAAAGTACACAATACAGTTTCATGTTTAAATAGTTAATAATCACTAGCGCTTTGTTTACATAATTTCATATTCACTGTTAGGTATATATCGGCAAACAATCCGCTATTGTATACACCTCTCAGGCACTTTATTTCCACCGAAATCAATAAAGCATAAGTAAAATTAATATAAAACTTCTTTCGCAAGGTATTAATAACCGTGGACTTCAATAGAATTCAATTTTCGTATATAATACCACTAGCGGCTACGAGTTTTTCGTTACACTACACATACAAGTACCTAGTGTGCCAAGAGTGCGAAGGACGAGTGCCGATTTTCTTAAGCAATAGGTTAGAATAAACTTTAGCACAAAAAATACCTAAAAAATCGTGATTAAGTGTGGTATTCGGCGTAACAATTCAACGAGTCAACACGAACGCAAGTAATTAAAGAAAAACCTAGGGGGAAAATACATTGGAAAGACACCATCATGTAGTCTTTTCAGTGTATTAATTTTTGGTTGGTTGCAAAACATAAAAATAGAGACATTTCATTGGTTGACAGTAGCATTCGTTAAATTGTCAGTACGTCCTGTATTTTTGAGAAAACATCTATCTCTTTCTTTTAAAGTACGCCGAAACGAGATTTTTCCTAATCTCTAAAACTAGAGACGAGAGTAGCAATACGTATTTACAGCCTTATGATTTAGAAATGAAATTCCAAAATTTGAGAAGAGGGTAGCAAATTTGCTTTTACCGCAAATTCAAGACGATTCGATATGTGACATTTCTCTGAGAGCAAATGTGTGGCGACATTATTAATCATATAGTTAGTTATTGTCCTCTAGATGTCGCTATAAATTATACGATCAAGCACGAAGCCATATGGGTGTTCGTTATATGAAAAACATTTTCCCAAAATTTACCCATTTTTTGACGTGCCAGTAAAACAATTATTAAGTTTTTACACCTATTATATCATTTAGATTTTGAACTTTTCAAGTAAGCAAAAATTGTAATATTTGCAACTAAGCATATTAAAAAGAGTGTCAAAAAACACTTTATTTTCTAAAATCATTCCTTAGATCCTGTAGATAATGATACAGATTAGATGGTTTTATTTTGAGCTTTGAGATAGCAACATAGTATCAAAGCTCCAATCCCTACAATGGCCATAACTTCCAACATATATTTTGGTCACAACGCCTACCTTGATCACAACCCTCAACGACATTTTTGTTCACAACCGAGGTTTTATGTATCTCATACAGAGCGATCAAATGAAAACTTAGTCGCAGTCGCCTTTGAAACAAGCACCGTATGTCGAGGATTAGGTTTCAATTTGATATATTATCGTAGTTGAGCGATTTGTTATTTTACCACAATTGCATATATTTAACATTTTTAAACAATTAGCAAGTCAATATTGTTAAATTATTTTTAATTATTATTATTTTTGTTTCATAAACGTGCATGATAAAGGTCAGTTGGCAACCGCAACCTATTTTACTTACATAATGAAAAAAATAATAAACGGTGATTTGGCGTAGCGGTAAAGGTGTAAGCTTGTAATCTGGCGACCCCAGTTTGTAATCGCATGACAGACCCGTTTGTTTTTCATATCTTTATAATTTTTTTGACATTTCTTACTGCTATTTTATCTTGCCTCATGTTTATAATATTTATTTAAATTTTAATTTTTTGCTTATTTTAAAAAACGGATTTTTAATTTTCAATTTAAAAATTTGTTGCTTTGTTGAAACCATTATTTTTAATAAATAAATGAAATTAAATACTGCTTAGAAATGGAAGTAAATAAACGTATGCAAAAAATGAATACCTCGTTGCGCTATTGTTTTACACACCAGTGGCGTAGCTAGAATTTTTTGGCCTGGTCGCAAACTAAATGAGAGGTTTCTCCCAGACAATTTTTTTGGGAAAGAAGCATTCTCAAGTAATTTTTGCCATCTGGCACCTTAAAATGAAGCAATTTTGACCGTTAATGCGCCACTGACTTTAAGAATTAACTGTTAAAAATAGCAAAACATTATACATTTATTTTCAAAGAGAGAAACAAAAACAGTTTTTAAAAACAAACACGAATGTAGACCTTTTTAAATTTACTGTTGTGTATTATACTATATATACCGGGTGTTAATGAAACATGGCGCCACTCTTTTTTTTTCTTTATTTATTAAGATAGACAAATGCAATTTTGACATGTTATACTTTCACTTCCGGTTTTACCGGAAATTATATTAACTTATTTTTAATGGAACACCCTGGGTATTTTTGCATATTCGAACTAGGATGAACTTCTTAGTATATTTATGCCATTAAAAAGTTGGTTTTGACATACGAAAACTATTTTTTCTTAATTTTTGTTTACTATTAAAAGTGCTTTTACCCACCCAAATCGATTCTAAACAAGTTACATACGACCAAAAAACCTTGCAAATTTTGCAAAAAGTGTTTTTCAGAATAACTTAATATTTTCATATGGAAAGGTGATGGCCCATACGCCTATTCAAATACAGAATTTTTGAAGGACCTTAATGACACCCATAATTTGTGTTTCTCTTTGGTATTTGAATGTTTGTATATAAATTTATTTCAAACGACATGCCGCGGTTATTCAAATGTGACTGCGGTTTAGTTTTTATTTGATTGCTTTGTATAAAACTTGTATGATACCTCCCCTATTGATAATAACGTCCACTTTTCAGTTTGGTCACAACACGCAATTTGTTTCGTGTCAGAATTCTTAACTACCTTTTTCGTCACAGCTAGGGCTGTGCGATTATCAAAATGAATAATAATTAATTCATAATTGAGGCTTGTAACCAAGAAGGCAGTTGTGATTAAAACGAAAAGTGGGCGTCTTCATCAATGTGACCGTAGTAGCCCACAATATTAATTGGTCGTTGTGACCAATAGATCTGGGTCGGCGAATCGTATTGAAGAACCAATACATTTCTTTTAGAGTTTTTACAATCCTTAGATATTTTAACCTAATTATTTATTAACCGGTGCGCAGAAGCTGATCCTGTAGTCAAGGTGAACGGGGCGTTTTGAAAGCACTTTTGATAAATTTCTACAGCCCAAACTAGTAAATTTAGAAACATATTTCTTGTTCTTTATGATCGGAAATTCAGCGCTCTACAAAAAAAGCGGAACAAGATATTTCGATATCTCTCGTAGTTTTTGCTAGGCAGATGATTAAAGCTCGCGCTACAATTTAAAATGTTTTTTCACTAATACTAATTAACTAACAAAGTTCTCTGTCACGGTTTTTACCACAAATGTTATTCATATACTATAGAAGCTGATAAAAAACAATTTGAAGTTATTTTTTACTCTTAACTGTGTTTCTGTTTAAAGCATTGTAGCCGTCATTACTACACTGGACTGTAACTTTGTAAGAAAGCCTATATTTACAGAAACCTTTTCTTTATTGCTTTGATGTAAAAAACTTTTGAGGCAACATTAAGGACTTTTTTTCACCTAAATTGAATTATTTCGGAAATATGTAGATTTAACGACTTTTAACAAAAATATCTTTTGTTTTGTATTTGAGAACGAGAAACTTATGCTTAAATCAAAAGTTAGAAATCTACAAGAATTGAAAAAATAAGTTAAGAGATATGTCGAGCAGCGAGCACCTTCCCATCTACGCCCCTGGTTTGGTGAATTTAAACGAAAACCAGTGAAGTTGTAAATCATCATTAGCAAAATATCTACACGAAATATTTGAATTAAATGTTTTAATTTCTGGCAGTGGTATTAATTAAGGGTGATCAGACTGATTCATTTTTGGGAGGCTTATAACTTGTAACTCCGTAAGGAAACGTGTTTCGTCTTTCGTGCTTTTAAAATTGGCCATCGAAGTTTGGTAAAACTTTTTCCACTTACTCTGTATTTATATTATAAGTATGCAGTAACTTCGCTCATTTTTACCCAGCAAGTTGATACTTTAAAACAAGAACGAATACCGCAGTAACATTTAATTGTATAAACCGTGCTGTAAACTGTTTCTTCGTAGATAGTTTAAAATTACTATTTTATTTTATGCACAGAGTTAATGCTTAATGTTATAAAATTAATATGATAAGAAGTGCCTACATTAAATATTCAAAAATCTAATGCAACTTTCAAAGTTACCGATAAAAAACAATTATGGATTATGGCAACTTTTTCATTGATTTTAACGGGTGGAACTTTCTCTCAAAGTTTATACAGACTTTGCATATTTTTCTAAATAGTTGAGGATTTTTGTAATTTTATTTCATGCAATGTACGTCAATTCAACAAAATGTCAACAACGGACAAAAGGCAAAATTAACACAACTAAACGAACCACAAAAGACAGAATTCAACTGTATTAAGTACCCCAATTAACAATTGTCAGAGGAACAATAATTTCACATTCATGTTAGGCCTTTTGATATTTAAGCCCTGAAAACAAAGAAACAAAAGGGATAAATTAAGAGGGAGGGTAAGAGCACACTTAAAATTGAAAAATTGCGTTTTATAACATTTATGCTTTAGCTTTTTGAATTACTAAATGAAAATACTAATCGGCACCCCGAAGACATTAATTATTATTGTTTTAAGGCTTGGATTGCTCTTGTCGAGTTCCACAGAAGTAGGTTACACTTGCTTATTGCGTTTTTACTGTATTTTTGGTGACGTGCTGTTTTACACGGCAAACAGAAGAAAATTAAAATTAAATTTAAGATTTAAAAAAGCTGTTATTTTAAGATGTTTACATTGTGCTTTCCCCAGGTTATGGTATCTACTTAATTGCATCCAGGTTGTTTATCTTAAAAAATGTAAGAAAATTAAGTGGCAATAGCGAAAAATTTTAAGATTTAATTTTTTATAAACAAAGGTAATTAAATAGTGACTTGATTTTATTTTTAGACACAAAGACATTTAAAATTTAAGCCTTACGTATTCACATGAATGAAAGTTACAACTCAGAAGTATTGACGAAACAGCATGGTTTTTATTTTTGGTTATTTTATTAACGATCAAGTTTTGAATTCATAAACTTTAAAAAATATTTACATGCAAATTGTAAATTTAATAATGTATTGGTCTTCTGGAAATGAACATCAAAGGTAAATTGCGATTATCAACCCAACCCCTACTCTCCATTTTTTGTATTAAAACACAATACAATAAGTAGTTCATAATTCATACAACACAAATAATCAAAACTTATATATTGAAGTAGGGATGCGCATAGTAATACAAAAATCGAATTTAGCATCGGTTAACAACATCGATGCTAACAAAATATCTAAATTGTAACATCGATGTTATAACATATTTTTTCTATTTTGGTTCTTTACTGACTACTTTATGAAACTCATTTGGATTTCATAAAGCAACTCCTAAAAGAATTCAAAATTTTATTTTGTTAGGTTGGTGACAACCATGTGACAAGAAAACCTTCACGCGTTATAAACATAACCTTCAAATTGTAAGTTCTAAAAATTAAGATTATTTAGCGTATTTTCCGCTACTTTGCGTAGCTCGGGTGGGGTGCAAGATAATTCTTCTTCCATATTATCTTCAAGTCTTAGGTATTTTCAAAATTAACTCACTTTCAAATTGTTTGTCTAAATTTTAATTTGACAGTAGTTTGAATTGTTTGAAATGTGTTTTAAATGTTACCAACAGCCACATAACAAAAACAAAAAACCAAAAATTTTCCTAATCGATTATATTTTTAAATTAAAATATAAAATAAGGTAATTTTTAACTTTTTGGACCAAAATAGAAAAAATAGTATAAAATACACGTTGCATAAGACATTTAAGCGCACTTGTCCATTAGAAAACTCGCCGCAAGCGGCTCGTTTTCTAACTTGGACGCGTGCTCTAAAATCATGTCTTATGAAACTTGTTTTTTAATATACTATTTTTCTACATCAATGTTCTCTTCTTGCTACTTGATTTTTGCTTAATGCTTATACCATTACACGGTGCTAAAAAAATTATCAATTTACAAAACGTAACAATAAACACTTAAAAAAAAGAATCATGAGGTCGTGCGTGAGCACGACTCCATGATTCCCTTCCCACCCCCTTACCCGGGCTCAGCGCACTTCAGCGCTATTCACCGGTCTAACATGCCCCACCCCTGAAACACATGCAACCCAACATACACACCACACATACCATTCATGGACACGCCGGATTTAACTTATTCAGAAAAATTTCCGACGGGCAGAGTACTCGAACCTACTGCCGTTGAGAGTCTAGTTTCAAAGCCTGGGACTTTAACCACTAGACCACCCGCTAAAACGCTACCAAAAAAACCTGTATAACTTTCGTTTCCGGTTTCGGATTATTTTTAAAAGTTTAACCAGAACTACAATTTTTGATATACCTCTTGATTTAAAATTTCATCAAAATCGGTCTAGTACTTCCGCCTTTAGAGGAGTCACACATCCACACACCCACCTACCCATAGACAGACATTTTTTTAAACCACTTTTGGGATTTATTGAGTCCCAAAACGTGTATTTCCGTTAAAATCTAGATTTCGTAATTTTCATGAAACCAATATTTCCCTACACCGCAGGTATGGGGAAGTAAAGAAACAAACATGGAAATGTCGCTATTGATGTTGCAGAAGTAAATATTAATTTACCTTTTTGGGTTATATTGTAATAGCTTATGTTTTAATATTTATAAGTATGTGTCAGTGCTGCTATTGTAGCGGTTAATGACGTCATATTCTCTCCAAAATCAATTTCAAATTAGTGTGATGAGTTAAACTGCATTTTGTCATTAATTAATTAACAAATTGTCTTTAATAGTACGATTATTCTAAAGATATGCAAAATCCAAGAAAAAAATAAGATTTTTTTGTATATTTAAAAGTAATAAACAACACAACAAAATTCATGAGTTTTACATTTTCATTTAGAATTATGACAAAATCCATGACAAATGACTATGGGAACGTAAATAAATAAAAAGTTACAACAATAATGTGCACTGGTGAATACCGTTGCTGTAAATCTGATTTAATTGGTGGAAAGCTTCAGTCGAGGTTTATGATTAGTTTGATGACAGTAATTCTTTTGAGTTTTGTAGTTAGTGATGAGATATTTCGAATAAAAATAAACGAACCATTTAATTATCGAAATACCTCGAGATATCTCGAGAGATTACATAAAACCATTCGAATGTTTTTACAATTTTAAAATTTTCGGATGTGACCATTTCGAAAGCGGGCGTTGAAACAATACCCCCTTACAGTAGGCAACTGCAATTGTTCAGTGCAGATACATGATAAGATGATACCACCAGTCGTGGTATCATGATGCGAATACACAATTGGAGACAGAATTTCCGAAATGCGATTGTATAAAGATGACCTATTTTTTAAAACGCAAGAAAAGCGAGATAACAATGTTGTGACGTTGATGAGATCAGTAAATAAGTCGATCGTGTTCAAAGATTTTATCGGAATAGCCCTATAGAGACAGAATGTTACTGAAGCCTAAACAGTTTCGAAAGTTAAAAGCTGTGAAGTGAATAAAATATTCAAAATTTCAAAAAAATATTGCTTTAAAACTGTCCAAAAATTTTTTAAAAATTATGTAATGTTGGTAAACGAGTTATCAGATTGGGATAAAATTTAATATTAGAAATCCCCTAAAAACTATTCAAGTGTCTTGATCTCCAAATATTAAGAACTTCGGGACTCTTTATAATTTTTATTATCAGAAGGCGCAACTATAAACGCCAATTTTGTTTTAAAATAAATCTGAAGAATAAAAAATGTAAAATTAAATTAACGAATTAACCTAACCTTAGTAAATACGCAACCCGCCACTCACATTTTCCAATCCGGTGTAGGCAGCCACAGGGTCTTAATGCCTGAAACCTCTAGAATTTACTCGTTCGGATTTGACGTTAAACTGTAGGTACCCCGTACTCCACCTTAGCGCTAAGGAGAGTACGTGGCAGAGAAGAGTGCCGGTGCCCAGAAGTGAAACGTAAAAGGCTGATTACGATAGTAAATACGTGTTGTACACAGAATAAGGATCAAAACGGCTAAATAGTGAAAAGCGCCATCTATGCGCAAATTTTATACAGTGTCTCGAGATTGTCAAACTTTTCGATTGAACTAAGTTGATTTATTTATATGGAAAATGGTAGGAGTTGAAACCCCATACTCTTCATAACATCACTGGCAGGGGGGGGGGGGGGGGGCAGCAGGTCAGTTGATGGTTTCTAAATCCCTTCTTTGGCTGAGTGAGATAGAGCTGTAGGAAACCAACTGACGATGCCTGACATCAGTATTCGATAAACCAAGGGGGGAACGTAGCGTAGACTCGAAACTCGTGGATTTGACCAGCCCGCCGCCGATTTGGACCTTCGGGTTCACGTTGAAGCAAGTTTGTTTGGATTCACGTACACCAAATCGAATTAAAGCGAGCGGATTTTATTGAACTAGCTCGGTTTTATGGGCAAGACTGATTTGAGACATAGTGTGCCTCTAACGAAGCGCTAGTGGACTCTAGAAGGAGCTCGCTGCGCTGCGTTGCTACGAGCCGAAAGCTTATATTGAACTTGAAAGTAGGTTCTCAGACGTTGGATATCCTGACCGAAGAGCTAAGCTTCTTTAGGCAAATAGGCCAAGTGCCACATCCTGGGCTTTAATATCCAAAAAAGCCCTGGAGTAGTTGCTGCGTTCAACTCAGCAGGCCTTTCAGTGTCTTACGAGACCCGTTCCCATCGTTATCTCTTAAGAGGGCGTTTGTTTTATCCAGTTAAATTTACTTGTTCTGCGTTCTTGTTCATATATTAATTTGTTTGTCGTGTTTATTGTTGTTAAAATATAAATCTGGTTAACAAAAAGAAATAAATGAAAACATTAGACGAAAAATGTTGCGTTAGTGCCAATATTTTAGCCCTAGTTTAGTTTTCCCGCATCAAGGCGCGTCAACAACGAATCTTTGGATATTATGAGATGTTTATTAGTTAACATCTCAACTGCTTTTTACGAATACAACACATTCTTAAGTCGTCTTAGTCAAATCAACTTGCTTCAAAGCACAGAATTTGCTGTCAATAAATTTAACTGTAATATAGTCCTTTGCAAATAGCGTGGCGTGTCCTTCATTATAACGGTAGAACTCATATTCTGTATAATATTAAAAAGTTAACTTTGATGTTTGTAACATGAATTTGTCTTAATAAAAAATTCAATAACGCGTTGTTTAATAATTACACGCGGTACACTTGTAAACACGCTCTTTTTGAGTCACCTACAGCAAAAACACATCCACTGAAATTACCTATTATATTAGAAATACTGCTTCAATTGTTTTGGTTTTTCTACAAACTAATAACAATAAACATAAGGATTCCAGTACAAGATTCAAGCTAGTAAAATAGTTTTATTAATAAGTTCTAGTTTTACTTTCATGAAGTTCATATTGATGTTTAAATAAAATAGTTTATAACTTCAACAATAATTATTTATTGAACCCTATACGTTAAAATCAAATAGTGTATGTAAATAATTATTCATAATCAATATGAAATATGTATCAAATCAAAACTGTAGTACTTGCAGAATTTGACATACGTTGTCCACTTAAAAACTATCGATGACGTCATAACTACAAAATGGATGTCCATTATTATTTATTGTGTCATTATATTCCCTTTTATGAAAATTTGTATACCCCTTAAAGGGTTTTTTAATATAATTAATAATTAAGACGTTATAGCCAGTATAATATACTTTTGGCTCCCACGTTATACATATTCGAATTAGGAATTTTCATTAAATTCAAAGTAGATAGCAAATAACATTAGTACAATGACGATGACATTAAGTAATATTTACTGCAGATAATTAAACCGCCGTGTTCATCATATTGCCGCCTCTTCGTATTCGATATTGGAGATATTTAATAACCGATAATAGGGACTAAACATTTTCCAGTAACGCTCCATGAAATCGGAGCAGTCTTCACATAAAGCTTGCTAAATGCGACCTTAGCTCATAAAGACGAAATTACGCAATTATTTTTAATAACCACCTTGGCATTATAACACGATATCTACGCAAAATAGGCCGACGTTAAATAAATATTGATAGTAAAAGAATTATGTGTACATCATTTATGTGTAAATTTAGTTGGTTTCTTTCAAAGCTCGTAGCTGTTTAATTATAGTCAGCTTCAGTGATACTCGCAGTAAAAACGAATTTTGTGCAAAGCACAAAAAGCACAAAGGGGAGTTTTTTAATAATTTGCAGCGGCAATACCCACTTGAAAAACGAACCCTCATTTAAACTGTAGCAGTTTTAATGATAAATTTAATTACTTGCCTGTAATGTCTGTTCTGTATTAAAAAATTTATCTTGACGTGGTTAATATAATCCTGTTGCAGTAAGTTTTAAAATAGAAAAATGACGTTACCTTTTTAAACAAATAACTTGGAGATTTACAATAGTATCATAAAATTAATTTCGTATTTAATATGAAAGCTCTGTGTGTTTACATGAGTTAATTATACACGCATGGAAGAAAGTTATAATTGCAAATGTTTCTGTTTTATCACTTCGAAAGTTTCTGCAATACATAAAATGAAAATGGCGTTATGGTTGTTACAAATATTTGTTAGCAATGTGCGCAATACGCTGCTGTTTAATTAAATCATTTTAAGTTAGAGCTTATTAAATTACAAAGAAACCTTCTCAAAAAAACCACTTGCAAACATCGTGAAACAGAAAGTGGCTGAGTATAAATATTTGTTACTAAAAGAAATACTTTATTTGGATTTCAAAATTAATTAAGAAAATAAATTAAAGTCAGGTAAAGCTACATGAAACCTTTAAAGTTATTTGAAAAGAGTCTTACATTACTGGCATATAATTGAACGAGGTTTTAAAATTGGAAAAATAGAAATATATTTGGATGTATACGTATATAATTAAATCTCGGAGATTCCTAATCTCAAAGATTAAGTTAGTTTGCTTCCTACAAAATAAATTACAACAATTTCTTAACAGTATTATAAATGGATTAACAAAATAAACATAGACGGAAAACCTTTAAATTTTACCAGAAAAAAGTTTATAGTAATAAAAGAATTTAAAAAAAATGTCAATAAGTTTTTGGCGTTAAAGGCTTATAGCTGAAGATAATTCTCGCGTTAAGCTGATTTTTGGTTAAAAATAATTATTTTATGAATGTAAAGTAGGTACACCTTTTAGAATACAAGCATCCATGATCCGATGGCACCCACATTTGTCCTGAGGTTGATTGGATGGGGTTTCTATTCTTGATAAAATTGGTAAAATGAACTTGGGTGCATTTGTTAATGTGCCAGCTTTTAAAAAAAGATGTATAACTGTGCGTCTGTACCCTGCAGAAAACAGAAGTTTGCCATAATTCGCAGGTGCGATGGCCTACCCCCCAGCGTCGCTGATAAGTCGCAAAAATAGGCCGACTGTTAATAATTATTAGAGCCGCATCATCGCTGAATAAACTGCCGACGTTTCGTCCTCGGTTGCACGGAGCTGTGGTCTCTTTGGGATCTGGAACACAACTGATCCCAAAGTGACCACAGCCCTGAAGATGTCCCTTGCAACCAAAGACGAAACGTCGGCAGTTTATTTACCGATGATGCGGCTCCAACCCGAAAGCCTAGATGCCGTTAACAACGGTCGCGAAAGCCTGCAACTTAGATAAATATATACAGGCTGCTTCATAAATGGTAGGCCAACTTTGGGGCTGAATTGTACACCAAGAAAATGGGCAAAGTACTTCACATGTACATTCCCATACTTTGATACGAAATAATGAACTGTTTTGAGCATGATACTATCATGTGTTTTGAGTTTTTGGGTATTAAAATACAAACCTCAGTGCAAGAACGACCACTGACAACTATGATGAAACATAAACCACCTGCTGAGTAGAAATTTTAGGGTCGTGCGGTACGAAGGTATACGGTCAGCTTATGACTATTATCACGTGTTTATACAGTGTTCCTGTTCATCTCTCAGAGTTTTAAAATAATTGTGTTGCCAGTTTTTAAGTAATATTTTTTTTGAATATGTTCAAAATTTTGAATATATTTTCGCTTCGCAGTTTTTATTTGTACAAGAATTATCTTACAATGGAGCATTGTGTTCCCCGAGGGCTATTGTAATACTAAATTTAATCTTAATCTGTCAACTCGTTTTTGAATAAATAGGCGTTAAAGTCCAACTTTTCAATAATTTATAGAAGGCGTCACAAACATATAAGTAAAGTAGGAAACGAACCAAATTGTAGCTCATCCTTACTTTTATGAGCCTAAAAAAATTAAATAAAAAACCAAAGACCAGTTTTTGAGCTGTATCTTTATCGAAAATTTACAAAATTTTGAAAATGTTTTTAGACTGCAGTTTTCAACAAATCTTGTACATAGTAACAGTCTCCCTAGAGAGCTACTACAGTAGTAACAAAGTTTATCCTGAGCTGTCAGCTCGTTTTTGTGTGTTAGACAATAAATTCAAAATTTTCAAAAAATCGCAGCGACCTCCATTCTTAAGCTAGAGTTTTGGATTTACCTCGGCGCTCTATAGTATACCGTATTTATAATTTTCTGAAATTTTACTTTCGAAAAGAGCTGTACAAGGGAAATCTATCTAACTTCCGGTTTGGTTGCGGTTCGTCAAAAAGAACTTTTTGACTAGGCAAATTTTTGTTGTAATTAGGAATACCAAATTTTATTAATATCGGTTCAGTACTTGGTGAAATTTTGCGTTACACACACAGACATACAGACAGATACTTTTTTTTTAAATCCTGGAGGTTTAAAAGATGCATTTTCATATAAATCTCAAAATCGCAGATTTTTGCGGTCATACTTGAAGTATGGGAAAGTAAAAACAAGAAAATAAATCTAATAAACATGAGCAAATGAATGATTCAGTTGCTTTTTTTTGATTACTCAAACTGTAAATGTAATATGTGGGCATTATTCATTTAGTTTCGTATTTCTATCTGTTTTTATGTGTATGAGTGCATCAGAGATATCTCATAACAAAAGGATTGGAAAATAGTTTTTCTATTTTTTTGTATCTTTATACAAAAAAGCCGACCAGGCGGAATGAGACCCCCCTACATATATTGAAATTTTTAATATTTCAAAAAACATTTGTATGTTTTACAATTCTATGAAAATTTTTGGAAATAGTTTTGGAATTGTGATATATTATCTAAAATCTTCTAATTGCAAGTAATGTTAATCCGCTGAAAGCTGAAAATCGATTTTCCATAAAAGTATAGCTTTTTTCAATTACTCAAATAAACTGTTTATGTAAACGACCAAAATGACGCAAGCACGCAAGCATGAACGCACGCACGCACAAGCACGCACGATGTACGAACGCACGCACGCACTCACAAACGCACGCACGATGTACGAACACACGCACGCATCACGAACGCACAAACGCACGCACGCACGCAAGCAAGCACGCACGCACGGAAGCAAGCACGCACGCTCGTATACCGGCCAGTAAACCCAAAGTGAAAAAAACTTCGCTGACTGAACGCATTTGCTCCAAATCTAACATGACGATCACATAACCTTCCTCTATAGATATGCTTTGTAAAAATACTTTTAGATCTTAAAAGGTTCCATAAAAAAATGTACAGCAAAATGGAAATTCAACATTAAATTTCCATAATTACTTAAATAAATCCACCATACTAACTCGTTCATATTCAAATAACTCTATCATATTTTCAACAGGTCTTCCCAATGATGTCGCCCTATATTGGCATCAGTATCCTTGGGTTCTTGGTGAAGTTTTCTGCAAAGTTCGGGCATTGCTTTCAGAAATGTAAGTTTTCGTCAAGGTGCTTTACAATCATTGCTTAAAAATAATTTGAAGGGCAACGTACGTGTCTGTGCTGACGATTGTGGCCTTTTCCACGGAGAGATACTTAGCAATTTGTTACCCTTTGTATCTACACACCATGTCAGGACTGCAAAGGGCACTAAGGATTATTGCTTGTATGTGGCTGGTTGCTCTTATCAGTGCGGCCCCATTTTCTATTTACTCTTCTGTGGATTATCTTACTTACCCACCGGAGACGGATAATATTTTGGAGGTAAGATTTAATAAATATTAATAGTTATAATTTGTTTTCTATATGAAACGGTGACTGAAATGGTTTGCATTTTCAGGAATCGGCATTTTGTGCAATGATGTCCCAACCTGAAAACTTTCCATTGGCAGAAATAAGTTTCTTCATGTTCTTTTTAATACCCATGTGTATAATAGCAATGCAATACACAAAAATGGGTTTGAGAATTTTTAGACAAACAAAACGAGGTTTGGGAAAAGGCGTTAATGGATCTGTCCATAGAGGAAGCAGTCGAAGATCTCAGTCCCATAGAGCAGTTATTCGAATGCTGGGTAATTATTGTCGCGATACATCATCAAAACATTTTTGAAAGCATAGTGCGCCGGTACTTAAACTTTTTTTTAACTATGTCTAAAGTTATGATTTTTCAGCGGCTGTAGTGATCGGATTTTTCGTTTGTTGGGCACCTTTTCACGCTCAACGTCTTCTAGTCATCTACGGCCAAGATTTTGCTTATTACCACGAGCTGAATGCTTGGATGTTTTACATAACAGGAATATTATATTATTTTTCTTCAACATTAAATCCCGTGCTCTATAACCTCATGTCAAATAGATACCGAAATGCGTTTAAAGAGATACTGTGCGGCATTAAATCGAAGCACACATTGCTCAGGAGAAGTTCAACGTTTCGGGAAACGAGGCGTTTGTCACATTCAGAGAATTTGAAACGTGCATCCAAATCAGACGTTTTACGACAATCAAAGAAACAATTTATAATGAATTCTACGACTGTAAATGACGTGATTACTGAAGAAGAGACATTGCAACTTGTGCAATCTGAAGATCTGTCAACCTTAAATGCTTTCAAGTCTCTTTGTTTCGGTGACGAAAAAACTTCTATGGAGAAATGTTCAACAGCGCATCAGAATAATAAAGAAACGTGTATTTAATTCTGAAGACTGATTTAAGTATTAAAGATTATTCTGTGATTAATTTGTGGATGTTTCATGAAAGTCGTACATTTTATTTAAAAGTAGTAAGTATGTGAATAGGTATGTGTATTGTGTTTCTGTGATGCACCAATTATAAAAATTGTATTAGAAAGCTTTATAATGAATTAATAAAAATTTAAAAAGGTATGTTTTGTTTCAGATTACAAATTACTTTATTCTGTTAATTGTGGTAACATTCACAGATAAGAATTTAATGAAGGCGAATTTTAGAATACCTGCCATAAATGTGGCAACTAATAGTACGTAAACGTTTGTCTTATCGCCCTTTGTAAATATTTAATCCTCTAAATATTAAAATAAAAAAACTCTTACTACCTAAGATTAGAATTTTGTCTCAGTATAAGTATTTAGTGTAAAATGGCACAAGAAGGTTATGACATTTTAATATTTCAAAAACAACTTAAGGGTCGTATTCTATAACCATCACTCTAGGAATAAAAGCCGATTCTAATGAATAAATATTATTGAAGTTATAAAGTATTTTATTCATACTAAATATGACCCTCAAAGATGTAAAGCCAGAACTTTTAAATAAAAGTATTAATAACTTCAACAATATTGCTAAAGTTATAATCTATTTTATTTAAACAATACTTCAAAATTGCCATTTGCCACATTTATCAAACATTTACCGTACACTTCTTGTATACGCTTATCAAAGATTTGCTACATTTGCCACTTCTATACGCTGAAGTTAGAACTTTAAATTTGTGGTATTTCAGATAAGTTGAGGTAACTGGGGGCGAAGGTGTGAGCCTTACCGCGACGGTGGTTACGCAGTCTAGCCTCCCCCATTTATTACAGTAGAATTAGATTTATTTCGCTATCGTTTCTGGTTCGCGATATACTACGGCTAGAAAGTTTTAAATAATCACACTGTAGGTATTACGTTGCTGTTAAAAATGAACTACGCATAAATGTTTTACAAATAATTCGTGTTCCAAGCACATCAAGGACGAACCCGAATTGCAACAATTTATTAATCGAAATAATGTGATTGCATAATATCACGAATATCGGAAATAATATACCGCTAAATGCTAATCTGACCATGATTCTACTTAAAACAAACTAGCGAATCCCGTGAGCTATGCCCCACGATGTTTTTGTTTCTGTTTTTTAATAATAAGCTAATTAAGTAGGTACTGTAGCGGATCGAGGATTAAAATCATAGTTTTATGAATTTTATAGCGACTGCTGTAATTTTTTCGATATAATAAATCCGGATCTCTTCGGCCTGTCTCTTCTCGAGAGGAATACAGCTACAGATAAAATTATGCAACCAAAGCGGCGCTCGATTGGTATCATGTTTTTTGTAAATTCGTGACGTAGTTGCATTAGAGCAATATCATATTTTACCTCTTATAAGCAAACGAAAATGTATCAATTTAAACATGCAGAATTTTTTAAATATCATTAGAATAAATTGAGGATATATTATTATTTATTTGTTTCGACGTTGACCTCCGTTGGTATTTGAAACGTTTACTGTAAACAACTACAAGGCATTTTTTTCTTGCCTGAAAGCAAATTTTATTACAACTTAGAGTTTATCTTCATCGTTAGTAAACCATAAATAACCAAATTACTGTCTACAGCGGTGGTAGTAATTATAAATAGTTGCCCAAAACAACCAATAAACTGAGTGTACTGCAAGAGACCGCCGTAGTATTATGATTATAAATTTTGCCGCGTTGTTATGGTGAGGCAGTTAGAAATTTAATATAGATTAGATAAACATATTTTTGTTATTTAGGAGGTTTTAAATTTAACATGAAAAATCATAGTCGGTCGCGGTAGGACTGGTTAGGTGAGCTGGCAGTCTTATTCGATCGTCCTGAGTTCGGACCTGGCTGTAGCCGGATTTTAATAAATTCGGAGCAGCAAAGACGGGTTTGGTAGTTAAATTGCGTTTTTCGAGGTAGGAATGTTAGACCCGTGAATAGCACTAAGTGTATAAGGCCGGAATAAGCGGGGAAGGAGAATCGTGGAGTTACGAACAAAAAAAGAAAACGGTTATAGGAAATACATGTAGAGGTGACAACATTTCACAATGTGATTGTAACGTTTTACTTACGATTTAAATTTTTTTTAAATTCGAATTAGTAACAGTCTTTATTGTACAGACAAAGAGTTATGCTTTATGAATTAAATAACTTCTCTACAATAACTTCAAGTTACCTTTTATTCATACACGAGTATATTATAAAAGTAATTAAATAGGTATATATATGTAGTAAACATGCAGTATGTTTGAACAAAAGCACAGGTAAGTTTAAAACATCAAATATTTACTGTTAGCTACAAATAACAATTTTTCCTCGCTAGGACAGTTTTTAAAACTGTATAAGAGCTTCTGCAAGCATGTTCACAAATTTACAATAATATTAATCATACTATTATAAACATTAATACTAGTAAAATATAGTAATATATAAACGTTTGTATTGATATTTCTTGTTAAACCCAGTAAAAATGATCTAATAGAAAAATACACATTTAATCAAAATTTGGCGATTCTCAGTTATTTATATTAAATACTTTTTTAAACTATCGGTAAAATAAGTGCACTTTATATAAAGACACGTTAGGAAAATTCAGTTAGAAAACTTAAACATTTATCAAATCTGTTCAATGCCTACCAGAAGAGAGTAGATGAATTTGTATTCACAGGATATTAAAACCGCACAGGTTTAGGTACTGAATGATATTGTAACAATCATTAAATACTTGTTTTATGTTTTCTGTATCTATTGCACAAGTAAAATGTGGATAGCAAAATTGAAATTTATTTGTTGAAGCTGTAAATATATTTAGGAATTGATCCCGTATAAAATATTTAGCACGTGTTACTTCAGGATGTTCACTCGATTGAAATTGCACATTTAACGGTGCCTTGTAGTCAGAAAAATCTGGAAAATGTTCTTCCAATTTACTTTTTCCTGTTAAAATTTTTTCACAAAAAAGGTCCTGTTTGTTAAGAAAAAGAATAACAGATGTCGTCAAATACCACCGGATTTTCCAAATGGTTTCGAATAAATACAGACTTTCTTTTAGGCGATTTTGTTTAGTAGTATAGTCAAACTCAGATAACACGGTATCATATGAATCAGATGCTACCACATATACCAGTGTTATCGTACCATTCAAATAATGGAGATATCTACGTCTCTCCCATCGTATACGTCTAATATCAAACATATCGAACATGATGTTATTTATCTGAAAACAGTTTTCATAATTATTTTCAAATTTTTGATAACAATTCAGAATATCCTGCTCAGTTGGTATATAATCTGTATGTTTAATAACGTCAATCTTATCAAAAAAGTATTTAGCATTGTCTATAAGTTGGTACTCGTTTTTCCGTTGGTAAGTAGCCTGTATACCTTCATCTCTCCAGAGAGCTGTGATATTCTCAAAAAACTCGGGAGGATAGTCATAATTAAATTGTCTTGTTTGTTTTTGCAGATATTCAATTTTGGTATTATTTTCAGGATGTTGTAATGTTACCGTGGGTGTTAATATTGTCATTGCGTGACTAATCACAAGAATAGCATCCATGATATTCTCCTTTATATTTGTTATTATTTGTTTCTTCTCTTGGTGGCTAAAACCGTTGCCATGTAAAATGCGCATCTGTTTGATGATGGTTGATTTTCCAGCTGCTTCTGTGCCAAGTAAAAGTATACCATAATGTGCTAGTTTGTCTTCTTGTTGGTATATTTGAAGCTTGGGAACAGTTGCCATAATACCTGAAAATAGTTTTTTTAATACTGTTTCTTTTTACGGTACCATCCAATGGTGTACTAAAAATCTGTCAAAAAAATGGTTTATATACCTAATAATAACCTTTAATTGCACATGATTATAGGATACTTTGCCAACAATGGAAAAAGGCTCACATACTATTGTCCAATAAACCTAAAAACACACTGATAGTTGTAGACAAATCAGTCTATCACAATCTTCTTCTTCTTCTTCCTCTTGTTATAGGCCAACGGCCTGTTTAATACCCGCAACTAGTGCGGGTTCTGTGAGCCCTCTTTGCACGTATACCGGGCAGGAGGCTGACCTTACCAGTCGAAAGGAAGTTCCACTAAATGGTTTACGATTGCCAAAGATGTTAGTATGACAACCGGGCCCGACGGCTTAACGTGCCCTCCGGAGCACGATTGGTTGCAGATATACCCCTATATTGGTCACCCATCCGAGTGGGGACCAGAGCGGACAGTGCTTAACTTTGAATACCGTGTGACCGGCATCCGCAGCTCTCCGCCATGCAACCAACTCTATTACAATCCTTATCTAAAATATCCTAAAAAAGAAATACAGACTTTCTTAGCAGAGTTCTCAATATCAAAGTTAACACTCCTAGCGTTTCAGAATGGTTTTAGAAGCCAATATTTAACGACCATCAGTTTAGTCGGAAGTCAGAAAATTGAGGAAGCTTATGAAAACAAACAACTGACAAAAACCTGTTTAGATGTAGCCCTGGCATTTATACGTTGTGGCTAAATAGTCTTGCACTAATACTGGCGCAAATTAAACCACCAACTTAACTGCTGAGAATAATAACATTTTTACGCAACGAAAATCTGCTGTAAAACTCAATTGAACACTTTCATCTAAGAAACACATCAGAGCTGGAGTACTCCAGGGTTCCGTTTTGGTCCTACTTTGTTCAGTATATTTACACACGATTTTGGAGAACCTGTGGGTACCCATCCCGCCAAGTCTGCAGATGATATCCCAGCAATAAAACAGGCGATCATTTGCAGTGCGCCAATATAACACTACAAAATGGTATTAATAAAAATATGCGTGTTTATAAAGTATCGATGCATTTGTATGAAGACGTTCTAATTTGTCGTTTTTTTTGTAGACTATGTAAACTAGCAGATTAATGTTTACGGTCGAGGGTAGATTGGCTGTCGGCAGGGCACGTATACCTGGATTGACATTGGAAGAAGTAAGAGAAAACTCTGTTCGTAAACTTTGAAAAACCTGGTTCGACAAAGGCAAATATTCGGCTTCTTCTTAATAAATTTCAAAGAACAGAAAGTGTCAAGTATAAAGAACGTTCAGGTAGGCCATCTGTACCTGCAAACACCGTGCAAAGAGTTAAAGAAGCAATTGAACGTAGTCCGAATGCATAAAGTCGCCGTGTCAGTAGAGAGCTTGGCGTACCACATACCACTGTGTGGAAAATTTTACGTTTTAAATTAGTGTACTTGTACTTGTTACTACAAGTGCTTCGTCTGGAAATGGAAGATTATATACAACTACGCTACGATTAAGGAACGATGAAATTTTCGACACTGTTATGTTGCAACAGGATGCCCTCTTCCTTATTTTGGAAACATCGTACGAGACTACCTCGAAGAAGCCTTTCCAGGTCGATAGATAGGCAGAAGTTCGCAAAGATTCAACGCCTTTATATTTTCTTGCTTGGGGATTTATTAAATCTAAGGTACACCAAAGAAAGGTAGCTGACCTTCAAGATCTAAGAACCGTATTCGAGCTGCAATTTTGGAAAAGCAGCCACATTGAATTTTTATTCAAACCGAAAGTTAAAATTTACCGCCCGTTCGTAGGAATTAAAAAAAACAAATAAGCAATCAGAGTTCGTTTGTACTATTTCCCTAAAAACTCGTGAAAAAGTTGAAAACCTACCTGGTTTTGTTAAACTTGCTTCCGGCTTTGTACTTCAATAAAGCAAAGTTTAATCAAGAAAACTAAGAAATATTTGCCATTTTATAAAATTTCGACAAAGGATGGGATTTTCAAACCGTCGTACACTGTTCTTAATAAAACGAGAATATTGTAATTAAGATGAACCGCCCACAAAGTCGTACTTAAATTGATAAGCATACAAAATTGTATTAAGTTAAAAGATAACGATATTACTTCTTGCACCTATCCCCCATTTCGAGTTAACAAACTTTGCGCAATGATAATTTTACTTATCGTAGCCGTTATTACCGCTTTAAATCGCCTAGCTTCACTACTTAGAAAATCATGTATTAATTGTATCTGGTTAAGTTGTTAATTAACGTAAGCATTCGACGCACACCAGTCCCGTGTGAACCAGACACCAGAATCAACCTACAGCAGACTAGAATTAATGTTAATTTTTATGTGTATAAAATACTCACGTTCAGTTAAAGTTAAATAACGTTATTTTGTTCTGTATGCAGTACACATATAAAAAAAATAATATAATTAATCTGTTTTGTTACCAACATTGCATGTACTCTAAAGAAGCTCTAGACTTATACTGAATAGTCAGTACTTTAAAGTCAGCTATCTTGGCGGGATGAATTTCTAGTTTAAAAATTGCTGAGAAAATTACGGAAAAATAATAAAACCTTTAAGTTCTCACAAACACTTTTTGTGATAACTAAAGAGTTTTATTATTCTTTCTTAATTAATCATTTACTTTATTGCTGAGAGGAATTACGTCAATATCCGTTTATTGCGAAAACTGCCAAATACTGTTTCATTTCTACATTTGTTATTTGCCAGAAGTAAATAAAAACATTTTATTGCCCACACTTGTGGGAGCACCAATTGCCAAAGTCATATGGCTCCATTCAACACCCAAGATCTGGACTCGAACCAAATCACGTGTGGTAGAGCAGTGCCAAATGCAACGACCCCAACCGCTGCTCTACATTGTGTTGGGAGTAAACGCTGCAGTCCTATGGTGGATTGGTTGCATACACTCTAGAAGCGTTCTAAATCTCACACGGTTATTTAATTAGGCCCGGTCTTTCCACCTCCTATTAAACTGCCTACTAGCTATTTGGCTAATAACTTTAATAGGAACCTTTAATAGATGAATTTCTCAAGCGCGTCTTTCCACTCAGGGTTAATAGCTAGATAACTATTTAGCTATTAAAGTGCAGGGTAGTAGTGTCTGTTATGTTGATCACGTTGTTACTAAAGTTACATAAAAGACAACTTCATTTCGGTCTGGTTAGATAAAGCAAGCTATCATGCACAAAACGTAACGTAGACAGAGATGCAGTATCTGACAGAAGTTCTATGGTTATATACCTTGTCTGTCAGCTGTCACTTTTTGCGTACATTGTTTTACACCTCGTGATTTGAAAAATGGAAAAGCAAAAAAGGGAAAGGGCGGTAAACTTTACCGAATTAGAAGTAAGGTTTTTAATTGATATAGCAATAAGATATTCCCATATCATTGAAAACAAAAAAACGGATGCCGTCACATGGAAGGATAAAAATAAAGCGTGGGTAGACATAGCCACTGAATTTAATGCAATTACGGGCTGCATTAATAGAAACGGTAAGGTTCTACGGCTAAAGTATGATAGCGTAAAACGCTTAATAAAACAAAAACAGTCCAAAAATAAATTGGAAATTTTTAAAACCGGTGGAGGTCCCGCTAATACTCGAAAATCGAAATCGCTTGACAAACTCACTTTCGTTCAGTCTTTCCATATTATTTGGCCTTGGGCGTACTGTATACGGATGCCGCTCGGGATTCACAAAATCGACAATTTCAGCAAGATCATTATCCAAAATATCTTGAAAATCCTCGAAAACGTCCATCGTTTACAAAATTCAAATTTGAGGTTATACAATTTAAAACGATCTGACAGTTGTACCGCAAACTGCTATTTATGCGCACGCGTGAATTGCTTAATAGGAACTTCTTGGGCTTATTAGGAGGTTGATCTGCCTAATAACTTATCTAGCTACTAAGAGCCGCTATTAGCTAAATAAACGCTATTGGGAAGTGGAAAGACGCTTTGAGAAGTTAATAGCTGAATAAAGTTATTATCTAGTTTAATAGAAGGTGGAAAGACCGGGCCTTAGTCTCGTAGTGTACATAACGGCACAGAATGTCTTGTTCTTGTTTTTAGTTTCTGCTTATTTATTTATCCTAATTGTTGCCAGCCAAACTATACATTTGTGTTAATATCAAAATTTACCAGTACGTTTGGCATCAATAATCAGTGCGGATTGCATGCCCCTATATAATTTTTTTTCTATCCGAAGTTGCTTGTCAATTTGCTGACTGGTTCGTTTCTGCAGGCGCGCTTCACGTCGGTTTTCCAACCAAGTTGTTGGCAGGGCTAAAATATAAAAACTTTTAAATAAGTTTTGATAAATGCAATACAGTACAAGAAAATATACTATATCTTTGCAAGGTTGTTTTTATTTTTTCCATAAACCGTCTTTGGAGTGATTGAGTTTTTTTTTCTCCGTTTGTTTGATATGAGAAGCTACAGGCTCCTGCCACTTCCAATTTGGAGTTGCATTTTAAACAAATATTCTTCTTTTTTAGAAGAACCTCCAGCACTGGCATCTTTATCTTTTGAATTGGGGTTACATTCAGAGCAACCGCTTTTCTTTGTTGACGACGGTTGAGGACAGTCCGCCATGTTTCTGCAATCTTTACATATCTTTGTAATGTATCTATTGTTATTTACAACATCATATGATATTTTCTATAATTGTACAAATTATAGTTTTAAAATTAAATAGACACTTGTAAACAAAAATCTTTTAAATTAAAATTTGTATTTAATTATGTTAACGTAATTATGTTTGAAATTAAATCCTCAATTACGATTTTTACAATATTTTACGTTTTTAGTTCCGTTTGACTTAGTGCGGTACTGGCTACACATGCACTTACGGCTTAAACTCACCTTGAAGGGGTTGCTCAAAAAATTATAGAATTTCACGATTAAATTTACTGCTTGTAGCTATGTCCCAATGTCGAAAAGGATTCTTATATAATTAAATTAGATAACGATAACGTTTATAATTATAACACAAGCTAAAATACGCCAAGCGTAAGAGGACCGCAATCGATTATCGACGACGCTTTTGCGGAAAGCTGCTAAAAATAGACTTACTATATCAACAACGTAATTTTCAGTGTTACTTCAAATAATACGCATTCTAAAGGCGAACCTATAAATATTATCTTTAATAGAATTTTGTGGATTTACAAGAGGTTTCAGAACTATAGAAACAACAGTTAAAGACGTACTCTGGAGGAAGAAATGAGCAAAAGCGTTTATAGGAACATAATTTTCATACTCTCTCCTTATTTAGTTACAAAATCATAAAATGGGTCCCCATATATTTTAAAAATTACTGTCAAATTAGGTATAAACACCTTAAAAATAGTTATATAAAAGGTGCAGCAAGCGCGTAATACTCTTCGCCATTCGGAACTTCGAGAATACTTTAGCGCGTGCGGCCTTCACTTTCATACATTGTTGCCAAGTCATTCTTTAGCTGAGCAGTAGATCGTTGTGCAAATAAACAGAAGATTGCTATAAAAAACAGTAGTCGTCACAACGCGCAATACTTCTCTGTCTAAACAAAGATAGTTGACACTAAACAGTAAATTTATGCCAATCATCAATCAAATGAGCTTGAGCTTCCGGAATCAAGAAGCAGGAGAGTAGTGCGGGTGCCGGTACATCAAAGTGTTATGTCTGTAATTCCTCAGATTCCAACGGGCCGAGTCTTGTCTCGTGCGTCGACAAAACACATTAACACATAACTAAGCAATATGTGGGCTGAGCTACCATAAAAGTAATATAAACAAATAAATTTACATTTCACAAAATTGATATTCAACAAATAAATTTATTTATCACAGCAGTAATAGTTAAATAGATTAATAATTTTAGTGCATTTTTTTTTCTATTTAACAGTAGATTTCGTTTCGAAAACAGTAGAACAGTAGAGCAATAACCAAAACAGTAGATCTACTGTTAAAACAGTTGACCTGGCAACGCTGCTTTCATACCCCTCCACAGCGCAGTTTGGGATTTACCTTCTTTGGGATTTACAAATATTTGAGCCGAAGCTGGCTACTTTCATGTGGCTCCGAACAAAAGAAAAAAATATTTTTTAATTGGTTTGCCTATTTCTAGGTGTTTATGACTACAATTTACATTGTCACGCCTAAATATTCGTTTTATGCCTACTTTGGTACGATGTTTATCGTTTTATGCCTACTTTGGTACTATGTTTATTAATTTTTGTATTAAAGTAAAAACTCAATTTCATCGCCATCTACATGCAAATTAAATATATTTTTGCGTAGAAACCCGTGCCAAGAATGGAGGATGCTCTTCACAACTTGGGTTTCTAGGAACAAAAATGTTAAATAATTAAAGCAATAGATTATGTTGATATTATCATGCCCATTTATTTGTGTGAAATTCAAAGAAAAACTTGTCATAATTACATTTTATACCGGGCATGCTAAAACTCGTAGGTTCAAGGCTTTTATAAACTTGTAATTGTTCAAAAAAACATTAGATTGTACACCAAATACCAATTCTTGAAGTGTTTTGGATTTGTAAAACAAGTTAGTTTCTGAGTTAAACAATAGAGATGACAAATCTATTGCTTTGGATTTGACAGAGAGGCACAACAGTTTGCTTCAATTTTTGGGCAACATTTTGAGGTGTACTAACCAACAGCAGCATTGGAAAATGTCTAAAGGAAAAATTTACTTCAGTAAGTTTTTTTATTGTGGCAAACTATTTTACTTACCATTCGTTGCAACTTTTTGATGATGGTTTCGAGGTCCTGATGGGCATATTAACAAATTAAATTAACTAAAGTTTTACTGACGAGCACGTTGTCAATATAAAAGTTTTGGAGAATCTGGGTAAGGTAGCTAGCAACAATTTGAATTTTAATGACGACTCCTATGCAACTTTAGCCGTACCTGGTAAGGTCTTGGTATTCTCTGAAAAGTTCAGATTTGCGTAACAAGAGCACCTTACGTTGCGAGAGGGGTGGAGAAAAAATAGGGAAAGTCGGGAACCTGAGAAAAAGTAGCTAACTGCTATGAACGCCGGACGGTGAAAGGAAACGTCAGTCTCAGGCTTGCGGTGAAGCCTTGCAGCTCCAGCCTAACCGTACTTAAGACCGTCTTCAATGTTTAACAGTGTGTGATCTTAGAATGCAACCTTCTTGTGGTGACCGTGTTATACCAAATCCAGCAGATTGGCATCGGTCAACATCCCATCAGCTTCTAGCCTTGCTTATGCACCAGACACTGCGAGAGTTGATAACCATTTCCTGATTACTTGTGGGACCAATAAGAGTTCAACCAATAACAACCATAATTCTAAAGCACCAGAGAACGGCTTCTTAATCGAGGCCTCTCTCCTTTTAACAACCGAAGAGACTTTCGCTCGGGACCTCCACACTCCTTAAACCGGAGTTGGTATGTTGCGATGGAATCATCCTTCTCGAATCGTCGTCACATCAGATTTACCCTGGACCTAGTTACAGTAAAAGAAGACTACTGTCTACTAGGTGGTTTATAAACAAGCCCTTGATGGTAAATTAACAAATGTACCTAAGCCTCGTAATATCGAGGAGGTGAATTAGCACACGAAACTGTTGCAAGTGGTGATCACAGCCCCTTATTAGAGCAGTTGTCCGCTAAGAAAGAGGACTGAAAATGGGAAGGCTTCGTAGTAGAAACAAAACCTCCAAACATTATAAAAATAAACGGTGCGGTCCTTTAACAGGGCAGTGTGCACTCAACTTCAAACAGATTGGAACAGCTATAAAAGATCTTAGCGTTTTTACAAAATCTGCATTTTTAGGCAACAGAGGGCTGCCTGGAAGGACTCCTGCAAAAGCATTAAAGATTTTTCAAAAGTCGCAAGACAGTTACACAGATTAGAGACCCTAAGACTTCCATGTGGTAGACTACCAACTACCACTGAAAAATGCCTAGAACATCTCATTGAAGTTTGCTTCCGGGGTTGTGTTGTGGTGGACTGTGGACTCGAGAACGGCTTCAAGAGCTGTGACGATTGAACTTTTGAAATGTGCCATTCATATGTTTAACCCTTTTAAAAGTCTAGGTGTGGATGGGCACTTTTACAAAAAGAGCGAGAGATCCTCTCCGCTTTATCACCTTCTGCGTATATCTCTCGCTTTTGGGCACACCCCTCTATCCTGGACAATCGTAAAACCCCGTTGTTGAGGTACCTGGAGGTCACTGAAATCGAGAGTCTAAGAGATTTTTGATAAAATTGTTTTTAGTTAAAAGATCGTGGTGAATGAAGTGGGTAGCTACTAATTACCAGTAATGATGGGGCTTCATTTCACCGATTGAATGTGGACTGCGGTAGATCTAGCTGGTGGGTAGCGGCTTCAGGGGCTCAGGCTATTAACTTGTTTTTCCTATGACCGGAAGCTAGTGATCGATCTCGAAAGTCGTAAACGCGTCTGCTTATATACTCTTTCGCCAGTGCCGTTTCGTAGCAATATAAACAAACATCTACAGAGAAGAATTTAATATAAAAATTAAAATCACTGTTGTTCAGTTACGCCTGCAAAATACAAACATTTACAGACTGAGCAATTTATTGTTTTCAAATCGGAAATTGCCGTTGCCTAGCACACTATAAAACCGAATAATTGCTGCTATTTTCATGTTAAATAATGTTATCTGAACATCGCCAAATACCGATGGAAGACGGTCAGAATCAGAAAATTAGTTTATCATTAGTATGGGTAAGGAAGGACGTGTCCTAATTTAAATATTTTAATGTATCATTACTGCTATATTCATTTTCCCACGTAATGATTTTATGCTTTGACCGTGGACTTAATAATAGGTACTGATTTAACAAACTGCTTGTATGGTGGACGTTAATAATTCAACTCCACCAGAACGTATTCTTGTATTAAGAGTGCACATCAACAAATTTCTTTAAAAAAAATTTTATTTCACATTGCACACTCAATATTTTTAAAGTGGTTAAAATTTTCTTAAAATTTTTCAAAAATGAAAAAAAAATTGCGTTAGCTGTTAATTTCTAAATGAATTTTTATTATATTAATTTAAAAAAATAATTTCTTTATGTAAATCGTAGGCCTTTCCAATATTTAAAGAATGTTCTGAAAAAATTATTATTAATGCATAATGCAAACTGAAGCGTTTGTTGCATTTCAGACGTGACGTGTCACATTCTCGACTTCATGAAATAATTATCTGGGTTTGACAAGCTGCAGCTTAAATTGCAGTTATATATTAATCATAATCATAATCATATTTATTGATTTCATTGACATATATGCATGTATAAAACAAGTCACAATTCAGAAGTTACATCAGTCATTAAAAAATTTTGATAGCGAATAATATAATATAAATAATTTCACAAAATTTAGTTATTGGTCTGGGTGATAGTTTATGACGGTTATCATATCTAGAGGTAAGTGTCTTAGAGAAATTAGATACTTTATGTCAGATTTTTACTTCCATGTACTTCTACTACGGGAATTGTAATCCTAAAAAACCGGATCCCCAAGAAACTCAAAATATTATTTGGAAAATATCTCTTAGTGTGACGCTCAAAATCTTACAAAACAGTTTTCATAAATTTGAAATAATGAAAACTTTGTTGAGATCATTTTTCATAATGATACGGTAGTGGAGAATGCAAATGCACATGCTTAATGTTTTTTCTTTCCAAAATGCCTAAATTTTGAAAGAGGACACTAGGATAAATCAATTTTTTTTCTAAATTTCCAGCAGCAGCCGAGCGGAGCGAAAATTCAGAATCGTACGTAGTCAATCGAATGTAGTCAACCCAATTAAATTTTTGATTTTTACTTCACGTATTCTGTTGACCACTAATCGCGGTAATTATTGCGAGAGTACACGAGTATTCCAGTTGGGCGGATCATCTATTCGGAACCTAACGTAGCCGACCCTACCAAAAGCATTCTAATCTTGCGTGGTAACTTTTAGAGCTTTAAGATATGAATGATATTTGAAAACAGAACCTGATTACTACAGAACGGATTTCCAGCATTTTGCTTATGCACTATTATTGTAAGCAAAACAAAATCCTTTTGTATCTCCACGATTTATGAAAAATGTAATCATTTGACACCACGTTCATTTGCTTATTCGGGTTTTAGAAAACGTTTTAGTGAATTTTCTCGTAGACAGGGTAGTTCAAAATCGGTAATTGATAATGTTTTTTCTAACATGAATACGTGCGACTTAAAATCGGAAACAATTGACATCGCCTTATCGGATCAAAATGCCCAACTTATTGCGTTTAATCCTCAAAAATCAAACTCACTATGTTCATCTCAAATTTTACATAAAAAATCTTTTTCTGTTGAAAACATAACACATTTTAAATTTTTGTTATCTAAGGAAACGTGGGAAGAAGTTTATCACGAATCAACTGTGCCCCAAAAATTCCAGATATTTTTCAAAATCTTTCTAGATCTCTTCAATATAGCGTTTCCAACAAAACCTATAACAATAAAATCTCGCGCGCAATCCAAGCAATGGATAACTCCAAAATTAATTAAAGATGGAAATCTTTTGAGAGATTTGCATAAACTTGTAAAAGACTCAAATGACCTAGGGCTTCCAACATTGTACAATACGCTTAAGAAACACTATGAAAAACAGGTTCAAAGTGCGAAAAAATATTTTTATGGCCAAAAAATTTTAAATGCTACAAATAAATCGAAAGTTACTTGGGATATAATTCAATCTAACATAAATATGGGCAAGCAAAAAAGTAAATTACCAAATAAAATAAAAGTTAATAATAATGAAATTGAAAACCCAACTGATATCGCAAATGCGTTCAATAGGTATTTTCTTGATTCTGTAAATAAACAAACGTCGAATTGTTCTATTGATAAAGTTTTAAATAGTGTCTTTCTTAATCCTGTATCAATAGAAGAAACAGATACAATTATCAGCGCTGTTTGCAAGAAAAAATCTTCAGGGAAAGACGAAGTACCATGTTATCTATTGAAAGAAGTATCAGAATATATTATCGTTCCTCTAACATACCTATTAAATACGTCATTTGAGATTGGCTTTTTTCCCGAACAACTGAAAACGGCCTTAGTAGTTCCTGTCTACAAAAAAGCAGATCCGGCAAATATTGAAAATTACAGACCCGTGGCTCTGTTGTCCGTGTTTTCGAAAATATTTGAGATTGATTGAAAGTATAAAATGCCTAAAGTAACGGATAAATCCCTACTGGCAACTTGTATTAAAGATTTTCTTGGATTGGTTATTGAAAATAACAAAAAAATTTGTAGACGCTGCATGAAGACCGTAAGTTACGCCTTCGTAATATTTCCTCTATTTTTAAAGCTTATTAATAAAAATTGATTTCCCACAATATGCTTAAGTTTAATTTTTAATACAAACACGGTTTGAACGACAAGGAAATTTATATCAAAGTATATTTTTATTTGTTGTTAATTACTTTTTATAGTTTTTATTTGATATTGGAACATTTGTAACAATACCTTATTCATATGCGCAACAAATAAAAATTTTGGCGGTTTTTATTTTGCTTATTTTGTGATTTTTCATGCTTGTTTCTTTGATTTATCAAGCTTATTATAGGTGCTTATTTTCAAAAAATTAATGCTTATAAATCCGCGCTCTGCTAATTACGTATAAATGTAGATATTGTCCAAACGAAGTGCTTTGAAAATTGTTTAGGTTTTGGCAGCTTATTTTACTTAAATCAACCAAAGAAAATAGGGAGTATTTAGCAAATACATTTACTTTCAGATGGCGATATCGACAAATTCCGATGCATTTAAACTACAAAAGAAACTAATGAAAATAACGGGATTTTGGCCCCATCGCCAACCGACGTTGCTGCAGAAAACATATGGAATTATCAATTATATGATGATGACAACTTTCGCAGGTTCTTCACTTCTGAGCGCCTTCGTTCAAGAAAATGTTCAGCAAATGATACAAAGTTTATTTTGTTTCATTTGTATGTTCAACATTTGTATGAAACTCGCTATATTTCGTTGTAAAATGCCCGCGTTCTTGGATCTCTTAGATTTTTTGCATTCTCCCCATTTCACTTATTACAATGACAAATTTGATCCGCACCTGAAGCGGAGTATTCGAGTCTCTATGATCGTGGTCAAACTATTGTGTTCCTGCTCCACTATTTATGTTATTATTGTTTTTTCTGAACCTTTGCTTGATCGTCGACAAAAACGAAAAACTCCTTATCCCTTTCCTTTAGATCTAAAGCAACAACCTGTGATTGTATACTTATTCGTTTATGTTTTTCAATTCGCTGCTGTGGCAGTAGCAAGTTTCATCACTTGCGGATTTGATAATTTGCCTATAAGCATGATGGGACTTTCTTCAGGTTATTTTAAGATTTTGAAGTATACCATTCAACGAATAACGGATCCCCACGTGTTGGTAAAACGAAACTCTTCGAAAGAAATGCTTGCATCTTATGGGAATTTTGATCAGGCTGTTAATAAAGAATTGTATAAATGTGTAGAACACCATCTTGCAGTTATCAAGTAAGTTATTTTTGAGTTAAGTATTAAAAATTTACATGAAAATTTATATTACTACTTCAACTTTAACTAAGCGAAGCTAACTTAAGTAAATTTAATTTGTAGGTTCACAGATGCCATAGAAAACATATTTACATATGTCTTCTTTTCTCAGTTCTTATCTAGTGCCGCTGGTATTTGTATGGCGATATTTAGCTTACAGAGCGTAAATATTACAACTTACAGCTTTTCTTGGTCATTAACTTACTGGTTGCAATTTTAGGCTGTCCTTGGAAGCTTAGACTTTGTAGTTTCCATAACCGCTTTGGCATTGCTAATGTTTCAAATCACATTGTTTTGTACTTACGGAAATGAAGTTACTATTCAGGTACGTTCTTAATTCTGTAATAAAAATTACGATCCAATACAAATTCATTGATTGATTGGTTCGTGTATTCATACCCTTTGACACAGTAGAATGTAGCTGTAATTAACATTTTGACTGTTTCCACATTAATCTATTAAGAACTTATGAAAATTATTGCAAATGTCATCATCATCTCAAATTGCACAATTGCGTGACTCTTGATAGTTCCCTAGCCACTATGGAACATTCTGTAGGTGTAGCATAAATCAGACAGAAAGAACCTACGGCTTAAGACGGAATTAGATCCACCAAGTGTCATTGCTTTTAGAAAGCTGCCACATAGTCGAATCGGTTTTTCCAACAACAAAAAGCATCGAAAGTTTCTAAAGCTGAAAAAAAATTTGAAATTCATATTCTTGTTAGTTTAATACCACCATTAACTTTGACCGTTCAAATATTATTTATTCTTATACGTATTTTGACATGTTTATATGCAATTATCGAAGATTATGTTATATTATATTGTATTGAGTTGCGTTTCGCTGCGTCGCGTTGAGTTGCGTTTCGCTGAGTTGCTATGGGCTGCGTTGAGTTACATTGAGATGCGCTGAGATGAGTTGATATATGTTGCGTTGCGTTGCGTTGCATTGAGTTCCGTTTTGCGTTTCGTTTGCGTTGCGTTGCATTGCATTGCACCGCATCCCATCGCATTGCATCACATCACATCACCATCACATTACATTACAATACATTATTTTACATTATATTAGTATAACCTTTGATAATGGCATTTAAACATGTCAATATACGTATAAGGTTAAAATAAATAAATATTGTTGAAGTAATTAAGTATTTTAATGCTACTCATAATGAATTTCAACTCAGTAAAGCTAGAACTTAAAAATAAATTTGCTTAATTAATCATTTGTTGAATGTTTGCAGAGCTCCCAAATACGTGATGCTTGTTACATGACAGAATGGGTGTATTGTGGTCCATCCGTTCGTAAAACTCTGTTCATCATGGAACGTTCAAAACGTTCCGTTGTTTTTACTGCTGGAAAATTTATCGATCTTTCTCTTGAATCTCTTGTAAATGTAAGTGTTATGAATGTCAATGTGAACATTTAAATTACAGTGGCTTTTATTGTTTCAGATTGTAAGATCGGCTGCTTCCTATGCAGCTATACTGCGTCAGCTTGTCAATAAATAAACAAAACAAATTTGCACAACAAATTGTACCAGTTTTATTTAACCTTAATTGCACCGTTTTCAGAACAGTTGTTTGCAATGTATATCTTGTAGTTTTCTCAATAAAGAAAAGCAGTTACTACAATCGTGTTATTTAAACCGAACAAAAAGATCTCAGCTGTTGTGTTGTAGCGATGCATTATTTAAAAAAATTCCATTTATGTTTTCTCTTCTTCCTCCTCTATTTAGGCTATGCCTGTTTTTCTTTAACGACAGCTTATATCACTGTTTTCAGGGTGTTTGCATTCTATCGACATGAGCATTCCACTCTTTCCTTCTGCTTGTTATTAATTTTCTAATGTTTTGTATATTGCACTGTTGGCGTATTTACTCACTTGCCACTCTGTCTCATATCTTGACCTTTAGAACTACAGTTTTTGTACAGAAACCTTTATTTTGCCTTCTTCGCTGTAGGGAGTATAGCTATAGTAACAGCTTGGGACTAGGACGACTGCACCACTGAATAATTATTTATTTGATGATACTAACACTTTATCCATTTAAAGGAAATTGATATGAAACTGGTATGAGATGTCAATAAAAGTTTTTTCTTAAAACATAAAGCTTCAATATTGTTACATATTTACTTTAATTGACCCAATATTTTAGCATTTTATTTGATAGATTAATTGCCTTTATAGGTTTTTATGAAGAAGAAAAATTAATTTTTGATTTTGCAAAAGCAATGATTGTAATTAAAAATACTAGATAGAAGAAAAAAGATTGTCAGCCAAAAAATAGGATGCTCTCCTAAATTTTACTGCATATAAAAAAAATTTACTTAAGAATCTTTCTTCACTATCACTAATGAAAAATTTTACGTAAAAGAAAATGTTTTATCGTATCCCGTTTAACAAACAAATAAAATAATAATAAACGTATGAGCGGCGCGTTAAAATATATAATAATATGCAAATCAATACTAAGAAGACAAAATCCATGTTGATAGAAAGGGGACACGTAGACTTTATTTTAAGATTTAATTAAGAGATGTTAGAACAGTTGCCAACGTTTAAATACCATGGAATAAAAATAAATAAAAAAGGAGACCTAAAAGCCAGAATTTATTAGTGGGAGCAATAAATTATACTACTCATTGGCAAACAAGGTCATTAGAAAGCGTGAGTTATCAAGAAAAAGTAAATTTAGAATTTATGACAGTATTTATGTCTCTATAATATAGCTGCGAGTCATAGGAGTTGGCAAATAAACAGGAAAAGAAAGTACAGGCGAAGAAAATAAAGTTTTTGAGGTGTATAGGGAAATTTTAAGAGCGTTTCAAATCACAACTACCCAACACCGCTGCTGTACATTTGGAGCAAAGGGAGTTGCCTATACTATAAGATAACGTCCAACGTCGTGTTTGATAATGTGATTGTGGTGTTTTAGCTGCGTCACGCTCACTAGTTGAGAAATTGGTAGGCTCTAAATGGATGATTTATAGTTTATCTGCAGTATTTTTATCATCCTAATTCCTATGCCACTCAGAATGATGGTATGTTAAACAACCTTTATCTATTTATGTTAAAAATATATAGCTATCGTATAATTCGATTGGACAAAATATACAAGCAGGGGCGTGCCTCAACGGTGCGTCAAGAGTCAAACTGGTTATATCCTAGTTTTAGGACCACAAAACTGTTGGACCACATATGAGAAGTTATTGTCTTTTAGGTGTTTTAGTCTATTTAAGTCAATACCTATTGTATCGATTAAATATGTATTTATTTGAAATGGTTTTGCCCAAATGCAGCATTCCACATGCTAAACTCTGTAAACTAACGCTAGGGATATTTCCATACTTCAATATAACATCATATTTAAATTTAACAGTTACCCTTCACACACTCTTTCTTTTGCTTTGTTGTATATCCCACTCCCACTCCTATCTGAAAAGGCGACTGCGTTTGTTCTGTTACTCTGTGGTTTGCGGACTGTTTTCTCACGACTCGCGGTTGGAAATGATCAGACATTGGAAATATTGGTGTGTAGATTTAATTTTTACATTACGGTGCCGGTGGTTTGGTTGCCTATACAACTAATAAATTAATGATCTGTTTGATTAATTACATCCCTATAAGCAGTGAAGGCGCCAGACTTTCTTTTAGGGTGGCTCCAACGGGGGGATCAACCGGTGTGGGCCAAGAAATATCTTAGATATAAGGGGAAAATAGGTTTAGGGTTTACTGAAATTATACAGGGTGTTGATGAATTGTAGGGACAAACTTCTAGGGCTTGCAAAACACAACAAAGCAAACAACTTTTGTTAATAAATGTGTGGTCAAAAGTGTTTCCTTTTAGGGATAGAGCTTTTCAAAGATTCTTTAAGAAGCGCCTAAATGTAGGCAACTCAATTTACTACCTACTATTTGTTTCCATAACGACGGAAATTAATACAGGATAAATAAAGCCCTCTTTCCCACTTTTCAAATTCAAATTAAATTTAAAATAAATTAATTTCAAAATGTTTCAAAACTAAGCAATAGAAAAAAAACAAAATTACAAGTAAAAATCAACTAATTCAAAAACTAACTAAATTATAGTAAATGTTCAAAATGTCGCCCCCCCCCCCCCCAGCTTCTACACACGAACCACATCTACGAAGTATATCCCTGCGCACCGCTCCAAATAGGACGATTCCTATTCGGAAAATGTTCTTGGTACAGGCGAGCAGCTTCGCGTGCGTTACCCCAAGCAGCTCCATACATGAACATCATCTCATGCTGTTCGGCAAAAGTATAATTCGCCATAACACAAAAATACAGAACGAAAATAACGAAGAAAATAATTATCAAAAAAGTCACAGTACGAAAGAAACGAATTATAAAAGGCACAGAAAGAAACTAATGCAAGAAAAGTAAAAAAATATCACAAAAATATCGAATTGTGTCAAAATTGACGTTATTTGCATGCATGTATGTCTAAATCGTTTTTTTTTCAAAATTCCGTGTGACCTGTGCAAAATAATTGAAAATGCAATTTAGGTTGCCTATTTTCAGGTACTTCTTAAAGAATCTTTAAGAGGCGCTATTTTCTAAAGGAAACACTTTTGACCATACCTTTATTAACAAAAGTTGTTTGCTTTGTTGTGTTTTGCAAGCCCTAGAAGTTTGTCCCTACAATTCATTAACACCCTGTATCAAGTTTTTCCGCTACACATTTATTATACTTCTAATAATTTTCGTAGATAGTAATATTGTGTACCCTTAGTCTTATTAAAAAAACCAAAGTCTGGTGTTATCTAATAATTCATGTTTGGAGAAAACGCATAAAAGCCAAAATATTTTAAACATTTTAACGAGTGTCATTTTAAACCTATAATATACGAAAAAAAGATTTCGATTTGTTTCATCGCTCTCTATCACATTCTTATCTTTAATTTTTTTAATTTGTTTTTACAAACAAATAACACCAAAATAAAAAACATATCTAACTTCCCTTTTCACTTCAGACCGTAAAATGGCTTCAAGAGTATTCGTCGTATAGACAGACATTTTTTAAAAACAACTTTTTTGGAGGGTAAATTAGTTATTTCTTGACATTTACGATATCAATACTTTAATTCATTTTCCTATTCTAAAACCGTAGAAAAGTAATAGCTATTTATGCACCAAGGGCGTTACTACGATGATTATGTCCGGAGAACGATGAAATCCAGCTCAAGGGCTTTAGCCCGAGAGATGGATATTGTTCGATGGGCGTAATCTTTAAAAAAACAAAGAATTGGCATCTTTGTGTACGCTTTACCTACATAAATACAATATCTGGTAGCCTATGAAACAAAAACAGATTGTTTACTTATAATTGTCAAATTTGTTTTTGAATTGCAATCATGAATACGCTACCAAAATGTGTACAAGAAAATTTGAAAACTATAATTTTTATTTTGGCAAATCAGCTTAATTCTTTGTATTACAAGTTGTACTAGTTGTTCTTAGTAAAATAATTTTTTTGAGGGCGTAATGAATTCATTGTTTACATATCTCTTATCCTAGGAGTTATCATTCAATTGCAGTAAAGTGAACAATAAAAGTACTTTCGTATTCAACACTGACATTTGAATTACCGAAAGTAGCCGAATTGTAGTTCGTACGATCTAAGCAGGTTTTGTGGGTTCGTTAAATTATGTGCAGCGTATAATTAGTTTTGGGATTAATAATAACAAGTTAACTAATACACCAAAAATGTTTAATTATGTCAACGTTTGTGTCGTTTTATTCTACTATTTTTGCTGTAGCTAAAGTCCTGGTAGCATTATAAAATGTTTTTAAAAAACTGATTAGTTACATCAGCTAACAAAATTGTAGTCACGCGCTTGCTTTTAGCGATGATTAAAAATTGCAATGGCGTTTTGCTTTGATAATAAACAGTAGAAGGTCGATGTAACTCGTACAGAGACGGACCGAAAGCATTCTTTGTTATTAAATAGCGTAAGGCGCATATAATTACTTAAATTAATTTAAAAATTATCTTTTTACGTTAACAAAATAAACAAAATTTGATGTTTAAAACAAATTTCAAACCTAGATTACAAATAAATGTGTTTAAAGTAGCGTGGGAAAGTTTTAAATAAAATTGATAGCAGGCATCATGTATACAGGAAAAATCTAATCTTCGGTTGAGATTAGATATTTTTCTGTTATCAACATACCTGACACATACCGTACTTATTTCAACACTTTGTAGCTTGGGAGCAGTGTTGGTTTACTTTCTAACTAAAGTTATAAACAAAGGTAACAATTTGCATGTTTTTGTGCTTGGTAATTTAAAATTATGAATAAAATCTGCTTGATACATAAAAAGCTAGTAAGAAGAGATGATATTACTGAAAAACTGAGTTTGTTAATTATTATTGACTTTTTTATTGGCTAGCGCTAAAAAAATCTGCATACATCAGAAAAAAAATTTTTCGATAGGCAAACCTCGCGAAACCCACAGAGCCTAAAAATTAAAGTTTGCGATCATGTTCTGTTGTAAAAATGAGCAATTTAAGTAGTTTATTAGGTATAATGGTTTTAAATTCTAAATTCCAAAAATTTGGAGAGTGCGTCACAGATATATTAAAAAATTAAGAAAAGTTAACTATTAGCTTATCACTACAAAATTCTAAATGAATACATCTGCCCATTTCTGTAATATACGTGTTTCTAAAGCTTCAATACTTGTATAAACAGTTTTAAAAAATTTTATATTGCATTGTGTCTTTCCCAAAGCTGCTGCAATATTAAATTGTTAAACATATTTGAGTTAAAACTAATGCTTGCAAAAAAGGTAGTGGGTAGATAGAAGATAAAAAGTTTTCCAAAATCCATTTGATTTGTGTTAATTTACCGTTCTGACAACAGTTATTCATATAATCATGTGTAATTTTCGATAACCATTTCGAATTTCTTAAAATTATTTTGCTAATAAATGCTTATGTATGGAGCGTGGTGGTTTAAAGGCCAAAAGCCCCACTACCTCCTACAACACAAGCGAAGAGCCTACCCGGAGTGAAAGACCTCGACACCTTCAGGTATATGATGATGATGATGATGTTTATGTATGTATTTCGAATGTCATCAAAATCGAACCAGGCGTTCTAGATATTCATGAGAGAACGAACAAACACCCGCTTTTAACATGAAAAATTTTATAGAAGCAATTGTATTGGCCATTGGGGTATTAAATTAGCATGGAAAAGTGAAACTATAGATTTCATATAAAAATTAATTATTTTATAGTGTGGAATTCGTCTACGAATCTGTGTTTAAATCATCGTATTTGAATGGAGTATTAGAAGAAATACGTAATAATTATGAATAACGAAAAAGAAACCGTGGAACGGGTAAGTTGACAGAAGTTAATAAAATTAATTAATGATTAAAATTATTCTTATAATACTATAACATAGAAGGTCTTCTTAAATTGATTGGATAAGAGGTATAAAAACACTTTTTTTTTAGATAGAGGGATGATGTTTTGTAATCTTGCTTTGATTTTGCTGTAATTCGAATGTAGGAAAGCGCTTGTAGCAAGAAAAAATAAATGTGTGCCGAACACACAAGTTCTAAGTGAAACTTCATAACGTGTTCTCACTGAAAGTGTTTTTTGAATTTTATGATTTAAGAGAAAACGAGTACGGTTTCAGTTACAAAATTGGTATTAAAGTCATTTCTTAAATAACGGGGGTCCAGAAATTTTTTTAGTCCTGGGCGGCTATGGATTGTATAACGCATGTCTTTTATTCAGTCATATCTAAGTAATTTATTTGACATAAGTCAAAGTCAATTTAAATTAAAAGGTTTTTATTTTGAATTATTTACTTTCTGCATGTTTCTCGTTATAAAATGTTTACGCAAGAACAAAAAACCTTTATTGTGAAATCTTATTTTCGCAATGGTCAACAATTGGAAAACGGAAACTGGAATTATTCCATCAATGCGTGTAAACAAGAATTTCGACAAAGATATCCAAAGACATACGTTATACAATCCATAGCCGCCCAGGACTGAAAGGCTTTCTGGACACCCGTTATTACTTTTGCATAAAAAAGGGACTGATTTTATTCGTTTATTCACACGGCGTTATTTTTACAAAACGTCACGTATATGTATTATTTCTTTCCGTGTTTTATTACTAACTAACTAAAATTATTTTTATATAGGTATGCGGCTTCAAGCACTATCAAGGTTTACGGCTACGATGCGGCACGCAACGTTTTGATAAAAAATGTATACCATCAAAATCACGGCCATATGATATCTATATTTTGCTTTAAAACATTTCTCAAAGTGTATTCTTAAGATTGTTTGCTGCATGTATCTGTTAAAATCTACAAATAAAAAAGCTTGTCGCTTAGTAAAAACATCACTACATCCAAAGCAAAAAGTTATATTGGAGAAAAAATTTTTTAGAAAATTCAAAGTAAATTATAGACAGCACTGATTACTTTGTTTTAAAATAAAAATAAATTAAATCGATATGCTAAGTGCTTCTCGAGATATTACGTTATATTTGTTGAAAAACGCTTAATTATAAAATTGGAATTATAGGCATTTTTTAATTAATAAAAAAGTTCGATAGCGCGTAAAGGTCGTAAATATGCTTTTGTATAGCAAATAACGTGCTTGACAAGAATATGTCGGTATGATCTATTTTAGGCAGATAAAAACTATTTTTTATGATAGAAGCGACTCACCGTTTGCTTAATTTACATGAAAATTTCAATAATTTCTAATTTATTTTCGTAAACAAATGCCATTAATGTTACAAGCGTCAACATTGATATTAAAAATGGTTATTTTTTCTTTTTGAGAAAAGAAATATAATGCGATAAAATTTAATTTTTAATCAAATATATTATTAATCATATTTCTCACTATATGTGATGTTCGTAGGCTAGGTATATAAGCAAAGCAACAAAATACACTCGTTTAGATTTGTGTGGCTGTGACATGGCACAGCCAAACATTCAGTTTACATCCAGGTAACCTCAGTCCCAACCCACTTTGTGACCATTTACGTACTGATACTGACGCACCGATGCTAGAATTTCCAAGCTTGCTGAGAAAGATAGTGGCGCCTATGCATCCGTTACATGACTTCCGTTATCACGATTGTATGTTGCACCCGCCGCGCCGCGCCGGCAAAAAAGTAGCATCGTGGAGTTTACTTGATTTTGTGCAACGAGCCTCCCGCATGCGAATCAGCTTAAAATACAGTTTAGGCCAAGCAAGGCGAGATTACAAAATACTATCCCCGCATCTAAAAAAAGTGTTTTTTACATCTTTTGTCAAGTCAGTCTGGGAAAACTTCTTATTATGCCGTACATACGTATACACATAAGTATATTATTTTGACTTATACTTGCAAGAAAGTTACAATTTTTCCTTGAGAGAATAAAAATTTTGACTAACTTGTGAATATTTATTTATAATTACGCATGATAATAATGAAATATTATTATATTTTTTTAATTAAAGGAGGCATTACTTCAAAAGTTACTGGAAGCAATTAAATCACCAAGCAGTAATGTTGTAAGTAACGGATGACGAAAATTCCTTCACCATATTTATAATTTTATAGGTTTTAATCTATTTCAGAGCAATGATGAAATTCGTAAAATTCTTTCTTTAACACAGCCAAATGTTGCCAATGTAAGTACAGATGATTTTGTATATCACATTTATTCTGAACTTTGACAATAAAAGTTGAATTTATTTAATGGACGAAACATAATCAACAAATTTTTGCAGCATTTCCCTATTTCGTTTAGGATTGAAATTACTTTTTTAAATTTTCAGGGAGATGAAGTAGAACCGATGTCCAGCACATCTTCTGAAGATTCTGAAGATTCGGATAAACCGGAGAATGAACCAAAAATTTTTAATAAAGTACGCTTTCTTGTTGAAAAAATTTTATAACATCATGAAAGTAACATAGTTAAACATTTTTGGTTGTTTGTTTTAAAAAAAAGGATATTGGCTAAAGCTTTTTTGCCACCTTTGCCTTCTATTCCGTAAATAAGCTTCTGATGTTTGTTTCTTAGACTTTTTATACTGAAACTAAAACAATGTAATAAAATTATATTATTTCTAGGGAGACAAAATTATCACAGTTCATGAGCAACCAACCACATCTAGTACTTTTCCTAGAATTGATGTAAGTTATTCTCGTTTTAAAATATTTAAAGAAGGTCAAGAAATTTTGCTTCTTTTCATACCGTACCGAGTGAGCTATAAAAAACTAAAATATTGTTTTAGTTGGAACTTTTCTAGTTATTAATCAAGTTTAACGTAGAGCAATAAGCGCTCAAATTTCAAAATCGCGAACGCATTGAAAAAACGCTTCTTATTTAACATACTCCTGACTTTTTCCGAAAGAAACTCATATCCTGTGAACATACCTTCTTTTGTGTATCTCTTCGACTTAGCTTCGTTAAATTTGCTTTGCCAGCTTGGACCGCCAAGAACAGTTGAGAGGCGTGAACAATAACACCTTTCGCGGCGCCGCGCCGGCGCGTTGCGTTGTAACGGCCACTAGTGTGTTTTCAAGTTGGTACGTTTAACGTTCCTGGAAGAGGTTTAAGGTTTATGATAATTGGGACCATGGAGAACCGGGTTAGAAATTTTACGAGGTAAAGTGTTACTGTCTCCCAGTATGGGTACCTAATAACTGAGCGCAGCGCGTTTTCTGTACCGGGATCTCCGCTCTCTGACCGTAGCTATACATTTTCCTGCGTCTCTGTCACTACGCCTAGGTGATCCTATCGGTTAAATATTGCCCAGGCTAAAATTTGGGTGGTTGGAGGCTGACGATTTTGGCAGGTGAAAGTGAGCTCCATAAAGGAGCGGCGCATCTGCTGGTATTAGGGATCTGGGCCCTGGAGTAGAGTGAATTTTGCCTGCTCACGCTCAATATTAAAATGTCGACCCAGGAGGTTAGTGTTTCTCCACACCCAACGCTGTTGCGGTACCGGTCACTATGATCAGACCGACTCCCGACCTATGTGGGCGGTGCAAAGTCGAACAGCTCAACTGATAGGGGCAGTTTTGGCTGTTTCGAAAAACTCAACCAGTGACTAATGACTGGTGCCACAAGGATCTAAACCCTGGCCTACAGGGGAATAGCATCCCCCGTCTTGGTCACAGCGCACAGTGGGCGGAAACCAATTTCTAGCTAAATAAAATACTAAAAATCAAATGCAACGAAAAAATTTGATGCACATACTACGCTGTATACCATCTACGAGCACTTTTCGATTTTTTACAATCTGGTAGTTGCCTAGCAACACTCAAAAGCCCGACGTACTGTTTGGGTTGTCAAATTGACGCGGTACGTGTGTTCTTGTTTACCGTTAAACTAGTATATTTAAAATAATAGCATTTTCTTGCATTGAAGGACAAGGTAAGCAGTATTTATTTGTATGTTTAATTGTAGATTTTTTTAACAAGAACATTCTCTTAAAAATATGCGATTATTTATATTTTTCAAACTAAAATTAAAAGCAGAGCAAAGCAGAGCCTTGAATTTTGCATTTCTACCACCCTTAACTTATATTCTAATTATATTGAAAAAATCACCTGCGATCGCTTGCGGGTAGTAAAGTTCTACTACATTTTAATAGCTATAACTGCTTGAAATGCAATAAGTGCGGATGCGCCCCATAGATTCCGAACGGATGGTTTGATTTTGTCGACCTTCGGCATGTGGAAATATATCAAAAATTCATAGGCTCATATATATTTAAAAAAATCGAGAAGCGGAAGCGAAAGTAAGACCTGGTTTCTTGTTAGCAGTTTTTTTAGAAATAGAATTTTGTGCTGATTGGAGATCTTAGGACAAATCGTCCTTCCAGGTTCAAAATGGCGGTTTCACGATTTTTTAAAAATTTTGAATTTAATATCTTATTACTCAAAAGCAAGTAGCCAGATCGGCATACACTTTGATCAGTGTTCGACAATTTTTGAAAAAATACTTACTGTGAAGTGAGAAAGAAATATTTTTAATGTTGTGGAAACTTTAAAGAAATATTGCTAAAAATTTGAGCACACAAAGCTTGAGATGAACTACAGCTAGGTTGGTGTTATAATCTGTTAATTTCTATGTATCGCCTTCAAGGAATTTTTGAAAATCGATTAACTTAACCTCTCTATTTAATACACGGGGGACGATAAGTTACATTGCTCACGAGTGAAAGTAAAATATGATTCAGAATTTACTTCTTCGGTTCCGCAATATAAGTATGAATTAATGCTGCACCTGCTACCCAATATTTGGCGAATTAATTTGCTGTATAGTTTCTATGTCTGTCTGTGTAAATTATCTATCGCCGCGCACCAAACACAGACATAGGAGAGATGTAGCCAACGCCCTGAATAGGGTATAGCACTACAAGAAGAAGATAGTTTCTAATTTTCTTTAATCGCAATTGATATTTAAAAAAAGTTAATAAGTCAACTTTTTTGTGACATAAAACTCGGTTTCTACATATATTACGACACGCACTTGGAAGCGGACGTTTGGATAAGAAAGGCATTGTTAAACCCTAAATACATTATTGCAAAAATACACGCGAAAATATGAAATGTCAGGATTTCTTAAGTAGAGGAAAGTCTATGCGAAGTGCTTTGCTTATTTGTTTTCTTTTCCCTTCTGATGAAAAAATTAATAATGTTTTTATCTGTTTTTACTTTTCGCCGGGCTGTTAATGCCATCTATTTTGACTTATGGTTATGGTATATTTAATTTTTTTTTCGTTATTGAAATGTAAAACTAAATGCTGTATTAACTTTCTTATTGCTGATTTGCAGAACTATCCTAGACGTCCTGGTGCAGACGATTTGGGCAGAGAATACGAAATCAAAATAACAGCCCTGGTCTCATTGCGTTGTGTAACTATGAAAGACACAAAGGAAATGTGGCTAGGGAGTAATGTTGATCAAGTTGGTGATTTTGACGATATTGTATTGTTCAAGCAAACCCTTGAAGACGAACATTTTGCCTACATGGTACAGCTAAAGCATCAAGAAAAGCCAAAGAATATAACACAGCACGATTTAACACTTTCGGCAAATACTAAAAAAGGAAAAAGGGAGAAATCCAAAGCAGATTTTTCACTTGCTAAGTATTCTAAGGGTTTCGTCAGTTTGATGAACACAATTAAGAATTCGGAAAAGAATGAGTTAGAAATCATTCAATATTTACGTAGAGCCAAAAGGATAATGTTTGTTTTGTATACGAATAAAGGTGTAAATAACTGCGATTTCTTGGAACAGTTTCAGGATGATGTGTTAAATTTTTTATATACAAATGACTGTAAAAACAATGTTCATAAGTTTAATCATAATAAGTTAAATTACGATCAGGAATTTTTGCAACAATTAATTTTGGTTACAAATCAAATTCATTTAAATGAAGCAGATAAATTAATTAAGAAGGAAATTAAAAGTTTTTTAACTTCTTCAGGTATAACTAACGTTGATTTTAAAAAAGCAACCAAACAGTTTGTAACATTTATAAGAATTTGGGCTAAAGGTTTTGAAGATCAAAAAGATTCAAAAATATTTTATACATTAACAAAGTGTAATATTTTGAACAAACTTATCGACATTGTTTTAGATCCTTACAAATTTGATTTTTCTAAAGATATGTTTTATTCCTCCTGCCCAGAAGACAATATCTGGAATAAAATTATTGGTGACAAAACCATTACTGTTGTGGATTATGATGAAATCACTTTTGCATATTTAAAATCAAGCATTGGAAGTGCAATTAGCCAATATTGCAGTGAACCTAAAAAGACTTGGTTTGATCACTTGTCCAAAAACACTCAAAGGCTATTTTGCCAAAATTTTCCTGATTTTAACACTCGTGTTATTAGCAGTAAAGAAGAAGTAACCTTGTTTGACATTTACAAAGGTCTTTGGTTCAATAATAAGCTTCCGTTGCTTTTGAAGATTGACAATGTACAAGATTATCAGAACATTAATAAAATTATGAAATTATCTGACAACAATTTCCGTATGGTTATTACAAAAAATAAAACATTGAAATTGGCCAAAATGAAAAACTCAAAACATTTCTTTTCCCTCAATGACCTGAATGATGAAGACAAGGAAACAATTATAAATCTACCAGTACAACTGCAAGGAAGATCTTCGGAAACTTTGAAGAACCTTCTTGATGAATCTATGTACAAAATTGTAAAATGTAAGGATATCGTAAATATTTTAGCAAAAGAATTTAGTGTTGGTAACGAATATACGCTGCCAAATTATTTTGTTGAAAGATGCTTATCGAAAGTATTTCTCCAGCGTGAAGTATTAAACGAAGTCAGAGATGAGTTGTTTTTGATAGAAAATTTTGATTTATTGGAAGGAAATTACAACAATGTTATTAGTTCTAGGAAACAAATAAAAAAATCTCATAAAAAGCCTATTCATCATTTGGTTTATTACGACGAAGAATATTTTGAATGGCTGGAATCATTTGGAAGTATCAATAATATAAGACAATTTCATCAGCAACATCTATACGAGAAAACATACGTAAGAAATAAAAAAAGAAATTATTCGTTTAATATACAAAAATTGTGGGCCCCGTTGGAAGATATAGCTAAAAGAAAGAATTCTTGGAACACAACAAAAATTCTTAGTGCTAATCCAGGAACGGGTAAATCAATTTTAATGAATTTCATTGCTCGTCAATCTCCCCTTGATGTATGGGTACTTAAAATTAACCTTAATGAACATGAAGACTATTACAAAAATTTGAAGAATTGTCAAGCAAGTGATCATCTCAAGAATTTGTTTGAAGAAATTCTAATTTTGCAAAATTGTGAGAACAAAGACCTAGCCCGAGCAGTTTTTATAAAATTCTTAAATAAAAAGCAGATACTTATATTACTAGATGCATTCGACGAAATTTCGATCGTATACAAATATGAAGTGACAAAAATAGCGAAATGTTTTCATGACGAAGGGTACCCCATGTGGATAACGACACGCCCTGTCATGAAATTGCATTTGGAACAAACTTTCAACACATTTTCCATAGGTTTAAAGCCATTTACTCCTTCAGATCAAACGCAATATCTAACAAAATACTTTACTGCAATTAGTGAAGATTTTAAAAATGAAATTTTAGAAAATTTCGTCAAAGAATTGCTTCGAGCAGCCAAAGTAAATTTAATAGACTACGATTGCAAATTCACAGGAGTTCCTTTACAAACCCAACTATTGGCAGATGTTTTTAGCGAAGAATATAAAAATTCCCTTAAAACAGGTGTTATTGCATTTAATAAAAAATTCGATTTGTTATATTTGTACGAAGAATTCATCAGAAGGAAAATTGACATACTTTGCGGTAAATTTGGAAAAGATGCAGATCGCACGAGGATTTTATTTGAAGCACATCAGCAAATGTTTTCTTTACAAACTGTTTTTGACAAGAGATATTTACGCAAGTTAAATTTTAAAGAAAAATTAGATGAATATTGTCAAGATACGAAACATGAAATAGAAATCCAATTCTTGCAAAGAGAAGGTGTTGTAGTGTTGGATCAAACTTGCGCTGAGGCTAAATTTAAATTTAACGTTAACTTTATACATCAAACGTTTGCTGAATTTTTAGCAGGAAAGTGGCTGGCGGAAAACTACAACAGTGATGACGAGAAAATTAAAAAAAACGTTAAATTATTAGTGGAATGCAGATTCAACCCATTTGAGTGTAGTAAATTTGTATTTATAATTTTTGATCGAATTCTTGCGAAAAATTGTAATTCACATTTGGCTGTTATAAACGAACAATTGGAAAAAATTGCTCTCGGTGATGTTAATAACAAAGATAGAGGTGGAAGGACCGTTTTACAGTTAATGGCACTTTACGGGTTTTATCATCCAGGCACTAATTATACATTTCTGGGCAAATTTGAAGACAAAATGGCGAATCTTATTGGAGAAATTCCTAACAATCAAATAACGGACACGAAGGATGATATTCTTGGGTACAATGTTTTAGAATACGCTTTTGCTAGTAATTCTTTGGCTGTAGCAAACAAGGTTTGTGAAAAAACATCAGATTTGTCTTTTAACATTGACATTTCCCTAGATAAGAAAGAAAGATATTTTACTTATTGCGTCGTTCTGGAGTATCAAGCTTTGTTCAACGTGTTAGTATTATATTTCGCATCCAGGGATATATTAGTTGGGAACAAATCCGAACATATAGTAATAAAATCGTTTTGTCGACCATTCGTAGATGACGTTAATAATAATCAGAATTTCAACAATTATGTTGATGGGTTTGGTGTAAAAACTACATCGGAATTATTTAAATTTAAATACAAAGATCCCGAGTCACCCTTTGATGAAGATTATGCCGATTTAAGAGTTGCTACTATGTTCGGTTCTATAAACAACGTTAAATTGTTAGTATCCCAAGGATGTGACTTAAACCAACAAGATGTTGATTTAAACACACCTCTGCATTACGCTGCTAGACGTGGATGTCTGGAAATTATAAAAATCTTTTTGGTTGAGGGCGCAGAAGTCAACAAACCAGGTAAATATGATGATACAGCTCTTCATATCGCTGCCAGAAAGGGCCATAATGAAATTGTTGGGGAGTTATTAACCACAGGGGCTGAAATAAATAAATTTAATCACTGTAACAATACACCCATACATTTTGCCTTGATGCATGGACATTTGGACACCATTAATTTATTACTTTCAAACGGTGCTAGTAGTAATGTCGAAACTAAAGATGGCGAAACCCTATTGCATTATGCTGTTCGTCAAGGTTTTGATGAAATTATATCTGAAGTTATGGCAAAAAATCCCGAAGCTCTTAACAAGCAAGATCATTTTGGTAAGACACCTTTGCATGTGGCCACAATTAACGAACAAGTTAATGCTGTAAGGTTACTTGTTGACAGTGGTGCTAATTGTAACATTCAGGACAAGTCGGGAAATTCCGCCTTGCATAATGCAGCTGCAATAGGTAATAATTATATCATTAAAAAACTGTTAAATAACTCTGTGATTGATCTGCAAAATAACGAGAAAGAAACAGCATTATATTTAGCATCATTAAAACATTTAGTCGCAACAAAACTACTGCTGTCTAATGGTGCAAGTTGTAACATAAAAACCCAAAACGGTTCATCTCCATTACACAATGCTGTACGAAGAGGAAACATTGACATTGTATCAGAACTCTTAAATGCTGGTGCTGATGTTAATTCAGTTGACTCATTTAATTGCACACCTTTACATATTTCAACTATGGTACCTTATATCGATATAACTAAACTACTTCTAGTTAAAACTGCTGAAGTCAATATAAAAAACAAGCATAATATGACCAGTCTTCATTGCGCATCATGGGCAGGAAGTGTTGAAATTGTTTCTGAACTCTTATCAAAAGGTGCTGATATAAATGCAATGACTGACTATAAATACACACCTTTGCATAACGCACTTAGTAAGGGGCATGTCGAAACAGCCCAATTACTCCTTTCTATGGGAGCGCAGTGGAGAACAGCAAATACCAGTGGTCACACTCCTCTGCATGCCGCAGCTACAATTGGCTGCAACGTTATAATTGCTCAGTTTTTAACCGATGGTTTCGATGTTAACAACCGGACGCAAGATGGTGATACTTCCTTACACTTTGCTGCTAGATGTGGTCAACCTGACACCGTAAAACTCCTCCTTGATCATTCGGCAAGTATTAACGTGCAAAACGCTTTTGGTAAAACACCTCTGCATGTGTCTCTCTCAAAAGTGTTATGTGACGATCCTGAAGAATACGAACGTCAAATGTCATCTGTTCGTTTACTTCTAGATGAAGGAGCAAGCGTAAATATAAAAGATGAAGATGGAAACACTGCCCTACATTATGCCTGTAGAGACAAATATGGAGATCTTGTAATTGCAACTGAATACACTGTAAATTACTTAAAATATTTTTACAACGATGCTGTTGCGTTGCTTCTTGATAAAGGTGCTGATGTTAATTTGAAGGATAATGAAGGAGAAACACCTTTGAATTTGGCTGTCAAAGCTGGGTATGAAAGTTTAGTTAAGATTTTGGAGAAAAGGATTACAGTCGATCCACCACCTAAACTAGATAGAAGTGGCACTTTTAATCAAACAACTAAAGCGAAAAGAAAAACGAAAAAGAACCGTTAAATAATGTATTTTTTATTTAAGTTTATAATTATTGCTACAATATGAAATTAGCTTATGAGTTAGAAAATGTGAAAATAAATATTACCTATAAGTGATTGTCTTTTTTTGTACAAAAAGTTTAAAAATTTTAACTGTTGTTTGAGATTTTCTATTTGATGGAATGTTATTGTATTCTGTGTGTACGTGCTTACGTGCGTGCGTGCTTGCGTGCGTGCGAACACTCAGTTATTTGTGTCATGCTTTAGTATTATCACAGATATACGACCCTTTATACAAAATGTCCGCCCATATTTGGAGACGAAATTAGCGTTAGTTTGGCTACAACGCACCAGACCCATTTTAGGGCGCTGCTATCGCTATTTGTTTATTACTGTTGAAATGTGTTGGAAACTGTTTTATCGGGGATTTGAGTGCATCTGTCACATCATGAATATAATTTAAGTAGAATTGGCTTCAATATTAATTATTTACGAAAAATTGCGATTTGACAATTAAACATGGCAGATGGCTGTCTAACTTTTGGTTTGAATATGTGCTAAGTAATCTGCTCAATTACAGTCATCTGTGACTTAATTATAAATTGTCATTGTAGCGCCATCTTTTTGCAGATTATTAATCATATAAAACAAGCTGCCGATAGCTCACATATTTACCGTATATCTGTAGTGTTAACCTTATCTGTGGTATTATCCATACATATATAAAAGCACAAAGGGTTTTTTCTCCCCTTCCTCCAGCGGCTACCGCTTCACCAATTTGGACCATTTTTTTTTAAATGAAAGGTGTCTATCCACAGATGGAACAAGAAACATTTTTATATTTTTATTCTACGTCGATTTTTTATTAATAATTATTTTAATTTGTAATATATATGAAGGTCGGCTAGACGCGCGTCACTTGGGGCGCCACCTACAATAACGTCGCGTGTCATTATTTGAACTAATGCATCACGTGACTTGACATTTCGCCGGTTCTGTCAACGCTGTCTGTCAGTGCATTGTGTGCTGGGGTAACACTAGTATGTTTTTAATTTAAGTGAATTACATTTTAATTTTGCCATATTTTCATCGCATAAATAAGCTTTTAAAAAAACCGAAATCAGAAGCGAAAGTTAGACCTGTTGTTTTGGTAGCATTTCCTTCAAAAATTGAATTTGGTAAATGTGTGCGTGGAATCTGATAAGAGCAAATCCAACGCTCTTTTCCCGAACATTCTAGCTTCAAAGTTTTGACTTTAACGTCTTATTACTGGGGCTGGAACTGTTTAAAATTTTAGAATAGATTTTCGGTAATACGTCAAAATCAGTTTTAGATTAAAAATCAATACGAAAAAAAATCAATATAGTTTTAAAATCGATTTCAATAATCGATTATAAATTATATAAATTATATTCATATAATAAAAAAATCGATTTTAATAATTGATTATAAAAAATCGAGGGTATAAAAAACGATTATGAATTTATTCAAACGTTGTACAACATTGGCATAAAAAAATCGATTACATGCAATTAAAATATAAATAATCGATAACAATTAAAAATCGCGTTTGTATAATTGAACAAAAAATTAAACAATTCTTCGACTATTTTGAAAATCAAAAATCGATTCTAAAATTGATTATAATCAACTCAGTTTTGCTATCGATTTTTGTCCCAGCTCTACTTATTACTTAAATGCAAGTTTGCAGATCTGCATAAACTGCAAAGATTGTAATAGCCCTTAACGTTAGCATTTATTAACTTCAAGTACCAATTCCTATAATTCTTATATTATCTGTACTATTTTTATAGCATTGTAAAGAGATAGTATTAAAATATCATTTTTCTAACAACCGATTTTACCTATCAATATTGTTAACTTTGGCTCTAGTCTAAACATATTTGATACAGCCTTCTTTATAAACATGCCGCATTATAGGTAATTTTTGATTTGCTTTTAGATCAATTTTAGAAAATACACTCATACTATATTATATAATTTCCAAAAACATTTGAAAGTTGAATACAATGTTAGTATTTTATTTATAAATAATACCTCTTTGAAGTCCATATTTATTGATTATAGGTATATACAATACTTAATTACTTCAACAATATTTATTTATTTTAACCTTATATATCATATCAATAAACAATGTTTGCAGTTCTACGTTAACACATCAAATGTACAAAAATATTTGTTTTATAATTTTGGGGGAATACAGTATCTATCATGCTGCTTTCCAATAGCAGAGTTTAGATTTTTGTTTAAATCCTGAACTTTCAAGATCATGCGCTGACCAACAAATTTGGTATTCTCCGATCTACAAAACTAGATTAATTTTTACCTACCTACTGGATACGGTTCTATCCAGATTACCTCTGTTGAAATAAAAACTGTATACGGATCCAGTAAAACTACGAGCCGTTGGATTTGGATTAACAGATTAGAATACGGAAGGAATATAAGACCGATAGATTGAGAATTCAAATTATTTCGGTGTGTCAGCAAACCTCACATATGAGTACTTACATTACTTTGTCAAAAATCTAACATTCTTATGTATATAACAATGAAAATACATCCATTATAAGAAACATTTATTATAAAAATATGTTATACTCTCACACAATTACGATTTTTAGTTTCTGTTTATAAGCATTTAACAATTGCAAGAACATTCACAGCGATGTTCAATAGTACTATTCACATTTTGAATGTTTTCAGTTTTATTCAAGCTGCATTTGCAGGTGCAAACGCACTTTTGACAATCCTCAGTTGAATAATCGCAAGTGCAGACACAGTCGCAAGGCGATTTTCCGTTTGGGTTTTCTGCGGTGCACAGAGTGGTGGTACAACAAACTGTAAAAAACAAAGAAAGAGTTTGAACAAAATAATCTTAAAATTAATTAGAAGATAGTGGGATGATTACTAGTAATTGAGTTATGAAAATTTGTTTGTATGAGCAAATCTGGATAAGTTTGTAATTATTTGTGTCGTCCCATTTTCTTTAATTTTGAGTATCGCAATCAAAACAAAACTATAATAACTGTAACTGTCATAATAATTTGGAAATATGTAAAACATTTGCTTCTAAAAAAAACGTTTTACTATTTTATTTGTATTACATTTTAGCCTAAACATGAAGGAATTTCGACAAATTCTAAATTACACATTTAATGTAAAAAATAAGATATTATTAAATAAGAAAAACATAAAAAATACCGTCATCTTCTGAAAACATTTTCTTTAACAAATTCGAGATATGAACCTTTTCCCTGTTAACACACATCTGATTATATTCAACGTATTTTTGTTTACATATTTATACTGCCACTGGTTTGATAACAGATAGCGTTTTGTTATAAATACGTGTGCAAACGAGGATAACAAATTTTAAGAGAGAGAAAGTGTATGAATGATGGAACTGTAGTGCAGTGCGCATATTTGATAAGTTTTACTGTTACACTGAATTGCGTGTAGAGAATATAATGTATAATAATATAATAATACTAAGCAAAATGTGGCAGTAATCCAAAATTTTTATTTAATTTATGTATTTAGCTAAAACACACTGCGTTAATGTACTGCTTACCTCACGCAAGATATTTTAGTAGTGGCAATCAAGCGCGTTTATACCTGTTATTTAAACCAAAGTTTATAAGAAACATTAACGAAAAGATCTCTTAAAAAACTGCAACGTTTAAAAAATACATGCTTGGCGGCGGACACTGAAGAGGAGATTTGCGAATTACAGTCAAATTATCACACTTGAGAGTAGGAATATTAATGTGGAAATAGTTCGTCTGCATTTACACAATTTAGTTTATTAACCCCGTTTATAAGATACATAGAATATATTAAAATTTTAACACACTAAAATTTTGACATCGTTAGCCTTACAGAAAGCATTTCTTATAAAATAACAAACACCTGCTAAAATCTACAAATGATAAAGCAATTTAGAATAATTTAAAGTTTGGATTTGCAGCATTTGCCACATTTCGATCCGTGAGAACAACAGCGAATTTTGCAGTTACATTTCTTGGAGGATCCGCAGCAGACAGTAGAGAGACAGTTGCAGCATTCATCACACTTGCATCCATCGGCACAGCAAGAAGCTTTGCAGTTACATCCCTTGGTTGAAGATTTGCAGCATGTAGCAGAAGGACTGTTGCAGTTTTCACCACACTTGCATCCATCGGCACAGCACGACGCTTTGCAGTTACATCTCTCGGTTGAAGATTTGCAGCATGCAGCAGAAGGACTGTTGCAGTTTTTACCACACTTGCATCCATCGGCACAGCACGAAGCTTTGCAGTTACATCTCTCGGTTGAAGATTTGCAGCATGCAGCAGAAGGACTGTTGCAGTTTTCACCACACTTGCATCCATCGGCACAGCACGACGCTTTGCAGTTACATCTCTCGGTTGAAGATTTGCAGCATGCAGCAGAAGGACTGTTGCAGTTTTCACCACACTTGCATCCATCGGCACAGCACGAAGCTTTGCAGTTACAGCTCTCGGTTGAAGATTTGCAGCATGCAGTAGAGTGACAGTTGCAGTTCTCACCACACTTGCATCCCTCAAAACAGCAACTACCTTTGCAGTTACATTTCTCTGTAGAGAATTTGCAGCAGGCAGTAGAAGCGCAATTGCACTTTTCATCTTTATTCTTGGAAGCTTTCATAGCTCTTTCTTTATAACAACGGATGGAGTTAAAATTAACTGCAAAAAAAGGTCTTTTAGAAAATGTATTATGTATGTGTGTATAATTTGATATTACACTTTAGAATCAAATATTTAAAAAGTATTCATGACTATAATTTCAAACTGTCTTGGAAATCCAAGTTTTGATTTACAGTTTAATTATAGAAATTAATGCCGTTCGTAAACACAAGTAGATGATTTAGAAACTTACCCAAACAGATGTCTGCGGAATTACTTGCAGTTATTACAAGGGTTTCACTAGACGTAGTGGCTATCACTCTGTAGCTGACGAAAGTAGAACTGATACTGTTATACGCTCATAGGCGCTTTATATACAACACACAATACTGCTTAGAACTGTGTGCAAAATACACCGGGTGCCGTTGCACGTATCACGTTAGTCAATTCTGAACACGACACCATTGTTGAAAATTTGCTAGAAATTAAGATTAATAATTTAATTTTTTAGAACGTTGTGTTAATAGCAAGCTATTTTCCGAAGTAACAGTCATTGTGATGAATTTGTATAATTTATGTTCACTATTAATAAGAAATGTTTTAATCGTTAAAAAAGGAGGTATAATTTAAATTTAAAAAATATTTTATTTTCCATATATAATTACTACTATTTTGCTAAAGATGGATGTTTTAACGGGTTTTTGAGTTCTGTACTCAGTAAAAAAGCGTTTGTCTAACATAGTTCAATTTTATAATGTTTTTAGATTGTTTGTTAGCGAAAGTACTTATTTTTCTCTGCCATTATTTGTAATGTTAATACAAAGAGTATGAATAAAAATATTGTTTAGTCAAGCATAGCATGGGCTGGTTTTGTGTATGTAATAAGTGCATAATCACGAAACCCGAATTTCCACACATTTATTATTATGTTTCTAGTCAATTAATTCTACGAACAGTGTTTATAATCGACTTAGATTTGTATTTTAATATTCACCAATTTTGTACCTACATAATATAAAATTTTTTTACTATAAAAGTACTATAAATCATAATAAAATCTACGCTGTCGATTACCTTCGATGTTGCATTTGAAAAGAAGTGGAATAATATTAAACTTAACTATTATATTGCTTACATAACACACAATTAAAGATCTGGAATTTTATAATAAGAATCAGGTAGAATTAATAAAAGTTATAGTGTAATGTAGCATCGACTTTGCTATTTCGTCATTATCTTGCTTCTGAAGATTGAAGACGTAAAGTTGTTTGTTCCAAAACTGCAACGCTGATACAGTATGATAATAGTTTAAAGCTGCAACTGTTTTTCAAAGCACAGTCTCAAATTACTAATAATATTGCAAAAATGTAAATGGTGCAATGAAGCATAAATAGTTGCCTTTGGTAAGGAAATAATAAGCAAATTTGTAAAATATCAAGTTGCTGATGTTTGATAACAGTGATAACAGCTTTGCACTAGATGTAGTAAGTTGTTACTAATATCATTTCGTATATGATAAAAGAAAAGATGATAAAGATCCATCCTTTGAATTGTTTAAACAAGGCACACGTTAGAACTGTGTGCAAAAGCGCAAACTATGTATAGTCTACACGTACCGTATTGGTTAACATGGTAACTGTTTTGAAATAATGATTAGTAATTTAATACCGAAATTTCAGGCGTTTAGTTTTGATTTACCAATGCAGTAGTTATAACATTTTGAAAGTGTGAATAAAAGCTCCATTTATTGTAAATGGTAAAAAAAGATGGTCGAATCAAGAAATTAAACGTGGCGTCGCAAACTTTTTTATTATGAACATTACGATAAAATTTTTTTTTTATTTTATTATGAAAACTTTTAAGCAAGAAAAGTTCTGCCACATGCTACCCTTGCCGGGGCCATCTTTTACATAAGAATGCTCGTAGTTGTGCGGCGGAAAATATGGAACATAAAGACCTAACGACAGCCCGCAGCTACATTTTCTATGTGGTTTCTCCAAATATAACACCTAGAAATCTAATCTTATCTTTATATTGTATTAAATTATTATTAATGAGCAATCTTGGAGGCAGGTGAAGAGCGTATTTCCTGCAAAAGTGGACGCAAGCAGATTTGCGTTCAGAGATGTGCAGCCCTTTTCTTTTAGTGGTGTGATCTGATGTTATAAGTGGTTCATTGGTTTGTTTGATTGATTCAGTAAGTAATACGGTTAGCTGTTCTTTAATTATTTTAGTAATTTGGCGTATGATTTATTAGAAGTGACTGTAGTTACACCTACTAGCCTTTTGGCTTTATGGTATGTAACTTTTTGGGTTACTTTAACTTCCTGTATTTCTAGCTCTCGCTTGTACACTGGACATGTTACTGGGTCTGTACAGGTAGATCCTTCATGAACAGGGCTTCCACATTCACATAGTTGCTCGCTTTGACAATTGTTAGACATATGGCCAAATCTATAACAGTTATAGCATAGCATGGGGGGTGGTATATATGGCGCACCCGAAGAGATTGAAATGCCCCTTTAATAGTTTTGGGCAGATTTGGTGCATCGAATGTTAAAATATGATTGGGGTATCTGTGAGCTGACCATCACGTTTAGTTTTTATTCTACTAACATCTATCAACTTATTGTGTTTCAACCGTTCAGGATTTCATCTATGCTAGCATGCGAAAGTCGGGACAATATGCTACACCTTCGGATATGTTTAAAGTTTTGTGAGGAGATACTTTTACGGCAAAATCACCCAATTTTGAAGCTTGTAGTAGCCTTTTAGACTGATTATCAGATGTAATTTCAACTAGCAATGCTCCTTTTACTTTGTGTACAGCATTTATACTACCAACTAAACCATATAAAACTTTCGATATTAAGAAAGGACTTACTTTAGCAAAATCACCATCACAGCGCCAGCGCCGCTTGCACCACTGGTTGCCATGTCTTTTTTTGTGAGGGAGACTCCTCAGAAAGGGTTTTATTGTTAGGTAAACTCATCAAATACCCACGAGAAAGCTACGAAAAGAGGTCCCTTACAGCAGAGCCTGCATGCTACAACACGGCTAAATACAATCAGAGGGCGCCAGATATACGAAGATCACCGTTCGAGACCAACTAACGTATGGCCATTCATCCCTCGGCACGGTTCGAATGAAACCGTAGATTACGGATTATTAACAGAAGTTTGCTCCTCTAGATAAAAAAAAGGATAGGATAAATAATGGATTAAGGAAAAACGGGACGATAAGGGTATGTTAGATAAAATTAGGACCAGTGACCCAGATAGTTGCCTTCTACGACAGGCAGGGGGTTCCCTGGGACTATTCTTACCCCGGTACCCAGACGGGGATCATAGTAATGAATTATATTAATTTAATAAACAACCGATTTTACTATCAATATTGTTAACTTTGGCCCTAGTCTAAACATATTTGATACAGCCTTCTTTATAAACATGCCGCATTATAGGTAATTTTTGATTTGCTTTTAGATCAATTTTAGAAAATACACTCATACTGTATTATATAATTTCCAAATACATTCGAAAATTGAATACAATGTTTTTAGTTCTACCCTAACGCATCAAATGTACAAAATTATTCGTTTCATAATTTTGAAGGAAAACACATCTATAGTTAGTTTAAATCCTGAACTTTCAAGATCATGTGCTGACCAAAAAAATGGGTATTCTCCGATCTACGAAACCAGATAAATTTTTACCTGTCTGCTGGATACGGTTCTATCGAGACTACATCCGTTGAAATAAAAACTGTATACGGATCCAGAAAAACTAGGAGCCGTTGGATTTGGATTAACAGATTAGAATACGGAAGGAATCTAAATAAGACCGATACATTACTTTATCAAAAATCTAACATTCTTATGTGTATAACAATGAAAATACATTAATCATAAGAAACATTTATTATAAAAATATGTTATTATACTCTCACACGATTACGATTTTCAGTTTCTGTTTATAAGCATTTAACAATTGCAAAAACATTCACAGCGATGTTCAACTGTACTATTCACATTTTGAATGTTTTCAGTTTTATTCAAGCTGCATTTGCAGGTGAAAAAGCTTTTTTGACAATCCTCAGTTGAATAATCGCAATTGCAGACACAGTCGCAAGGCGATTATTCGTTTGGGGTTTCTGCGGTGCACGGAGTGGTGGTACAAGAAACTGTAAAAACAAAGAAAAAGTATTAATAAAGATAATTTTAAAATTAATTAGAAGATAGTGGGACGATTACTAGTAATTGAGTTATGAAAAATTTATTTTGTATGAGCAAATCTGGATAACTTTGTAATTATTTGTGTCGTCCCAATTTCTTTAATTTTGAGTATCTCAAATAAAACAAAACTATAATAATTGTAACTGTTACAATAATTTGGAAATATGTATAACATTTGCTTAAAAAAAAGGTTTTACTATTTCATTTGTATTACATTTTAGCCTAACCATGAAGGAATTTCGACAAATTTTAAATTACACATTTAATTAAAAAAATAAAATATTATTAAATAAGAAAAACGTAAAATATACCGTCACCCTCTGAAGACATGTTCTTTACCAAATTCGCGATATGAACCTTTTCCCTGTTAACACAAATCTGATTATATTCAACGTATTTTTGTTTACATGTTTATACTGCCACTGGTTTGATAACAGCTAGCGTTTTAGTTGTAAAATCGTGTGCAAACGAGGATAACAAATTTAAAGAGAGAGAAAGTGTATGAATGATGGAACTGTAGTGCAGTGCGCATATTTGATAAGTTTTACTGTTACACTGAATTGCGTGTGCAGAGTATAATGTATAATAATATAATAATAATAAGCAAAATGTAGCAGTAATGCAAAATTTTTATTTAATTTATGTATTTAGCTATAACATAATTTAAGCGTATTTTCTAGAAGAAATTTTTAAACCTATGTCAGAATCGTTTAGTACTTTATCACATCGCTCAACGGACCGAAAAAAAAGAAAAGACAATTGTGAACTCAGACAAAATTGCTATTTACAAAAGAAACCACGTTTGTTTTATGTAAATAGGCAATGCATTTTTAAAAGATATGAGTTTGTAAAGGTGTGTTTCTATTTTATTCGTTTGCTTCTAGTAACGCAACATTTTAAACATAAACTAAACAAATTTCCAGTAGAAATTTAAACTGCGAAATTAAAAGCTTAAACTTTAAAACAAACTACACTTTATAATTGATTGTTGCACAGATTGATTGTGTTATTAAGTTTAATTGTCAGAAATTAAAAATTTCAAGCTAGTATTTCGTATTTCTGCTAGTATCATAACTAAACAATTTTCCTAAATACGATTATAAATACAAAACCAACACAAAAATGTTTAGCTTTTCAAAACAAAAAATTTTACTAATGCCTCCTTGTAATTCCTTTATTTATCTGGGCCTCATATAAATATTGATTATCAAAATATTCTTCTTTTTAATTGACAATAGGTAGGCTACATTCCTAATACTTTTAGAAACTGGTTTTTATTAAATGAAAAACCAAATGGGTAAGTTTAAAAATACATCAGTCTTGATGTTGAACAAAATATGAATGTTGCTAGCTGAACGTTTCACTTCACAATTTTTTTACACTTAATTTCTAATTGAACTCATTGCACACGCCGCTTTCAAAATTATCACTAGTAAGTAATAAGAAATAATTACCAATATTGCGCACGGCACACTTACATTGTATCTCTCTTGGCTAGTGTTCTGTCCTCTCTTTGCGCCCGATGTTACAGTTAAAACATGAACGATTATCAAGATCCGTAATAGTATAAATATTTAGTCAAAAGCACGTTAGTTATCAATTCGCAGTTTCTGTCGAAAGTAATAGACTTCAAACTTGGGTTTAAAATTAAAGAAGAGAAAATGTCTTCAACAAGTGACGGTAAGTATTTTTTGTTAAATTGTGCCGTTTATTTAAATATTTGTTTAAACTTATATTTATGTGCTTCTGAGATTTAATTTTCCAAGCAGTGTTCTATTTCTGTACAAACTCTTATATTTTACATAAAATTGAATTAACCCCTTCGATTTTTTCTTATAATTTCAGTTAACAGTAACTAAATATTGTCTTTTTTCAACAGTTTGTTGCAAAACATCTGAAGGAGCTCAGAGCTGTACCAAAACGGGTGATGGAACATGCACTTTTACGGTTATGTGCACACTGAAAACACTCGAAGGAGAATTTCCTTGCGAATGCATCTGCACCTGCCATTGTTCATCAGGAGATTGCAACAAGTGTATCTGCAAGTGCGAATGTACACCTGAGAAAGCTCAGAAAATTCAAAATGCGGATGGTACTGTCAAATATCGCTGCGAATGTAGTTGCAATTGTTAAATATTAAAAATTTAGAGTGTCTTACGTAGTTAAAGGTTTTATTACATGATAATAAGTTTTTACGCAAAATGTAACTGAATATGTTTCGTTTAATAAAAGGTTCGTAGCAGCTTATTTTGATTGCTTTGCTATGTAATGTTAACCAAAGCTATTCTAACTTACATCCTTACCAAGCAAATTTAAACCATCCCTCAATAGTAAACTGTACAATCTAGCAAATTGATACATTTTTTCAAGTACTACGTATAAACTGTTTGTACAGTTAAACAAAATATAGTATTAAAGAGAAGTTGACTTTTTAACATTCTCCCTAACACATATCTATGCATCCTTCTACGTGTACTTTGTTATGTGGGGAGAAAATATGAACGTGTTTTTTCTATTAAAGTATAGTTATAAATTATAACATAAGATATAATATACAGGGTTATTTAAAAGTAAGGAATAAAATTCGTATTAATGTAGCGCGTTGTTTTTCGAAAAAATGCTTGGATACTTGAATTGATTTAAATATACAGGGTCGCTATTAAAGATGGAACCAAAGCTCTCCTGCTAAAACGGTTTGAGATATAGATATGAAAATTGGAAGGCTTCCATTTGAAATTATTTCGAATACTTTGAGGTTAAAAAAATTTTTTTTTGACACATGATTTTTGAGCGCGGCCGCCATCTTGAATGTTTTTAAATGGCAACATGGGCTTTGTGATACATCATTAGAAAGCTTATTTTTTCTCTTTCTTACTACCTTAATCATGTATATTGTATGGTGTTAAAGTAGAAAATAATGCGTTCTGTTTCTGTCAAATGGTCCATATTTCACGAAATTAAGGTTTATTTGTCACGCAATACAATAGTTGTAAGGAAACAAACCATATGTACTGTGTTTTTTGTCACTTATTAAACCCCTGCTGATTGTTTTTTGTTTATTTTTGACGTTTCGTTATTGCAAAGGTATCTAGATTTAAAGTGCAATACATTAGCCAGCCATTTTTCTGCATTATTTTCTACTTTAACACCATACATGATTAAGGTAGTAAGGAAGAGAAAAAAATAAGCTTTCTAATGATGTATCACAAAGCCCATGTTGCCATTTAAAAAAATTCAAGATGGCGGCCGCGCTCAAAAATCATGTGTCAAAAAAATTTTTTTTTAACCTCAAAATATGCGAAATAATTTCAAATGGAAGCCTTCCAATTTTCATATCTATATCTCAAACCGTTTTAGCAGGAGAGCTTTGGTTCCATCTTTAATAGCGACCCTGTATAACAGCATATTTAAATGATATCTTTTGTTTTGCAACGTCAACCTCCGCACCTCCAACCACTTTGACTTGATTTTTTAAATAGCGACTTCAGAAAAAATTGCTTCAATTATTAGAATGACGGAGAATTGTAGTTTTGATGTTGCTGGAATGTGGTGAAAAAGTTAGAAGTTATGCTGAAAGAAAACATTTCTAACATTGGTTATAAATTGTTATGTGTTTGGTTACTTGATATTAACGTCTCAATAACAAAATATGAAAAAAGATTATTTTTTCTTTCAATCGCTGTAACTTAAAAAACAACCATCCCAGTTCATTAATAACGGTACATTTAAATGCAATTTTTTGCAAGCTTTCTAACGAGCTCACACAAGGTACATGTCGCTGTTTAAAAAAATTAAGTTAAAGTGGTTGGAGGTTGACGTTGGAAAACAAAAGATATCACACAAAGATGCAGTTGCAGGCCAAACTCCTCATGGAGTGTAGTGCCACCGACTTTACTTTTTATATTATAATTTAAGTGTCCAAGCATTTTTTCACAAACCAACTCCCTACAGAAATACATACTTTCCTTACTTTTGAATTACTCTGTATAACAAATATCAGATTTGGGTGTATCAGTAAAACAAAAGTGTAAATCAAACAGATAACCTAGTTATCTACCTAAAGTATAGAAATAAATTTCACTGAGAGAATGATTTCCTAAATAGAAAATATAATAAGCATGGCAGCAAATCTCATAGTCCGTTTTTTCTCCGCGTGTTTTTCTTAAGAGTTATTGCTTAAGAATAAGACTCGGTCCTATTAGGGATTTTACCTACTTCACTGACAGGGTCCGAATGGCCCTCCTCAGCACCGATTTTTCTTTAAACGCACACAAACGTATTGTGCCTTCGCCAGGTTAAAGTTGGGATTTTGGCATTTTTGAAAAATTTCCAATCGCTCCCGTTTCCATCCTGCAAGTGGAATTTTTAAACGGACGCCAAACAATGCCTTGAGGGCCCAAGTTTTGTTCCATAGAGCACCCGTTCCGGACTCGATCATCTTCAGGATTTATTCAACTTTTTCTTGTTTGGGTACTTGCAGGCACGCCGGAGGTCTAAAGTAGCGCTGTAAAATCGTAAAAAAATCGAAACATTTTTGCGCGGCACAGCATCGAAATCAAGGGTAGGGTAATAAGGGGGGGGGGCAACGTGGTTTTCGTGCGACATCTAAAATTTAAGCGAGAGGAATCGATGTCCTCGCTTCTGAATTTACGACAGTACGAAAAGATCTCTTAAAAAAACTGCAACGTTTAAAAAATACATGCTTGGCGGCGGACACTGAAGAGGAGATTTGCGAATTACAGTCAAATTATCACACTTGAGAGTAGGAATATTAATGTGAAAATAGCTCGTCTGCATTTACACAATTTAGTTTATTAACCCCATTTTTTAAGATACATAAAATATATTAAAATTTTAACACACTAAACTTTTGAAATCGTTAGCCTTACAGAAAGCATTTCTTATAAAATAACAAATAACTGCTAAAATCTACAAATGATAAAGCAATTTAGAATAATTTAAAGTTTGCATTTGCAGCATTCGCCACATTTAGATCCGTGAGAACAACAGCGAGTTTTGCAGTTACATTTCTTGGAGGATCCGCAGCAGACAGTAGAGAGACAGTTGCAGCATTCATCACACTTGCATCCATCGGCACAGCAAGAAGCTTTGCAGTTACATCCCTCGGTTGAAGATTTGCAGCATGCAGCAGAAGGACTGTTGCAGTTTTTACCACTCTTGCGTCCATCGGCACAGTACGAAGCTTTGCAGTTACAGCTCTCGGTTGAAGATTTGCAGCATGCAGCAGAAGAACAGTTGCAGTTTTCACCACACTTGCATCCATCGGCACAGCACGAAGCTTTGCAGTTACATCCCTCGGTGGAAGATTTGCAGCATGCAGCAGAAGAACAGTTGCAGTTTTCACCACATTTGCATCCATCGGCACAGCACGAAGCTTTGCAGTTACAATGCTCTGTAGAAGATTTGCAGCATGCAGCGGAAGGACAGTTGCAGTTTTCACCACACTTGCATTCATCGGCACAGCACGAAGCTTTGCAGTTACATCCCTCGGTAGAAGATTTGCAGCATGCAGCAGAAGAACAGTTGCAGTTTTCACTACACTTGCATTCATCGGCACAGCACGAAGCTTTGCAGTTACATCCCTCGGTAGAAGATTTGCAGCATGCAGCAGAAGAACAGTTGCAGTTTTCACCACTCTTGCATCCATCGGCACAGCACGAAGCTTTGCAGTTACATTCCTCGGTGGAAGATTTGCAGCATGCAGCAGAAGAACAGTTGCAGTTTTCACCACATTTGCATCCATCGGCACAGCACGAAGCTTTGCAGTTACATTCCTCGGTAGAAGATTTACAGCATGCAGCGGAAGAACAGTTGCAGTTTTCACCACACTTGCATTCATCGGTACAGCACGAAGCTTTGCAGTTACATCCCTCGGTAGAAGATTTGCAGCATGCAGCAGAAGAACAGTTGCAGTTTTCACCACACTTGCATTCATCGGCACAGCACGAAGCTTTGCAGTTACATCCCTCGGTAGAAGATTTGCAGCATGCAGCAGAAGAACAGTTGCAGTTTTCACCACTCTTGCATCCATCGGCACAGCACGAAGCTTTGCAGTTACATTCCTCGGTGGAAGATTTGCAGCATGCAGCAGAAGAACAGTTGCAGTTTTCACCACATTTGCATCCATCGGCACAGCACGAAGCTTTGCAGTTACATTCCTCGGTAGAAGATTTACAGCATGCAGCGAAAGAACAGTTGCAGTTTTCACCACACTTGCATTCATCGGTACAGCACGAAGCTTTGCAGTTACATCCCTCGGTGGAAGATTTGCAGCATTTAGTAGAGTGGCAGTTGCAGTTCTCACCACACATGCATCCCTCAAAACAGCGACTACCTTTGCAGTTACATTCCTCTGTAGAGAACTTGCAGCAGGCAGTAGAGGTGCAGTTGCAGTTTTCATCACACTTGCATCCATCGGCATAGCAGCGAGCTTGGCGGTTACATTCGTCTGTGGAGGATTTGCAGCACGCAGTAGAAGTGCAATTGCACTTTTCATCTTTATTCTTGGAAGCTTTCATAGCTCTTTCTTTATAACAACGAATGGTGTTAAAATTAACTGCAAAAATAGGTCTTTTAGAAAATGTATTATGATGTGTGTACAATTTGATATTACACTTTAGAATCAAATATTTGTAAGTATATAAGACTATAATTTCAAAGTGTCTTGGAAATCCAAGTTTTGATTTACAGTTTAATTATAGAAATTAATGCCGTTCTTAAACACAAGTACATGATTTAGAAACTTACCCAAACAGAAGTCTGCGGAATCACTTGTAGTTATTAATAGGTTGTCACTAGATGTAGCGGCTATCACTCTGTAGCTGACGAAAGTATAACTGATACTGTTATACGCTCATAGGCGATTTATATACAACACACAATACAGCTTAGAACCGTGTGCAAAATACACCGGGTGCCGTTGCACCTATCACGTTGGTCAATTCTGAACACGACACCATTGTTGACCATTTGCTAGAAATTAAGATTATTAATTTAATTTTCTAGAACGTTGTGTTAATAGCAAGCTATTTTCTGAAGTAACAGTCATTGTGATGTATTTGTATAATTTATGTTCAATATTAATAAGAAATGTTTTAATTGTTAAAAAAGGAGGTATAATTTAAATTTAAGGAATATTTTATTTTCCGTATTATATAATTACTACTATTTTGCTAAAGATGGATGTTTTACCGGGCTTTTGAGGTCTGTACTCAGTAAAAAAGCGTTTGCCTAACATAGTTCAATTTTATAATATGTTTTTTAGATTGGTTGTTTGCGAAAGTACTTATTTTCCTTCTACCATTATTTGTAATGTTAATACAAAGAGTATTATTAAAAATATTGTTTAATCAGGCATAGCATGGGGTGGTTTTTGTGTATGTAATAATAAAAGAGCATAATCACGATAACCGAATTTCCTCACAATTATTATTATCTTTCTAGTCAATAAATTCTACGAACAGTGTTTATAATTGACTTTGATTTGTATTTTAATATTAACCAACTTTGTACATAATATAAGATTTTTTTACTATAAAAGTACTACTTTAAATCATAATAAAATCTACGCTGTCGATAACCTTCGATGTTGCATTTGAAAAGAAGTGGAAGTAATATTAAACTTAACTATTATATTGCTTACATAACACACAATTAAAGATCTGGAATTTTATAATAAGAGTCAGGTAGAATTAATAAAAGTTATAGTGTAATGTAGCATCGACTTTGCTATTTGGTTATTATCTTCCTTCTGAAGATTGAAGACGAGAAGTTGTTTGTTCCAAAACTGGAATGCTGATACAGTATGATAATAATTTGAAGCTGCAACTGTTTTTCAAAGCACAGTCTCAAATTACTAATAATATTGCAAAAATGTAAATGGTGCAATAAAGCATAAATAATTGCCTTTGGTAAGGAAATAATAAGCATATTTATAAAATATCAAGTTGCTGATGTTTGATAACAGTGATAACAGCTTTGCACTAGATGTAGTAAGTTGTTACTAATATCATTTCGTATATGATAAAAGAAAAGATAATAAAGATCCATCATTTGATTTGTTTAAACAAGGCACACGTTAGAACTGTGTGCAAAAGCGCAAAGTATGTATAATGTATTGGTTAACATGGTAACTGTTTTGAAATAATGGTTAGTAATTAAGTTCCAGAAATTTCAGGCGTTTATTTTTTATGTACCAAAGCAATAGTTATAACATTTTGAAAGTGTAAATAAAAGCTCCATTTATTGTGAATATTAAAACAAGATTGTATTTTGATAGATTTGCAAATACACATTTTTATAATTGTGATATTGATCATTAATCAATATTTAAAATTTTGGTTTTCATCTCGAATTTATCGTTGGAAGTCTGGAATTCAAGATGGCTTCCAAAATAACGTGATATTTTGAAATAACTTATTTGTTCATCGCAAATTGTGAGGTTTGAAAACTTTTTTGTGTACTATTGCACTCTACTATACTGAAACGCCGCTAATGAAAGACAATTTTCAATAACCTAGTAGCACGGTCGAATCAAGAAATTAAATGTGTCGTCGCAAACTTATTTATTATGAACATTACGATACAAATTAGTCTTTTTGATTTTTGTTTTTATTACGAAAATTGTTAAGCAAGAAAAGTTCTGCCACATGCTACCCTTACCGGGGCCACCCCTTACATGAGAATGCTCGTAGTTGTGCGGCGGAAAACATGGTACATTTGAGCACATTTTTAAGCGTCGATTTGTCCTGTCCTGATAGATCAACTTATAGCCGAGCTATGTCCGCCTAAAGATCTGACTTTACGCGAGTTATACAAATCAGTGCTGTTCGCGTACCGGTCGTCCGATCGGGTTCCTCTTTCGATATAGTATAGACAGGAAAGGGGTCTAAATTCCCCTAAAATTTTAAATCATTCCCTTTGTAAATGCAAATGTTCTACTTTTTAATTTGTAAAAAATGGTGGGAGGGGGGTACCGTTTACCTAACTAAATTAGGGACCGAGCAATCGAGAAAAGAAGAAAAAAGTTTGGCGCCTCCAAACGGACTTATTATTATCGGACAAACTAAAATCACATACCCTCGTAAAACCCGAAGCAAGGACTACCATTCCTGTCGGTCGGATTTTTGATATCGAACAAAAGCCGTTCTATCTCCTTCTCGCCCCACTCTCCTGCCGATACAATTTTAATCTCGCATGCTGCAAACGAAGATTTCAATTTTTTAGGATTCTACAGCCCTGCTCCGGTTTTCTAGCTGAGCTGCCCGAACTAAAAAAATTGATAAATCTTGAAGATGGCCGAGTCCGAAACGAGGGTCTCTGGAACAAAACTTGATTACCGTGGACATCTTTCGTCAAAATCGATTTGAAAATACAATACAAACGTGGAAACGAGAAAAGTTAGAAATTTTCAAAAAACGCGTAAATCGACACTTGAGCCTTCTGGTGCGACCTTGCTAACTTACAATTTTTAAATGTAAAGCCGGTTTAGAAAACGGCCCTTCGGGCCTCACTAAACGAGCAAAAAATTCCGAGCAGGAGCATTGGCAAGGAGTGCAATTTGCTTGACAAGTATTCTATAAAGCTTCATTACGTACATAATTGAGTAATTTTGTACACTGTGTTGATTTTTTTTACTAACTAGATATTCGTTGTAGTTCGTTTCACATGATATATTAAACATAGACGATACAAAAATTTAAAAAAATCAAGTTCGAGAATTAGGCTACATCAGTGAAGAGAATTGTTTCAATATATTGCACCATGTTGGAAGCCATCTTAAATTCCGATGCCGGATTAAAAATGCAAACCGATATTTTCGAATTTGGCGGGATCAATTTACCCTAAAAAAAATGGTTGTCAAAATGGGGCAAAAATCGATAATAAAATTTACACACAATTTTAATCGATTCTTGTTTAAAAGAAAACGAAGAATCGTTTAATTCTTTTTAACCGATTTTAATGTGGAATCAATTCTTTATAGTGTTACGAATCAAAATTAGACATTTAGAATTATGCATTACCATTCAAAAAGCTAGTGTTCAACTACCACATGTGAATTGAAAATTATCAATAATTCTATTGTTTTATCAACAACAAAAGTGTGTTGTTGCTAGGCAATATCACGAATCCGAAGGACAGGAGATATTGCCGTGCATCAACACAATTAAATTCTTCAATGAAAGACAGAATTATAGATAATTCTTAATTCACCAGTGGTATTTTTTAGAATATTCCACGACCCAAAAAATTAAATTGTTATTTAGTAAAAGTATTTGTTATGTGCTAACGTACAAACGCGTTATTTATTTATTAAATGCAAAATAAAAAGTGTTGTTGACGTGTTGCTATGGTTATACACCAACAATGACACCGGAGCTTCCTAAAAAAGGCTTATCGCGGCCAGTCAGGGTCTTATTGGTCAAGAACCTGAAAATAAACCGCTGTCATTGGCTGTTACAATGTGAGTGGAATATTCACTTATAATACCACGCACGAGTAGTCCTAATCCCAAGCGCAAGGGACATGAGAGATACCACTGCAAAAATAGTCTACGTAACTTTGACTAAGAATGGTATTCGAGGGACTATTCAATGAACCAAATCATTAATGTTTTCTAATAAAAGCTTCATTTGTTTAAAATGGTCACTTGAATACCCTCCATGAAGATATATGCACTCCGATTTTTTTTTATTAGACAAGAAACACCAATTCTGTATTTTCATTGGTCTATTTGTGACAGATGACACGTGAATGGAATAGTCACTGAAATCAATATTTTCTTGTAACCTATTTTTTGTTTGCACTTGTTTATTATTTCAATCTTTGAATATTATAGTGGATTATTTGCGTAAACCATTTTTACATCGCATTTGATGCCATTCATTTTACTGTACAACGGTTGTAGTTTTATATTCACAAAGTAAAACCGGCTATTTTTTCTTAGTTTTAGTATAGAAACTGATATTACTTCCTAGTAACAGAATATTTTCAACTACTAGAACATAGAAGTAAATCACCAGTTTATGTTTAACTTCCGATTAAAGTTAAAAAACATCTTAATTAATAATTAATTAGAAAAGTAACTCTTGATAAATAATGAGAAATGGTTTATTGTTCTTCTACATTTTCCCAAAAAATGGCTACATAATTATATTTTTATAAACAAGTACTGGAATCAATTTTTCTAATCTATTATTTAAATTGATTTTTATAATTGATTATTGGAATCGATTAATTAAATTATTTCTAGTATTTATTTCGCATCAATTTTTAATCTAAAATTGATTTTGACATATTATTGTTTGTGTTTGTAACATTGTTGAGCCACTAAACCTTGATTCTAAAATAGCCGGCGATTACTGTATTTACTTAACAGTATCTTTTTGTAAACAAAATATATTAGCGCTAGCAAGTACAATAATATTTACAATATGCGGCTGATTCATAAAAATTGGTTAGAAGAACTTAAGAATCGCCTCTTTCACATATTCTTGCTTACTCCCAAAAACTCAAAATATAAAAAAAACGTAAAACCGTTCTTTTTTCATAGATATCATATCCCATATTAACGGTACATTTGCGTAGTAGAAATTTAAAGTTAGTATACAAAATAACTTTAGTGTTGCCTTTGCCTTGAGCTATTTTAAACCATGGTGCATAAATTAAGGTACCTGTGTCTTGCTACTATAAACAAATAAATATTTATAAGGTTACAAAATTTTATTAAAAACACCTAAAAACAGTATAAAACAAATTTTAACAAGGTGTATGTATATGTTTTAAAATTATTTTATATTAATACTCTTAAGAATAACTATGTATAAAATACATTACATTTTCCAAATTTAAATTTAAATTTTTATTTCCAAACACTAAACCAAATCCGGTTTCACCTAAGCATAAAACAATACCAAAAATAAGTACGCTAATTCTAACACTTAAAATTAATAAAAAAAAAAATTTTATGTGCATCCCTTTGAACACTTGCAGGCACAGCAATCCTCAGTGCAGACGCACATATCGGCACATTTGCAGCCCCCAGCACAGCAAGGAGCTTTATCGCAGAAATCCTTTGTACATTTGCAGGAGCAGCAATCTGCAGAGTTGCAAACGCAGTTGTCAGCACAGGTGCATTTCTTGTCACAACAGGATTTCTTGCAATTGCAGGCACCTTCACCTTTTGAGCAACATTTGCAGTTGCAGTTTTCTGCTTGGCATTTTCCTGATCCCCCTTTGCAGCATTCGCAGGAAGTTCCGCAGCTTTTGGGTTTCACTGCAAAAACAAACAATATATATTAGATATTTCATGCAAACACTAAATAAGAAAAAATAATGTAGAAAAACTCAACGTAAAAAAAAAGAAAATCAAAACAAAAAAATTATAAAATATTAGTTATGTTTTATAAATTATTTTTTAAATAATCACAAAGTTTTCTTACTTTGGCAGGCGGTTTCTGAGTCACTCATTGTTGCTGATAATTTTTCACTAGGTGTAACTACTGTAAACTTTAGTTGCTTACTAGCTGATGATAATAATAGAACTGATAAAGGTCGTTCACTGACGAGCTGTTTTATACCAAGCTGGATTATTCCAACAGAACCGTGTGCAACTGCATACGTTCCGTTTTTCACGAGTTACATACGACAGCTCATTGTTGACCATTTGTATCGGAATTTTTATTATTGTTCAATTATTGTTCTGGACTTTTCCACTGACGCAGTTATTTTGTTTATTTGTTTATGTAAATATAAAATGTAACGTAAGGGTCTCAGTTTGTTTTATTTTGATTTTTGTTTGTATTTATTTGTTATATAAATTTTGAAGCTGCAGTTAAGGTGTTTCTGTTTGAAATAAATGGTGAAAAAAGATGAATTTGTTTACTGCGTGTATCTCTTGAATGTCAATGTTAGAACATTAAATTGTTCTAGTTTTGTTTGCCCTTGTATTTGTATTTGCAGTTTTAAGCCTTTTTACCTGAACTTCCCCATACCTTCTGCAATTTACAAATAATGTTTACTTTTTAATTTTACAATATGCTTCATATTTTGCATTAATCTTCTGGTCCAACAATTAATATACGATCAAACCACGTTCAAAATTTTTGCACCTAAACAATAAGTTTAAAGTCATATTCTAATTACATAAAAGCGCAATTTACTTTAAACGCATAATGCGTAAGCCTCATTTTTATTGGATATAAAGGCATTAAGGTTATCATTTGTTTATGACCCCCAAATACATTAATTACCAATGGAAACTATGATCTTTAGGGTCATTCCACCCGTTCATACAATTTTTGACGTTTTGGAACTTTAATCTTCTTCAAAATAATTATTAAAGTTTTGGTTAGTTACAATAACAATAAACAGAGGCACTAAAATAAATGTAATTTTTAATTGTTTGGTGATCATTGGTTTTAGTTCTTTTAATGAGTATCTGTATATAAAATACTTAATTACTTTAACAATATCTATTTATTTTAACCTTATACGTATTTCGGCATGTCTACATGCCATTGTCAAAGGTTATATGAAAAAGTAAACAGTTAGTGTTGTTATACCAATAGAACTTTGTGACTTATCTTGGTAATCGTCTGCAGATGAAAACCTACACAAACAGACACTACAATACCACACGATTCTTGTCACCATAAAACACATAAATTAGCAGCATACGGGTCCCTGATACATAGGGCTTTGACGGTCCCTTTAGATGAAATTAATTATAATAGAGAAATTTCAATTATTAAACAAATTGCATACGGTAATGGTTATAATACTAAACTTATTGATACATTAATTAAAGAAAAAGATTATAAATTAGCCATTCAAAAAATTTATCCGAATACCCTAACTTCGTTCGATACAATTAAATATGCTTCAATCCCATATTTTGGTGACAAATCAGACAAAAATGCTAAAATTATATAAACAAAACAAATAAATATAAAGAAGCTTTAAAACAACTAGGAACATCTTAAACACTTTGTTTAATGCAAAATCAAAAACAGACGATTTGCTAAAATCAGGCATGTACAAATTAAATTGTTCGCATTGTAATTCGGTTTATATAGGCCAGACAATTAGAAATTTTGATATTAGGTATAAAGAACACGTACGTTGTTACAAATACAAACACTCATATAAATCCAATTACGCTAAACACTTACTAGAACAAAATCATTCAATGACATCTAATAACACCATAAAATGTTTACACTTTTGTGATGATAAACGTAAACTAGATATACTAGAAGCTTTTGAAATTCACAAACATTTAAAAACTGTACCGTTAATGAATGAGCAAATTGATCTCTTAAATTCTTCTCTACTGGACGTTTTGGAATGAGAAATCAAGTCATCTGCAGACGATCACCAAGATAAGTCACAAAGTTCTATTGCTATAACAACACTAACTGTTTACTTTTTCATATAACTTTTGACAATGGCATGTAAACATGCCGAAATACGTATAAGGTTAAAATAAATAGATACTGTTAAAGTAATTAAGTATTTTATATACAGATACTCATTAAATATGGACTTTAACGAAGTAAAGCTGGAAGTTATAAATTTAGTTCTTTTGTTTATTGCTACTAAAACCGATCTAATATTTCTGAAGAAGGTGGGAAGTCCCATTGAAACGTCAAAATTGTATTAACTTATGACACTGACTCTAAAAACCATAACAATTAAATAATTAAATACCTACATTAATGTCTGAAGTCGTAGAAAAACTAAGTAATCGGGGAAGAAATTAAATGACAAGCCGCTTCTAGTTCTATTAGATCAGAAACTTAAAAATTAATAGTATGACAGTTAATTCGAAATATTTATAAGCAAATTTTCGAAACACTAAAAGTAACGAAAATTTGTGAAATTTAGCAAATGATTTTATATCTTAACATTTTGCCTTCTTAGGGGTATTACCGTTCCAATTTTATGCCGCTCTGCTAGCTCAATTTAGAAAAAAACAAACGTCAAGAGAGAATATTTAAAAAATTCATAGCGGCCTGCATTTTGAAATTAAAATTTAGAGAAAAAGCTTTGGATTTGTTTAACTCCCCTTAGCGCCAAGGGGGAGAGGGTTGCACCATATATATTTATTGCTATATTTTGGTTGTTGAACTATATTTAGTTCAACGATTTTGATATGTGTGGGGATAACTCCAGATTGTTCGCCCTGCGAGGTTAAGAGTGTTTAGACTAAACTACCATTACTTCTAAACACCCCACCCCGCGTTTGGGGCGTTTTTAGGAGCTTATTTTCATATAAAATTATGCTATATGCCCAAGTTTTTATATTCATGAAAATCAGATCAACGCACCTACCCGCTCACATGCAGATAGTTTCCAAAAATATCTTTTTGGTTTCTTGAGCTCCAAATTGTGATTCTTCATTAAAACCTCAAAATCAAAAATTCTATACTTCAAGGATTTGACTATAATAATTGTACATAGTTTTGGTTGTGCTCAAATTTAAATTTTAATAATATTGTTTCCTGACTAGAAAATAATAAAAATGAAATACTAATTTAGGTACCTATGGAAAAGAAGAAGTTTTTTCTATAGCAACTGTTAAAACGTGCTATTATTAACTAAAATTAGAGGGAAAAGTAGCACTTTGCCATTAAGGGTAGATAAAGTAGTACTTTAACAGCAAGGATAGATAAAGTATTTTATTTTTTTTTCTACGCACTACAAACTCTATAGCAACCAAAAAGTTATTAAAGCCACCTACTCATTTTTTCGTGAAACTGTTTTTTTCCTGACACTTTTAAATTAAATTTATCATTGATTTTTCTTCATTTTTTGGTCTTCTTTAACAATTGCTATAGAAAAAAATGTTGTATTCCACACGACGATAAAATAACTATTATCAATATCATAAAATAATCTTAAAAATATGATTCGAATGCTTATTTTGGTTACAAGTCTTAAAAAAATAATTGTTATCATATTTTGAGATGAAGTGCACGAAGTTATTTAAGCACAGCTTTGTTTAAATAGTGGTAAAATTAGAACAAAAAATGTTATTGATATTTACCAGAAAGAACATTACTTTTAAATTTAAATTTTTGAAGACTACCTACAATTTTGAACAGGGTTCGGTTTTTAGATTTCATTAAATTAAATCACTTTAAATGAATATATAAGGTTTGATAAAATATTACATTTAATTATAATTAAATGATAAATAAAAATATATTTATAAGTTCGACCTTTACTTCGTTAAAGTTTATTTTAATTTATTGTAAATAAAACAATACTTAATTTTTTATTTTTTTTTCTTAAATCTAAATGTCTATATATTTTGTTATTTTAAATTATTTCCAATGTTCTCTTTGTATTTTAGCTGAAAGTTAATTTATAGTTTCATTTTCATAACATGTATATAAGAAATATTAAAATTTCTATAAATACATGTTACCGTTTTATAAATAAATAAATTCCGAGGCTGTTTCACTAAATGTCTGGGAAAACTATTTTGATCTTAAAATTTAAACCAAAATGTTGTTAAATGTATTTTCCTTAGTGATGTATCGGATCAAATTTCTTTTAAATTCTGGCTTCCATTAATCCATGTGGCTTTATCATATCTATAACGTAATTTCGTATCAATCTGTAATATGGCTGCAGTAAATATTTGCTCTAACTTTGCACACGGCACGGCACATTTGTAAGTCAACAATCAGTGGTTATTGATTTAAAGTTACAGTACCGGATATTCTGCTTAGGTAAGTTGCGACAGTTACAGCATAATTTACTAAGTATTGAGTTGTGAAACAAGGTAAAAGTTAAGGAAAAACAAAAACATAATTATATTTACAAAATAAATGGTACAAAAAATCGTCCTACGAATTACTATCACATGAAAAAGTCACGTGATGAGATTAAAGTTCTACTTAATGTATGTTAGGTACGCAATATTTGGTATAACATTGATGAGAGTTTTTATTTATTATCAAACTAAGGTATCTAAAACTTCTTTGGTATAATGTGATTTGTAGCTGGTGTAATACTCTTTTTGTTTATGTTGTGATCTATGCGTCGTACTGTACAGCAAGGCCTGCAACATTTCGCTTTCCTGATCTTCACTAACTAAGTCTTTATGTAAATTTTCTAGGTAAGTTCTTCTGTTTGTCAATTTTTCCATCGTTTCCTCTAGCACAATTTCATTGTGTTGCATTTCGCATGCACTTTTCGCCATTTCCGTTCGAAGATTCGCCAACGCTTTGCCGAGGTCTTCTGTATTGGTTTTGGTTTCTTTTTCGTATTTTTTAATGTTTGCGTGCAGTCGAACCAGACACTCTTCTTCTTTTAAGAGCTTTTTGTTAATTCTCGAGATCATTTCAAACAGCTCTGATTGTTCTTTTAAAGTGGTTTCGCTTACTGTTGAGCTGGTGTCGTCGTCTTTTATATCTTTTTGCAAATCCTCTGATGATGGTGAAAAACGCTCGTTCTAGAAAATAACAATGAAAATTATATGCAGTTGTTTTTAGTTTAAAAAATGTAACATACAGTTCACAAAGTTGTTTTAACGTAAAGCTGTTTTAAAGTAATGTCATAAGCAGGATAAAGCAAATTTAATGTTTAACTGAAAAAATAGAAAAAATATTGATGATGAGCTTTAAAATACGGTAATCTCGTAACCCTTCAGAACATTTTGCAGTAAATTTGGATTTAATGTACAAGAGTCTAAGAAATTCTAAAAACGTTCTAATTTTTACTTTTCATATACTAATTTCTGAAGAAATTTATGTATAGTTTTAATACACTACAAATTTAAAATATTATTTTTATTGCTTTACAAATTTAAAGTGTTTTTGAGTACGTAATAAATTTTTTTTAATTATTATAAAAATATACATATATTGAAATAGACGGCAACTTTTTGGGAACTAATTCTAACTCTAAGTACAAAAGCAATGAAAATTGTTTACGTAAACATGGATTCGGAAACGCTTACTTATAGATCTACAGCCCCTCGAAGATGCAACAGTTTAATCACGCTTAAATTACTACCAAAAATAGATATTTATTTAAGATATAACAATGAAATTGTGTGTGGCTAATTTCGTATTGATAAATTATTATCTCACTTGTTTTTGTTTACAGCCATTAAGCAGGGGCGTAGATGAGGTGGATTATTGACACTTTACCACACCAAATCCAAATCCAACGGTTTCAAGATCATTTCCGTTTTTCTAGAAAATTTTAAGTTTGAATTTACCTCAATATGTGAATACATTTTGTACACAAAGTTCTGCACTTCAAAGTAATAAACGAAACCGATTTCTTAGGGAATGTTACAGCCTCCGGAAGAAGAAACCGTCTTAAAAGTCCAGACGGCTCTTCCTTCCAGAAGCTGTAACTTTGTACGAAAGTCTTTGTTAGTGCTTTAAAGTACAAAAAATTCACAAAAATTAAATTATCTCGAAACCGTTGGATTTTGCGACTTTTAACGTATTGTTTTGGGTATTTTTGTACACAAACAAAGGTTTTTAATTTAAATAAAAACCATTACCAGCCTTCCATTTTCCAGATTTTTGTAAAATTCAAAACTTCAAACAAATATAAAAAATATAGAAAAATTCTAGAACCAATTTTTTATTGAAATTTTTCTACATTTTGTTTGGGCAAGTCGTAAGCAATTTCAAGCTGTCCAATTTCTGTAAATAATCTGTTGTAAAAAATCTTTATGACGCGCCGTTTGTTTTAAAATAAAAATTTCTTTTAGAAAAAAATCTGCGTGTAAAGAGGAATAAAACTTTTTAACGGAAAATAAAATCTTTCAACGATATTTTAAATTTCTTTAAATGAAAACAAAATTGTTTTGAAGAAGAAAATTTTCTTCAATAAATCTTGCTTATTTTATATCTTCATTTACATGTTTTTTCTTTGACAAAAAACATTTTTCTTTATTATTTTAGAACTATTAATTCTTTATTAAAATTTCCTTTTCTTCATAAAAATATGTTTTTTATAAGTTCCTTTACCTTTATAGCATTTGGCAATGTTGCAGCGAAGCTATTGAAAACCTTTGGTAGATGTCACGTGCGCGCATTTTTTGTTTTTGGAATTTGGAACTTCCAAATGGCATTTTAAATGTAGTTTCATTTGATTTGTTGAATTATTAAGGGTAAGTTTTTAATTAATGATATTATACATATATAACCTTATAGGCGGTATGGATTTAACTGTATTTCCTAATTTGCTTATTAACTTCACTGCTAACGGCTGTTTTAGAGGAAAGCATGTAATTTCAGCTAAAGTTCTTGATACTGATATTAAATTTCATGATTTGTTATGTTTGATCAGTTTGATAGAATACAAAACAAGTGACTTTTAGAAGTGTTTTTACCTTCCTCGCTATATGGAGTATAGCTAGAGGCAGGTAATGTATTCGTCAAAATTTGGGAAGATGAGTTTTTGACGGAAATGCACGTTTTAGGGTCTGAGAGTACCGAAAAATCCAATTTCGCAATGGTGTCTGTGGCTGTGTGTGTCTGTTTGTGTCTGTTTGTCTGTGTGTGGCTGTAAACACTTTACAGCCCAGGCGACTTCGAACAGAAAACTCAATATAACTTAAAAAGATTGGTAGTCACAGTGAGATGAAACCGCAATAAAACGAGTTTGGCCCGCCCAAAAAAAAGGTGGTGGGTACGTATGTTTGATATCAATACAGAAGCGCTCTAAAAAAGAGTTGAGATTTGTATTCTACGCATGTCGAATAGTTTATATGCGCACGCGCGATTTTCTACCAGTCCCACCATCAATTTTTTTTAAACTAGGATATTTTGACTGTAATATCGGTATAGAAATGTTAAACGACCACAGAAATGACTTCCCAAGAGAATAAAACTTTAGTGCGTTTCGTTTTGGTCGTTTATCTCAACAGTCGATGTGCACAAGCGCGATCTTTCTACCACGCCGCTGTCTCCCCAACATCGATTTTTTTTAACGTAGGAATTTCGACTTCATTATCGGTATGGACATGATAAATGACCTGCCATTGAGAAAATAACTATAGTGTGAATAAAGGCGAAAAATCTTTTGTTTTATAAGTTTACAAAATCTACCAAATTTTCGAAACGGTTTTAAAATTTTGTAAATAATGAAATATTTTTTATTTTTAAAATTTTATTTTCGGAAACATTCAAACTTTTTAAAATATTTCAAACTTTAAAAAACCTTCTCGTTTAGGGTTCTCAAATTTCCAAAACTGACAAAAGTAAGCAAAATTAAAAATATAAAAAACTACAATCATAGAAAAAATAAAAACGATTTCACATTTTAAATATAGGTGAGGAAGGTCCCGTGGCAGTTGCCCGGCAGCCTTTTTTACATATTAATTTTTAAAAAAGTAATAAACATGATTTTGTGTTAGATAAAAAGAGATTTTAAAAGAAATACAAATTCAAACTAAATTATAAAATAAGAAAGAAAAAAAAATTTGTTTTTGGCGCTACAACACCAAAGATGTATCATTTACTTTTATTTTTAGCAAGGTTAATTTAGCGAAATTAATTACGATTTCACACAATTTTAGTTCACTGCAGACAATCTTAAAAGAAATTTCATAATAAAATGTTCATATTCACACGCATTTTAAAAGCAATTGCTTAAAAATGATTTACTTAATGAAATTTTTTCAGATGGTTTCACTTGATTTGAGGTAATTTTAGAGAAATTTGTTCTCAGCGTATTGCAGCTCATTATTACAAGGTCTCTCAGTATTGCTCGTATAAGTTACTTGGGTAAGGTGGTAGATAGTCATGGTAAGGTGTTTGTACACGCTAAGCAAGAGAACTGGGGAAAATCTAGGTAAAGAACAATTACTACCATATTTTGGAGAATTAATACTCTCTTAATTGAATTTACCCTTTAAATAATAATTCAAAATTCTGAAAACAGTTATTATTTTGAAATTTCAATAAGGTTGTTTACAATTATTTGTTATTATTATTATTATTATATTCTACTCACTTCAACAGAAGACGACGCTTTATTAGGATTGGACTGCTCACTATCACCCTCTGTTACGACTCCACTATCACTATTTCTGTCTCCATTAGGGTTTTCTTCTAAACTTGGATCGACAGCTTCGGAGAGTCCTTTAAGGTACGTTTCTAATAAATAATTACTACCATGTTTGCGAACCCTCGCCTTGTGTGTTTTCTCTTCCAGAAATCCTATTTGGTGTTCGCTGTGTCTGTGCATAATAATTAAAATGGTATTAGTCTTGCCGCAAATTTTTGTTTTTAGACTAATTATACCTTAATTTTCTTAATTGTCTTCTAATTACTTCTCCTTGTGCAAGAACTAGTTTTATTAATTGTTCTGTACTTGATGGTTGCTTTTCACTTTGCAGGGCGTGCAACCTTCTCGGATGGACCGTTTTGTAGGCGCTTCTGTCCGACCGTGTGCTTGAATCCGACCTGCAGCGCTTTTTTCGAGTTGTGAATCGGTCGTCTCTTATCCGTCGTAAAGAAATTTTTACCTAGAAAAATTGTAAGGTTTTAAAATTATATTAGAGCAACAGGCGTTAAAGGGTAACTATAAATTTAAAAAAAAGGTTTTAGTACAACCCAAGCTGAAAAGCGTGTTTATATTTGACTCAAATTTAAAAATTGAAAATTACTAATACGAGTAACAAGCAAACAGTTAAGAATTTTTCTATTATCTTTATATAAAATATACAGAGCGAGTCAAAAGTATAGAGACGCCAAGTTTCCGCTGTCAATATTTATTGTACGGAAAAATGTCTTAAATCATAGTTGTAGGAGACTAAAAAAACACATTTTAAAATTATTTTTAATTATACAGGAGTTTCATTAAAAGTGGCATATGAAGCTTATTTTTTTAAAGAACACTTTGTATGTTATTGCATATTCTTATTTGGCTTATGTTTGATTTTCTGTTTTTGAAATATCGTTGCAGCGTTGCCAAATTATTTAAAATTGTTTTTCGAAAAGTTTTGCATATGCAGACCTCACTAATAAAATCCGCACCAGCTGTACTTTCTCAACTTTAACTGTTAAATGTTTGTCCATTAGATATTTTAAAATTAAATTTGATTACACAGGACGTTTGCAAATAGTTCAAACTATGATATTTTCTTTATTAGAATCTAATTTTCTCCAAAACCCTTTAATTTGGACATAACTATTGGTTGATAAAATTTATAGAGCGCAAAAAGCTCTATCCAGCTATGTAAAATTATACCGGGCGTTTTATTTAAAAAAAAAAGCTAGTTATGGCACATTAAAGAAGGTATTGACATCAGTTTTTTACGTAAAAAAATTATTTTAAATACTTATATACATAGAAACTAACGTCACAATGAAGTTTAAATTCTTATATAAATTAAAACAATGTTTGTAGTTATTTCTTGCAAAAACACAAAAAAATTGTCAGTGCCGCCTATGATGCCTGGATTTCTAGGAATTACCTGATTTTTCCATTAGAATCTTTTCTCCATAACCGTTAATTTTAGATATAACTATTAGGTAATACAGTTTATAGAGTGCAAAAATCTCTATCCAACTATTTATAACTATATAGGATGTTTTATTCAAAATATCTAGTTATAACACATTAGTTGGAAGTGTTTGCACCGTTGCACCCTGTACAATTTAACCTAAATATTTCAAGAATAGTGCACGGTCTTGACTAACATTCAACACTAAAAGTTTATTTAATTCAAGGAAATATGGTGCGTGTACATTTTATTAGTGAGGTCTGCAAATGTCAAATTTTTCAAAAACAATTGGACAACTTGACAACGCCGTAATGGAATTTCAAAAACAAAAACCACTAAGAACAGCAATTAGAAAGCGAATATTATGCAAAAATATAGTAAATGTTCTATTGAAAAAAACAGGTTTGGTACTGCACTCATATACGGAACCCCCGTTTAAAACTAAAAATCAGTGTTTTTGACCCGCTCCGGATAGAAAATATAGCCGAAAAATTTACAAATATAGGAAATTTTTTTAGCAATTATATATTTGATGATATCTCATTTCAGAGGAGAACATAACGAACATATTTATTTAAATAATTTTGAGGAATTTCAAACATTTTAAGATTTGTTTCAGAAAAGTGGAAAAAACTTTTCAGATTGTTTTAACATAAATTGTGTACGTGAACAATTTTCGAATCGATTGACAACAAGTTTCCTTTTTTTGTAAGATGTCAATGTCACCGAAGGTCAAGAAGAGGCAGTCAGAGGCTCAAGAAGGTAAAGGTTAAGGCTTTCATACTGGTGGGCTGATATTGTCAATATAGTATGCAAAATTTGATTTCGTTCAGCTTCTGACAAAAGAATTCTTTTTTATTTGAAAGTTGCAAACAATTGAACTTTTGAATATTTTTATTCTACGCAATAATATTCTTATTAACCCATTTTCTGAATTTTCTAAAAATGCAACCATTGAAAGTGTAAAATTTAAGTAACATTTGTTAATTTTTCCAGAAATTCGGCATATAAATGTTATGAAATAAAAATACGAAAAAAAATATTAAAAACCATACTGCTTCTGTAATTATGTTTGAGGATTCAAAGACCCAAAAAATAGTTAGGTGCCTACGCCAGGACGGTGCGCGCTGAGTCGTAATTTGCGTACATCTTAGAACGTTACCGAACAAAACATATTTTAGAAGAAAATATTAACGATAATTATTTTTGAAGTTCAAACTAGTGTTTCGTCCATTTTATAACTCACCTCAGGTTGTGCCGTACCCCAAGCATTCCAAATATCTAAAATGGCAGCTTGAGAGTCTAAAGGTTGCTCAACCCCTCTCCATCTTTCTGTTATGTGGTAAAGTTCTGGTTGATTTACATATCTGCCCTAAAACAAACCCAAATTATTATATTTTAGTTCTACATTTTCTAACTTCCTTACCCTTGTCTCTTCATCCCTTAACAAAACTGCTATGATATCCTCGCACGTAGTTTGAGCAATAACTCCTGAAACCCACCGCTGTTCACCTCGCACCCAGATTGGTAGTTCTTCGCCGCTGCTGTCGCTGTCACCGTCCGATTCTTCTTGTAAAACATTTCTCTTGGCTTCTTCCATCCACATCATTTTATCTGCAAAAATATCCTTTAATTAGATAAGTAAATTAATTATTACTGCTAACAAATCAAGCGTAACAGATCAAAATTGATTTTTTTTGTTGTCTACTTATTATTTATTTCCTTTCTAGTAAAGGAGGGATATAACAAGAATCCCGCAATCGATGGGAAACTTGATGAGTTCTGTTCTACACGTAAGGTCTCACCGGAAACGCACGTACAAGTCCCTCTTTGCCTCTCATCATCTACTAGCTGTGATTGATTCATGGACGATTTGTTAATATTATGACGTAGACACCGAATAAAATTTATGTTTTATCTTGGTTTTCGCAGCAAATTCTTTGTAAAGGTACAACTTCATTTGTATTTTGTACATATAAGGAGGAAGCAATCTTCAAGGTTAAGATTAAAATTGATTTTATGATTTTGCTCAATACAGCTGACGATAAATTCACAAGACAAAGAAATAATAGATAAAGAAAACAACAAGAAAGATTCAAACACAATAACAGACTTGAACGCGTTTCTATCGTTGTGGTATTGAAATTAAATTATGCAACTGAATAAATTTAATAATAAATAACTCGAAATACGATAGAGCACAACAATGGAAATCATGTGGGTTAAATTTTAAATTCAAATAGAACAGGTTTCACTGTTCCGGATGTACAACGAAAAATTCAGACGCCCTTAGTTTTTTCTTCGCAACTAAATCGAATTTTAATTTTGTATACATACGTTTTTTCCAAGTTCGTATTCAAGTGCCCTAAATGAAGTTATAATAACAACGGTGCGCCCTCAGTAATTGAAATCTGACTTTGCTAAAGAAAAATGTATGTGCGAATCATAAAAGTAACCATCAAAACCGAGTCAGTTCTGCTGATGATCCAAAATTACATCCACCGCCTCGTAATCAAAATGTCGTTTCTTAGCCGCACTCTCATTGAAGTAGGTGGTCTTAAGGTTGTTGCTGCGATCACTGCTTATTTTCTTTAATTATTAAGTCTTGATGGGGAGAAAACATTACTTTTCTGTTTGTAACAGGCATTTCAACTTTTTAGTATGTCGTTATATGCACTAAAGTTAAATATACCCGATGTATTCTTTCTTGATTTTGAAGGTAAGGGAAGAATCTTGCAATAATTTTATTTTAAATTGAAGTTGCACCTCACCGAAACTTTTAGCTTTATTTAATGTCGCGTATTTTATTTTAGCACTTATTGTGTTTTTCCAAATTTTGTACTTACTGTAAGGTTATGGTTTTATACTGTTTGACCCATTGGAATAATAGGAACCAATATGGCTAAGTCAATTGCATAAATTTGGGGTAGATGAATAATTACAATGGAAGTATTGATTATGCTGATATCACAATTTTGATGATAAAACATAACGTAAGTAGATTAATTGGCACAGCTAATTTCTAAAATAACATTTTGCCATGCAAGATAAAATATCTGTAACTATTTAATGTTTATATTGCATTGTTTAGAATGTTAATAACACGCAACTATGGAAAGCAAAGGACTCAGCTAATTTGTGGAATAGCAATGTAAGAAAGATAGCAGAATCCGTGGGCTAACCCCCTGAATTTTATTGGTAATGTCACACACGGCGCTCGCCGCTCCGAATGTTCTCTCAGCTGAATCAGTATCGAGAATAAGAGCTGCTCGCGGAAAGAAAATCTCGAAAAAAAAAACCTTAAAAATTCGAGAAAACTCAAAATAAGACCGGAAAACAGTCCCGGAGTAAAAGTTTAAGAAAGATTCCTGAAAAAATTCCTATCATAGCTCCAGAAACAATTCCTTAAAAAAAAGCGGGAAAAAAGTTAGGTAATTTGTTAAACTTAGCACATTTCCTCATTTCCAGGGTAGTGCCTTAACCAAGATTTTCAAACTGTTTTTAAAACCAATAAATGCGCACTAAATCTTGTCAGGCATTTGCATATATTTCTCAGATGACATCCGCTCTTATTCATATAAATCGATCAGCTAGAAACGAAAAAACTCGTATCTTTTTCAGAGAAAGCTGTTTCTTAATTATGCAGTGATTAATCAGCAAGAGACTACACGTGTTTTTGTTTGGAAAATTTGTTTTTTGTTTATGTTTTCTCCGGGAAATTATTTTAACGAATGTTTTTGTTTGGAATGTTTTTACTGGAGCATTCCTTTTTACAGATGATAATTGTCGGCGGATGTGTTTTCCATCAATGATTTTCCTAGCGAATTAGTTCTAAGACTTTTTTTAGGAGTGTTTTCACTGTAAACTGTAAATAGTCTGCATGAGCAAAAGTTTTTTTTAGTCGAATGTTCTTAATGTGACCGCAATGCGAAGTGCGTAATATTTGGTCTAACTCGTGCCATCCTCGACGTGGCATCTCGGACTGTGACAGCCTGAGTTCTTGAGAGGATTTAGCGTTCTTCTGTATTGCCAAATATTGTGTAATGCAATAAATCTTTGATAATAAGGAAGGTTGATGTTCTTGTTGTTAGTGAAATATGATTATTATATTAAAGCCACAGCGTGCGGCTCCGTATCTTTAACACCAACTCTTCGCAAAGTGTTGAAATCAAGTGCTCCGGCCATTTTTAAATAAACACAGGAAGCTGCATGCTTCATCCTCTGTGTTTGTGTTCGAAATGACAGCAGCAGAATATGTTACATTATCGCAACCGAAAATTGCATTACGAAATCTTGTTTCTGTATTCTAACGGAGCAGGATATTGCGCAAGCGAATTGGTGCTTTCTGGAATCGTCGCCTATATGCGTTAGTTTTGTAGCGGGAATCTCCCACCACTAAAAGCTGAGACAGAAGGAGGGGTTCCAAATTTACTATATAGATGAATAGATGAGCTAACTCTTTAACTTGGGCGTTCTTTAAGTTATTAGCTGTGTTCTACCCAAAAATAAGGGAGCTAATCGAAGCACTAACTATTACGAGTTAATTTCAAAATTCAAAATATCTTTCCAAGTAGTCGGATGGTCGTGTTTACGTGTACTAAAGCACTGTATTTAAACCTTACCATTAAACATGAATTCGTTTTAACAAAAAATGTGAAACGCTACAATTCTTTCAAACAAGTTTTAATAACATCTCAAAGAAATTTACAACTTGAAATCATTTTCGTAGTTTCGCCTACTTTTTGACACCTAAGTAATTTATACGTGTTAGCAATTTATAGACCACAAGATCTTAATAAAGGTTGGTGTGTAAATTTGCGGTTTTTACTTCATTCATCTCAAAGCAAAGTTCCAAACGAATAACTTTAAGATAAATAACCGAGGCATCTCAACATTTCCGCAATTATATGGTTCTAAAATTACTTTAAAGGCTGTGAAACTGTGACTTCAGGCTTCAAATATTCAACATAAACAATGCTACGCTTGAACAATTTGTAATTATAGTTAATGTTAGGAATTTAAATTTTAATTACCTTATAGTTACATGCAGCTTTACAAATAATAACTAGATATCATATTCGTGTCGTGTATTGCAAATAATCATTTTTTTGCTGTGATTTTCTAGGATAAATTAATAAGTAAAACAGTCACAATCTAATAAAATGTCATAATTGACGTATATACTAGATATTAAATGCTCATAATGTCGTGTCTAATTAAAGTAACTGATATACAACTAAAAGTCAAACATCTTCTATTTATAAATAATTCATCAGATCAATCTTAAGAACCATGTTTTAATGGAGATAATCAGGAATTGTCAATGACTGAGAACATAAATACGCCTAAACGAAAGAAAACCATTCTTGTATGGTACTATAATTGTATTATTTTACAAGAATTAGCGAAAAATGTAGATGTCCTTGCTACTTATAAGGAAAGTAGTGAGAACGAGGATTACTCCGTTTCTCAACTCTTAACCCAATATTTCTACATGAATTACGATAAAATTAATATAAATTACATCGTTCCGTAACTGTTGAAAGGGATTACATGTACAAAGTAATTTGAAATTAATTTTCCTCGTGTAGATGGACTTGTAAATAATATTTTATGCAACTTTATTTAATGCTAATTTCGACCCAGTTTCCAAACGAAGAAATTAAAATCTCCCCAGGTACATTATTTAAATTAATTTATCGATGTGAGCTATTACTTATTGGCAATTTGTTAAAATAACATGATCTGTTAGTTTAATTGTAGAAAGTGACAAATGCTCTTACCAGTTTACGGCATGTTCGCATCGAAACGTTGTTAATTTATTTATGTGCATTTTAATTACATTAGAAATAAATGTAGTTTTTATAAATAAAGAAAATATTTAATATACTATGAAATATTCAAAACGTTGATATTAATGTGTGATTTCTATGTCATTAAGTATATAATAAATAACTTTATCATTAGCAGATAATTAACATTAACAAATTGGTACAGTTTCAATTAATATAATTATTCACCTGTTTTATGCAACAAAAAATAGACAAAAACTGTACGTGTACAAATAAAAATGTTGAGAACTTCTGGTTGATATTTAATAACCAGTAGCTAAAAAACACAGGTGTCTGATCGCGTGCATAATCTAGAGCCGAAATAAAAAAACACATTAAAATAAATACAACACCTTAATTTTTACTGTGAAGGCAAACCGAATTTTGTAATAATTTTTTCTACACGTCGTTTGCGGGTTTACTGGAGGGCCGATGGTTTATAATCAAGAACGAAGGACGAACAGGAAGCAATAACCTCAGGGAGCAGATACAGTGTTGTATAGGTAAGAATTAACTGTAATTTTCAGAAGAAACACAAATTAAAAGTCATCGTTCGGCGTTTTTTGAAGTTATAAATTTATTCTCTCGTTAGATTATACGGTTTTTGTTTAGTTCGGGTTTTAAGTAGATGCAGGGATTGATTTTTAATGATTACCGTAATTTTATGCAAACTATTATGATGCACCTTAATAATAAATAATTGGGTTTTCCGAATTTATTTTTAAATTATATTTTGATTCTCGTATTGCTTCTCTACCTCCATTTTAATGGAATTTCTTATGACGCGGAATATTGAGGCAATAATTTCTGATCATTTATGGGAATAATTTAAAAAACATTAATCGTGACAGTGGCTATAATTAAGTTATTAATGCTACATGCGTTTTTCCATATTTCCTTACACTAATTAGAAAGTTGATATTTATCTAGAATTAAAATTGCAAAGTCATTAAAATTTTAGGCACACGTAGAGTGCCATAAAAGTTTTGTTGTAAAAAAAACTAAGATTTGTTCCTTAGATATGTGGGTTACACCGTTTTGTAAAGAAAAAAATTGCTCGGGTCAAGTTCAATTTTTTTTATGCGGAATGATATACAATCTGATGTAAATCCAACTTGAGATAAAATCTACAAAATTTTTTAACGGTATGCTACTACAAGCATCAGTGGCGCTCCGTCGTATTAGGCAGGGTAGGCTGTGCCTACCCAAAACTTTTAAAAAAGAAAACAAATTCTAACTTTCAATAAAAAATAATTACTTTTACATAGTTTTCACTTTTTAACACTACTAAATAACATTAAAAAGTAGGTGCTAAATGAATAGACCGTTGCCTTTAAACACGGTTTCGCATACGCGAAGACCAAGCTTGTCGAGCGAAATGACTCCAGCTACGACACAATCAACCAATCTATTATTCTTAATACGTTTGCATGCACATTGATACAAATAATGTAATGATTAAATAGACAGATGCAAAGAAATATTAGGGATTTCAGAATAAGCACGGCAAAGGCACGGCCTCTGCAGTTTTTAATACTTTACTTGCGACGGTGAGCGTGCACCTATTGTGTGTTTATTTATTTCATATGTAGTTTGCAAATTTGCAGTAAATATGGAAATTCTCGTTGGCTAGCTTTTAAAAGAAAAACTTAATGAATACTCTTACGAAAAACAAATAAAAATAAAAATCATGGGCCATGTACGTCAAAATGACTAGACATTTATCTGCAACTGTTAGATATAAATTATTTGGCAAATCACGCATTAACTTGGTTTCAGACGAAGGTTTACGTTATCAAATTAAAGTGCATAATGACAAAGTGAAATTTAATAGGGATTTTATCTGTAGATTACTTCATTTAACAATATGTCTTGGTAAATTGGATCTTCAATAATTTTTTTATTTTTTAATCTTGGTGTTAAATAATTTTTGCCGTTGCCTAGCTAAAGTTTGAACCCACGGAACGCCACTGACAAGCATGTATTTTTACCCATAGTTGGAATTTCGATAGGAATTTCAAGATTGACAGTTTTGAAACTAATTTAACAACTTAACTTATAGTATCGTCAATTTGGAATTTTAATATCAAATTAATTGACTTTTAGATAATTTATTGCACCTAACCAAAAATAATTTTTTTCCATTAATTGCGGTTGGTGATTCGGATTTCTGTAATGTACATACATGTACGAAAAACATAATCATGTCCATTTGAGATGCGGAACCAACTTTATATTATATTTTTTTAACAAATTTGGCAAATATTAATTTGTCCTAGTTTAGAAATTTATTGCTTGTATTCCAATTATATCTTAAATGATCGCATGCTGACCAAAAATTATGGATCTCATTAAAAAGATTTTGATGTGAATTATTACAGCTCTGACTAGTCCACTTATAATAACCTAAATAAAAATGTTCAGTAGTAGCTATAACTAAAAACAGATAGCACTTAGTCATAAATTACCAGAAGCATTCGTTCAGCAGTTCCAAACAGTTTAAGTTCTGCATTAAATTATAAAGGATTTTGATGTTAATATTAAGTGGTTATCTAGCAAAACTTGAAAAATGCTGAAAATTCACATAACGAAGAAAACGAGTTATTAAAGAAAGACAGGAAGTTACGCTGTATTAATCCCTGCATACCATTTTCTGCCTTCGTGAGCTCTAAATAGTAGGTACCTTTATTAGAAACCATTTAATGATGGCATAAAAAAATGTCAACGCACTATTTTTAAGGTGACGCCACGTTACAATAGGAATAATAAACAGTTCCGCATTTTTAAACAGCGTAAACTGTGTGACAAAGCTAATTGATCGTCCCTAGTCAAGATTTATTGCTATAGAGTAGAAGCTAAATGTATTATAGCAAAATATTTGCAACAGTACATAATTTAAGAAGTGTGTTATCATTAAAACGATTCGAGATAAAATAAGTAAATAAATTTTGTTAGAAACGGTTTCTGACAATTGTGGGTTGCTGGAACGTAATATATAATATATGCAGTGGTAATAATAAATAAAAAATGTGTATCATTCTACTAGTATCTATAATTTACCGTTTAATAGACCCGTTCGATCCTTCCAGGTATAAATAAGGAAGTATAATCAATCATTTTTTATTTCTATAAGGCATTGTAAATTATAAGTAACACATTTAATTTTTGAATCTGGGGTAACTACTTCTGGAACAACAACAACAACAACAATAGCAACAAACAGGACATCCCAAACTTTTAAACAGAAGTAAGTGGCTGGGCGAAAGTCGTCGCTAAATTAAATCACACGAGCAGGTTTAGTTCAACACCAATTAAACAGTAGTGAAAAAAAATCATTATTAATAGCCAATTACTACAAACCATATTTGTATAGATTAGTGTCACAATTAATTTACTTAACTTTTGATGTTGTGAAAGGCGTCGACGTGAATTTATTAATATTTAACAAAATAATGATTCTAATTGAATATAACATTATAAAAGGAAAAAATAATTCTAATCCCTAGTAAGAGAAATTTCTAATATCATATGTTTGATCATTTTTACACAAGTGCAAAAATCTCAAAGTCGGTAGAATGTTGAATAATGTGAGGGCAACAAACGGTTTTTTTAATAGCTCCAGCAATTACAAACGTCGCAAAAGTAATAACGTTAAAAAACAAGTTCAAAACGGCCTTAGCTGAGCAGCAAGTTCACATAACCATATAGTTCTACATATTTTGTCTAAGTAATAAAACAACCTCTTACAGATGTACAGAATGTAAAATGCTAGAAAAATCGCAGGAATTTTATGTTGAAATTATAATTTTGTGATTTGAAGTAAAAAATTTTGAAATACCATTATTGATACCTTTTTTAAACATGCATTACGGGGCAACAACCAGGGTTATTACCTCACTTAACATGCGCAAACTAACACAAATATCCATGACAAAATCAGGATTCGAACCAGGAACCGGTTGGTTTCTATCTTTCTAAACGAATACTCATTCGCCGACCCTATTGGTTCTTTTAACGAATATTTGACGCTTTTGAACAAAAAGTATAAACAATTTTTAAAACTTAGCTTTTTGTTCTTTAGAAGTTAAAATCAACCGAAGTTTAGTACTTCTTTGCCATAATTTGCAGGTTTAAGAGTTATTTCAGGTTTATATTTGTGTTTGAAATCTTCAAAAAAATGGCATAATAAATAATACCTAATACTTTAATCTCTTATACTAAAATGAAAGTGGAAAACAGTTTATTTTTTTTAAATAAAAGTAAATAGATAAAAAATGTGCAATTTTTAATTCTTGTAAATGTGCAAGGATAATTACAAGCAATGGACGTAGATAAAATTTATTACATGGAATAGGTTTCCAATATAGAAATAATGAGGGTAAGAACAGCTAATGAAGGCTGTTATCCATAAATTGACGTTCTAGTTTAGTTAACGAATTATTACATAAGAACTGATTGATTTAACTGACATTTGAGTATTATTTAGCCTAAATTATTAATGTATGTGAAAAAATTAAATAGCTCAAGTGTTCTTGCTTTAGATATCGTTATGACGCAATCATAACGATATCAAAAGTTAATTAGAGATTGTAAATTTCAAACGAGACAAAAATATTAACTGGTACAACCTTTTAAAATGAAATGTATATTATTATTCAGGAGCAAATGGTAAATTTTGCGAATTTGCTTACACTTTTACTGTCTTTACTTTTTGTATAGGGCGAAGTATTGATTTCATGTAAATTTTCTAATTCAAGATGTTTACTAAAACAGATGTTTTAGACGTCCAGGATTCCAATAAAGTGGCTTTCAAAAATGTTCGTTTGTGGATATGTATGTATATATGTATGGATGAATGTATGTAGGTATGTATAAATGTATGTATGTGCGACTCATACCTCCCGAATGGGCTGATTGTGATGCGCTTTGGAATGCGGAGGTATATCAAAAATTCATCGTAAAAACAAGCTTTAAAAAACATTTTATTATGTTATGCTGCAAAGAACCCTAATCTATATATTAAATCTAAACATTAAATGTCAGTAAAAACAGTAATTGGACAAACAGAAATTGAACAATTACATTACAAGCGATCTTTGCTTATAAATTTATAAAATAAATACGAACACCTCAGGTTTAGCTATCAGATAGAATATACCGATTTGAGTTTGATTATCGTGCGTGGACGATGTTATTCTCATGTTTAATAATAAATAGGCTAAGAATTAATAAACAGAAAGTAAACTCGACCCAAATATTGAGAGCTCCAGTTACAATAACGAACGACCTAGGAAGAAACTACACTATCAGTTCGCATTTAAGAAGAACTAGCTGTACCCGTGTAGTACGCCCTACGGTTTGTTTTGGAAGCTTTGAAAAAAAAATAAAATTCGTCGCGTGCTGCTCAAATTGAGACATGTAGAAGTGATCTCTATATATAAAATTCATAAAACTAGAACTTGGATCTGCGATCCGCCGAACTACCAACTTAATTAGCTTCTTTCTAGTTAAAAAAACGCGAGGCATATCCCACAGGTCCTGCCAATTTTGTATAAGAGAACGAATTTAACATTTCTAGTAATCTCACTAGAGTCGGCATGGCATTGAGAAAAAATAAGTGGGAACAGCAAACCTCTGAAGCAAACTTGTTCTTCTGTTCTTCAGTAAACGCTTAATTTTGTCTAAAGCGTTAGAAATATTACACTAGAAATACTCAGAGGATATTAATTAAACCCACAATTGCGTAGGAACCATTCATTTAAAAAATAATTATATCTATAACATAGTAGCTGTACGGGATAAGTAAAAAGTAACGCATGAGCTCTGTAATTTCGTAAATATTGATTGTATGAAAAAATAATCTTAATACAAAGTTGTTAAATTTCAGCAAATACTTTGTTTATGTTTAATTTTTGTTTACGTTTCGATATTTGGTTGCGATGGCAACTAGAATTTTTAGAACTTTAAAAGTATTTCACTCAAACATTTTGGGGAATAATCCTATCAAAAAAAAATTGTAGCAGAGAAAGAAAAAATTGCCGAATTAAAAAAACGTGATAAAATATCGGATGCCATATGATTTCAATAGCAACCAAATAACTAAATGTATGAAAAATTGAACGTCGAGAAAGTATGCGCATAATTTCAGCAATCAACTTTTATTAAGGCTGCTTTTTCATAGGTTTAATATTTACGAAAATACAGATATTATTCGTTACGTTTTACTTACCCCGCATCAATTGAACTAGAAAATTATATATTTCAAAATTATCCTCATTATCCTTTATTCATAAATTATTAAATCATGTAGCTTTTCATATAGATATCAATTATACAATTAAAATGATATATTATGTTACATTAAGCAGTTATAATGGCCTAAATTTTTTATTTCAAGAATCGGTAAATTACCTGACATTTATTACAATTTCGTATTATTTATTATTATCACACACATGTTAATAACATGTTGTAGTAAACGCGTATGCAACACGAAATGCTTGAATATATCAATAGGCATTTAAACACATAATTAATACTTACACCTAATTATTTACGCCAGATTAAATAACATTACCCACTTAAAATTTAGTGAACGTGCACTCACAAAGTGGTATTTGTGTAATTTGTGGAATGTTTTTTAAGTTAAATATGTTTTAACGCATCACAATAACTATTTACAAGAAAATTACTTTCTAACACATCAGCGAGTTACACGTTTTGATGTCATTATGTAAGTATAAAACTAAAAACATCCTAATTAAATTGAAAAAAAAAGAGCTAAGCACTTTGCCTGGACTTTTCTATACTTTAAAAGTTTTAATTACCATATTTTTAAAAGTATTTTTGTTTAGACGTTTTACGCGCCAATAGTGACTATAGATTGCATTACCCCTACTAGTAAAGCTTAAAAGTACGAACTGTATCCACGTAGATTCAATAGAAAACGTTGATAAGAAACAAATTTCCGCTATAGGGGTCTTTCGAACTCCGCACCGGAGTATATTACGATACCAAATTTAAAAAAATTCGTTTTCCAAAACAATGCTACCAAAAAAAAAATGCTTTCGGTTACGGATTTTAAGAAGCTTATTTCCTCAATGAATTTTGGATACACTCCTACATTCGAAAGCTCATTAAAACCGCACCCTCCGTTTGAGAGTGATGGGTAAAACACCCCCACCCCCAAACAGACAGACCGACAGAAAACAGACATTGTTTTGTGTTCCTGAAAGCTTACAACATATATTTTCGTCAAAATCTCGATTTTAAAAATTTGCATGAAATCGCTACTTCCCTATACTGGAAGTATAGGAAAGTAAAAAGAGCAAAACTGAAGTCTTATTAATTGTTAAAACAAACAGAAAACGTATTTAAGATGCTAACTATTTTGAAACTGTTAAGTCATTACAACTTTCGCTGTCTGTCAGACTTTGCATTGTAGTTTATTGAACATCTGTTGTGTGCCTTATAATGTGGCATGTCAGTTCCTAAGAGTGAATGGAAAAAGATCGTGCGAATTTACAACAGAAATATAATTCAGAGAATATAACTGAAAAATTACAAATCATTTAATTTCTTTTTAACATTTTTGTTAAATTCAAATGAACATTGTTTTTGATTCAATAATATAAATTTATGTAGCGGATGAAGGAGGTACCCATCAATTATGGAAACTTGTAGACTTGTGAGTACTTTACATTATTTGCAAACCAATCAGCTAAAGTACTTTAAACGAGATATGTTTTTCCCGATAATTACTTCCTTCTTCGGTTAGCATTTTGAAATAATTTACCAAAAAACTAAAAACTTTTGATGCTAATCACCTTACCGTCGCGTTAAGTGCCGATTATTGTAGCCATTTTTTATATATTTCCTTATTTATGCATCATTATGATAATGAATACTTTCTAATAATTTCTACCTTTGCAAAACATATATTTTTTAAATCAACGGGTAATTTGTTTAACCCAAGGAAATTACAACTTGTCATAGCAAATTTAAATTTTGCTCTGCAACTACGTCGTGATTATTTTTAAATTATTTTAGGTACAATTTATTTACAATATTTTGTTTCCTAAACTAGAATATCTAAGCGAGTTTTAAAACATTTGTTATTAAATTGACCAGGACCATTTCGGGTTTGCTTGCTCATCTCACGTTGAAGTCTCTTGTAAAAATTGGTGTTTTAGTGGAGTTTTATGTTTCAATTTGTGATTTAAAGACTCACATGTTTTCTATACTACTATAGTACAACTAAGTATCGTTTTATTTATAATATTTTATACTGAGTCAATAAACATTAAGAATTTTTAAATTTCTGAAATTCCATTGTAAAGAAGTATTTGACATTGAACTAAATTCCATCTAAATTGCTCACGAATGGCCTTCTAGTACAATGACCTAAAATATAAAAAAAGATCTTAACTTTTAGATGCTAACCACATTAATTCCATTATATTAGGTTTTACGATGGTATAATTGCATAGAGCTGTAATAAAATATCTAGGCTATTCGCATAATATTAAAAACCTAAGTGAAAGTTTTAATTTGACTATAATGCAGGTATGAAAAATTCCTTTGTTTGTAGTTGCAGCAATTCGAGAGAGTCCTATAAATTTTATTTGACACGATAATAGCATTCGGTAGGTTAGCAATTAATTTCCAATTTCCTTTTGGTACTACTAGAGAACAAAATAAAAAAAATAAGTACGTAATTTAACTACGCCCAAAAAACGTGCTTCACGGTGGTCTTTTTACAGGAGCAAAATACAAATTAGTGTCGAAAGGCACCATATCCAGTCGAACAAAAAGAAATAAACGTTGCTTCGCAGTAGAAGCAACAACATGCAATCATGTCTAAAAAATCAAAACAAATAAAACCTATGCTGTAATTTAAAATACTACAGTAGCTATAAACTTTATCAGAATGAAACACACCTCGCTCACAATGAAACAGTTCTATCAAAACGCTATTTACGTAACAACTTAATAAGTCACAGAAAAACAATCACAAGAACTTTAGCTGCGTGACAACGATTTTACAAATTCCCTTTTACAAAAATTCTTTGGGTGCAGACTGTGTTAATGTGGATTTAATTTTATATTATTACCACCTGTTCCATGTGAACTAAGGACTAACTACTTCTACGGTAGGAACGAAACAAGTACGTGATTTTATGTGATGAAACACGTTTCATACCATCCTCATGTCGTGAGGCATATTATTCATAGTTATGGTCAGTAAACACGTTGAACTATAATGAAATGAAGAAACAATTCCCGTAAACACTGTTATAAGTTACACGGCAGCAAAAAATGTAATTCCTTCATTCTACATGTACGGAAGCAAAATTGTTTTAAACTGTTCCTTTTAGGAAGTTCAAACTATTCTCAGAGTCATTGTCAATAATCGGAGACTCGGATTTGCCATTCATTTTCCGCCTATTGATTTAAATAAGAGCACAATCGCGAAGATTCTGCAAGTGTTCTTTGTGCGTATGAACTCAAGCCGATCGGAGAAAGTTCCTATGAATAAGACGTAGATTTTTCAAGCAGTTTTAGCTTTGTGCTTTGTATTTTGAAATGTTACGGGCACGTGGCTATCGCGCTTGGCCGCCTGCGATGTGTTCCGAACAAGAACCTGAGGGCATCACGCCAAAGATGAAATCTACGATCTTATCTCGAAGATTTCTACTAATTTCCTTCCCGAAAAATTTATAATGCTGTGATGTGAAGAATATTGGGTTTTGGGTGTTTAATTTTAAATTTTGAGGCGTCTACGATGACGTTAAAGGAAATCTACGAATTAAAGTACAGTTATTAGAGCTGTAACTGGCATTAGAAGTAGTTAAAGAGTAACGCGTTGTTGTACAAGTTTCGTGGGAATGTATGAAATATTTCGATTCAAAATTAACTATAAATGAAGAGGAAGTTTACGGCTGTTTCCTGTTTTATATGACAAGTTTGTACAACCTAAGGAGCAATTTGTGTAATTTTATTGCTCATTCTGAGCTAGTGTTTTACTAGATTTTCCAAGATTACATTGTAGCTACAAGAAAGTTTTTAACAGAAATTTGCTTTTAAATCAGCAAGTTCAAGTAAATATTGCATATACTTATGAAGAGTTAAAACAACACATTTAAAATGGAAATTTTAAGTTAACTGGAAATACTTCAAAAATAAAGTTGAATGTTTATACAACAAATAGCAACGGCTATAATAAATTTAAAACTGTTTTTATTGCGTATCTATTTGTAAACCTACACAGTAATATCTTCAGCAATAAGTTACAGTTAACCTAGATGTGCTTATTTTGCCCTACATTGTATAATACACACATTCTGTATTAAAATTTAGCAGCGTTCAGTTAGTTACATTTTAAATAAAACGAGTTGTAATTGCACGTTTTAAATCTTAAGACGCATCTTAGATGAACAATTCCCTAAGCGAATATTTCAAACCCAAGGATCTTGTTTGTCAACCACTACTGTATCTCTGACCTTCATTTAAATAAAAGCTCTTTGAAAACGGAAATTCTTAAAATTCTTCAACAAATTTTGCCAGCTCTTAATTTACATTACAATGCACAAAATAAATATTTGTGGGTATAGTTAGCATTTATTCCTTTATTGTAAAAAGTTTCTAATGGTCCTTAATTATCGCTTCCTTTTAAGAGGTGCTAAATCTCTAAAAATATTTGTTTTAATCACCCTGGAATCTTAGGAAATACGTTTTGTAAAAGAATTTGCAAATGATGTTACTATTTAAACATATAATTTGTCGAAATATTTTTTTCCAATTAGAAATTAAACTAAAAAGGCAAAAAAAAGTTAATGAAGCTATGCTAATAATGCTGAGAAAAAAATGTTTAATAAATTATTTTTACTCTTTAAGATAGTTTATAGTCCTAATGATTTAGGTCTTAATTTGTAAATGTTTAATCACACAGTAAGATTAATTGACAGTGTGGAATAAATTAACAATAAAATATAATTATAAACCTCCAATTTGGAAATGGAATAAAATTATTACATTATTATTTATGACTGTCGGGAAAAGAGTAATTAGTAATAATAAGTAGGTAGCACATTCAAAATATTTTGATTCTATTATTGAAGGCTACATTTTTTCTTCGCTATCGTTTTATATTGGAATCCGTGCTGCAAAAATGTTTAAGATTAAAATCACGTGACGCTGTACGGTGTTGGAATGATAGAAATTTCCTTAAAACGAGATGAAATCACCTAAAGCTGGCGGAAATCGCAGCTAATTAAAAAAAATCATTAAAATTTAACGACGATTTTTTGTTTTTTTGCAATTAAGTGAAAGTAATTAAAATCAAAATTCGTAGGTAATACGGCAATTTTTTTGTAAATTGTTAATTTAATTTTTTTTAACTTTAAATTAATTTTTTCCACTCAGGAAATAGACAATTATAATATTCCTCACTTTTTATGCGCATAAAAAATGAATGTCATTCTTATTAAATACTAATTGTTGAGCTTGCTATCTTTTATGGCGTTTATTTATTATTATAAGATATTTAAAAAAGTTTTACTGTTAAAACCTGATGTCGCACCTTAAAAACCTTAAAAAATTCAATCTGTGTTTTATTTCCAACTTGGCAGTAGATTACTTCTCAAAATATTTATGATTTACAAACGAGCCTGATATTTATCGGTGGTTGGTTATTCTATAGATCTGATGACATAGGTTGCTTTACTATAATAATATAATTTTATAACTGAGAACAATAGATTGCTGCGGATAAAAAACTTGTTGAATTTTTATTACTAATAGAAGAAGAAAGATATACAGTCGACTATACCCACGGTAAACTGTTTATAAAGATATAGTTTAATAGTAAAGCAACCTATGACATGCAATGTGGGTTGCCTACTATGAAGAATCAGGGAGTTACACAATAAAATGAGCACTCCGTATAAACTAGACGCAAAAATTCAGTGTATTTCAGAATCAGGTAATAATCCGAAGGCCCGTTTTGTGATGATTGCAAAAAATGTAATATTGTATTACTTAGAAGGCAGCCAATAAGCTGTTCCCATTAAAATAACGTTTAGGAGGTTATAAATTAGAATAATATTAAAACAGCAGTCTTACTAATTCTATGCCTTCAACCATCTTTGACCCACTTTCTACAACGCTTAAATAATCCGCCTCAAGATTGGGGCCATTAGCTGTCGGTTCAAGGCCAACTAACCCAGCAAGTTCTTTATCGCCCCGCTCCTCCTAGAGTACTAATTTTAACCAGCAGAACCTGCCTCTCCCCTGCCCGACGTCAGCCAGACATCTTGCCTTTCAGAATGCGGGAAAGTAAATCTCTGATCATCCCCTAGAATACTGTGTTTGTGTAGTGTGAAATTAAATAATTTTTTGTCGTTTAAAGCTATTGTTTGTTTTGTTCTTTATAAATATACAGAGTGTCAACATAGCTGAGATAGTCAATATGCCCTTTACTATTTAAAATTAAATAAACTGTTGACTACAAACTGTAGGGAATTAAGAAAACCGCATTAAACAATTATTTTTAATTAAAGAAGAGTTTCGTGTAAGAGTAGCATACCAAATGCACTGTTGTCGTCTTTATCTCTTACAATTTTTATTAATTGGTTTTCAGAATTTTAAATAGTAAAGCAGATGTCGACTACAGGGGCCTTATTGACTCACTTTGTATATATGTCTGTTTAATACGTAAATAAACCATAGGGTTGTTGGACCAATTTATTTGCCACATCGTCTTAATGCCGATGAATACCTCAATGTTTTAGAACAAGTAACTGACGAGATGCCGTTGCAGATAAGATGGAGCTCCTGCTCATTTTGCTCATAATGTAAGAGAGTGGTTGGACGAACACTTGCCAAACAGGTGGATTGGTCGCGGCGGCCCTATCTTATGGCCCGCGAGATCTTCCGATTTCAATCTATTAGATTTTTTTGTTTGGGGTTTCATTAAAGGAAAAGTTTATGCTACCCCTCCACCAAATTCTGACGAAGTTAGGAATAGAATTAATGCGGCTGTATTAGAAATCACTCCCCAAAAACTTGGACGAGTGATGCAAACTATACCACAAAGGTTACAACTGTGTTTGCAAACAGACGGTTTTCAGTTCGAACAATTACCTTAACTTTATTCTAACTTTCACGCAGTATTGCGATGTAACGGACATCCTTAGTTACCGTGCATTATAACAAAACACCTGTGGTGTGTGGATCCAATGTTGTCAAATGTACGTTCCTTTAAAATGGTTCCCGAAGACAGAGGAAGCATTGTCCAACATTTTGGTATTAAGATTTTCACTCAGAATTTTATGACCAACATCGCCACGTGTAGTTCTTTCACCAATTTATACACACCCTGTATATGCTCAAACTTTTGAAAAGTATTATTATGTATTTTCGAGATCACTTAGAAGCCAACACAACAAGCATGTCAGTTTTGTCAAAAAAAACGTTTACCAAGTAATCATTTCAACTTCTTTTGAAACAGTAATTTTCATGTCAAGTTTAATTATAGCTGCTTAAAAAACATTGTTTCGTGATTATTTTAAAACCCTAAGATAAAGATTGTTGGAAAGACAATAATAATTTTATGATATTCCTGGGAGCGTATATTTGCAGTGCAACAAATCGAGATAATTCTGAAAAACGTAATTCGTCTAATCGGTTAAATTTTTGACTCATCTGATGCCGTCTGAGTTGTCAAAGTTTCGCTTCTATACGTTGTTTCTGCTTCACAAACATTTGATACAAATTCAGCACACTGATATATTTCTAATTATTTTTTTTAAAGGTTGGAAATCTTGCAAGAACTTAATATTTTTTGAAATTCCTTCAAGTTCATCATTTGCAACACAATCATCAATTATTCCACACATTTCTCATTAGCAGAATTATGCGCAATAAATTTTTTTCTATATAAAAAGGAATTTATATTTCCGAGTATTCTTATCTGTATGCAAAATATATCAGCCTTTTCAAATGAATAGTTACTGTTAATTCGTGCCTTTATAAAGCACCACTTCAAGCATAGTTTATTAGCTTCTCTTGCATTGTTGAAGTAGTTTCAGGTATCTCACACGTTTTATCATGCCACACAAGTATCAACAAATCCTTTCAATATTCAGTGAACATAAAAGGCAAAAAGTAACGAGTAATTAGTGGAGAAGAGGAAAGGAAAAATGCACGATTCTTGGTAGTTGGTTGAATTATGGAAAAAGCACCTCTTCTTCAGCACAGCCACAAAAAGCCGCATTCGTAACAAGTGGCCGCCTAGTTATTAGAAACGCTATAATTGCACACTCACCTGCTTGCAACACATTGATAAATGAGAAAACAATACTTTTTTGCTATTTTTTATGCAGCCCTGTTTGTATCTCAAGGTAAACAGTGGCTTGTTAGTCACGCGACGCTGAAAAACGCTGTTTAACTACTTAAATGATTGGTAATTAACGTTGTCTGGAAAGACACTGATTCCTCAGATTTGTGTGCTCCAGGTGCTTTGGCCTAGTGAGATTTCATTGATATGTGTTATTAAATACCTACTCGAGTAATTGCAACCATTATAATTTTGTATTTAATTAAATGATCGTTTGTAACAATACGACGCTGCAGGTTGCATGATGCGCTCTAATTATTTATCTACACATTGCCGCTTCCATAAAAAAATATTAACTTGGCAGCAAAATATGTTCATGTCCGTACATGATGATCATTCGTGCTATCAGCTGAAGACTATAACTAGAAACGCCAAGAAAACGGAAAAATTCATAACCAGAAATGGATTGGGAAAATGTGAAAAAAGAAAACATGTAAATGATAAAATTATATCGAAACATGTAATTTTGCCGAGTTACAAATTCTACATAACAGAGTTAAACAGAGAATGTGGCCAAAGTTTTTCCGCTAATCGGAAGAGTTATGCCACTTTTTTAACCTCTTTCATTTTAACAGTCTTTCGGGAAAATTTTCATACAATTTCTTAGAGGTAAACGAGAAGAGCAGAAAACTAACCACGTATATTAAATTTTGGACTTCAATTTTGGGTTGGTCAGCAAAATAAAAGCAGCACCAAGACGACCCTAGCATGTTTAGGCCACGACGAGTCCTCTGGCGTGACCAAAACAGGGCTACTATTCCCTCGAAGGCTGGGACTTGGTCCCAGTGGCACCATTCAATAAAGCCACAGGTTAAACTTTTCTGAACAACCGAAGCTAGCGCTACCAGTAGGGATATTTTCAGTACCCAGTACTGGTAGACTTCGCACCGCCTAGGCCCTAGATAAGTCGGTAGCCGGTCTGCTCAAAGTGACCATTACCTTAATAGCGTCGGGTGTTTAAAATGACAAATTCTTATTGTATTTAATTAATGAATCGTTTGTTACAATACGACGCTGCAGGTTGCATGATGCGCTCTAATTATCTACACATTGCAACTTCCATAAAAAAATTATTAACTTGGTAGCAAAATATGTTCATGTTATAAACGGAAGTGGATTAAAAATATATCAAAATAGAAGACATGTCAATGATTAAATTATATCGAAACATGTAATTTTACCGTGTTAAAAATTCTACATTACAGTTTTAAACACTGTATGTGGCAGACGTTTTACAACTAGTCGAAAAAGTTATGCAATTTTTCAACCTCTTTCATTTTAACAGTGTTTGGTGGAAATTTTTATACAATTTCTTAGAGGTAAACGACAAGGGCAGAAAACTAACCATGTATATTAACTTCTGAACTTCTGCAATTTTGGGTTGGTCAGCAAAAAAAGCCGCACCAAGACGACCCTAACATGTGTAGGTCACGACGAGTTCTACACCGTGACCAAGACGGAGGCTGCTATTCCCTCTTAGGCTCGGACTGGGTTTCCATGGCACCATTTAATAAAGCTACAGGTTGGACTTTTCTGAACAACCAAAGCTGGTGCTACCAGTAGGGCTATTTGCAGTACCTAGTACTGGACTTCGCACCGCCTAGGCCCTAGATAGGTCGGTAGCCGGTCTGCTCATAGTGACCATTACCTTAATAGCGTCGGTTGTTTAAAATCACAAATTTTTGTTGGATTTAATTAATGAATCGATTGTTACAATACGACGCTGCAGGTTGCATGATGCGTTCTAATTATCTACACATTGCAACTTCCATAAAAAAATTATTAACTTGGTAGCAAAATATGTTCATGTTATAAACGGAAGTGGATTAAAAATATATCAATGAGTAAATTATATCGAAAGATGTAATTTTGCCGAGTTAAAAATTCTACATTACAGAGTTAAATACTGTATGTGGCAGACGTTTTACAACTAGTCGAAAAAGTTATGCATCTTTTTCAACCTCTTTCATTTTAACAGTGTTTGGTGGAAATTTTCATACAATTTCTTAGAGGTAAACGAGAAGAGCAGAAAACTAACCATGTATATTAAATTCTGGACTTCTGCAATTTTGGGTTGGTCAGCAAAGGAATTAATGTGGGTGTGGATTAGTTAACACCTTTTTCGTTCAGGATAATGAGATAACCTTTTAAAGCCCATATCTCTTGTAAATGCTAAAAGAAAGAAAGTTTCTAATATTCAACAAATCTTTTAATGTGTTGACACAATACATGCAGCACGCCCATCATTATTTATTAGCATGTGAGTTGCTGTATGCAAATCGTTTTGCATCGTTTTCTTACCGAAGTTTAGTACTGTAAAATGTTTCGACGTTTTAAAAGTGCAGTTCTACGACTTTCCAATAGAGAGGACGAATGAAATTATACAAATGTCAGTTTTGTGTAGTTGTACAGCTCATTCACCGATCACGAATTTCCTCTCGACAATTAAATAGTCGTGGAAATGATGAAACGTTGGGTTGTAATAGCACAAACAATAATTTACACCTGTTGTGTTGACAGAAACATGCATTTTTGCATGTTAGAGAAACGGAAGAGCAATGAGAAATTTGGGATTTTAATATATTCCGGAAGAATATTGTGTTCATGAATATGTAAAAACCTAAAAACAAATTTAGAAATCAGGAAAAACATGTTGCATTAATAAAATTAAGACTTTTTAAAAATTGATTTTTTTACCGATAAATCTCAAAGTAGAACATAAATTCTCATAAATTTCAACTCAACATCTACAAAAACTGAGTGAATGTAAGGCATTTTATTTTGCACAATTCTAAATGAAGTTACGGTAAAAACTTCAAACACATTCTTTAAGACAACTAACTATAATAGTTGCATAATGTAATGACATTGTGTCGATAGAATTTAAAATTTATAGCGGAATATCAATATAGGTGTCAGTGAAAGGTAAGTTTTACGAGACTCTCAGGGTAATTTGACATTAATAATTTTCCATTACCGTCATACAAATTTTATTACGCTTTTTATGATAGTTTCATGTCAAATTTCATGCACAGGCGCGGTTTTAATGTGTCAAAGGCTATTTGAGCAATAAATTGCAGACGTCGTCGTTACGATTATTGTAGCAAATTACATGTGCTGATGTAAATAAAGACAAAAATTATTAACCTAGGACTGGCACGGGTAATTTCACCACTAAATAAGATATAGGCGTTTTAAAAAGTTTAAGAGTCGTGCTGAAATATTGACGTGACAACCGTAATGTACATAACACATTCTTTACATGCTGTTAAATTGCAATAACTGCAAGTACACAAATAAAATTCTTGATGTGCTGTTTTCATTGCAAAACATTTAATATAAGAAACTGTTTATGTTCTAAACATGTAATAACATTAAATAACATATAAATCGCATTATCTTCTGTCATCAAGGTTCAGGCTAAATAAGGAAAGTAAAGAAGAAAAATCATACAGAGTTCCGATGTTGACGTAAAGACACTTAGGGTGGCCGAGGCCGTAAAACTTCAAATGTCCTAATTATATCGGTATATCTCTATCAATAAACTTGTAACTATTTTTTTAAGAGAAAAGCTTCGGGCAAAGTCCACTGATTCAACTAGTTTTATTAATTAATTTGCGATTGCTTTAATTTTTTAAATTGTAAGTATGAGCGTTTGTTATTGTGACTAATATTAAATATGTGCATTGTAGTAGTGGGGGCCCCTCATTTCTAAAAATCAAGGTAAATAAAAAAAGTACCTCGATTTAATATATACAGTCCTTCGCTACATTAATGGACGCACTGACATTTTTCTGTTTGATTTAACAGTGTAGTATTACAGCAGGTACTGTGTTTCTAAATAAAATAGTTACCTTTTATACATTTATTTTTAAACTACGCTACTTGGCACGTGCAACTATTTTACCTACCTCGCTATACCTGCTAGAAGCAGGTAATGTATTCGTCTAAATTTCGGAAGTTTAGATTATGAAGGAAATGCGCATGCACAATGATTTAACACAATCATAATACTTAAAATAACGTACGCTGAACGAATAAAAATTTAATTTAATTTTATGAAATTATAGAGCCTCCAAATTACACGTCATACTAAAATATTAAATACAAGGCGTTAGAACATTTAATTTTAAGAAGGTTACAGAGTTTAAAATAAATATACATAAAAATCAAATTATACCAACATAATAATTTTAACGGAACTTTTGTCAAGTAAATTACTGGCCATTTTACACAATTTGCCAGTTTATATTGTTCCAAGGTAAAGTTGAACATACGGTTTTGTTAAACAGTTTGTTGAAACGTGATTTAAAAATCTAGACCACACGTACAAGATTATTTGTGTAAAATATGTTGCAGTTTTCTGTTTTACGCAAGTGACAGAGATAAATGAATGGAGAAAATATGATACGCTTGAAATAGGATATTACCAGACGCTGTAGGAAGTGATAGAAAATAATTCTATCATGCAGAAAAATTTTGCAAAAAAAAACTTTCTATTATTAAATGTTATTCTTAAACATTGTTCGTTTTCTGCCTTAATTTTTGTAATTGTTGTCTAATAACGAATTGTTGCGATCAACACTACAAAAAATCAATATAATTACTGATTTTTATACACAAATATTATGAGAAAGTGTATGGAAATCTTAAACTGGCATACGAGATATATTTTCAATGCACTATAAAATTAATTAAACACTTCACATGTGTAATTGCACCTAAGTAATGTATTGATGGAATTCTAAAACAAAGTTCCACATTAATTACTACAATAAAGTAATAATTTTTACTGTTACTTTCTATCCATACATACTCATTACATTTTTATAAAACAGTTTCCTGTCAAATCAAACACAAAAAACCCCTTTGAATGAAATCTATAATTTCTCTAATTGCAAATCTACTATATTATAAAAAGTGACAGCTGCATTCAGGCCACAACTTCCACAAAACATCTTTACATCCGAAAGTAACAAGATTAAAGATTATTCGTGCGTTCAACGACCGTCTACAACTCCAAATTTAAGTACTTGAAAATGCGCCGCTACTTTTCGTCTAAGCGCGAAGCTAAGAATATGGGTATATAACAAATAACTAATTTGCGTTACGTAGCAGAAACGGTAACGAGCTTAAAAAGACTCCTTCGCGATGCTCCGCAGAAGATTAATACGGCCCAGTGCCCTTGGTAATAGACGGCGATTGTAATCAACACCGTTATATCCTTCAATTCTATTTAATAACCTGAAAACGTTTTGTGAATCACAAAGGCACAAACTTTATTTTAACAGGTTGGCTGAAGTTTTATGTCAAGTCGAAACGCATGGGCAAATTTCATCCAGTGGCGGCTCTTAAGGGAGGCAACGTGGGCGTTTGTTCACTTAGTTTAAAACAAATGAAATCTAGTAACTTTAGTAACTATTGCGTTTCTAAGTCGTACTTTCTAGTTTGTGTTATTTAATAGTGTGAGATTCACTTCACGGGCTCTTTTTCCATGCTTGTTTTCGGTTCTTTTCGCGGATTTTAATTCCGGGAGCAACTCTTATGCAGAACTACTCAGCGGAGGTAACATTCAGAGCGGCAAGGGCCGGATATGAAGTTACCAAGAAAAACATCGGGAGGCGTAGCCTAATAGTTATTATTAATAACATACTCCACTTTTCTAGAACATACAATACCGTTCAAGTTTTACTAGAATAGGAGAACGATGGTGTTATAAAAGATTGCAAAAGAGTGGCAAAAGTTTGAATATACGCGCTTTGGTCTGGCACCGATGTTTTTCAAACTAAACTAGACCACTGATTATGTTAACAAACGAGACAAAACAGATAAAACTGCTATATTAACTGGATTTGTGCCGTACTAATGCAGGGCAAAGTCATAAACCTAAATGTACCTAAAACGTAACTATTTTACGAATATCGTTTGGTTTTCTTTTGTGACATAAGTTCCTAAAGATTGCCTTCTTGCGCAGATTAATAATAAAAATGAGCGGATCCACAAACCATAGTCAATATGCCAAAATTGTCAAACATACTTGTTTTTATTAATTAATATAAATCTGGCGGCCAAAATTAAAAGTTAATGGGTAAATATTATAGATGGCTCTAAAAGAAATTAAAAAGTTTATCCAAATATGCAAGAATATACAAGGTGTTTCATTAAAAATAAAAAGAAATGTTATCACTTCCGGTTAAACCGGAAGTCAAAATTAACACCGTTTTACGTCGTAGTATGCATTTTTAGGTGTATATTATCAAAAAAGAAACTGCTGTTACATGTTCCCGTGGTCACCTGGTATGTGCGTATAAAAAGTTGGATTAAGGAATTGACAGGTAGTAAGGGTGCAAACCGTGTTGTATGTTCTAAGAGAAAACCTGTCGCGCTAGGAGAGTACGAGACTCATAAGATGGCCGAGTTCTCGGTACACCCATTTAAATAAACATAATCAGTCTACTATTTTTCTAGGTTGATGGGTAGAAACAGAAAGTTAATTAATGCCGCAATTTTGTTTGTTGTTCTTATCGATATGTTTATGTTATCGTATAGCGCTTATAATTTATATGTCAATATTAGTCAGCTTTAGCGTTTGTAGTGTTCAGTTGTGATAATTTTGGCAAACAATATTTGGAGTAAAAAAAACGTTAAGGTTATAAATTTCAAATAATAATAAATAAAAAAAAATAAAAACAGGATTCACCAATTTTATGCCATCGACCAGCTTTGATCGCCTATACGATGTCCAAATAAAATTATTTCATATGATTTTGTATATTTCGCCTTATCTGTTAAATAAATACTTATGTAGGTGTTTTTATGTACTTGTATTGTACGCGGCGACGTCTATTATATATTAAATTTAGCGACTGCTGTTTTATATTAAATGCATCTCTCTGTTAGTAAACAATTGCACATAACTTTTTAGTCATTTCATTTACATTGCTACGCAACGGCATTTGTAAAGGATGCATAAACCGCGCATTTGGCCAGAAAGCTGCAGTTTATTCTTCAAGATCGATCAGAACTCGCCCGGGAATCTGAATAAAGATCGAACATTATCTTCCGGTGCAAAGCAAAGCAAAGCACACAAACACAGGCACTTCGAAGACCCAACCAGTATTTACAGCTCCTTCATAAATTCGTAGCAGAACAGCATCATAAGCGCGCAGCTACTACATTCCACCTTGACCAACAACGCTCCTTCAAGAACTAAGCAGCGGCTACACCAGGTTTCGGCAAAGCCCCACAGCACCGCGAACCTCTTCAAGCCCTTCCAGCAGCAGCTATACTACGTCCCCGTTTGAGGTCAATAGCAGCTCAATAAAACCTGCCTCCCCTTGGCCAAACTCTACGTGCCCCGTTCCTTCTAGCACCTCCAGCATCCCAACAAACCAGCAAGACCTGCCAGAGCCCAGCCCAATTTCTACACAGGCAATCCACTGCCCCTCAGCGTCTTCATCATTATCCCATGCCTGTATTTTGTGTAACTAATTTTTGTTTTTTTAATAATTTGTATATATAAATCTTGTTTGGTGGTTTAAATAAAATATATTAAAATCCCCTAAAATGGGGTGTTAAATATATGTGCAAGTATAGGTTTAGTATAAAACTGTGGACTAGATTTGCAGGGTCGTAGTAAGAAGTGCTTTAAATTTGGTTTGTATTTTTCTGCACGTCACTAGCGATATAACGAATAAACTATTTAAGCGGGAAGGTTAAAATACATCATTCAAAACACCCGCAATTTTTATGACTTTAATTATACGTAAGAAAGAAAGGCGTATACATTTCATTTATAGAAGTGTTAATTAAAGGATCAGTTTCTTTTAAATTTGTCCCGTCCTGCGTTAGCAAAACCGTCAGGAGCGGCCCCTGGTTTCAACCACCAGAAGGTAGACGTTGTCTGGTGATTTAAAGCCTCTGAAATGTAGCTTTTAATATATAGACTTTGCAAATCTGTTTGATGTAAAATCAATACATAATTCTTTTGATAGTATTTCATAGCTTTTAACTCAAAAACGTTCTTTGTTAAAACAAACTTCCACCGTACAGTAAATTGTAAAGTGTGTAAGCGAATGTTATTTAAAATACCCAAAGCTATACTGGGAACTGTTGAAACAGCATTCGCGGTGAATAAATATCAATTCGATGAAATTTATTTAGTGGTAATTTGTAGGTAAGAGAACCGCTGGTTTACCAATGCAACAAGAATTTCTTATTTCTTACCATCGCATCGATAATAATATATTTCTTTTGATTGGCTTTCGTGACGGTGTTTATATTTATATAATGGTTGTAATTTATGGGTACAGCAAGGTGTCCTGTCATGAAATCGAGGTAAAATGATAAAAGAAACGTGTAAAAGTAAAAATTCCTGGCTAAGTTCGTCAAGGATAATAAGAAACTGAGATTGAAAGCGTTCTTGTAGCAAAAGAAAATTAAGATTATCGTAACCTATCAACATAAATTTTAATACAAAGTATTTCGAAAAAAACGTAACATATAATTAAGGATATCAGTAATAGTGCTAGAATTAATGTATAAGATTACAAAACTGGATCAAAAAGGCAATTTTTATGCTAATTAGCTACTTTTTAGGTGCTGGTCTTAAAAATTCCGGTAGCTATTACCATAACCCATAACCGTTTACTGAATGGTACTTAAAATACCACAGTTTTTGTGTTACTTTCGTCTAACTTTCACACTTATATTGTCAGAAAAAATGCGTTATGGTTTTCATAGTCCACATTTTGCAATTACTGGGAGCTATAAAACAAGATATTACGTTACAAAAGTGCAAGGAAAAATAAGCCAAACGTACGAGATACTACGAGATTGTCGCGTGCTTAAATACCATTAATTAGAAACAACGATAAGTATACAATTAATATAATTATTCCAGGCCATTTGAATAATAATCAGACTAAAAGATTCATGTATTTTGTAAATGTGACTTTTAGTTCGGACGAGATATAGTAGCCAGGATGAAAACTCACGTTTTACAAGTTGCGTGTAACCTCCGGAATCACGGACTTAAGTACGCTATATTTTTATGCAAAAACGGTGAAATCTGCATAAACTCTACACTAATTGCCTTAATTTCGCACTAAGTGCGCTGTCAAGCAATTCTTGCAGAATTTTTAATTAATATAATAGCCCATTCCGAATAGTAATTTATAAACAATAACATGATAGACTGAAACACTTAACCACACCGTGAATTAATTTTCAGTCATTAATCATTTAATGATGATCACTAATTAAGTCATCGGTGAAAATTTATAAGAATTATTATCGTATTAGCATTGCAGATGTACGACCACAGATGAGTTTAAAGCTAGAGGGCCATTTATTTTACCATGTTGTAGTTACAAACTGCTTATTAATATTATTAATTGCAAATGTGACCCACTATAGCGTCAAGAATTTGTGGAATTTTTCATGAAGGAAAACAACAATATTAGTCAATGTCAAGGTAGAGACGAGGTTGCAATCTTAAAAATCTTTTAGTTTGTGTAACTCTTTTCTAAAGTTATTCTGATGATGATTGGCTAATGAGGCAAAATCCTTAAAAAAATTTTCTCTATATTATAGTCAAAGTATCGGCACTAGATGCATAAATCAGTGATGAGATAACAGTTTCTTGCTGGTGAATGATTCAAGTATTTAAATTTTTAAGCACTACAATTTTTTACACAATCAGGTCCTTTCCCATTCATTGCCATGATTTTTCGACATTTTTTTCTTACTGAAATATTTCACTCTACCTAATGCATTTTTATTATATCAACAATGCATAACATAAGAATTATTTTAGGAACGACTACAACCTTGACCAATGTCAAGACCATCCGCTGTGAGGATCAATCAAAAAAATGCCAAGAAAAAATAGATCCTGTCTTAAGGCAAATATTTATGATTAAAAGCTCGGTTTGACTAAGTAGGGTTATTTCCTGCACTTAATAACTCAAAAGCGAGTTAAATTTCAACCAAATAGGTGTGTGGTTTCGCTCTTATCCCCCACGGTTTCTAAGAACTTACATTTAAAATTCCTAGAAATCAATTACCTACACTTAGAAATTATTAAAACCGAGAGAATTGACGTGGGTGTGGTTAGGAAAAAAAGGCACCTTCTATTAAAATAATAACTAAATTTGCTTTGCCTCGATGCATATTTTATGAAAGCTCTGTTTTAAGGCGTCAAATTAATTCCTGAATTGGGTGATTTTTTGAAAATATTTTTATTAGTTTTTGTTGAGAACGTAAACGACTTAAAGGATTATTTAATTTTATTTATACAGGGCGAGTCAATGGTGCGTTCTCCTTCGATATTGGGTGAACCGTTAGAGATACGATAATTTTTCAAATACAAAAGTTTTAGGGTGTCATAGTATCTATCATTCAAAATTATTTTCACTTCTATAGGGTGTTTCATTTTTGCGTCACAGATTATTGATCAATTTTTTTAAATGGGACACCCTATATTCAACTGCATGTTCGAATGCACCATCAAAATTGCTACAAGACCATATTTTGTTTTTGGAATTTGGCTGCACGGTTGCCAAGATATTTATTTTTTCTTGAGATTTACTGATTTTGCAGAGTTCCCATAAAAAATCATTGTGACATGCGGTTAGGAAATGGAGCAAAACAAATTCATGTGAGTAGTTGTCAAAGTGGTGGTAGTGTGTAGGTACTCTCTTACGATCCCGGTAAGGGATAGACCTACTTCAAGAACTAGCGACCTTGCCCACACGAGCTTATGGCTTCCCCCTCTTCCAAACTCTAGGGGGGAAACATGTCCCTAATCCTAATCCTACCCATGCACTATATTACCCCTTCCTGATCCCTAAACCAACTCGCCAACACGTCTGGCAAAAGTGGCGTTTTAATGCCAAACCCCTCTAAACATGGAAAAATAGAAACCAATGGAAAGTTTTAGAGGAGGCGTATGTCCAAAGTTGGAATACAAGAGGCTAGAATAGAGAGAGAGAGTTGCAAAGTATGCTATTTGTAACAGACGGCCGAACTTGACGAAAGTGAGGGCGTTAAAACTTGTTTTTTTTTCAAATAGAACATCCTGTATTTTTTTACATTATCAGTTGCAGATCTTAATACCTTTCATTTTTGTAAAGTATTTCGATATAATTTGACTTTTTTCCAAATATTCATAAATTTGGCCAAAAATTAGGCATTTCTTCTTTCGGATTCATCAAAGTAGTATTGAATCTTGGAAAAATAAATCATTTTATTTATAGAAATGTAGAAGTACAATGAATAAGTAACGACAAACAATAAAATGAAAAAAAAATAAAGAACAAAAGAATAAAATTCCTATTGCAAGATATGTTCAAACTGTTCTCCATGTTGACGTCTACAAGTTCTTATTCGCCGTAAAAATGCGTTGCTAACTTTGTGTAACAAACCATCTCCATTTGAGACTCTTCATTTGTGGCAATCTTGAGCATTTCTTCTTTGTTGTATGCCACATTACCTGTTCTCTCAAATCTCTCCTTCAGTCTTTCGAAGGCAGTATGATGCGGATGTCTTCTTTCAGGATAACGCCGTGCATAAATGCGAGAAGCCAGAAGAGAATTCCTTTCGGCTTCTCCAAGAACGAACACCATCTCAACACACTCCTCTTGAGAAAAATTCATTATAATACACTTCGAAACTAATAATGGATGAACTGACTTATTGATATGTATGTCAAACTTTTTTTTGTTTCGTCTCGGCATTCTTGATGAAAAGAAATATTGGAATTTATTCAAAACTGTGTGTATTTGTAAAAATATGCTTTTTACCACAATAAGTTTCTTTCTAGCACTCTCTTGAATACCATGTAACACATCGTCAATGCTCATTGCTTTGTTTTTTTTTGTAAAGAATACCACTTTGATGAATCCGAAAGAAGAAATGCCTAATTTTTGGCCAAATTTATGAATATTTGGAAAAAAGTCAAATTATATCGAAAAGGGTAACATGTAGGTATAGGACATACTTTACAAAAATGAAAGGTAATTAAGATCTGCAACTGATAATGTAAAAAAATACAGGGTGTTTTATTTGAAAAAAACAAGTTTTAACGCCCTCATTTTCGTCAAGTTCACCCGTCTGTCACAAACAGCGTATTGAATACTTTAAGCTAGTTTTGTAACAAGAGGTAGGGCATACTTTGACAACTACTCACATGAATTTGTTTTGCTCCATTTCCTAACCGCAGGTCACAATTATTTTTTGATGAGAACTCTGCAAAATCAGTAAATCTCAAGAAAAGTTAAATATCTTGGCAACCGTGCAGCCAAATTCCAAAAACAAAATATGGTCTTGTAGCAATTTTGATGGTGCATTCGAATATGTAGTTGAATATAGGGTGTCCCATTTAAAAAAATTGATCAATAATCTGTGACGCAAAAATGAAACACCCTATATATATTTTGAATGATAGATACTATGACACCCTAAAACTTTTGTATTTGAAAAATTATCGTATCTCTAACGGTTCACTCAATATCGAAGGAGAACGCACTATTGACTCACCCTGTATTTAGTGTGAGATAGAAATTAATTTTTTTTTGTCATCAACTAGTATTCCAATTTATTGTTATAAAGTAGAAAAGCTCAGTTATTAGAAATAACAATATGCGCTAAATATTAAAATTAGAAATTAGACCAAAAGTTTTGATAATATTTTACTGCAGAAATTCTGCACATTACTTGAAAACTTTGCTTGAAAACACGTTATGCAGAATTGTCAGAATAATCTTAAATCATCTTAAACTATCTAAACCCACTTTTAAATTACTCAAAGTTAATCAAAACGATCAAATCAATTAAAAAAACACCTAAGCGATTTGAATTCACATAAAATCGTCAAAAATAATCTGCATCACTTAAAAGTCGCCTAGAAGTACTTGAATCATTTGAGGTAGGTATGTGTTTATAAAATCATCTAAAGGCATTGTAAAACTCTCTAAAGTATCTGAAATAAATTATTAGTATCCTACAAAACCACTTTGTAATTCTGAAATCACCTAAACTCATCTAAAATTGCTGAAATATTATTTGACAGTTCCTATCTAAATTAACCCAAAATCGTAAATTATTTTAATATTTATAAAAGCAGCTGAAATCATATGAATGCAGTTTTAGTAAAAATATTCTACTGACCTATCTAAGACTTCTATAGGTGAAAGCTGCCATCGGTCAAAATTATGAAAATTCCGTTTCAGTTTTTATTAAGCATTTAATTTTGACGCCAAAACATCATTTGTCAACGTTCAAAACTACTTTTGACGTCAAAGTATTGCTTTTTAACGTCAAAAAATTTTTTGGCGTCAATATTTGGCTTTTGACATCAAAAAATCATCAAGACTATATTTTCTGACGTCAAAAATATTTTTTGACATTAATCAATGTTAGTAAACGATCCGTTTTATTTAAAAGTAATTGAACAGATTTTTAATTTAAAAAAGTGAATTACAAATGTAAGAAGATTAACTTTTGACGCCCAAAACTATTGGCGTTCAAAAATATTTTCAGACACCTAAAAGTTTTTCCCTGATTATGTGACGTCAAAAATTGTTTTGTTACGTCTGCAAATATTTTTTAAAAATTACCAAAAAATCTATTTACTTTTGCATTAAAAAGCAATTTTTTACGTCAAAATTAAGTTTCTAACATCAATAAATACGTTTTTGACGCCTAAATCCATTATTGTCTTCCGAAAATAATGAATTATGATTAAATAATATTATTTATGCCGATTCTTATTTAACTATAAATTGCTAAACGTCATGTAATGATGTTGTAAAGTAAAAATATCAATTTTTGCCCTGAACAAATTTCCGTTTTATTTATTTTTTTATTATTTTTTTAATTTTAAAAATGATTAATAGACGTAAGAACATATTTGTGGACGTTGAAGTTAGTTTTTTTGACGTCTGATAGTAATTGTTTAAGTAAAAAAAAATTAACAAACTCCTCATTAAAGTATAGTGCCACTGACTATACTTTGCTAATGGTTTCTATGCTTCAAAATCTTCTAAAATCAATTGTAATCAGTTTAGAATCACCTGAAACTGCTTTCAAATAATTCCAAACCGTATACTATCTACTGTCCAATAAAGTTATTGTAAAATGACCTAAAACTTAAAATAATTTTAAAATAATCTTAAATTATTTAAGTTCCTTAGGAATCACCGACAATTAAAAACTAAATCAGTGAAAACTTACACTCACCCAACAACTGAATGAACCAAACATTTTCTTAATATAATAATTAACTTTTAAAATATCTGCGAATTACATTAAATTGCAATTCTGCATCTTGTATAGAAAAAAGTAGAAAGTTAAATTTTCTGTAGGATTGTCAAAGTGACAGGACACTGAATAATAGGCGAACCACTACAATAATTTTACAGCAGATGCAGTTATTCTACATTCACGTTGATAGATGATATCAAAGGAGCTACATGCAAAAAAATTTGTTGTGTTCAGCATGACACTGCCTTTTTTGAAATTTCTAGTTCTACTAGAACAAGAAGATTTATTATCTGGAGTCCTCATCGAAAAAGTAGCAGGAAGTAAAAAGTGTTACAGAAAAATACTAGCACAGAACAGTTGGTCAATTTTCACCTTTATTCATATGCGTCACTTCAATTCTGGATATACAAAGTAGTATACAGAAAGGTATATTCTGTATTGTGTAGGCTGGGAGAACAGTTACGTAAGCTATGGCTCGTCGGATCTTCGAACAATAACTGAATACGAAATATAAAATTACACACACAATGCATAATAATAACACATATTTGTAAAATTCGGTTTCCTGGAATCCTTTCTTGATAGTTTTGTTCGTCTTATTCTGCGAGAACCAATAAAATTCGCTTTATAAGACAGTTTAATGCCGTTTTGATTAATTTTATTGAATATGTTGCAATTTTTAACGAGTTTTAATGAAACTGTGCCTATAAACTTGCATCCTAAGACATTTTTATGCTTTGTTGATGACTTTTATTACTGAATTTTTTATTTCAGATAAAATCTTTTTACATGTTCAATTTTATTGAGTAACAGATTCAATAATTTACGGACTGCACTTGTTTAATAAAAAAATACCCATAATTTAAACTATAACTGATAGACCAACAAGGAAAGAGAAACTACCTACGCATCGGTCATTCTCCAAAAATACGAACCAATTTTCAGGATTAAAAACAAATGTCAGGTTAATTTTAAAATTGTAGTTTCTTGGAAATTAAACTTTATTATCAGAACATGCACTTTAAAATTGCTATTAATTAAAAATGGAAAGGATTAAGCAAGGTAAGTAAACCGGTGTGAGTATCCCTATTTGGATCTACCATTATTATTAAAGAGCGCAAGTTAATATTTTATTCCTGCGGTTTTCCTATTAGGAATCATGATATTCTCCATTAGTCTTTATTAGCTAATTCTTGTGGACGTGAATGGTTAACCCACCAACAGTTTTAAGACAAAAACCAGTTTATATTTCACACTGTGAGTAGTACTGTTTTTTTACTAGTGACACACCTTTTTTTAAAGATAAATGTCAGCACTTTTGGAAACTGTTATTATAAACCAACTTGACCTAAATCAATTAGTTACTCATTTGTACTATTTTTGTAAAATACCAAATCAAAAACAAAAAAAAACCGTTATCGTAGTAAAATTGATGAAAAACCATTACAAGTCTGCTAGTATTAATAATATTTTTTGTAATACGTCACATGTACACTAATTTACATTTTTGTTTTTTTTGCTAATTTTCGTAATTAACTCTAAAATTGCGCGATGGTAGCTGGTAGTTAAAATTTAAAAAAATGACCGCTTAATTCGGAGGTAAAAAACACAGCGCGCTTGTTAAAACTATGTCAGTAGCTATTACCAAGTTTTTGTGGGTATCACTTAGACACACTATCAAGTAGTAAATCAAGGATGCTGGAAAGAAATTATGAGTAATTTTGTCGGATGGAACAAGCTTACAAAATGACTGCACGGTTTTGTCACATGAGTCACAATAAATTCCTCTTTGTCGCTTCATTGCTTTTGTTGTTCACAGTTGACACTATAAAAATACGAGTTAGATGAGACACACGCATAAATAATGGTTGTATGCACAAAGCGGTTTGTTTTGGGAAATAATATGTCGTCTGACGCGTAGACCAGTTATGAAGAGTTAGATTGCAGTATGAAGATTACAGCCACAGAAGCATCTGTGGCAGAACTATAAAATTATTCACTTTAAAAAATTGAACACGTGTTCACAATTGTGACGAATCAATGAAGAGATTGAATTTCACACGTTTGCCCAACATAATATTTATTACAAGTTTCACATTTCAACTAGTAGACACCAAATTTGCGAAAGTTCGAATTGATCAATAGGTAATTTAAGTAGCTTATTTAATCTTAAAATAACACAGTTCATGACTAATAAATATTTATAATTAACATTAGAGCTAGAAGGAAATCACGAGCACGGTAAATTTTAGCGCTGATTATACGATTAATACGCTCCGATTTTGCTGGCCGATTAAGATTTAAAATCATTTAAAATTAAATTATGCCTTATAATACAATTGGTGCAATTTTTCTTGTTTGCAAAAAACCTGCTGCTTGTTTACTTATGTAAAGTTGGTTTTAATCCTTTCTATTTAAAGAAAGGGTGACTAATGGATTGCAATATGAAAACAACAATGTAATAAGATTTGTTTTGTTAAAAAAAAGCCTTTCCGACTGAATTAATTACATGGTTACATTTGCATTGCTTATTTATGAATTCCAAAAATAGAAAAAGCTAATTCTCTTGATATTTCCATTATCAAAATATTAAATATTTTAATCAAAAACCCGCATAATTGAATTAGTTCAGTTTGGTATGGTTAATTTTCTGTTTGGATAGTTGCTTAAGAAGATATTTTTTGGACTAATTTGGAAGAATTATGCAACCTTGAAGAGTACTTGTGAAGGGATTAAGAACAGAAATAGTTTGTTGTTTGACTTTCTAGCTTTTAAAGTCATTTGAATTTTGAAATGTGACCTTGTGCTTTACTTGGTGGTAATCACAAATTCATGAAAAATAGCATCCTTGAATAACACTCTTACTATATGTTAGAACTTTCAGTTTATAAAATGAAAAATAGTGTCCTTGGTAAAGATTGTTGTTTTAAATAACAAAATACTGATTTACACGAAAATAATAGTTATTTTAAACTAAGTTTTGAGTTTCGATTCAACAACGGATGGAACGAACAGTAAAATATGTAAATTTTAAAAACAATATTTACAATTCATAGATCTAAGTTATCAAAATAAGTTGTGAAAGTGTGAATGAACTAACTAGTCGACAAGTATTTCAGGACATGGCGTCAGTAGTAATCACTATGCACTAGTGGTGAACAGCGACAAAAGGCAACTGACTTACAATTATATGGCCATCATGAGAAAATAATCACAACCAAAATACATATAAAAATAGCAAATCAAAAAAATGATATGTATATAAAAATCGGAAAGCAGTTTATCTCGGCAAAATTACAATTATTATTAATGTAGTATTTGCAAGATGTTTACAAAAACGCTTGTACTGTATTAAACAAAATATATTTAACAATGCTGCTAATATAAGAAAGTTGGAATTATTTTTCACTTGTAAAATCATTAACAAAATTATCTATTGGAAAATCCAGCATTGTATTATGCAGTGGTCAGTATACTCTTTCAGCGAACTATGGCGCATAATAATTTCCCATAATTTGTCATTGTGTCATCTTACTCGTTTTCTTACCTCTTGACCTTAAAAAGTACGACATACTCGGTTTTTAATTATTTAACTGTAAGAGTCTTTTACTTATGATTTGTTTCCTTTGCTGTCTTGGACAAGCACCCAACCATCTTCACGCAACAACGTAATTAAGCTTAACATTTTGCAAATTGTTTATTATAATTAACAACAAGTTTTGAGTCTGACGTCAAAAAGTTAATAATTTCTGAATGTCAAGCTTAATCAAAATTGTACTCAGTTTATAAACGCAAATTAATCCAACCGGTGGGTGACGCCCTCATAGCAAACACGCAAATCAAACTATATACCACTATACCCCACTTTTCTAAAACGATTTTTCAAGGTTTGTTTGCTGGCAACGTTACTTTTAGAAGGAGGGTATGTAAAGAAACGGAATAAAGAATACAAAATCGTCTGTTATTTGGGATTTGCTCAATTTTTGCTTAAACAGTGTAAGTTGAAGTTATTATATCTTAATACTTAATTACCGCCTGTCTCTTTTATTCTGCAGATTTATCTCCGCAGCCGAGTCGCCGCAGACCCAGCTCACGCAAGTTGAATGTTAAAGCAATCGAATTAAATATAAAAAAACCGAATGAATATCAGGAAAAAAATTGTAAGTTAAAATAATTTTATATTCTATATCGCCAGAGGCGAATATGAAAAGTTTCGGTGCGATCCAACCCTTATTTAAAAATACATTAAAAAATATAACAAGCGGCAAGTCGAACCGCGGCAAACCGGGCTTTGCGGCCAATTGGGCGTGGTGGCAGTATTTTCCCATGATATTCTCTAAATAATAAACATTTCCGAAAGTGTCGAGAACAATTTTTTTTGTTAACAGCGCTTTCAAAGGTCTAGTCTAGTTTACATTCCAATTTTAGAAAAAGCAATTCTCAAATTGCAATCAAAAAAACTCACAACGAGAAGCCGCAGGCTGACCGTTGTTTTTAACGTAGCGGCTTAGTTCACCATGGCCACACACAATTGGCTCAATCGGCGCGCTCGTTCAAGGTGGGATACGAACAAGCTACCAGTACGACATCAGGCTGCGAGGCCTAGTCTTTACTGGTAAAACGACACTACTTAAATCTCCACTAACTCTGTAGATTAATACCCAAGCTAAAACGCAGCTCACACGCCGAAGCGGATCAAGACGATCTTTGCCTGCACAGGTCTACCACTGTCATCGGTTGGACTTTTCGAAACAACAAAAGCTGTCCCAGCCAGTATAGGCTACTTGCAGTTTCAGTACCGGTCCAGCACGTACCGCCCAGATAGATTCTCTGCCAATCTGATCATATTAAACAAAACGGTCTTAGCCTGCACAAATCTACCACTGCCACCACGGTGGTCTTTTCCAATGACCAGGTCAGGTGCCCCCCGCGCAGCGAACCTCGCCTTAGTGGTACTAGTCAAAGTTTGGAGATGTAATTATGTCACTGGTAGCTAAATTTATTCTCCTGTAATCCAGGAGGTCTGGTGAAATTTTCTACGAAGCAAAAATATTAACATGCCGAATACATTCAATACAAGCCTGGTATCTATTGGTTTTTAAAATACAATTTAAGTTCATTGGTAGGCATTATGCATTTATCGGTGAAAAAAAACCAAAACCTCGGTTTGACTGCTGATTGTAATGACAAAGATTCTATTTCTGGGAAATGGCTAAATGATACATTTAGACTATGATTTTTTGATCCATTTGAAATTTAAAATTGTTTCGTGCTACATTTTGAACCAGAAACGCTAGAAGATACAAGAATAAGAGCGTATGCAAACTACTTAATCGACCAGTAGCAAACTTTAACAGTTTTACCTGCTGAAGCCTAGTGACAAAATGGTTATCCCGTCAAAGTCACTAGTTGGTCTCTTCGGAACAGCTAAAGCTGCCCCTCTCCGTATTGGGTAGTCATAGTCCCAGAACTGGTCCAATACGCACCGCCCAAATACGTTGGTAGCCGCTTTGATCATATTGACGATACCTGACCGATAGCAGAAATGTGAGTCCTCTAAGTCAACACTTTCATTATGAGAGTGAGCGAGCAAAGCGTAACTACACTGCTAAGACCCAGGTCTCTAGTACCAGTAGACACGCCACTCCTTCCTGGTTGCCACTTTCACCCGCGTATCAATGGCCTTCAACCACCCAGTATTATTGCCTGGGCAAATTTACAACTCCTTGACGTCGGAAGCTGAAACCGTTTGACCACTCTAAGTAAATTTAGAGTGCTCCTAAAGCAGAATTGGCAACAAAATTAAGTTTCCAATGTGAAAGTTAGGAAACTAGCATATCTAAAAGTGTTGGTTTTCCTTTTCTATTTCAATTGAGCACCTTACCTTGGTGAGAACACTTAAGATTTATAAATAAATTGTCTTTCTGAGATATAATAAAGCAACAATTTGAAGTGAAAATCTTAATGTTCAAATAAAATGGTGCTATTAGTTTGTAACTATATAATTAACCCCCTATAAATTTTGCACTCACTTTCATCACACATAATAATTGTTCCATTGAATGATGCAAACGCCTTGCAACTAATGTATTTCTCAACAATGAATTATAACAAAGCGAGGATACACATAGTAATTTTATTGTTAAGGTATTGCAACCGAGTCAGCAGAGCAGGGCTTAACACGGTGTTTGATGCAATTAAGATAACACCATATTAGAAATCGGATTTCCTCTCAGTTCGAGAAAGTCCTTTTTTAGAGGATAATCCTTGGTTTAAGCTTTTACGCATTTCTACACATTATTGTCCTGAAACATCCTTGGCATATCTTACAAAATTTTGTGTACATAATAAAAAATTAACATATAACTATATTTTAACCCAGTTTCCATGTGTTTTTACCGGAATTGTGATAGACATAATTGACAGATATGACCTGGTTTCATCGCCATGTTAAAGTGATGGTGTTATAAATCTTAAAACGTGACGGTACCTCACGACTTATTACAGGAATTTGTAGATATGATGTTGTATGATTATTGTTTGCGAGGGATGAAATGCCATCGGAAACGAAATTGCAGACATACCTTTTGATGATTCAACTACCAACACAAGAGCGGATGTTGAAGTTGCAATTTGCATGACATTTTCACGTTTCAAATAATAAGTACGACGACAGTGACATACAAAGTATAAAGCTAAAGAATCCATCATGCTTACTTCCACAATTAACCTTGGAATAAAATTTAATGCAAAGTGGCGTTCTCAACGAACGTCTACGAATAATAGGCAGTATTGTCTGATTTTACCTGGGAAGTGGAGTGATAGTCAATCCAAAACAAACGTGCATGCGGGTGAAGCAATCACAAAATTCTTACACAACAATCAGCTCACGATAACTAAACAAAATAAAACAACAGGCCAGGAATTCTGTTAAAACGGATGTAACAGTTGTGTCATGCGCCAACACGACAGGTGCATATAATAAACCATTAAAGCACTTGCCATGTTAGGGAATTCAAAGCCATGGTTAATAGTAAAGGTGGTTACGCTTGGTCAGCACCATCCACCAACAGCTGATGGTCGAAATGCAAGAAGCAGCCAAGCGATGAAAAAATCGTTGATGAATCACAAAGGACAAACTTGGAGGTTTTGTTAACACTTTACTTCAATGCTATGACAAATAAAATCTAAGATAAAACATCTTTGAAAAAATCCAGTGAAAAAATCAGCGTTAAAATAAGTCCCGGAAATTTAAAGCTCCCCAAGAAATACGCTGAAAAAAGCTCTACAAAAGAAACACCAAATTATTAAGAAATGAATATTTTGATATTATTAGATGTTTTTGTGTTTATGTAATTGTGAATAAATAAAGTTTCGTTTTTACAAATTAAAAAAACAATTTTATTAAATTTTCATGGCCCATTTATGTACCTATATGAGTGGGTTTTTAAATATTAATAAATTTTTAAATACAATTAATAAATTTCTAAATATAATTTTAAAATTAATCTTATTTAATAAAACTTTGCTTAATAATATTTTAAGCAAGATTATCGGTTTTTTAAGTAAATATTTTCTAATGCGCTATGTCGATTTTTTTTCACACCTAATTTATCCTAGTGCGCTGGCGTTTTAAATTTGATAGCATTTATTATTCTCCTTTGAGACAACTTTTAATCCTGCAAAAATTTGGTTTCGATTGAGCTTAAAAGACAATTGTTATGAGGTCGTCTATTTTAACCGGGGCACTATAACGATCTCGGAAACTGTAAGAGATACAAAGTGGGTTAAATTAGATGAAAGTTGCGTAATTGGGGGCACAATGTAATAGTAACTTTGTTTGTGTTAAAATACTTCTTGCTTACTAGATACGAGCAAGAAACAAAAAAAAATAATTTCTTTAAGGAAAAATATCTCTGTTCATAGTGAAAACAGAAATAGTTATTTACGTCACTAGTCTGGGAAGTGACATATTAAAGTATTATATATAAGTATACTGTGGTATGAGTTTAGATATTTGCGGACGAGGCGACGAAAGGAGCCGAGTCCGAAATTTCTAAACGAATGCTTTAATAATCACTTCACGGACGTGTATCGTACAAAATTTTATTTCATTACTGCCAAAACCATTTTTTATTTGAATATTTTTTTTTTATAAAAACGTCATTTTAAAATTTATATTCTGTCAAATTAAACATTCGCTGTTGGTATTTCTCGTTGCTTAGCTACAAATAGATGTGTTTGATGAATTTTTCTCCAAGCAGCCCGGGAAGGGCTGCTAAGCAACACTTCCCGACCTTGGCCTGTAGTGTGCCATTTCCCGGACTCAAATCAATGACGTAAAGTGGTATATAGCGTACAGTATGAAATAAAAAATCAAAATACATGTATTTGTGCTATATTTAGAAAACAAACGAAACAGAATCGTTTTCTTAATACAACTGCAGAGATCTATAATTTTTTTTTTGCTATTATTTTCACTATAAACGGAGATATTTTATCATAAAGTCTCTATAGTGTCCCGATTAAAATAGACGACCTGTAGAATTAGGGGTGACGCCAAGTGAAATAAGACACAGCAAAAACCACGTTCATTTTTCTGGAAGATGCTTTATACCTGTTTTCAAAACTATTTTGTAATGGTAGGTTTTTTTTGGAGATGCTTTTTCCGGAGATGTTTTTTCGAGGATGTTTTGGCCAGAGATGTCTTTTCCAGGGTTTGTTTTATACTCAGAAATGTTTTATGTAAAGCTGTTTCTTTCAGGAAATTTCCCGGAGCTTTTCACTCGGAGAATTGTTTCGCAGATTTTTCCGGGGCTGATTTTTTCAGGGATTTTTTCCCGGGCACTAAACACTGTAACTGTTAACCATGGAGTTAAAATATAGACAAAGAAAACATAAATGCAAACAATATCAACATTTTACACTTATAAAGAAAGCTTTAAGCGCCACCTAAATTGTTGAAAAGGTAACAAGCGTTCAGAAGAAAGAGCGAAATGGACTTTGGTGATGCTTTTAGCAGGATATGTTTTCCAGGGGTTATTTTTTCCCAGAGATAATTTATCCGAGGCCTTTTTTCCTAAGAGATTTTATCCGGTTTTTTTACCCGGGGAATTCTAGGCATGGCTGTTTTTTCCAAGCACATTTTTTCCGGGTACCGACAAATGTGATGATTAACATTAGAGTTAAATTGTACACAGGAATATAGATGCAAACAAGGTCAACATTTTATATTTATAATGAAGCTGTAAGATTTTCCTAAATTGTCCAAAAGGTACACTGAACACATGTTACTAAAAATACTAAACTGAAATAATCAAAAAGTATCATCGCAGTATTGTGTAATTTTTTTAAATCTGAAATCTTAACGTAATAAATATGGCTGATAATAAACTTAATCCGACTCTGTGCCACAAATAATGTCTATAAAATCTGAATAATAAATAAAATTTAAATGGTCAACCAAATGTTCTTAAAATATGAAAATCTAAAAATTTGGAGGAAGCAAAAAAGTCAGTGTTAATTGTAAAAGGCAAATGTGCAAAATATAGTAAATAGATAAGCAGAAAAGAGGAAATCCGAAAATAGCTATAAACGCATTTCATTTAATATGAATATATCTTGAAATTATGTGGCAGGTTTTACTGCACAAGTTATGGTAAACTAGTTTATCTTTTGTAAAATTTTAAATCTGGTTAGATAGTTAAATATATTTACTACATCTACATATACTGGAAACATAAAATCTAATTAATTTGTCATCATCAAGGTATGTAATTTTTTTTATTCCGTATTTTGTAAATTCTTCTAAAAATTAAAGTAATAAAAACAGCAAATTTATACGTAGTTAAAAAAATTAAACAGAATTTAATTACACTGAAATAAATTGCTAATGCCCAAAAATATATAATTTCTGAAATGAGAAAGTAAGAGGTACAGTTAGGCTATCAAAAAATCAAAAAGTTGGAAATGTATCCGAGCAAAAAATTAACAAGAAAAAGTCTTTAATAGGCCACTTATTTAAGGAACCAATTAAAGTCGAAGTTAGAAACTAATAATTAGTCCACATGAAATAAATATTAGCTAGTTATTGCCATTCAATAAAATTTCAAGGCTTTAAAAATTAATTAATACAGACGTGTGACAATGATTAGCATTTTAGTTATTTAGCTTGTAAATTTTGGAAAACTCTAACAAAATTCAAAAATTTATATACAATATTTTAATAATTTATTGTTTAACTTATTTTAATACAAGATAAATTATCTTCACTTTTTAATTTTAATTAGAAATATAATTAATTAAACAAACATCTTCTTATACTACAAATAGAAAGGTAAAAACATGAAAATTACAATGAAGGCTTTCAATTATCTTAATAATCGATAATAAAATTCATTGAAAACCAATATTTAAAATATAAATGAAACAGGAATGCTTCAAAGATGTCAACTAATAGACAAACTAACTCGTTGGTTTCAACAAGTGCATGTGTACAAGTAAAATAAAATGATTCAATCCGGTCTGTGTACAAAATTACTTAATTATGATTACATGCATATTTATTAACAACCAGTTTATTAACAAAAATTCATTAAAAATTACGTCTAAGTCTAGTTGCACTAGTTTTTCTCCCAGAGACTTTAATGCGTGGATAAACGACGAACCGTAAGTTAATTTACAATTTCATTTGTGTTGTAAGTTAATCTTATCCGACAAGTCTGCGTTTAAATATGAGAAATTACTGTCATAACCATTAAATTGTTATTCGATTGTGTAAACTTGAAAGACGCGGAGATTTCAACGCTTGTACAGACTCTAAACTTTATAATTCTTTAACAGACTTATTTGTTTACATTTAAAGTGTTATTTACTTTGTATGAGCCCTAGCATTTAAATTTAATACGTATAGAATTTTTTATCGTGGAGATTTCAACGGTTAAATAGACAACGAACCTGATTCAACTTGCAACTTGGGAACAAAATCTTTGGGTTTTATTATAAACGAAAAGAATGATACAGGATGTTAATTATTGTGTATGCGATGCTTCTGAAGGGGAGCATGAGAACTATAACGTACGAGTGTTTAATATCTACGTGACGTAACCTTTTCTGTATATCTGCTGGCGGTTGGAGCCCTTTAACGTTCATTTAAAGGACTTCCTGTTTCCGGCAGGTACTTTTAACCTGATACTAATGACATTCGCCAATTTGCATGTCAACCGTCTAAATCATTATAACAGGTAGGTGCTTTAATGGGTTAATATCATTCTTCACAGATTGTTGTAATAAGAATACGTGTTGGTTATTAACTTAATTTGTTTACTTTGGCTCTGTGCTACTGCCCACGAATTTATTGATACGTTTAAGGCAGATGATCAAACAAAATACATTGAAGAATTTTATGAACTGCTGCTGGCAACAAAGGATGTGACGGCAATTAAATAAAGAAAGTTCGGTTCTAAATTCGGTAGCAAGTTCTAATGCTGTGGAAAATTAGATAAAAAAGTGGAACACATTTAGTGGAACTACTAGGTTGTTTTAAGACTTGTTTAGCGTTCAAACTAAACATTATCGTTAAAAAATATTTATTACTTTGTCCGGATGTTTGAAGATGTTCATTTAAGATTTTCACCAGGGAATTAAATATACAATTTTCAGATCTCGTTAGAATTTTTATAATATATAATATTCGACAGCTTGTTATGCCCAGGAAAAGGCCAGAAATTTGTTAATCGCTTAAGATTCTAAAACGCAGAAAATTGTAAAAAGTTAAAGACTATTTGTTTACATTGTGATATTTTGAAATAGTTTAAAATCCCAAAATTATTCCTGTAATATTAATATTTATTTCAAGTTTTGCATAAGTATAGGTAAGAACTAAAATGGGGTTAGATTTAAATACTTTTCGAGAAATCCCAAAGATAATTCAAAAAGCTTCATTTTCACTGCTTGAAGTTGCAGACAGATTACAAAATTTTAAAAATCTGCCTAGAATTTCCTAATTTTAAAAATAATTTTGTTAATTAAATTATGATAGCTTACTCAAGGTACAGATTAAAGCCCCAAATGTGCCTTCTGCAATAGAAGTTATACTAATCCAAATGATTTAAAAATTCAAGAATATTTCTACAGGAAATTAAAACAACTTAAAGCAGTAGTTGTGTATTAAATCTTGACAGATATAAAAAATTAACAAGTTTTAAAAAATCACCGATTAAAGACCTACTGGTCAATGTATTAATGCAAACGCGGCTTTGTTGAAAGGTCCATTCAATTTTCTATTAGTAAAGCAGCTCCGATTAATTTAATAGATAAACGTCTACACTAATAAAATTTGATAAATACCTACACAAGGGTCCCGTTTCTGCAATTACTCGGCCTGGAAGGTTGTTAGGCAATAATAACAAACGTGATCCTATCAATGCAATTTTCAGTTCTTTTTTTTCGTAAGTCATGCATTAAAATTTAGAAATCTCGCTTCGAGCAAGGACTTGGGCACCTTTGATCATGTGCATCGATAATTATATACAATGCTTAATGTTATACCACTAATATCTAAAAGGCAAGGCTGAATTAAAACCCTAAGGAAATGTTTATGTGCTCGATAATAAATTATAATTCTTGGGAGTTTATAATTTTATATGAATTCATGTTACACCTACTCGATCATACGCACACACGTTTCCACAAATGGACGAAGGAAATATATACACCCTTACAGAGTTATTATTGTAACCTCTACAACAAAAAATTAAATTAAAAAAAACTTACGTTTTGAAGAAGTTTATAATCTCAAGTCAATTAGAGTGAAAATAAAAAACACATCACACTTAAAGAAGAATAATGTTGAAACTCGCGCACTTTGCAGCGGTCGGTCAGCGACTGTTCTGACAGTTCTTCAGAGCTGAAGAAGAATAGAAATTCAATGAAAGCTTTCCCCACCACTTCGTCTGCACGGAAATAATTATGACAGGTATGAATATTGCATTACTGATTTTAATGATAATAAAGCAATTCGAAGGAACGTTATTTGGGATCAACCGCCTTCTTTTGCGAATAGAAACATACAACTAACGGAAAATTACAGAATAATAAAAATCACTCGTAGTAAAACGTGGGTGTTTCCATAAAAATATGCAAAAATTCAGCGTACTTGCAATACCTTCCATTGATTGGTTGTTTCCTTCCTAAACCATAAATCAAAACGTTGTTATTTTTAATACTGACAGCCGCACTAGAAAAAGGAAATACACGTCGTAAACTCAATGGTAAAATAAATTTACTCGATTTTTGTGCCCTTTGGCGGAAATATTTCTCTATAATTGCTCTTTGAAAACATTTTCTTTTAAGGTATTTAAATTATTCACCCCAGAAGGTTTCTGTATATTTAGTTCAATTATATCATTATATTTATAGAGCGAAGTGTTTATTCACACATTAAACAGGTTACACTTTTCCAGAGGCGTAGAAATATATTTTGTAGTAAAGGGGGGGTGAAGGTCCGGAAAATAGATAATTATATTTTATGTGAAAAAATATATCATATATTGTACAGTTACGCACTCGCCTCGGCCGGTTTTCCTACGTTTAAGTGCAGTTTTCTATTCGATAAAGTCAACAGAAGCCACAGCTTACAATCTAAGGAATAAATATTTCAAAATTGGTTATCGTTCACCTATTATACACTATCACTAGCGGAACCCGTGTGCTATACCCCACGATGCTATTGTCTTTTTTTTAATTATGAAAAAGCTAATTGAGTAGGTAGTGCAGCAGACCGCGGATCGAAGTCCTAGTAAGATCCTGCTGTAATTGTGTTCTATATATTAAATTCAGATCCCTTCGACCTGTCTCAACTTGAGATGAAGGCGTCACAGAGCAATTAGCATATTGCGATGCAAACCTAGCCTATCCCTATCTCTACTAGCCTACAAAATTTTAAACAATCCGAGCGCCATGTTTGAGCAATGTTTTTTTTTAAAACTGTTTTCACGCCACAATTTTCTGTTTTTATTATAATACCAAAAGAAAAGACATTTTTTTGCCCTAATGTCTTTAATCTGATTCCGTTAGTCAATTTTAAAAATTCCGTTTCTGTGAATAATGCCACCAAAATCAATTCGGGGGTTGTAAGGCGTCACACACACACCCACAAACAGATATTTTTAAAATCCCTTTCTTTGGGTTCCTGAAGATCCAAAACATATTTCTGTCAAAATATCGAATTTGAAATTTTTCATGAAATCAAGTCTATAAGCATAGGAAAGTTGAAAAAACGTAGGGCGTAGGGTTTAATTATATTTTTCGCAAATGCGAGTTGATAGATGCAGCAGTTTGTTTGTCGGTTCATTTCATCTCATAGCTACACATAAACCTGAGAATTATTTCAGCAATGTATGATATCGCTTGTTTTGTAAATTCGTAAAACAATTGCATTGGGACCGGAAATATTTTTATTTTTGACTTCTAATAAACAAACAAAAATATTGCAATTTAAACATGCTCAATTTATTTATAATTTAATTAAAATAAATTGAGGACATATTACTGTTTATATTTTCCAACCCTCCAGGATTAAAATAAGCCATAAATAACTAAATCATGCCAACAGCAGTGACTGCAACATAAGTATTCACTGAAAATAATGAATAAACTAGGAGGAGCTGCAAGAGCCCGTTGTCGTGTTAGAGTGAGACAGTTAGGGATTTAATATAAAGATTAGTATTCAATTGTAGAGGCTGAATTATCTATTGGGCCATTAAAGTGATTGTAATGTGTAATGAATTGTAGTAATTGGTAGTTGTGGTTTTGTGGACTTTATTACTTTCAATTAATTATGCTTGTGAGGTTATGTTACGTTTGTATTTAAAATTAGACTATAGTTGAGGTACGGAATCAGCGAATACACGTCATAAACATTTGATGACGTTGCAAATTTATTACTTTCTATATTTTACATTACTATTATTAAATAAAATAGAATTAATTAATTAAAAACTATTGCATTTTTTTGGTACGTCTTTCTATTTGTAACACCGAATATCGCCAAATCTTTTAAATCTTTTAAAGGAAAAATTACACGGGGACACTGAAAAGGGAAAAAAGTAAAAAAAGTCATTCTTAAACATTTTTTACCAAATAGGAAAAATTAGTTCTAAAAAACTAAAATAAACTTGTACAGACGTTTTATTTAATATGTTTGATTGGCAACATTGCTACTTAGCGAAGTAAGTGGGAGGGGGAGCCTAATGAGATACTTTGCCCCACCCGGTTCCTACGCCACTACACTTTTCATATAAAGACGAAAACGTATCTGTTTTGAGTTCATGAGAAAGAGGAAACATAAATGTAACACATGTTGCGTTTGTGTGTGTGTGTGTGTGTGCTAAGCGAACTTGTTCATAAATAACATATACGGAATGGATTGTAGAAAATATACGCAATTGACATTCATTTCATTGCTGCTAAAAATTATTCATAATTTATATCCTTGGCTAAATATATGAAAATTATGCATATGTTGGCTGAGAAGCAATGATGAGTTCCAATCAAGAAGAATATTCCGTTAAAATGTGATATAAGCGCGTGAGGCGATGTCATCCTACAGGTAAATTATGAGCGTTTCCGTATAGAGTACTACTGTGAAACCGTAAAAAATCCCAATTAATAAATGGTCGTATTTGTAAATACGTGGGTTTGTACGATAGGTACTTGCACGTTCACAATAATATAACAGATCTCTGCTGAGTGAAGCGAATCGCAGATAATTTGGATAATAAGGCAGTGGCCAGTTGGCACTTGCCATCAAGTACAGTGGCAATGAGAAGATAATAACCAGAAATTACTTTTTTCCGATAACGGTACGGTGCATAAAAAGCGTCTAGATGATCATAGTACTTAAAGTGACATGCCAACTGTTCGACGGATCTCTTAAAAGTCAATTATGGTGCAAAACCTGTGCATCGAATAAAACGCTGATTAGGAAGTAGTGTAGTTAACACTGTCAAAATTTCTTTTTCTGCATCCTGTGCCATTGTGGTTTTAAAAAAGCAAAAATAATATTGTGAGTGTACAGTTCGGAGAATTTGAAATACCTAAATATAATGTAATATTGATCACTTTGCTCATAGGCCATGCGGTCACAGTCCCCTTGGTAATAAATACGGGGGAGGTGGGATCCTGATATAAATTATAAAATTCCCGCATTTGTATCCACAGGCAAAGGTAAATCCCAGAGGATGATTGTAAAATGCGTCTTGTCCTCAGGCGTAAACGATGTAAGGATACTTTGACTAAAAAACATGTTAAAATTTGTATGGTGTATTTAGTCCGATACTTTTTATATCAAAATCTAAGATTGACGTAAGGTTTAACGTTTGTTTGGTAAGCTCAAAAAATTTCTTTTTTTTTATTATGTCGGTTGATTACCATATAATATAGGCAATATCCAAAAGTTGCGGCGCAATAAAGGAAATTATTTAATTTTGTATTTTTCTTTAATTAGTTAACATATTAATAGCCACTCAATTGTTTATTCTGTCTCAAAATTTTTACATAAATATAATTAGCATAATTAACACAAAATAATTTTTTAATTCTACTGTCTTAACATTTAACAATTTGTTTTTCAAATTGGATAGTTCAACGATTTTCATACAAGTGTAAATTTTCTATAAAACAACCTACAACAGATTACGCTTGCGTTCAAACACTTGTGCGCTTTAACGGCTCGCGTCAAAAGTCCCTGCGCCCAAACGTCTCCGCGCCCTAGCGGCCCTGCGCCCAAACGCTCCTGTGTCCAAACGTCCTTGCATCGAAACGTCCCTGCCCCCAAACGCTTGGTTCCGAATTCTCTCAGCTAAAATCATTAAAGTGCTGTTTTCTCATTGAAAACGCCATGTTAGTGTTTTATCAGTTAAAATCGAATATAATTGGCACACGTGTTACGAATTGTAGATTATGATTGGCTCCTTATACTAGGAGTGAAATAATCAGTAGTCATATCCCGATAACTACAAATTCAGTAGTTAAATTGTGCACGGCAGGTTATTTACAAAATTTTGCATAACATCTGTCTTGAGTATATAATAATATTATTTAAAGATTATAACGTACTAAAGCATTTGTATAAAAGCAAAATTTTGTAAAGAGTCTGCGGTGCACAATTTGTAGTTTTCGATATACATATAACTATTGATTATTTTACTGTTATTAAGAAGCCAATCAGAATCTACAATTCGTAATAGTTATTTAAATATTTAGGGAAATAATCCTTATTGGTGCATGTTATGACAAATGCGGAGCTGTCATTGGTTAAAAGTAACAATTGTCAATATGGAAGAAATAATCTAAAATTAACACAATAAGCAGATATGTATAATAAGTTGTGGAGTAGTTTTACAAACATTATTTCATAAATGCTCGTTAAATAGCTACAAAGTCTAATTTAATATACCAGCTAAGAATACTTCTTAGCAATTTCATTAGATGGAAGAATAAACAATGTAGACAGCAGCTTTTGTTGTTCAACACTTTGAGATAATTGCAATGCAGTTAAAATGAACATACACAAATATTTAATCGACTTAATTTGTTAACAAAATATTCTGTTGCAATAATACATACGCAATTCTAATTGAACAAGCATGTAGGTATCTGAGAGCAAGATATGTTTATTACATGGCGTTAGAAATTTAAATTAAATGTATTGTTGCGTAAATGAGATTTTAAAGCAGATTGTGTTATCCTCGCTTTTGTCCTTTGTTAACTGTTGTGATTTTGTAACTCTAAAGGCATTGAAACTAACAAGATGCGATTAGATTACAATTAGATTAACACACTTCAAGTAGGCAGTTCCTTCTTCACATCAATTTATTGGCGAGTTTGTACCACCGCGCACCGACCACTCAATCAGTTCAATCTGATCTTTCGTTTTGCATTTATGTTTTTAATTTTCGGTTGTATTAAGAAGCGAATAGTTTTTATGTCAATTACCAGGTTTGTTTTATTTAAAATAACATAGGCATGAAGAAGACACCAAACTATATTCACAATTTATTGTAATTACAAGTACAAATCATACATTTTCAAAAGCACATTCTCCTACATTTGATTTCTAGATCAAAAGGTGGTGGTTTTTACGAGCAACATGAGCAGCAAACTGATCGGCTTCAAGTTCCAAAACTGCAGGGGATTCAGGAACAGCAGCAATGCGAACTAATGGTTCTCTTACAACACTAACAGGATTGATGTAAGAAGATCTGACCAAAGATATTTGAGGAATTTCAAGTACTTTAGTTGAAGTTGCTATTGGGGTTTCTATAACTTCAGGAACGAAAGAAGTTAATTCGGCTTTACGAAGAAGGGCAACATGTTCAGCCTTGGCGAGAGCTACTTCAGGGGTGTCATGTACAGGTAGAGGAATACCACTACCAATAGCATGGAAACCATCCTCTCCGGCAACGTATGCAATTTTCCTAAGTAAGCCGTTTCCGTCGACGTAGGAATAGCCACCATTAACTTCTCCAAAAATATTGCGATGCTCGGTTCTTGAAAGTCCATCGGTGGCGATTTTGAGATCATAATCTCCTAAGGCACCTCTCTTTACCGACACTAATTCTCCACCAATGGGACCAGCTACGGCAGCGGCGATAACAGCAGCAAATAAAACCTATAAGAGATACGTGTTAATGAAAAATTTTTGCCGGACATGATATTCTAGTTTAAATAAGAACTATTGAATTGCATGCCAAATAAAATTTAAAAATAATTGTGGTTTTATTTGAAAAATATAAATATTTAAATTAAACTTACCAAAGTATTCATGTTTATTGATTTGTTGCTCCCAAAAGAAGAACCAAGTGAATACGATGATTATTTGGATGCATCAGGGGTTTTTATACTAAAGTTTAGTTAATTATCAACTTATGCAATGATGATAAAGTGGGCCATTAGAATGAGATTACAAAGAAATAATTGATTCTTAATTGCATATTTAAACATAGCACTTCTAACAAAATATAAACATTTGTGGTTTAACGTCATTTAGTAGATGATCTTCCTGCTAACTTGTTGCCGATTACGTTCACACTTAAAAATAAAACGCTCTTAAACTGTAGAGATTAATTACAGTAGTAAGTAACAAAAATTCAATAAAAAGCTACAGCCGCATCGCGGGCGAGATTAATAGTCACCTACTACGAGGGTGCTGTGGTTTAAATATACGCTAAAACGAGAAAGGACAAGAGTTGCATTAGAACTATAGTCGAAGTTTGAAGTTTTTTGAGAAAATCTCCAATTTTTTTGTTCGAAGTAAAGAGTCTTTTGAGATTAAAGAGTACCGCAGATTAAACGGAAAATTCGTAACGGAAAAATTTGGGGAAAAAGAGTAAAATAAGCCCCTTAAATAATTCTGCATTTAAAAAAAATTAGTTTTTAATCATATTCTACTATCACTCACGAGCAATTTAACTTAAACATAAATATTTCATTGTTTTTTCTGCGTTAAATAAAAAGGAACGGATTTTAGATTTTCAAAAACCTCTAGAGGGCGTCACACAAATTAACGAATTGGACACCAATCAAATTTTAACCAATTGTTAGCGCTCTTACCCTACAAAATTTAATAACAATCAAACAACACCAGTTTTTATCAATTTTCTGTTTTCAAAATTTTCATTTGAGTTCACCTCTTAATTTTTACGCTTTCAATAATTCTCGTTTATAATAACATTGTGTTTTTTGAGTGCCCCTAATATATTTTATCAGGTTGGATAAACGCGTTATTTTAACACGAGTTTGAAAGTTGCACGATGAGGTCGTAGACTGAGCCGTAAAATCAAAAGAGTGCCATAATAACGCATTATACCACGTGGGACATACAAAAGTTTGCATCAGCTGCTCAAAATTTGTTAAGAAATCGAATTTTTTTAAAGATATTTGACATTTCGCATTAATTTATTTGCAAATATTGTCACTTTTAAAATCTTTTTGTTTTAAAATCAAAGGAACGAGATAGGTTCAGTTTGTTCAAAACTATGGCAACCAGTCAGTATTCTTGTACAAAAAGCTTCAGTTTTGTTTGTTTAAATAAAATGAGTTGTGTAATGAATTTATTACCTAGCTCATTTTAAACTAGTGCGATAATGAACTTCATTACCTAACGCAATTGAGTGACATAATAAGTACTTATCCAAGCAGTCGTAGATAATGAATAAAACATTATATATATTAAAATTAATTTACTAAATGTCATTTTATTGTATTAGTTGCTATGATTGTAACGCAACATACGTAAATAAAGCAATAACAATTTTTGTTTTTTATTACCGCAGTGATAAACATAACTAGGCATTTTTATGCATCTAAGCAGTTTAAATAGAGTCACGTGACATATGAATTATATCCTCAGTTAAAAGGAACACGGGCCAGCGGGTGGTTTAGTGGTTAAAGTCCCAGGCTTTGAAACTAGACTCTCAACGGCAGTAGGTTCGAGTCCTCTGCCCGCCGGAAATTTTTCTGAATAAGTTAAATCCGGCGTGTCCATGGATGGTGTGTGTGGTGTGTATGTTGGGTTGCATGTCTGTCAGGGGTGGGGCATGTTAGACCGGTGTATAGCACTTAGTGTGCTGAGCCCGGATAAGCGGGTGGAATGGGAATCATGGAGTCGTGGAGACGCACGGCCTCATGATTCTTTTAATAAAAAAAAAGGAACACGTCTTTATGTAAAAGTAAACAATAAATAACTATATTTAATTCATATCATTTAAAACTTTCTAAGTTATCATTTATCGAAAGCATTGATTTCTATTGTAATATAATATTAACACTAGTTATTTAATGGAAAATTTCTCCATCTTATCTAATTGTCTATGCTGTTTACTTTTACAAAATTTATCAAAATTATGTAGGAAAACCAGTGATCTTACACACTGTGAATGAGTTTAACTATTAGGTCTATCTAATATCATTCAGCTAAGTGGTGCCCCCAGTGAAATCAGTCATTAAGATATAATTCAAAAGAAAATTTAAAAGTATAAAAAATGTTAATTTAATTTTTTAAGTTTTACTAACAAGTCGATGCTCTTAAAGCAATATTATGCCTTTTTCGTTAATCTGCTTGTTAGCGGTTAAATTTATTCAGGTCGTAAAAAAATACTAGAGTAGTCAGATGATTTTGCACTGTAATCGCTAGTAATCTCACTTTTTATGTAAACTGAAAACTTCCTGTATGGACTATTACGATGCAGAGTTAAATTAAATAAATTTTGTTAGGTAAATGACATAGTGGTCTTTAAACGAACCGGTAATTAAAATAAGAAAAACAAATATGGTACGTCAAAGGCACGTAAAGATAATAAAACTATAACATACAGCAGCATATTATAATTATAATTATGGTCGGAATATTAACATAAAATACCTGTTAAAGGCTGCTCTCGCCTAGAACACAGTTGCATTAGATCAATTAATTTGCAGTATAAAGTTTAATCATTAATTTTTACATTTTTCAAAAATTCTATTTAAAACGTAAAATAATGTTGAATAATTGTATTACTTGTTATTACATTTAATTAATACATTGAAAAAATAAACAAATAAAACTTAATAGCTATGAAGAAGTTAAAAGTGAAAGTCCTTTAATAGAAGAGTAAAATTAATTTCTGTTCTCATGTTACCACCTTCAACATCCTGGATCAAATATGCTGATGACTAATTGAACAGATATAACAAAAGACGTCAAAATATTTTCACCCACAGCAAAACGTTCGTTGACATCACTTTTACCTATTTAAGGTGATAACTTATCTAAACGATGCAGGTTTAAAAATTCCGAATAACCAGACCTAACCATACGCACAAATTCTTAAAAAAGCTGATGGAATGAAGAAGTGGGATCGCCTGCTCATATTTAAAACACTCCGGGTATTAACAATATAATATACAATTTAAAGTACCTAATGTGTAATTACAACGCTGGAAGTAACAATAAATTGTATCCAGATTTTAAGTAGGTTAGGCGCATAGTAACGGCATTTGAAACTTTCCGCAATTATTCCACCCTTTTAAGACATAAGTAAAAAATGATAAACAGTACTAGAGATATCTTCAGGCGTGGGTGTCAGGGAAACGTAATGCAACGTGATCTTGAGTACTGGCACGCAAATATTCAATAAATAACACAGCCTAAGTACACCTACAGGGATTTTGGCTTAAGCCCACGCCTGAGTAGCCTCAACAGCCAGCCAGGCTCCAATCCGATGCGAATTTGCATTTTTATGACCCCGGTAATTTATAGGGTATGTTGTGTTCGCTGCTCGATTCGAGATTTTTAAATTGTTGTTATATGTGGGTCGTGCATTATTGTAAATTGTGATTCATACTACGAAGTCGTTTTCTTAGCCGGGATATTGCGGATTATATTATGATACCGTGATGTGAGTGCACTGTCTTCTATTATAGTACTTCCTTATTTGTTTTACGTACACAACGGTTGGCATTTCGTGTAAGCATTACTGCAGTTCTAGCAAACAACAGAAATTACTTAGCGGCATCAACCGGTTGAGTAGATGCTGCGCGTTGGGGCAAAAACTAAGAGTTTATTGACACGTGTAGGCAACTATTAGTACCGCGAAGTTCTATAAGTTTCATTCACCATAGAATAAACTACTAGCAAAAAAAGTTAATTCTGCATAAAACTGTAGATAATGTACGTTAGGCAACACTGCGTACACCTCTGTCTTCCGCGAAAAACCGATTATGATAGAAGTATTCACAAAAACAGTAATATAATAATAATAAAAGAATTAACTGCAGCAAAAAAAGCCCTTTTGTTGTTTTCTATAACAAAATTATAACTGGATATTGCTAACGACAGTTTTAATAGTGGGAAAGGGTATAACATAGCTACAAATTTAATAAGTTTTTTCGTACAAAATAATTATTTTAATTTAACAAGTCATTAACTTCCGTTATTTCCGCCTATTTTCAAACAATCTAAAAAAATTGTGTTTATCATTAAAACTTTAGCAATTGAATTAAAAATAAGTATAGATAATCCATCGCAATATCAGTAAAAAGGCCTAGGGTAAAAAAAATCATCTGTAAAATTAGTAAAATTACGAGAAACACGTTCCTCCAACCAATTTTAACGTCCGTTTGTCGGTAAATGTTATTGCTAATTTTCATCTATTATCATACATTTTATGTTTTTGTTGGTACATAACTAATTGATCATGACATTATTTATAGCTGATAAAGTCAGATACAAGTCATTTTTAGATTTTGAAATAAAATACGATTTCCGCAGAGGAAATACAAGCTTATTAAATGTTTAATGATAATACAGAATTACTGTTCATTATTAAGTCTTTGGATAAGTGGAGGCTCGTAAAGGAGACAACGTGGGCGAGGTGCCTCTTAGAAAACATGCAAAGCAAATCAATATTACATAGAGACATACTTCACTTTACCACAGGAAAGCTACGTTTTTATAAAATATTCTAGAGTGGCAAAAGCCCAGATATGCACGTCCAAATTGGTAGCGTTATGTTTTTAACAAAATTGAGGATATAGAAGCAAAAGTAGTAAACTCCTTCAGCAGAGGACTTGTGCCATAATAGTGGGACTCAGAATCAAAGTCAGAAAGTATATTAATGCTGCAGTTTTATCTGACGTTTTAACCATTATGTTTACGTTATCGTATAAACAAACTTTCCTGTGTAATGGCAATAACACCTAAAATGCATGTGTCATGGTATTGGTCATCTTGTGCGGTTGGGTTGTGATTACGATATAAAAATACATTTTGAGTTTAAAAACTATATCGTACCATTTTACAAACAAAGAGAAGCTTTAAATAATAAATGTGTACCCATTTTCGTCATAACCTACAAATTAATCAATCTAATAATAGGAAAAAAATAATACGCGCTAAAAATGGAACGCAAATTATGTATACTATACTTTGCGATTGACCAGTTTTTAAACCAGAAAGCAGGGTGTATGGATTTAATTTAAAGAGCTGAGAGAACCGCCACTGATTTAAAGCTGATACACTAGTTGAATAATAATTACCTGTAGGTATAGCTATAAAAAATAACCTAGTACAAAATTGTATTATTTATTTTAATATTTATGTAACACCGGCCTAATTATGCTGTTAAGGTTAAACACCGACGCCAATTTTATTTTTTTATTTTACTCTTCAGCTATACAATTTTCGGCAATTCAAAATTAAACCTTATTTACTTACCACTATTTTTTCCTCAAATTTATGACCATTAAGTCCATTTGACACACTTTTAATGTAACTCCCGGTACTGATAGGTAAACAAAGCATTTAAATTTAATTATTTCGCAACAAAACAGTCATTTTACATAGTACACCACACACGGTTCATTACTGATTATACAAAAGCTATCAATAATTTTCTTCAGAACTTTACTTTGAGCGTGAAAAGACCGATAAACCGCAAAACTAGTTTAACGAAAACATTATTTAAAAGTAATATCTAATTATTAATTGTCGTATTATTTACACTGAATCGAGTATTTAAAACTTTAGTATGCACTCAAACACTGTAACAATGTAACTAAAACAAGAAATAGGTACTTCGATTACATCATTTCAACGTCATATGCTAGTTTTTGTTGAATCGAGACGTCCTGTTCAGTTACATAACATCTCAATTCTAAATTACAAATTGTTTTATGATAAATGTATCCAGTGATGACCTTCGATATTTATTTGTTAACAACCGGGTGGGATACAATGTAATAAAGTGAGTGGTAATGAAATATGACGTGAAATAAATTAATTTACTTAGTTGTATTTAGTGTATTTATTGTTGAATGCTTTACATTTCAACCTTTCCTCTTGTATATACGATTTTTATTTGAAATATAGTGATCACTACTTGGCACGCACATTGCCTCCGTTTCTTTTCGCGCCATTAGCTGTCTATCTTTTCCTTGCCGCATTATTGCTTATGTTTCCAGTAAAATAGTAGCAATCTGTACATTACTTTACGCTCAAAAACAATATCGGCCAATTACCGAAGCTTACACATACAACGCGTTTTGAATTTTAGTTTACCTTACGCGAGGTCGCCGTTCCAACGGTCATTCCGGTGATTACAACTTGGTATGTCCACCTCTTCTCTGATAGGTTCAAGGTTTACGTTAATTGGGACCATGGAAAACTGGGTTAGTTATTCCACGAGGTAAAGTTGTTACTACTCAGTACAAGTGCCTAACACATAAGCGCGTCCTCTGTAAAGGGATCCCCGCTCCCTGAGCGTGGTTATAAATTTGCCTGCGTTCCAGTGATTACGCCAGGGTGACCCTACCGGTTATAAATTTGCCCAGGCGATAAACTGAGTAGTTGGAGGCCAACGATATAGACAGGTAAAGCTGAGCTCCAGGAAGGAGTGACGTGGCTGCTGGCATTAGGGACTTGAGCCCTAACGTGTCGACCCAGGGAGCTCGTGCATAAGGTACCGGTTACTAAGATCAGACCAGCTACCGACCAATCTGGGCGTTGCGTACTCGACCAGTACTGGGTACTGCGAATAGCCCAACTGGTAGGGGTAGCTTTGGTTGTTCTGAAAAATCCACCCAATCACCTTGTTTAGTAGTACCATGGAGATCAACTCTTCATTGGTGAATAGTATTCTACTGGAAATATGAAGACTTGCTTTGTGGAGACCGAAGAACCATTGACAGAACTGTTGGCGTTGTGCTTTCTTTCTGTAGGCGAAACGGGTACAGTAATTTTTATTCAAACATATGAGATACATGAAAACATCAACAATTAGGCAGGTCGATGTAACCTCCAACTACGTCGAGTATTAGTTCTTCAACTTATCGTATGAATAAAACGTTCCCGCCCTCTATTAACTGCAGATGGCCGAAAAGTACCAGTTTTCCTAAAGCACCTATCTACGGATTCGAAGGTTTTCCGACCTGGCAATCTTCTTATAGGACATTTTTCTTGATACAAATTACAAACGCCTTGTATGATTTGCATTTCCATGAGAGTGGCCATAAATAAGGTAAATATCTGCTACTTCTAGAGAGGTGTAAATATTCATACTAGAAAATCAAAAATGCAATAAGATAATAGTTATATATTTTTTTAATTTACCAAACTGGTAGATTGCATAATCTTTTAGTTTTATATATGTTACAGAGCATATTAAATTAATTGTATGCCGCCACTGCTTAATTAAAACATCCAAGTCAAACTAAACTCAGCAGTTTAAGTTTACATCCACTGAGGCTACATCTACATGTATGTGCTTATCAAAATAAGTGTTTTTTTAATGGGATGTATTTATGTCATTTTTGAGCAAATTTAACTTTAGGAAACTTTCGGGAAATTTTTCGAAAAACATCTGATCGTAAAAATTTTTTCACAAGATCGTACTACGGTTTCGATTGTTTTTGCTATAACTTACGCTTTTCATAAATACGCGAAACGCGCATAAAAAATTGTTTTGTGTAAAATCACTAGCGTGAAAGTAGTCTTAGGAATTTTAAATAATACGCTATATTATGGGAGAGAAAATCTATTTAACAACAGTCAGGAAAAGTTATAAAATTCAGTATAACCGTGTTCCACAGAAATTTGCATTTAAATCTACTTTTTCAGCGCATTCGCTTTAGCAATCATATCTATTAAATAACAGAATATTACAGGGGTATTAAAAATAAAACAAAACACAAAATAACTAAATCAACAACATATATTTTAACATTTATAAAATATGTCTAAATATTTATTGTATCAGTTCCATTTCAATGCAGAGCACAATCGTTATTGATTTCTCATATTATAATAGATAAACATTTAATAAACTATGGCCTACATTATACAAACATACAAATTGAAGTACATAAAAAAGCTTATGTTGGTGTTAATTACAATACAAGTTAAACGGCACACGAAGATGTCGCATGCACTTTTGGCAGTAAAAAAGAATCTGTGTATATTGGTCCAAAAATCGAATGATAAATCGATATACTGTATCAAAAAGAAGCACACTTATTTCTTCCTTATAGTGGTTAACGCATAAAAGGATTAAAACTTACCTGTGCATGGTTAAAAATACTTTTATCTAGCATTAAACAATTACTGTCGTCTACTTGTTGTAATAACACGTTCCCTACTATCTTCCCTATTTACAGAATTCCTTCTAGGCGGCGAATTTCCGCTAGACCCGGTTCGGTTCTTTCTCGACCTCTTGAATTTGGCCATGTCTTCACCAAAAACGTCACCCGTTCGCAGCGCAGAAATTAGATCGTCGAATTCACCTTTGGCTCCATTGTCGCCATTTTTTAAGCTGATATTCTTGTTAATGGCTGATAGAATTCCTTCCCGGGTATGTTTCCTTTCAAGGGTCAACTTCTTTAAGTCTGCTTCCTGCTTTGCCCGTTTCTCCTCTTCTTCTTGTTTCTTGCGCATATTATCGTTGTCCTGACGAGCTTCAGAAAATGACGTTAAGAAGGAATCAAAAACGCCGAAAAATTCGTCAGGTTGCATCGCTGTAGGATCTTCGCCAAATAAGCGAACGGCACGTTCAAAACGGGTCTAAAATATTATATTGAGAAATTTCGTGATGTTTATTTAGCTAAAAAATTTGAGTATAAGAAGAGGGATAAGCTTAACAAATTTACCTTCATGTCTTGGAATTGATCTTCAATTTCCGCAAGGCGGCATGTGGCGGTTGCCTGAAATTCTCTCATCACAGGTACAAATTTATCATTAGCTAGGGGGCTTTGTCCTCTATGAAATTCTATTTCTCGAGCTACATCTTTTAACCCTGCCCGTAATTGACCCATGTCCTTTGTTAATTCACCTAGAGACACTTTAGCTGCGTCGTGGATGTGAGGAACATCATCTTCTAATCGTAAAACATCTTTAAACTAAAAAAATATAAAATTGTTAAAGAAAAAGTTGTAAAGTAACCTATAAAGAAGTAAACAGGTGGCGGTATAGAAAAGAGCCGAATGAGTTTTCTATGAAACCTAATCTCTTTGGCTCTGCATCTTACAATGTGATCGTTGGGATCGTTCCAAAAAACCCTCTCAAAGAAAATTGTGTCCACTAATTTGACTTCAAGTCATTTTAGACACAGATTTCTTTACCTTCTTCGACTCGGCTTCATAGAGGAGGAAATTCGAGAAATTATCAAATACTTGCCTTCTTTTCAAGTATCTGCACTAAATAATGTAACAAGGTAGTGCCTTTGGCAGCACTAGATTTGGTATCAGCAAGTCTATTTAGGGATGCCAATCGGAATCCTATGGCATTTCCTCGAGCACCCCGGTTCATGTAGTTTCCTAAAGCCAAGACTATTTCTAACAACCTCCTGAGACGGCGAGATCGAGCTACTTCTCTGGAAGCTTCCATTACACTTGCTATTCTGGGCAAAATTTCATTTAAAGTTACTTGGAAACGTTTCTTATAGTGTAAGCTTCTTAGACGTTGCTCATAGTGTGGAACCCTGCAATAATAATATAAGCAGATGGTTTATGAAATAATTCTCATTAGTAAAAGGAAATCTAAGATAACCAAAGCGTCTACACTAGCCCGTGTGATTTTAGTTTGCGTTGATTTGTGAAAAACAGTTGTTATAAATCAAGGTAGAAGACGGTAATTTTTATTTTTAAGGTGAAAAAAAGAATGGAGTAGCAGAGGACAACCCAAACTTACTTTGATATTTCATACAAAAATCGATCAGCTCTTGCTAGGGAATCAATATCATTACTATGTTCTTCCAGAAGCGTTTGTTCTTCGGGACTTGGTGTGAACTTCAGCAGTTGTTCCACCATATCAATAGGCAGCTGCTCTTTGCTATCCATGCTTAAAATTGCCTTAGAAATATCTTCATCGGACATTTTCAATTTGGACAACAAAATAGTACAGTTCTGAGCTCGCCTACCATCAATTACCGACAATACTTTGTTTCTATTCTTACCCAACTGCCTCAAATCTTCAATCGAACCATCATTCTAAAAAATCGTAAATAGTTAAATTATAAATTCAATTATTATCCTATGCAAACTTACAGCTACGCCATTCTTTTGGTACGCACAGAAAAGTTTGTCTATGCAATCCAACTCCATGGTACTGTATAATTTGCTATCGTCAAGCTCGCTCCAGATTGTTCCAGAAACCTTCGCCTCTGGCAGTTTAGACCAATTAAATGACTTTAGAGGATTAGAGGGTTGGGGAATGTTCTTTTTGACTATTTCAATTTTAAGAGGTGCCACTGGTGGTGCCATTGGGGCGCAAGGAGGTGGTGGAGGACCTGGTGCGGGTGGTGGTGGAGGTACCAAAGGAGGTGGAGGAGGAACACCAGAGTTGAATCCGCTTTTGTAATCTATGCTATTTACATCAACACCTGATTGTAATCCTATGACTTTAGCATCATCTGGAATGCTTCCCGAGCTTACCAAACGTTCGAGACGGAAACGCTCTCCTCGTTCACAAGAAACCTGCCTATCCAAATCTGCTGCCCGATATTCCAATTCTCCTAATCGTTGCCGCGTTTCAATATGTGCCGCCGTTTCTTTTTCTAAACGCTCTTTTATTCGAGCTAAGCTTGATTCAAAGTCTTCCTTTTCTTGTGTTCGTTGGTCAAGTTCTTGTTCTTTTTTGGCCAAACGATTGGATAAATCCACGTTTTCGTGTTCCAATTCTTCAGCCTTTTTTCGAGCCTCTACTAACTCTTCTTCTTTGGCCAAAAGATGGACGATTTCCTTTACATTAATGTTAATGGGAGCTAAATCGGGATCGCGGGGTTTCGTTGCATCATTCGAATCATTCTGTTGCAAGACTATTTGTTGAACAATTCTATCAAAAAGCAACCAATGTTGAGGATGAGAACCGTAATCTAAAGGAATTAACAGACAATGTTCTAGTAATGAAAGTAGATGTGGATAAGCAGACGTATGGCTGAGCTTTTTCCTGATAAGTTCGAACATGCTGGTGGCGCTTTTGGTATCTACATGTTCCTGTTCGAATTTTCTAGACAACTCTTTCTCATCTTCGTTACGTACCATTTCAAAGAAATCTAAATGTCTGTTTAAAGTTTCATTTTCGTGCCTCCTGAGTTTGTCAATGACGGGTTGTATCCCGAGCATGAGAAACTCATACCGCAAATGTAGTCTGAATTCTAAATTCTCCTGACCTAAACCATAATTGAGCATAGCGTTTATGAAAGACATAATAGCAGTCTTCAGATTGACTTCGTCCCTGTACTTTCCCACATCTCGATCCAGGTCGTTGATAATTCCCTGAAATCGCGTACGTTCAAACGCGTGTTTTTGATAATGAAGCATGGCATCGAGGACTTTCTTGTGACCCCCTGAGACGAGACAAACGGCACCGAGTATTTCCAGGACGGCAATTTTCGTTTTTATGTTTTCCGTGCTCAAAGACTGTGCGATGGTGTTTATGCTCGTTGGATGCGCCAAAACGTGTGCTCTTCCAGTCTAGAATTATGTAGACAAATTGATGTTAAAAGTAATGCCTTGTAAACAAATTAATTGGAAAATGAAAGCGGTGTTTACGGTTTTGCAAATTTACTGTTAAGCTAAAAAGCGCACTGTCGTAAAAATGATTGCAATCAGCTACTGTTGAAACCGTAAGCGTAACCTAAATTGAGTGAATGGATTAGTAGCAAAAACAACTTGGCACTTTTTGTGTTTTGGAATTTAAAGAGTGCAGTGCATATCCGGGTTTTTGTTATAAAAAGATTATTAAGAAGAGGAGTCGGCCAAGCGGCAAGGTCGTTCAATTCTTTTAAACCAGGCTCCATTTCCTTCCAAAATAATCATCGTAATCTAATAAATCGCGAATTTTAGAACCTACATTCCTTAATCGTTTAGTATAAGTGAATAAAAGCTGTTTCGAATTTTTCCCACTTTACAATACTTACCGAGTTATTCATAAGTGCTTTGACGCAGCCAATAATGCTGGTATGTATCGAGCTTTCCGCAGTAGAATAATCCATCCTTTCTAAAAAGTCTAATAAGGCAGGTAGGCCATCAAGTTCAATAAATTTGATAACAAAACTGTGAGTCGAAGTTCTAAGCGCTGTTTTAAGTCCATCGATTTGTTTTGTCCTAGAACGAACATCCTCTTCGACGTTGCTGTCTGGATACTGAAGCTGAAAAATGACCAGAAAAAAATGAAAAATGTGCTTCGAAATTACTTTCAGTAACTTACTGTTGCGAGGGTACGTAATCTTTCAACATAATGTTCAGGAGCGTGAGCTTGGTCCACGGTGTCTTCGCCACCTTTTCTCGAGCAATAAATCTGCCATTTTTTCTGGGGTGGCAAATTCATCATTGCAGCTTTATTCGGGGCCGTTAGATCCAGTTCCTCCTATAATTTTTAATTCGTGTTTGAATTTCATTCAGCTTATTTGCGTATGTTTGGTATTAACATTGACCTGTATACCTTTTACAGTCATTGACCTATCGCTGCTATTTGCGTTTACATATATTCAAATGGAATGAGAACGAAAGGGTGAAGCATACATAAAATATCGTCTAATTGCTCCTATTTTACAGTAACGCGGTCATTTGTGTACATCTTTAGTGATATCTCTGCGTTTCTACATGCGATATTCTTGTATTCGTGCTTGTTCTTTTCCTTTCACACTTTCAATAGCAATCTTAAGACTCAAATAAAGTTTAAGTGCGTTCACACGAGCTTATGGAATGCGATTTACCCGCAATGTTACTAAACAATACGGGAAGATGTTCAGTTGATTGATGCAACTAACGATCTGAATGTAAAATATTACGTTTGTATCCCAAGCCTTAGAATGCATTAACATTAAAACAATCTGAGAGATAATAATATTTAAGAGAATACTTTCAAATGAACATCGCTTTGTTTAGCCATACGTGAATACAAAATATAAAACCTACTTATAGTTTGACTTACTTAAAGGAAATTAGAGCGGCTTTAGCTATAAAATGTAATTGTTTTAGAACTAATAAAATGACAGATCAAAAATATTGATAATTATGTATCCACTTTGTTTAATTAGGTTAATTGAACCGATTGTATTGCATTTGCAGAGTAATTTCATTTTCGTGACGTTAATTTCACAAATTAGTTTTTGTTTCTGAAATAACAACAAATAAAATGCAAAGCTAAACTTTCACGAATTTAATGATCATAGCGCATATTTTCAACACATTTAATAACTATATTCAAAATAGTAAGTATATTCCTAATACAGATTGCCCTCCGGAAAGTTTCAAACGTCGTCTGCTATGAATAGCAACATCAATTTTAACATCGACAAATCTTGATTGATTACTATTAAAAATTTTAATTTCACTTGCGCGATTTAAAAATTACCAATTAAAGTAGTTTAATGCATTTGGCAATAAACAAATTATTGTACATTCACTTTCCCAGCTTTAGAATTTAACCCTAAATAATTTTTTTAATTTCTTAGTCAATTTTCCAAATAACAGTTTATTATTACTTTTTGCATATCAGTAAATAAGCAAAAAAGAAATAATTTTTGTTGTACCTGCATATGAAAAAATACAAATAAACACTTGCAGGAAGCCTCATTATAATTTCTTCGATCATTATCGGCGCTACTTGTTTATCCATACAAAAATAACTTTCACGCAGAGTATTTAGAATATTTTTAAGTTCAAGCAGCAAATTGAGGTCCCATAAAAGGTAAAGTGTAATAGCACCCGAAGAAAACAAATTGATTTCACCGGAACTGTCATTACCTGACGAACATTGCAAATTATTTACGCGGTTAGAATACACAATCGCGATTTTTTGTCACAGGTCAAACTGTGCACGAATACAAATTCAAAGGTAGAAAGGATTTCGACCCTTCATATCTGTCTTGATTGGCATTAACGGTTTTGTGTTTGAAAGTCCAACATGTAGTCAATTAATTTTATAGTACGTGTTTGAACGGTGATGGATTATTAAGAGGAAAAAATTACCACAAGCTCCGCAAATTTTGCATCCAATTCGTCCTGGGCTGGCATTGGTTGGGTCGGTGTAAGGGCTTGAAGGGAAAGCGTTCCTGTGTTTTCCACGACGCAATATGTGATCTCCGGGGGTTCATCGTCCTGAAAACAACACAGTTACTCAGCTGAAAAATTCGTATGTTAATTTAAAAAAAAACAATGTCTTTAAAAATGTTGGTCGATAATATTTTAAAGCTATATCAAATAAGTTGTTGCTTTCATATTTTTTGCTTCTAGAAGGTCAGAATAGCACTTATAGAAAAAACTAAGGCTAATAATAAAATCCGGTGTTTCGGACCTTTTGTTCTGTGATTTTGCTCTATCAATATTTCGGACATTACCACATGAACCGGATTTCGAATGTTTTTATTCAATCCGAATTTTTTAATGTTTGAACTGCAATTTTTTAAGATCCAATATTTCCGTTTTTTACTGTGTAAAATAAATGTCGACTACCTGAAATTTTATTTCTTAACAGAGACCTGCACATTAAACTACTTATAAATAAAATCGTTATAATCATTTATTTTAAAAATTCTGAAAAGAATCGGGTTTCGATTGTAGACTCGAAAACTGATTCTGGAGTTGAGAATCGGTTTTCGGTTTTCGAATCGAGAATGGTTTTTCGGTTCCAGTTAGAATCAAGATTCTCTATCGAGAATTAGTTCCAACAATACAAAAGGAGCCAGTATTTCCAATGAATATAATCGAACCTGTCGATTATTGAAATATCTCCAAAGGTTACAAAAAATCATTCGGATGTATGTGCGTTTCTAAATTTTTGGTTTTGTTTGGTTGGAGGCAAGTTTTTAAGCAATATAGGTTGTGGTAAAATTGTTCACATACGCACGTATTTTAGGTACAAATTATTATTTCGAATGACTACATCAATTAATAAAATCATTCAAGAACCAAAAATTCGATTATCAAAATCATTCGATTGTGCTCATCATTAAGAAGAACCGATTCTTGCTAACCAAAAAACCTATTCCGATTCTAGACTCGGAATTGAGAATCGATTCCACGGGAATAGATTTTCGATTCTAGCCTCGAAAACAGATTTAAGAAACGAGAATCGGTCTGCAGTTTTAAAATCGATAATTCTGTTTCGGTTCTAAAATCTGAAACTCAACCCAATTCTTAATTCTGAAGAGAATCGATATTCGATTCTAGTCTAGAAAACTAATTCTGAAATCGAGGATCGGTTTCCGATTCAAGAATCGAGAATGATTTTTTGGTTCTAGAATAAATTGAGATCCTCTATCAGTTTTAACGACGCAGAGGAACCAATTCTTGTACCTACCGTAAAAGTTGTCGGGCAACTGCCACGGGATCTTCCTCGCATTTATTGAAATTCTTTTAAATAGTATAAAATTTTGAAACTGTTTAGAAATTTTTTACATTTTTGACAATTGTATGAAAATGTAGAAAATGTTTTAACATTTTTGAAAAATTCTCAAATTTCATATTTTATAGCAGATGTTTACAATTAATAAAACATTTGAACTTTTTTTTTAAACTTTTAAATTTTGGATATATTTAAAAATGTTAAACAATTTAAAAAATTCAGAAAATTCTGTAAACTTTTTGATTTTTGATAAATTTGAAAATTTTTAAAAATTATGGCAATTTTAAAAGCTTCTAGACTTCATAATTTGGTGAGTCATTTATCTGGTGATTAACTAATTAAACTGTTCAGGTAAACGACAAAAACGAAACCTCCCAGTAGTGTTTTCTAATTGGGAAGTGGTTCCTAACATACTCACATTAATTGTGAAGTTGAAATACTTCTGCATACCGACTTTGAGTCGAAACTTTTGAAAAAAAAATATTCTTATAATCTTATTTTTTGAAAGACTTATCATGGTTTTATTATGTCTGGTACTTTGTTATTAGAAACAATGTTTTAAAAATAATAGACATTTTTTTGTATTACATAATTAAACTGTTGAAAGGTCGTCCCTATAGTCATTTAACATGCCCATACCCATTTTGAAGCAAAATTTTGCAAAAAAACAAATAATGAATGGAGGGGGTGACCGGAGAGGTGGTAGGAAGTTCGCGCAGACGCAGATCGGCTATTCAAACTGCGTAGAATACAAATCTGAGAGTATTTTTCCAGCGCGTCCATATTGAAGTAGATCACCCCCTTATTTTTAGCAAGAGGTATCTGGTTTTATGATAGCTGGTACTTTGTAATTGCAGACAATGTATATCGGCTAAAAGCCGAAAATCGATTTTACAAAAATGACGTTTCTTTGACAATTATTTTTTCGGTATCCTCGCGCCTTAAAACGCGCATATCCGTGAAAATCTCGATGTCCGAAGTTTTGACGGTAACTTCCTCTAGCTATACTCCGTATAGCGAGGAAACTACAAAACAGATTGCGATTTTGGACTTTGGTACTAGTACAATAATGTCTGCCTGAACATCAACAACAAAATACTTTTTCTTTGATTTTTATAATAATCGAAACCGAATCTTCGTTTTTTGAATCAGAATCCGAAACCGATTTTCAGTTCTGAAATTTTCGTAGGAATAGATTGTCGATTCTAGCTCGAAAACTGATTCTGGAATCGAGAATCAGGTTCTAGGATCGAGAATCGTTTTAAGAACGATGAACGATTTTTGCAGCTAAAAAACCATTTTAGATTATGAACTTGGAATTGTAGCACTAGCGTTTAGTAACTTTTAAAATATCGTTTGAGCGCAGGAACATTTGCACGCGGGACTTTTTGGGCGCAAGGACGTTTGGGCGCAAGGACGTTTTGGCGCAATAAAGGAAATTATTTGATTTTGTCTTTTTCATTAACTTATTAACATTTCAGTAGCTATTTAATTATTTATTAATATTTAACACGAAAATCCGAATTTTTACATAAATATAATTATAGCAAAATTAACAAGATGTCTGACACAAAATAGTTTATTAATTAAAAAAAATTTCAAATGGCTCAATGTCCTACTTAACATTTAACAATTTGTTTTTTAAATTTGACAGTTTAATGATTTTAATAGAAATATTGAATTTTCTATAAAATAACCTACAATAGGTTAAGCTTGCGCCCAAACGTCTCTGCGCCCAAACGGCTCACGCCAAAGCGTCCCTGCGCCCAAACGTCCCTGTGCCCAAACGTCTCTTCTCCGAATCGTTCCTGCACCGAAACAGCCGCGCCCAGATTGGTATACCTTAACTTCCACACTATATAACACTTTGTTTTTCATTCTGCGATTCTTGGTGTCGAAAACGAATTTTCCATTCTAAAATAAGACACCAAAACCGATTCTTGATTCTGAAGAGAATTAATTTTACAAAAATCAATTTTATACTTAAAATATAATTCTGTAATTTTAGAATCGAGAATCGGTTTTAACGACGCTGAAAAATCGATTCTTCTAACTAAAAAACCCATTCCGAACTCAAAATCGCTTGAATAAATTTTAGACGAATCCGCATAACGAACTTATCGAATAAATTTTTTCTGAAAATAAATTTAGGTAATTGATTAACGGACAATTCGGGCGAATCCGTATAACGGATAATGGTTTCTAATGACGGATTAAATCTGGATACTAAAATCCCACTGAATAATTTAAAATCCTAAACTCAAATTTAACAATTCTGCCACCATTAAAAGAAACTGACAGGAATGCTGTAACGAAAAATAAATTTCAAATTTTTTTTCTGCAACTACGTTTTGCTGTGGAATTTTCACAGTATTTGTTGGAAATAATGTTATTTACAACAGCAACTAATGTGTCTGCTGTAATATAATTTGTTAAATGATTATATAAAGCTGTTTTAACACGGCAAACAGATCAGACATTCTTACCCATGAACTTAGCAAATAACTTGCATTTAATTACAAATAATAAAAACGAAAGTACAGTTGCATAAAAAAAATATTTTACTTGATGATATCATAATGAAAAAAACATGTTCCTGGAAATCTATAAAAATCTTAAAATACAATTATTTTGTAATGTTTTGTGATTGTACCTCAGGTATATAAAATAAAGAATTTTGAATAACTTACAGCAATATCTTAAAAATATAATCTTGCATGACAACAAGCAGTAAACTAAAGAAGATAATAATCATGTTGTTAAATTCCACAATCGTATACAAATTCTGACAATAAACGTCATCCAGATAGCATTTTGCAGTTTTTGATGAACCAAAATTTTATATTTTAACTCATCAAAAATCTCCCCAGAACAACCTTTGTTATGAAATAATATTGACGCAAAATTCAATAAACACAAGTCATTTCAACAAAATTCCATCAAATAAAAATTTTACAGTACAAAACCGCAAGAAAAATCTTCCTAAGAAACTTCACACGATATTAAACCTGTCGTAAAATGCTAATTACCAATACAATCTCATCTCGTAATAATTAATTACGCATAATAAAAATCTACAAAAATCTTTTTTAAAAGCGTCACAAAATGAAAACACCGCCGTAGAATCTGGTTAAAAAAATTCTTGCAGGTAACACCCTGTTGGGTAAAAATTTCGGTGTAGAAAACTTAACCCACAAAAATTCATCTTCAAGACCTTTTTCCGGTAATAATTCTCTCGTAAAATCCAACGATAAAAATAAGATCATTTCTACAGTTTCAGATACTTCCAAAGCAAAATCCCATCTGAAATATCTCCTAAGTAAACCCTAAGCCACTAAACCAGTTGTCAAATCTGGCGAACACAAATCCTGCCTGTAAAATCCCTTTCAGTAACGAATTCCATAAAGCAAAACTTTCTTTTAATTTAATTTAATTAATGCGAAGTTACCAACTAAATATTTGTATATTTTACCTACACTTCTAATGAAACAATTCTAATTTAATACGTTTGCTCATCAAAGTACTGATGAAAACTCCGAACCGTGACTTGTCCAAAAAATATTTTAATGAATTCTGCTAATCTCAAATTCTAATCAACAATTTTCTCTACTTGAAATTGAAGACCCAAAAACCAATTTGTGTGGACACAAGAGACCCATTTTTCAAAACACAAAGGTTTCATTAATTCTTTAAATTACAACCAGAAGATTTCCACCGAGGATAAAAGCATCTAAATAAATCAAGACTCGGCGAATATAATAATCAAAGCGCACCTAGAATTAGAGAAAATAACTTGTGATAATGATAAGTACAAAACAAGTCGGAGTAGTACTTGTACGAGAAAAATTCAAACATACTACTGCAATAATTTAAGATCGTATCTTATTAGAGCAAATAGGATTCCGGTTGTTATCTTGATACAATGTTGCTTTACATCTGGGTATGCCAAGCCGACAGCTATTATTTCTTAGTTTTGACAGAATTACTAATAAAAGATTCTGGCAAAAATAGAAAATTTAATTTAAATGTGAGTAGAAAAAATTTATATATACAAGTATTTGTTTAATCTCTATCTTGGCACAAATTTTAAATTTATTGCTTTAAAAAGATTGGATTTTTAATGCGTTTAACTAATCAAGATTATAATTTGTAAACATGTGCATTAGTAAGTCCCCAAAAATTCAAATATCTAGATACAAATCTTTATAGCCAGTCATAACTTGAAAAATCTTTTTAGTTTATGTAAATTTCTGAATAAAAAAGTTTTAAATTTAATAATTTATTCATTAAATTTTCGCTACTTTAAATCTGCTAGTACGAGCTTTGTTGAAAGTTATGAAAAATGAGAAGAGAAATTTTTGACGTCTTATTGAAGATGTTTGTATTTAACGAGCAGTGATGTTTAGGATACAAAAGCTTTTTTTTTTTGCGTTTGCATCGTAAATGACAGAAACTGAAGATCGAGGAATATGTGGCACGTGTGTTCGATTATTTAAAGTAAAAGCGGTTAATAAACCTGGAGAAAGTAATAACAAGAGATAACGACGGCGTCATGGAGCCCAAGGCCCTATTAATAAGCTCTTCATTTTAAAACGACCTGTAATTTCCACTTGATGATTATTCAGCCGTGAATCACTGGAATAAACAACTAAAAAAAAAGAAAACAACCTTTCTATCCCTTTTTACAGTCGCCACTGACGAGTTGGCATTCAACACCACCACAGGAGAGATGAATGATATCACGAATTAAATAATTTCATTTCCTTATTTGGTTACAAAACACTTTTTGTGTCAAGGGCGTCAGCCGAGCTCGAAGATACAATTATTGAAGACCTGTTCGGAGGACATGGTGAAAATTTGTATCCAATACCAAATGAAGTAGCGACTTGCAGCCGGCTGTCAGGCAGGGTTACATTTCAAGCTGGAGAATCTTACATTTGCATTTATTTTTAAACATTGCAACTTGAAAGTGACTTATTCGTTTTTAAATATCCGGTGTGATTTCGCAAGTGAAACGGAACGGAGGAGTTTATGGTACGAAAAATACTGACAAGTACTTTCTTCATTTCTGTAGTTTTTTCAGCTGTCATTCTATAAAGGCTTGGAGAAACGAGATAAAATTGCGGAAAGGGGAAAACGTACCTAAAAGATACGGCAAATTACACATTGGAAGGTGGTAAGCAAATCGAATTTTATCAATTAGTAAAGTAATCTAACTGATATCGATTATTAGTTACTGGCAAAGACATTGCTTTGCCTCATTTCATTATCATACAGATTTTCCATTAAAAAGTTAAATAAAATAAAACATCGGACTGTACTACACAATAAAACTGAGATGATCATTTAAAACATACAGGGTGTTGGTAAACAACACGGCAATATTGCAGGTAGTGGGGCAAAATGGAGTTGAAAAGTTCTTAGCTATTTTGCGGTTACATACATAATACATAAAATAATGTTTAAATTTAACTGGTGTCACAAATTGGTTTTTTAATAGAACAAAATCGAAGAGGTCATGTGTAGACTAATAATTATATACAATTCTTTCCTCAGCGGCGTTAATCTGTTATATAAGAGCTTTTCTCTCGCGTTTCTTAAAAAACCATGGTGGAATTTACAATTCAAGAAATGCCATGTGGTTTTGCGTGTACGCAGAGTGTGGTGGCATTGCGCTGTAACAAACAATTATAACGTTTTCCGAATAAAAAAATTATTTAATTCTCAAATTGTTTCAGTTAAATTTTAACATTACTTTTTGCAAAAGTTATGTGTCTATTTGCGCAAAATAGCTAAGAACTTTGTGACTCTATTTTGCTTTAATATACACCACCTGCAATACTGCAGTGTAATTTACCAATACCCTGTATACACGAATCCAAAAACGATGACATTTATCTATGGCGGTCTATGGGCGTTAATTGGTTTTCTTTTTATATTTTTATGTACTCTCTGAAAGGTTGCACAAAACGCTACCACATATTCCTGAGACCAAAATATAACGAATGAACCGAACTCACCTATCCAAAAGTGCTTCGTTAAATCGCTATCGAACCTCAAAGTTCTTTAAAAAAATTGTTATTTTTTTTAACTAATAAAGAATGCTTGTAGAGATTGCAAGCAAATTTGGTATGTGAATATATACTGGCAGCAGATATTTTTTGGCATAATTTTTTTGGTCATGAGCCTTGCGCAGGTGGTCAAAAGGTGATTATCCAATTATTAGGAAATACGGTGAAAAATTTCCAAATCGTCGCTTACCAAACCATCAAACCGTTGCCGCTCTTTAGAGAAGTCTTAGCAAAACGGGCCGATTTGCTCTAGCAACTGCTGATTATGAACGTGAACGAGTGTTACGGATTTTTCCGAATTAAAAGCAAATTTTGGAAGAGTTGCGGAAGATTTGAAATCAAGTACCAGACGTTTAGGATTCCAAGTAGGAGTGTATAAAGATAGCATTGATAGAGTTTCAATAAAACAAATCCATACCATATATTCAACACGTGCAAGATCTTGGTTTCTGTCAGTTCATCGAAGAGCAGAGAGATCAAAATATAAATTTCTGTATTAACATTTTATTCACCGATAAAACATGTTTTACGAAGAAAGACGTAACAAATTGGCACAACGATCATGTGTATGTCATGAAAATCCACATGAAACTTATTGCATTTTCAACATAAATTTAGAATAAATTTGTAGGCAGGAATCATTGTCAATTTTATTATTGGCGCCGTCATTTTAACACATCGACTAAACGGCGAAAATTATATACGTCTCCAAAACGTTGCCAGATTTATTGCATTAATTGTCCTAGCTAGGATAGTTTTTAATTTTATTAGCAAGTTCACTGTTACGGACGTTCATGAACGTCCTACAGTATTGCGTCTAGGTGTTCAGGACATACATACACATCCTACTTGTGCAGCGTTTCAAAATTATTCTGCATGTTCGGCAATGGTGAGATTATGTTGGAGAGGCGTGTTGTAACAACTCCAACTCCGCACTCAAGTGCGGCAACTCAGAATTTATTTTTCTTTGTCTAATCTATTGCAGATAGCAAAATTTAACAGAAGTCAAAAAATATTAGAAATAAGAGTGTCTTTCTCTAAATATAAATATGGACTTCTTTGTAATTGAAAAACAACCTTAGACCACTTGCGCAATACTAATGACCAAAAAAATTGTGTCAAAACCATCTGTTGCCGGTGTTGATTTACATCCCAAATATGATCGCAATCGCTTAAAGCATTCTTTTTTTATTTAAAAAAATAACAATATTTTTTGTAACTTTAACGAACTATAGCGACTTAACGAAGCACTTTTGGATAGAGGTAAGTTCGATTGAATCGTTATATTTTGGCCCCAGGAATATATGTGGTAGCGTTTTGTACAGATCTTTCAGAGACACCCTGTATTTTCCATTCTGTAAAATGTAGCTTTATGTTCTTGTACTAAATTTATACAATAAGAACACGTACAGAATGGAACTCTAGAAAAATGCAATTTATTCTCGTTACTTTTTGTACCTTTAATCTCCAACTAGGAATCCCATAACCATTTCCTCGCACAGAACTTTTCAAGAGAAAAACTCCTCAAAAAAGCTTTTCTAACAAATGTCCCAGACCAAATTTTAAAAGCAGCAACTAGAAGTGATCAAGATGTTTGTAAAAGATACTGATAAGGATACCACATAAAGAATTTCAAGGAAAAGGCTCCTGAAATTTTTCGTATGTAAAGTGCGCACTAAAACTTCATGAAATAATCTAAGAAATCACCTCTTAAAGTTTCTGTACGTGCTTAGGAAACATCCAGTAAATAAAAAGAGTTCGCGGAATTTCTCGAGATAAGCTTAAAGAAGACCGTTAATAAATTTTTTTAAAGCTCATGAAAATCTCCCAAAGAGATTTGTTTATAACAATTCCTCAAAAAATTCGTGCTAAAACGACCAGAAAAACAGAATTGAAAAAAAATATTTGATCGATATTTAAAAAAGTATTGATAATAAATTCTTGATAATAAATTCAGCAAAAAGTTTTTGAAAAACCTGAAAAATGTTTTATAAGCAGCATTCGAAATAACCTGTAAACGATTTCTACTTTTCTATACTTTCAGGATAGAGCAGTATTGATTTCAGGTTTCGAATTCGAGATTTTGACTGAAAACATGTCTAGGACCTCCAGGAACCCAAAAAGTGTTTTTAAAAAAATCTCTGTGTGGGTAGGCGTGTATGTGGAGGTGCTGTAATGTGGTTATGTACCGATGGAATGTGTGGGATCAAAAATTCATCGAGGAAACAAACCCTTAAAAAAAATCTGAAACCGGAGTCGGAAGTTAGATATGTGTTTTCGGTTTTCCGGAAAACAAATTTTCTATACCTCAAAACAGTTAAGAAACTTTAATGCAAAACGAATGATGTTTTTAACCTTCTAGCTTAAAAATAGCAGCTACTACGATTTTCTGAAAATTTTCAATTTACCGCCTTGTTACTTAAAAACGAGTTAACAGATCGAAATCAAACTTTTTGTCGCAATAGCCCCATGAAAACACAATGTTACTGAGCAAAAAAACTTTCGAAAACATAAAAACTATAAAGTGAAAATTAAATAAAATTAATATAGTAAGAAATATAGTGGTGGGATGTTATTGTAGTGAATCTTCGGGCGTTAAACGTTAATAATGAAATACTTTTGGATATATGCTAAGTATAGGAAAGTTTAGGCAAAATGATTTAATCGTTTTTGAAAAATACTTTCAAAAGTTACTTGCGGAAGAAAAAACACTAAAAAATTGAGAAACTATTATCTTCAAGAAAGTTTTTCCAATAACTTCACGAGAGAAGCTTGAAGAAGAATCTTTAAAAATTTACTCTGTGAAAAAGGCTTCCAATAAAAAATTTCTTTAAAACCATTTTATTTGAAAATGGTGCTTAACTAGTTTTCATTTTTGAATGTTTTAGAAAAGCATTCTGTAGAAAAGAAAACTCTTACTTTGTAGTGATTTTTTTTATATAAATACTTGCAAGTATGTTAACAGCACATAAAGGACCAATAAACAACAAAAACTTCCTGTAAACTTGGGTTCGGAAACGCTTTTTTACAAGTTACAGCCTCCTGAAAGTATAATTGTTTAACTTGCTTTTTTGTCGATAATTTTCATAACAGTTGCAGTACAATTTTCTAATTTTATCATTTAGTTTAGTATTTTTACTAATTTTGGTCTGAAGACGTGTACGAGAGGTGTCCCGTATGGGGCGGCCAGGTAATAGTTTCTTTTAAATATTTTAGATCTTTACAATGTTTGAATTTTTGGTTAAAAACTCTTATTTGTCAAAAAAACAATTAAAAAAAATTCGTTTATTACAAATAGCGAAAACCATCAGTTTTCGAAATAATTCAATACTTTTGTAAAATTCAATTGCCAGGAGGATGAGGTCTAAGTGTTTTCTCAAGATACCTAAATAGTTTCCACATACTTTGAGGGTAAACATGGGCCTCAAAACCGTTATCAAGTTGTACAGCTCCCAGAAATGGGAAATGTTTCAACAACACTTTCCGTAGCTGCAACTCAATAACTAAGCGTTTCCGAACCCCGTGTTATAGGAACTTTTTTTATAGCTTTGGTGTGAATTTTCGTATGTACAGCAAGAGTTTCTAAACAAAACTTCAAAAATTGTAAAAATTTAATATATTTAGAAGAGAACATTACGTGCCCCCTCCCCCCAATGAGTCACGAGGGCTGCATTTATACCTAAAAAAATAATAGAAACACTAAGTTAAATGTGCAATTACTGCAAAAGTATTGACAAAAAAGTAACGAGACTGTTCTGTCTTCAGAAAGTTGTAACTTTTTAAATGTTTTGCGGCCTACTATCTACTATTTAAATATTGGTGCCTATTGTAAGACCACTCTGTATAAGGCACGGCTCTGCATGTATCAAGCATTAAAAAACAAATTGTGAAAATAACACTTCCGACAACCTAGCAGCATGTAACATAAAAGTAAACATTTTTATACGTTTTTGTGCAGTTATTTCATATCTTCAAATAGAATGCAGGATGCCCGCAAGATATACAAGCGATCGGCTGAGAAATCAATTATAACTGTTACTAAATGATCGTGACCTAATGGATCAAACTTTGATTAATCAATGCAGAAAGTGTTTGTCATCCTTTTAATAATAATTTTAGTACAAACGCGTAGTCACTGCGTGCCCTTTTACTTCAAATATTTATTTCAATTTTGTTCATCTTCAAACTTTCCTATTGTAGTGATGTTAAAATCGCAAATTTGGCATAGTAACACAATTTCGGGCAATGCGATTCGCTTATTTTACTGCGATTTGTTTGCCTTGAGTACACTGCAAATAAATGCGCAAACATTGCATTTATCTTTGAGTTTTTCCATTGTTTAACGAAATCCTTAATAATATACATTGTTTTTAGGTTTATTTTAGATAAGGTCGCAAAACTTTGCTACACTTTTGAATAAATGTAAAAACCACATTTACTTGTCTTTGTTTTTTAATAAAAACAGTTAGTATAATTCTTATAACGGATTTTCACTATTTTAGTGGAAACATAGGCAACCAATGAGAGCGACAAACAAGGGAAATAAAAGACAAGCTATAATAGTTTAAAGTGCCGTGATGCACTGACAGAATTTATTGTGAAAAATTCACGTATCCATTTTGAATTTAAAAATATCAATGTGTACGTGAATCCTCACCTGGCCCGCACTCCTTGTCGCACTTACTAGTTGCCCATGTTTTTACTAAAATAGTGACAATCTGTATGTCTTAATAGGTAAGGACATTCAAATAAAACTGCAAGGCTGTTTTCGGTTAAAATAAGAATACTTTTGAAAAAAAAACAGGTTAAATGACGTCAACAGTTGCAATTTAACTCAGGTTATAGTTCTGTAAAACGACCCGTTTATTTTGCTCTAATTTATTTAAATAATTATATCGTATGACTCAGCATGTTTTACATTCAGAAGAGAAAATTCTTTGTATGACATCAGCTAAAAATGTAGGAAAGTATGATGTTGTTAATTTTAATTAAATTAAATGGGGAAACTCGTGAAAGCTTCATAAAAAAATTACTCATCAATGACATTTTTAAAAAAAAGTTTTATGACCTGTAAAACGACCTAATTTTTTCAAATTGAATTATGACTCAAATCTTCAATTAGGAACAAGGGTAAATCCTAATAACTAATTATTTAAAAAAAAATAAAAGGTTTCGCACATTAAGCACAATGAACGAAACGACAAAAAGCTCTGAATTTCAACACCTTCAATCTCTATCCGATATCGCTCCCAAACTGTTGAAATAAATTTACTATTTAGTTGTACAATATCCATGACCTATACAACACTTAGGTCATTTCGTGATCGTAGCAAAATGTCAATTTGTTTAAGTAAATAACGAACTGCAACTAAAATACTTCGTTTTTCTTTGAACTTTCTTTTTGGTGTAGATTTACGTCATAATATCCAAACTGTTCGACTCACGTAAATTCTTCTCGCTACGTTCACTTTCATATCAAAAATTCAAGGGCAAAAACGCCTCCATTAATTACGAACGCCTCATCTCTCCTTTTACCATTAATATTATGTAGGTTATACACGAGTTAAAAAGAAAAACAAAGCTTAGAGATTCTAAACGACTAGTTGTATACTTGGTGGTCAAATTATCGTTCCCAACCGTATAATTTCGTGAAATCTCAAGCGGCGAAGCAATAAGTATTCGTTGATGCCATTAGAAATAAATGAACCGGATAATCGAAAGAATCTGACAGGTTATCGGATAAATGTAGTTGAAAATCGTTTTGACTGACCCATGAATGTTTACATAATAACCCTACTGTTAAATGAAGATGTCAAGGAGATTAAAATAAAAACAGACAATATTTGAATTTTATATAGATTTGATAACTTTTGCGTTTAATTAAAGGCAATAGTTGTATTATTATAATAGTTCAAAAAGTTTTTTATTTAAGGTTTTTTAAAATTTATAACATAATTATATACAAAGTTTTAAAATTGCAAGTAAGTTTGAATAACTGATTTCATCCGAATTAATTAGATCTACAAACAACTCAATTTCTGAAATTTGCAAACGCGTCATCATGCAAAATGTAGTTACATAATGTACCTACTGTAAAATGTAAACACTGCCAAAGTGGAAACGTTAATTTTGTGAATTTATATTTAGCTGTTTCGTTAATCAAAATTTGTTACAAGGTTACTTTAATTACTGGGTGCTTCTATAACCATGGTATACACACAACAGTTCTATAATTGCAATGCAGAACATTCGTGTTGTGCCAAATTGAAAAGTCGGAGAATTATACACGAAACAAGACACACAATATAAACTAAGCATAAACAAATATAATAAATATATTTCTTTGGATTTCTCCCTCGGCCACATGTCCACTTCACTTACTTAGAGTATATAATATATTAAAAATATTTGATTAACTAACGTACAGTGTTTACACAGTATGAAATATTGAATAATACTTAATATTTAAATAATAAGTTTTGGTGTAATTAGTTAATTTATTTTGTGCTACATTTGATCGGCGACGTAATAAAAAATTACAAATTGTTACACGTAACAAAATTTGTTAGTATCTACTTAACAGTTAACACTATTTTTGTACCACTTACGCCGCACCAGTATCAAATACCGAGAGAAAACATGCAGAGGATAATAATATTAATTACAAGTAAATGTTGATTAAAAGGCCCATTGAATGGCCAGCCAGATCTTCAGACCTCAGAATTCGGTTAAAACATAAAATACAGTTAATATCATCTTAATGTTTACAAAACACCTTTCATTACTTTCTGCATCAACTTGCTCGGTGACAAGCTGTTAATAGAGAGCAGTTAAAACATTTAATTTTAAATTTTCAATTGATTTTTCGATGTTTGTTACCAGTGCAATTAGAACTGGAAGAAAAATAATGATCAAGTAGATACTAACAAATTTTGCTTTAAGTAAGTAACTATTTTAAGTTTTTCTTCAAAAATTCCCACGCATAAGTATGTAAAATTAAGGTTACTGAAAACAGAAACAATATACCTGTCATAATAAAATACAAAAACAAAAATACAGGGTTCCATTTAAAAAAATGCCGATGGTATCAGTTAAATGTATCAAAAGAAAACAATAGCGGGGCAACCACCGCTGTACTTTTCTCACATTTGTTGACATTTTTAATATTTCCAAAATTTTAAAATTTTTTCACAAATGTCAAACATCTTCAGAATGAAATTTTGGAAATTTTTGGAAATACTGATCATTTTCAAAATTTAGATAATTTTGTATTGTTCTAAAGATGTTAAGAATTTTAATAATTTTTAACCCTATACGTGTTTTCTCAATGAAGAGTTGTTCCTATTGTCATTCAACATGTGCAAACCAGCTTTTGAAGTCAAAATTCGTAAATTTTTGGAAAACCGGAAAATTGATGGAGGTGACCAGGGGTGGGTAGGAAGATCGCGCTTGCGCATATAGACATAGTTATAGAATACGATTTTGAGCTTCTTTTTCGGGCGCGCTTATATTGAAGTAGTGCTCCGCTCCCCACCACCTTAATTTTTTGAAATAATTTTCTAGTTTTATAATATGTAGTATTTTTTTAACTGCAAACATTGCGATAACAGCTGATAATCGATTTTCCACAAAAAGAATGACAATTACTCAATTGAAATGTTCAAGTAAACGACCAAAAGGAAACACCCTACAGGTTTTCTATCAATGGGAGGTTGGTGCTATTGCCATTCAACATGTCCATACCGATTTTAAAGCCAATATTTGTATATTCAAATAAACAAAAACATCGCTGGGTGTGGTAGAAAGATTGCGCTTGCGCAGATCGACTATTAGACATGCGTGGAATACGAACCTGAGCTTTTTTTACGAGCGCGTCTATATTGAAGTAAGCACCCCTTCTCTCCCCCCTTCTTTTGGACCAACCAATCTCGCTACTTTTCGATTATTATCAGTGTTAGTACCAATATTTTAAACATAAATTCAATTTTTTGGGTTAAGGCGTCTGCTCTGTAAAATGTATACAGACACAAGCACGCACGCACCCGCAAAAATTACAACCCAAAAAGTTGTTTGATGAAGTTACACAATACGTTTCAAATGTGCGCACAAAATACATTATTTAGCAATCAGCAATAAAAAAAATTTAAAAATACACCGATCCACGGAATGCTTTTGGTCAAGAACAACTGTGCTAGGCAACAGTAATATCCAAAAATATGCAACACGTAACGTAACAATCAACCAACACAATTATTTTTTAAACAAAATTTTCGTTGTTTATTATTATGAAGCATTACAGCATGTGCCACCTAACCTTGCAAATTTTAGTGGGCTTTGATTCGGCTACTTACGCTTTGTTTCGTCGGTAGTCGTAACTTAAACTAGCTCTAATTGGCTGTTGGACAGTGAGGTACACTCTACTGAAAAGTGAAAGTCAATTTATTTATGGTTTACGAAAAATTGTGGATTTTTTGACAAATTAAAAGGCCGTGTAAGTAATATCAAAGAAGAATTTTCAAAAATCAATACTTTCCTATTTTGGCGTATGACAAAATAATAATGACATAAATAATTAACAGCAACTAGATATTGTACTAGCTTTCAAACTATGGAATTGATTTTGCTTGGGAGTGTAACGGCTTCCCGCCTTTTAAACTTATCGTCATTTTTTTTGCAAGGTTAAATGGCACTTGCTGTACCTTATTATGTAACCTAATTTTGGAAAAATCTGCATTAACTAAAGTATAGAATAAAACTTACTTGTAAGCAGCCGCACCAGCCGCGGCGTGAGCGCACGGCCGGCATGGCAGGGCAGTGTAGTCGAGGCAGGGCGCTAGTTAAACTATCCCAGGGTGGTAATTTAACTTCAGGAATCTTTAGGGAACACTTCGGCAGCCCCTGAAATAAAGAAAAACGGTTAGTAACCTTAACAGCACTTGCTCTTATAATACTAGTGATTATACTGCAATCTAAACTTCCTGCCGCACTCTTATTGCAGTTATTCGATAAAGTAAAGTAATCTCACTACCTTCTTTGTAAGGAATTCTTTGTACATGCACAGACAGTTTTCTTATTATTTTTGGATGCAAAAGAAGTTTAATTGAAGCATCCGTTTTTTTTTTCATTATTTTTTTCTAAAACATTTATCATTAAGGATAAAGCAAGAGAATACTGCAATATTTATTAGAAACAAGCAAATAACGCAAACGTAAACATTTATTTTTCTACATTATTCTTTTGGGCTAAAATACACGTTTCTGAAAATACATTTTGGTTGTTTCTCAAACCATTTACGTACAGCGCGCATAACTACGTTGTCATCAGGAAAGATGTTTTTCGGGGGGTTAAGTCCGGAGCATATGAGACGTGCTCTATCAACAAGAGCTTGGTATTATGAATACTAGCCATCGCAACATAACTTTTCTGAACGGGCTCACGATAGAGAATAATTCCGTTATAGACAATTATTAAGACAACTTCATCGGCGTCCACGAAAATTGTTTTCATAATTTTACCAGCGGCTTCGTACTTAACGAAATTGGCGATGAGAAGGAGCTAGTTTGTGCACCATTTGATACCTTGGCTTTTTTACTATGAATTTTGCAGTAACTCAACTATAGTTTGTAACTAATACTAAAAAACTCCAAAACTAAATTGACATTTTCTTGGCTAATGACAGTTTCAGATGCGCCTATTTGACGAGTATGTTCACAGGACATTGTGTCAAGTTACAATTAATGTGACCAAATTTTAACAATTTAATATTGAAAGAGCACCGATGTTACGATTCTCAATACACTACAAGTTCAGTAATGTTTAAACTCAAATTCCTCGGCACAAAAGCAATGTTGCTGCAACCGCACACTTAAACAAACAAATTGTTAGTGTTTATGGACGACTCACCCTCTAAGGGTATATCCCCAATTAGAGCAATTTATTTCTTGGGTCTCGGAAATACTGATCTGGCAATTTCAGAAACATTTCTCGTTGTTATTAGTATTGAAACGGAAACCCATGGCTTACCAAGTCAAGAACTTTATCGCTAGCCTAATAAGGCGCTAAACTGCACACTTATCATCTAATTAGTAAGTACATAAATAACAATGTGGTTTTGTCACTCAAAGTCAACTATAAAGGAACAGGAAATACTAAACTATCCTTGTAATTCAGAGCCATTTACACCACTGTTGTATTAATAACGTTGTAAATCTCAAACTTTGTATTAAGGTTTTAATTGTTGTAAGGTTTCCTTGACAGCCATTTGCTGATGATCGAAGCATGAAAATATTTTGGAAAAATTATACAACTCCAGAACAACAAAACGTATAGTTTTAAATTTGGTGTCAGAGTAAACCTTTATCATATTATACTATAGGTTTAATAATATTTTTTAATAATCTAGAAGTAACAGAATATTAAACTTAAATCAGCTGTCACAATTTCAGACTAAACAAATAAGAAACTTAATTAAAACTAGTGGAACCCGTGGAAAGCATCATCCTCTCCTCACTTGTATTGTGTATTTTGTTGGTAATGTAAGGGCTCACAGAGTGTGTTAGAAGGTTTCCTCCCGGACTTCGCATCTTCTGCACTGCGGGCTATTGACAGCCCCAATAGTGTAGAGATGTTTTTGCAGGTGACCGTGGCCAATCAGTCGGCCTATCACTATTCTGATTTGTCTTCTGTTCAGAAAACAGCATTTTCGTCATTCTAGGCGTAGGACCATTAATAAAAAGTCTAGCTTGTCTTGGTGTTTGACCAGAGGTCTAAGATTATTGGAGCTGGGACATCGTCCAGCTATATATTTTTCGCCTCGCGCATTGGGGCGAAATTCGGAAGGCAGGTTCTGGACCCATAGCGTAGTCCCTAGCCACAGCAACAGCCAGAGCATGAGTCTCATCATTTCCACAATGGCCGGGTACCCATAAGATCATCACATAGTTCTTAGGAGACAGCTTTGTGAGGGTTTGCCGACATTCTTGGACCAGTTCTTACCCGATTTTATAAGAGATCAAGATTTTGATGGCCGCTTGACTGTCGGTACAGGTACAGCTGTAGATATGTTACTTTTATACTCTCTTCTGAGGTTTTCGTTTGCACAGGTCATTATAGCTAAGATCTCATCCTGAAAGACGATTGAATACTTTCCCAGGGGGAATTTGAGTTTAACTCTGTGTTTTTCTGCATAAACACCAACTCCTGAACCCTCCTTAGTCCTTGACCCATCTGTAAACCATACAAGGCTACAGCCCGAAGGAAAGATCGGTCTCCCGCTAACCATTCATCCCGGATTGGTATGATGGTATCGTATGACTAACCGAAGAAGAAGTATGGAACCATACCATTACTTCTCATCCCAAAAATAGGATTGGTCGACCTCAATTTTGAGGCAACTATGGTGTGTCCTACGTTCTTCTGTGTGGGTTTCCATTACACCGTGTAGCTTAGCCTGGGGCGCCGCTCAGCGTCGGCCTCCACCAAAAGATGAAGAGGCACGAATGAAAGCAGCACCTCCATGGCCGCTGTCGGGGTTGTGCACATTGTTCCCGTTTTACAGAGACAGGCAACTCTCTGCAGCCGGGTGAGTGCTGTTCTTGTGGTGGCCGTTTCGGTTCTATGCCACCAAACAAGAGCTGCATATACGACCAGAAAGCGCACTATTGCTAGAACCAGTAAACGATACCAGGCCTTAGTCCCCATGTTTTCCGTAAGGTGCGCCTACACGTCCAGAAGGACGCGCAGGCCCATTTCTGTTGTCTTTTCACATAAGTTGGGGCATAAGGCACTTTAAAGCCTGCCATCTTCCTTTCGCTTGTGAACAGAAACCGAAACCTGGTTCTCATTACATCATTCTTGCACTATTTTGAAGGTTCGTTAATAGATATTATGAAACCATGAAAATCCTACAAACATATGGGACTGATACGATAATTTTATTATCAATAATGAAACGAAATATTCATCTTTTAACAAAACCTTGTTTCTGTCAATTACACTCTAGGGGAACATTGCGGCGCAACCCCATTATCTGTTCACAGTTATTGTGGTTTACAACTTATACTAGACATTCATTCCCCAAGGAGAGGTACATTAATTTCTAAATAACAGCTACAAAATTGGTGGACCAAAACCCACAGCGCTGAGGATTTTGCGAAAGCGCATTAAATTTAAAAGCTTCAACGTAAGTTCTAAATTTTGATTGTTCTAACTACAAAAACATTAAAAGCTGAATTTTAAAAGTAAATTAATTTACTGTTCTGGAAAGTATTTGATATTTCAGATCTAAATAACCAAAAGTTTATATTTAAGCAGAATCGAGCGATAAACGATAAACTGCTGGATATCAAGTAATAATAATAATAAAAATATATATTGACTGTAATATAGTATAGAGGTAAGCTTTATCTTTAACACTTTAAGTCGTTAATCTAAAGGTAACAAACTAGCGGTAGTTTCAGATAATTAACTTAACAATATTAATATTGTTAAACATTATTTTGGTCGAAACCTACTAGCCGACGTCAGACGTCAAATGGCATAACGAACTTATTTCATGACCTTAAAAAATCATATCTCTACGCCAGAAAATCGCTTACACAATTTAGAATTAAATAACATATCGACTCAAAAGCTGTTCTTCAACCATAACTAATTATTTTCACATGCCAAAACATATGACTTATTGGCGTCAATAAATCAATTATCTTTTAACGACATCGAATATTGCTGCTATCCAACGGCGCAGGTGGCATAGTAGCGAAGTCTTAGTCGGTTGACACACTGAATCCAAATATATTGTATTGTGATTTTATTATTTATGTATCATCCTAGTGCTCCTTATCAGTCAATATTACAATGTAGCTCCCGTCTATACTACTAACGTAAGCTTCCCGTTAAGGTGGGTACACATACGAGCACGCACAAACTGAGTACGCACGCACATGCGTTTTGCGCTCAGGTTGTGTGTGCTCAGGTTATGTGCAAACACCGTTGTTTGGTGAGCATCTGTGTGTGCTCAGACTATTCAGAATAAACAAGGCAAAAAATAAGTTCGAGCAGTGTGGTTGCAGGGGCGGACTGGCCTACCGGGATACCGGGAAAAATCCCGGTGGGCCGATGCATTTTGGGCCGGTTTATTAAAGAAAGAAATAAATAAATTGAATATAATAATGTAACCATTATAGAAATTATTTTTATACTAAGTCGGGCCGGACACATACTGGGCCGGCCATTACGTTTAATTTTTTGCTGTTGCAAAAGAAAAATAGTAAAACGTTAAAATAACAGTTCTGGCCCAACAGCTCTGCTTGCGGCTTAATAAAATAGAACACTCGTAAATAATATCCACAACCATTCCACCTACTTAAGTTGGGACCGTTGTTTCCAATACAATAATACTATTTGTGGCACTGTGCCTTGGACATACTATAATGTTACGTATTCTACGAATTTCATGTAATTCGGAGCTTAATTTATGAGGCCGGCCGATCGCAGTGTTTGGTTTGTTTATACTACAAGCACAAACATAATCATACCACTGTTTTGCCTAACGTTTTAGGTATTTTAAAATTGTTTTACTTCAGTTTCAGTCCCTTTTACGAATGCGATTTAATCACATCGGCCGGCCCCAACAAATAAATACTCGTATAATATTTACTTAAAATTATTAGGTTAAAAAGACAAAGTTGTTAGTTTTTAATTTAGTGCTGGTTTTGTGCATTTAAAGTGCGTTTATTAAACAATACTTTTTAGTGTCGTTAGTTTATATAATTAAATAATTAATAATAAGATGAAAAAGGCTAAAGGGGGCGCAGAAAAACTTCGCGAAAAGAAAAGAAAATTATTAGCAAAAGATGCTAAAAAATCTGTGAAAATTTCCAAATATTTTCAGCAAACTCATGAACAGACAACTACTACAGAAACAGAGACTCTGACTTTCTCACAATCACCACAACCATCTACCTCCTTTCAATTTGTTGAAGAGGAAATAGAAGAAATTGTAAACACAGTAACAGCTCCAACCTCAATTTCGTCAACAATTGTAGTGCCAGAAAATGAACCGATTGATGAGGAAGAAGAAGTGAAGGAATCGTTAAACATTTTTGTTAGGCCTGCTATTACAGATATAGCCCTATTTTTCAAATTGCATCCCAAGCAACCGTCTTCATTCACTAATCTTCCTTTTACAAAAAAAGTATTCCACAAAGAAAAAGGTCACGACCGATGTTGGCTCAGTTATAATGAATTAAATTATAAATTATATTGCTCTGTTTGCCTAGCGTTTTCAAAAACAAACGAAAGTAATTCATTTATTGAGGGAATGAGTGATTGGAAACATGTGCATCAAAGAATCAAGGACCAAATCAAAAATAAATGTCAAATTTTAGAAAGAGTGGTAGACATAGTAAAACTTATTGGAAAACGCGGTTTAAGTTTTCGGGGAACACAATTTGAGGCTGCAAATATATTAGATGATTCCAAACTTGACCATGGTAATTTTTTAGAACTTATTATCTTAATAAGTAAATATGCTGTAGTATTAAAAGAACATTTAGATATTATAATTAATAAAAGCAAAATTGCTCATGAAGAGGGTAAAAGAGGACGAGGAAATCTATTATCCTTGTTATAAAAAAAACGGTAGTCGTAGTAATACAATCAATTGATTCATTGATTAAAAAAGAAATTTGTGACCAAATTCAAAATGCAGGTATGTATTCAGTAGAACTTGATACAACCCAAGATGTTTCGGTGAAAGATCAATGCAGTGTTGTTATAAGATATGTTTTTGACGGTAAAATTAATGAAAAAGTAATTGCCGTTGTAAACTGCGAAAGTTCAACTGGCCAAATTTTTTTAGAACTTTTAAAAAATGTTTTATTTCTTAATAATTTAGATATACAGCAATGCATAGCAAATGCAACTGACGGTGCAGCAAATATGTTAGGTCAGTTTAATGGTTTTACTGCTTGGTTAAGTAATATTTTGCGCAACAAATTCACGTTTGGTGTTACAGCCATGTTCTTAATTTAGTACTTTGTGATGCCACAAAAGATCCAATTGCAGCAGCTTCGTTTTTTTCTTTACTTAATTCGTTAGCTGTATTTTTCAAAGAATCTTACAAACGAATGAATATTTGGCTAGATGTCGAAAAAAGGAAAACATTACAAATTATTGGCGAAACAAGGTGGTGGGCGAAAGAAGTGGCTTTAAGAAGAATTTTTGGTTCGTTTGGACTTTGGAGATTACAGTAATTCCCTATTTGTTGACATAATTATTGTACTTAGCACAATTATAGATAAACAAGAAATGAACTCTGAAATTCGATCACAAGCGCAAAATTTTAGAGATTTTCTTTTAAAATATGAAACAATATTAGTGGCACATATTTACTTACGAATTGTTAGCCACACTACACCTTTATCTAATTACTTACAAACAAGTGGACTAGATCTACTCAAATGTCATCAATTAGTATCAGAGACTTTAAAACAATTAAGAGATATTCAAAGAGATTTCAACACAATAATAACCGTGGCAAAGTCATTTATAACACTAGCTTCTAATGAATTGCAACAAAGAAATATAGACGATATAGAAATTCAAAATGCGTTTCCAACTAAAAGAATTCGTTTTAAAAAAAGAATGGCGTCAGAAACAACCCGTGATACTTCCATAACTGATGCAAACCAACATTTTACAGTAACTGTCCACAACGTGATTTTGGATAAAATAATTGAAAGTATGACAACTAGATTTGAAAAAAATGGTGAATTATATATGAACCTAAGTTTCCTGTCGCCTAGTAATTTTAAGGAAATCGCTAAAAATGGAATTCCTAAAAACGCTCTTCAATGTTTAAGCGAAAAATTGATTAAATTTGATGACCGAGTCACTAAAAGTAATTTATCTCAAGAGTTAATTGATTTTGCGAGTAAATGGGACAGATTAAAAAATTCGATAACTGAAGAATATTCTTTACTTGAACGGAACTTGGATTTTGATGAATTCGAAGAAGAGAAAGAACAAAAAGAAGAAAGTGCGGATAAACTGACAACTTGCAAAAACTGTAAAAATTGTGCTATTTGCTGCTACCAAATACTGTACAAATTTAATTTATTTAGTGAATCGTACAGCATGCTATCATTGGCATATAAATATTTATTCACAATTCCAATTACCCAAGTGTGTTGCGAACGGTCCTTCTCTAAATTTAAATTTATTAAAAATCGACTGAGAAGTACATTATCAAATGACAATTTGGAATCATTTATGTTAATGGCAGGTGAAAAAGATGTTTTAAACAATATTGACTGTGATTCCATTATAGACAAAGTTGCCGAAAAGGGTGATTTATTACGAAAGGAACTTTTGGTTTGATTTGCCGTGTTCACCATTTCTGTACTTTATTTATGTAAGTACCTTAGAACTTAAAATTCTAATTTTATGTTCAAGCATGTGTCCTTCATAATTTTTCGTATTTTTTTTTAAACTTGTGCCATGATCCATATCAAGTTAAATTATTTGTAAGTGAGATTTGCTTTAAATGCATTCTTCGTAGCCACGCTATTTTCTTCAAAAAAATTTTCGGCTGGGCCGGCCGGTTCACCAATTTCCCGGTCGCAAATAAGCTCCCAGTCCGCCCCTGTGTGGTTGCAAGTGTTGCATTTAAACTAATGTACAGTTTATTAAATAAGAAAAAAAGGACAGAAATGAGAGGCGTTGGTGGATGACAAGGCTTTATCAAAGCAGATAAAGCGCAATAACCGGTCAGGCGTCCACACTGAGCACGCATAAACAAATCATTTCCTTTGAGCGCATCAAGAAAACCGACAAACTGTGGCTCGCATTCGCATTCGTGCGTTGGTACGCGCTCGCCGTTACGCACAAGGCAAGCATCGTGAGCAAGACGTCCACATTTGAGCCTATGCGTGTTCATATGTGTACGCAGCTTTAGATAGCAGCTTTTGCAGACGTAAAAAATTTATTTGTCGACGTCAAAAAGTCATTTTTTGACGTCAGAATTCATTTATTGACGTGAAACATTCTTTATTTATTAAGTGTATGTAAATACTTTATAATTTACGAACGTTTTCGTACCCTTATTATTTTATTTTAAATTGCCTGAACAGTTTTCAGACTTCAAGAAATTATTTTTTGACGTACACAATTCAATTACAAGATTTAATAGATAAATTTTTTTTGTATAAAATTCGTTTTTTTTAGTTGTCAAAAAATTATTTTTTACCGTCAAAAATCAATTTTCGACGTCTGAAATTGTATTGACGTGAGAAATTAATTAGAAACTTGAGCAAAACGTAATTTTGTTTTCCATAATTCAGGATAAAAAATAAAGCAGCGATTCATAGGGGGCCATATGACCTTAGCAATAAAAAGATATTTTATTTTCTTCCCTAGTTACAAATAGTTATTTAAGTAACAAGGAATGTAAAGACGTAATAACATTCGAGGTACGTAAATACGAGCCGAGGCGAAGCCGAGGCTTGTGGCCTGCCGAAAATGTTAATAGTCGATACATTCCGTGTTACTTATTAAATTTTTCACGCTACAGGTAGAAATTTAATCATATTTTTAAAAGTTCGTTTTGACAGCTGTCATCGGAATTATTTTTTAAAAGCCCCATTATTCTAAGTTGCCTGTGCTTGTTGAAATAAAATTTTAGAATCTGTTTCGTAGTCAAGGGCAAAAAGTAAACGAATGTTATTGGTCATTTTCATCTTTTGTAGCTATGGATGTATCGACTATTTACCTTAAGAAAGAAGAGATTTGGTTTCAATTATGGCTAGAATAGACCACTACATGTTTCGTTCTTATTTGAACTCATCAGGTGGACATAATTCTAACCATAATTGAAACCAAAAGCAAACAAGCAGATATATGCCAGAAAGTATAACATTAAAGGGGAATTGCACTAGTAACGCCCTCTATTATGTGCGTTACTAATGTAATTCCCCTTTAATGTTATACTTTCTGGCATATATCTGCTTGTTTGCTTTTGGTTTCAATTATGGTTAGAATTATGTCCACTTGATGAGTTCAAATAAGAACGAAACATGTAGTGGTCTATTCTAGCCATAATTGAAACCAAATCTCTTCTTTCTTATTTTTTGCCACACGGGCGCTTCTGTGTTTTGTGCTTAGAGGCCGGTGCGATCGCAGATACCTGCTTAGCAGGTTCCGATCGCAACTTTGCCGGTTTGTTGCTTTGCAACTTTTCCTCGCCGCACATAATAAAGGGCGTTACTAGTGTAATTCCCCTTTAATGTTAGACTATTTACCTTGCCTGTAGCGTGAAAAGGTTGTTATATTATTTTCGTGGCCATTATTGCAACGAATTTTAAGCAAATCTTTCCTAGTACAAAATTTTCAGAAAAACACTATTTTTTTATATACTGCAGAAATTACAATTATTTTTAACAGCAATTGTGCAAACAAATACAGTAAATTTCTTTAACCTTTATGTTACAAAAAATTGAAACTGTGGCTTAATCTCAGACAATCAATCTAACGTAACGAACATGATAGCAAAAAATTACAAAGAAAAATCACTTTACACACGCTTTTGTGTTTAACTGCAAGTGAAACTCTGGGCAATTAATAAAAAATTCAAATCGAAAATATTTGAAAGAGAACTTTTAAGATAATCTTCCCACTTTCTACAATACCAAGAACTTTTACATTTTCTACGCATGTTTTAATATAAATTCACTGACCTTACGAACTTCCAGCAAGATTTCATTAAAACTAGCATTAATTTGCATATCACTTTAATTATGTCAAATTCTAGTATTCTCGAGCCTGCTCTGCATGTTGTCAGCGGGTGCCTCGAGGCACCAAACATAGAAACCTACTAATAAAACAAGTTTCAAATAAAAACTCCACTAACACAGGTATGCATGAGGAATCATCATCACTCTTTGGAAAATTTACGTACTACCTCCACACTTAAATGATTACACGTTCGATTTTATGGAGTGCATGTTGTAAGCTCTAACAAGTCACACCCCTCGCTATTGTGAGAACTTTCTTGACACTAATATTTGACAAGAAAATGCACTCCTAGGAGACGTAGAAAAATGTGACAGCGACGTCGACATGCTGAATTAAAGATCCTTTTCAAGTAGTCATTATTGTGCTACAGAAATGCAAATTAGACGAGAGCCCCGAGGAAAGTTTCTATGCAATGGTAGGAATTTTCGTATATAAACTTTACGTGCACGATTAGCAATCGCATTTTCACCTACGGTGTATTTATTGGAGAGATAAGAACAGAAAATTATTTTACGTTGGCGGTAAAAGTAGGCGTAAACCCGCATAGATAAAGAACTATTGACAAATTACAAGTAAATATCTACATATAATTACAGGCTGGAAATCTAACGGAAGAGAATACTGAAAGGTACGACATAAAAAAGAATGAGATGCAAGGTATAAATTGCCGAGAGTTGTTATTTCCGTCTGCATAACGCTTGTATTTTAATTGATGCCTTTGAGCTTTTTGAAAACAAATTTCAGTGTAGATATAAATAAAGCAAATAATAAACACTTTGATTGTTATATTTTAGATAATTGGTAGTTACAAAAGCAACATATCCATGCCAAGTGTTCCAAAAAAAATTAGAAGACTTAATTTTCGTCAGAGAAACTTTAATCCATACTACAGGTGTGGAAAATATAGGCAATGTAATTAAAATGATCTGATCTAAAATATACGTTACCACCAACGGCGCTCGAATATTCGCAACAATGAAGCAACACGTATTTAAAACAAAAAATCTTACTTTCTAACGCAATTCATTATTAACCAAATAAACAAAAAAAGCTCTTCTCACTTTGCACCCGCAAATGCAATTTGCAGATTTGTACATATTCTGTACACAATTTCACACATATTTTTCATTGTCAGATTGATTAGTTTGTAAGTTAGGACGAACGTAGGTCTAAATATTAATTTAAACCTCATAATTAAACTGATGCGAATTCTTTTTTGAAACTGAAAATATTATTTACAGTGTCGACAACCCAGCATCACAAAGGGTACTGTTTATTGAAGCTGACTGCTATTAGATTGTAGCCTCACTATCCCGCGAGAAAGTTTGTTTATACGATAACATAAACTTATGGTAAGAGCGCCAGCATTAATAAGCTTTTTTGTTTCTAATTCACATTAGTATATGGTAAACATTAGCTGAACGATTTTGTGGGTTTATGTTCTTTGTTTGCATAGCCGGTATTCTGATTTTTACAAACAACGGTGCCCGCCTGGCACGCGCATATCTTTTGCCACTTCATAAGGTTTACAAAAATATCGCTCTCTTGTAGTAAAACGGTATCATATGTTTTAGAAAAGTAGAGTGCAAAAATACGTTTATTGCAGCGGCAATTTAATTTATTATATTAAATTCTTTAAACTTCATTTTATTTGAATTTTCTAATTTTATTGAATAGATATTCAAGAATCTATTAAATACTTAATTGGCCGACTGCAAAACTGATACAATCAAATGACGCGGGTGTATAAGACTAAAGAACGGGGGTGTACAACCAGTCATATAAAATTAGTGCATATCTAAAATTTAAAAAAAATGTTTCATTGCAATGCAAGCAGCAATGTTGTGTTTGGTGTATCTAATTGTTGATGTAAAATGATACTACTGTTGATAAACTATTCTTTATGCAATTGTTGTGTTGATACTTATTATTGGTGATGTGCTGTTATTGTTGCTGATGTGCTGGTATTATTGTTGATTATTCTTCGCCTTCTTACGGCAGTGCGGAAAGCCGCAGCAGCAGGCCTAATTGTCCCATTGGGCATGCACCACTAGTTCAGAGATTCTCCTTATACAGTTCTAAGGCCAGAAGCTAGTATCCTGCTTATGGAGAGATCGTGTAATTCCTTTGGCTCCGGAAGCAAGATTCCGGAGCATCAGTACCATTAGTCTGTGGCAATAGGTAAGAAGATGGAGGGAAGATTCCTCCTGTTTCTCCATAGAACCTGCACATGGGGTCGTTGACTACACACCCAAGGCGTTAAGTTGTTTGTTAAATGGACCATGACCAATCTACGTATTGCATCACTCTGTTAAAGTAAATCGGTTTTTAACTTACGGGAATACTGTTTGCTACAAAGAGAGTAGCCACCATTGTCTCCCTTACGAGCCGCCACTGGTTAGCACTAGACAAATACATTAATGACTATTGGCTATAAAAAAATTTATTGCTGTAGCAACAATATACAAACAACGACATCATTAAGCTAACGATATAATGAAAGTGTTAAGAAATTCAATTATGAGAGTTCTGATTACACTTAAAGGTGGAATAAATTTTTTTAGTACGTGCAGTTCTACTTACGTAATTTAAACTTGAGGCTACATTTGTAAATTATAATTCACTAAATTGGTGGAAAACAAATTCAAAAAAAATCTCTATAATCTCTAATCTCTATAATTATTCTAGAAATGTTTAATTCCGACAGATGATGGTAAACCTGTTTAAATAAGGTGTGATGAAAGAAATTTTATTTGCAGAAATTGCCTATCTACGTGGAGAAACCGGATATATGCATTAAAATTGCAACTTAAACCAGTATAGCCACAGCCTTCAACCAGACTATAACTAAATCATTCTCATGGTCGGGAAGGACATCATTGCATGCCAGCCACTCAATCAAGAAAATATCAATGTGCGCACCCAAGCAATTCTATGAACCGCATAAAAATGTTATTATTATTACAACAAGAAAAAAGCAGGTATAATGCATACATTTGACCTTTAATTTTTAGTGGTTTGTTTATATTACAAAATTCTTTTTAAGTTAGTCAAGAATGTCTGTACAATAATAATGTAAAAAAAACTTAACAAGTTCCTTTTTTATTGCGAACGAATGATCGTTTATTTACTAATTGAAGAGATACAAGGCAAAAATAGTAAGGGGTCAAAAATTCAACCTTGAGGCACTCCTAGTACTATGTTTTCCAAATGCTGAATTCAACTAACGAGCATATTCATTTCTCTTGATGAATCAACAACAGTTTTTTAACAACTAAATACTTATAGGTTTCTAGGTACGCATTGAACGTTTTAGTACAATACTATTTCGTAATATCAAATAAATCACATTAGAACAGGCAATAACTAATGCTATCGCTATCTTTGAAGCACATATCAGTCCTTTTTAGTACAAAGACTGCTTTGTAATTAACCTTCCATCAACTTTGCATATTTTGGATTTTTTACAAATTTTCCTCAACTAAAATTCATTTACTGTGAAATAAATATTTGAATAGATTTCAACTTTTTAGTATGTGTAATTTTACCTTTAGGTAAAGCTTCATACTTGCATTACTTACTTTATGACCGTGCACTTATTAGAATCAACGTAAAGTTTGTCTAGAACGTTTTTACATTATAAGCTTGTTCTAATAACCACGAAATAAGAGTATATAACGTGTTTGATGGGACTGGTTTAGAGTTAGAGAACTACCCCACCAATATATAGAATTTTTCTGTTTTCCTCTTATGAATAGAAATTTGCTAATCAACAACATCTGGTACCAACAGGACGGAGCTCCTCCCCATTATGTGATTAATGCAGGTCACTACTTGGGCCAAATTTTTCAAGGTAGACGGATTGGAAAACGAGTACCAATCGAGTTACCAACGCAATTCCCCGATGTAATTCACTTAGACTTGCCATTACTTCAGCTTAGGTTTACTGGAAAATTTCCTCAAGCTGGAATATGTATGATTCAATGACATAATCGAATTATATATAACAGAAATTCTATCAACTGATTGTAAGAATTACCCATGATGCTATTTAAAAAATCGACATCGGAAAAATATCAATAAAAAAAATTCTGAAAAACATCAGAATGCAAGGGTATTTCGTTCCCAGAATTGTATACACTTACTTCTAAGTTACTTTAACGTACTTCAAAGTCATTCGAAGTGCTTCGAAGTTACTTCCAGGTAACTCAAAGAAAGTTTCGCACGACTGCTTTGAATAATCGTTCAAGTACGTCACGATAATTCGAATGTACTTCGAGTAATTTGAAAGGTACCTTGAGATATTTCGATGTAATCCGAGGTATTTCGAAGTAATTCGGGATACTACCAGTACTCCAAGAGCTGCTGTACACCTAGTTCGAATTTTGCCAGTACTTCGAGGTAAACTCAGTACTTGTAACTTACTTCAAGATACTTCAAAGTAATTCCAAGTACTTCAAAATTACTTCCAGTACTTTGAAGAAATCCTAAGAAAGTTTCGCAGCACGATGAGTTTGAAAAATTGTCGTTCGAGTAATTTGACAAGTAGGTACTTTGAGGTAATTCAGTACTTCTAAGTTACTTCAAAGTAATTCGAAATACTTCATAGCTACTTTCAGGTAATTCGAAGTACTATGAAGGAATTTGAAGAAAGTTTCGCACGACGACTTTAAAAAATCGTCCCAGTACGTCACGATAGTACTTCTAGTAACTCAATCATTTCTTGCAGTAATTTGACAAGTATGTCAACGTAATTTAAAGAATTTTGAAGTAATTCGAGGTACTTCAAAGTAATTTGAGATATTTCGAAGTAATTCGAGATATTACCAGTACCCCAAGAGATGGTGTATTCGGGGAGCGAAACACCCCGTCAAAATGTTCCTTTTAATTTAAATCGTCATATACATTTTTAAAGGTTTTTGCAATACCCTTCAATTAACGACTGTATATAACTACATAACAATGGTATAATAGATAAGTATGAAAAAATCTTAATGTTCGAAGAAAAACAAACAGCAGCGGACGATACAGGGTAAGCTAAAGAGACACAGTGAACAAACCTTACGTATCTGTTAAATATTACATTCAGCAACATTTCAGTAACTATAAATTAAATTTGACAATACTACTGCATGTATAGCATATACAGACCATACTAAGAAAAACGCGACCGTTTAGGAAATATTAACATAATTACACTTATCGTAACCATTTGTTATTTATATAATATTTTCCAATGACAATTAAGCTTTTAAGTACATCCTGTCCGTCCCTAGCTAATGGAATTAACTGAAAACACGTACAGACGGATTAATCGGAGCTTTATCTTGGGAATATGGGCTTAGCTGCAAATTCCAGAACTGTAGCACATAATTATCCACCTGCGGCAAGGTTTATTTCTATGTTCGAATTTATATAACGAAGCAATAATTATAGAAATACCAGTAGTAAATAATAGTACTAGAGGAACATAGCAGCTTGCAGGATATGTTTGAAACACAGGATGCACCTGCATTATTGGTTCTAATGTTTTTAATGCATTGCCAGCTGCTTTGAAAACGTAAAGACATTGGAGGTGTTTAGTTGTAGGTTATGAATGCAGCTACAGGTTAAAAATGTAGAACAAATAACATAACTGAATGGTAAAACCCACATAATCCAAAAGAATTACATTGATATGCAATTAATGTAGGCTGAAAAGGAGAATAATGACAAGGTTTTGGTTTCGTTCACTCATTTGAAAACGAGTTAAGCAAATTGTTTCAACATATATAGAAATATTCAGATGCAACCTGTTTGATTTTTGCAAAATTCTTACCTTGAAACACTTCATAATTGTGTTAAATAATTCAAGATGACAGAATAAGAAACAAAAAAGAAAAAACTTCTGCGATTTCTAATAAATCATTAATTACTGGAAAACATTGTGCTTACAAATTAACTGGAAGAATGGATTCAATTGAAAGCGCAATTATTTCGATTTCATTGCTTTCAAATGAATTAAGTAACAACAATGTGTGTTGAAAACTATACTCTCGATTTTTTTCTGCTCGATAAAATAATGATGTCAAAACGACTTAAAATTGATAATTAACCGAAGAAAATTGACAAAGATTCCCAGATGGTTAGTCTAAGATAATTAAGAATACCATATCGTGATTGCGAAATTTTGTTTACATGTAAAGCAACATGCATTTGCAGAAAAATTCAATTAAATGGGGCAGAGAACACAAGGTGAGCTTAAAATCATTGAACTGGAATGTCGTTTAATTAATAAATCAAACTAAAAATGATATTTGTGCCAACGCACGCCCCGATTTCTTTCATCAAACGTAAATTAGTTTTTTTCTAACCTATTCAAAATAACTTTCCTACGATAATTCTAATACATGCATCGTTCCTGAAAATACTAGCCATGAGCTAGCTGCTCTTTATTACGAAACACAAGGAAATTTCACATAACTTCCCTAACGATGTCCTAAAAGTGAAACCTCGAGATTCCGTATGGCGATGGTCGATGGTTATGAATTAACAGGAATTAAATTATGGTATGATTGCTTACTAAATAAGTCTAAGCAACTTTTTCAAACATGTGCCAGCTGCGTAATGTAAATAAAATACTTACAAGCAATTTCGCTCCAAATAGAAAATCTTTCTTATACATAGCCTGATTAATTAAACAGATTTCATTGTTGCGAACTTTCGCTTATACCCAAATTTCAGTCAACACAAACGCTTGTTGGCAATTTAATAAAACACGACATCCTCTGTGTTAAGGTAGAAGCGCACGCAAATAAAGAAAGGCGACATTTTATATATACAGTGAGCAATGGTTATTAAACGTATTAAGTTATTAACATTTAAAAACAGCCTGCATAACTGCATTTGTAATTAGTCTGTTGTCTGCCACTCACGTGCAGTTACATCTCGCAACCGCGGAAAAGCGAGAATGCAAAGAACACGAGAACTGCAGTTACAAAACGTCATCGTTTGTAAAGCGGATAGGTAAAAGTAAGAGGTGTTAAACAAAAAACTCAAAGTTGAAAATTTATATCCTGTGTCGCAAATAAAATTTAAACAAAAATATGAATTAGAGAGTGAAGGTCTATAAAAACCTGAAATGCGATGACACTTAATGCTTATTAATAGATAATAACAAAAATTAATATTCATAATTTTTTGTACCCTCCAAAATCTGTAGAAACAGTAGCTGGCCAAATTAGGTTTATAAGTTAAAAGTATGCTCTAGTTATAGAGATTAAAAGTAAAACGATTTGATTTTATCGTTCTGATAAAAACAGAAAGCATGTAGTTTGGCGCGGAATACAACTACAAATTTTAGACAAAACATTCCTAATTTTTGATCATATTATTTGGTTTAATAAACGAACCATCATGCCATGCAAAAATTTGCTTAAAACGTCGTTAATAAGCTTGAACTATTAATCACAATCCATTCAAACTTCTTGAAGCATTAAGCATAGTGCATAAAAATGCGTTCTATAAAGAAATACACAAAAACTTTAAATACGCTAGCAAGTTCTTTAAAACTTTATCTTCAAAAACGAATTTTCAGTTAGTTTAGTATTGATAACCTGAGTTTGTGTCAAATATACCTAAAATATTTTTATGCACGGATGTATCATAAATTGACAATTATACACGAATTTCTTTGTCATAAACGTCTTTTTATAGCCCATGGACCTCTTTATTGCCCATGGGCTATAATGAAACGTCAAACAACGATATCATACCTAATAGAAACAGTTTAAACACTTGCAAAACTTGAGATTTGAAGCGTAACTATGGTAGCGGGTAAACACCGGTAGCCATATTGCCTAAAATCTCAAATTTAATCAAAGCAACGCTAGATGTGGGTGGAAAATTCAATTTATTTTATAAATATTTTCAATTTACTTTAGAAATATTTTTAAATTAAAAAATCTTCATCCGTGCATAAAGTTGTGTATGTACCACGGGCGTAACTTGCTTTTATGGCCTTCGAGCCCTTAATACATAAATAACTATTATAAAATACAAGACACAAAGATGCCTCCTGGCCTGCAGTTACCTCTATACTAATTTTTCCTTCAACTTCTCAGATCACAACATATCAAAATTGGGTTTTGCGTTTTGTTCTAGATCAAGCAAGCACGTTGGGGTTTATGTCTTGTTATTTTCTCATTGAATTTTTCCTAGTTACGCAAGTAAGTTTAAAGTAAATTTCTTTATTATTAATATTTTCATATTTTCAAACAAACAACATTGACATAATTATATATATTTTTTTTTTGATTTCGTAGTTTTACACTATTGTTTTTTTTTTCAAATCAAGATTTAGGTATGCTCTACCAAAAACTAGATGCATTTATACAGTCCTTGGCTCGACCCATCGCTGGGTCTTTACTAATTACCATGGACCAAAAAAAATTGCCAATTAGCTCGAAGAAGGCCGTTTGAGTGAACCAAATTAAACAGTTTTCATATTTGATACAGCTACTTGTAAATACCGCAGAATAAAATATCCGTCGAGTTACCCTTGGAAAAGTGGTGACTTCATCCCCTAATTTCCGAAAAACACCCCCTCGAGCGGTGACCCAAATCTGGCTTTATGCGATTATTTCTTAAACGGTGGTGCATCGGATACAAATATTACTGCGGGCAAAAAACTGTAAACGCTATAACCAACTTTGTTTCGGAGTTACAACGTCTTAACCTACACTGGGCAAAACTGCGTATGAGTGTTGGAAAAACATGCGATGTGATGGTTCCGAGTAGTTACCAAAATCTGTCGTGTTTAAATTATGAATTCTTCTTTGCAATAACGTAAATGCGCTTCTCACGAGTACTGTTTAAGTAAATACCTAAATTGCGACCTTAATAAGACGACTAGCTACAGCTTTCAGAAGAAGACTACCGCGATAAAATAAGTTTAAAATGATACCAAGAGTTCGGATCGCCGCAAACCATAATCGGTGAACGGGACAGTGCGTTTGGAGCCGAAAACTTTTTCGTACTCATGAAAGTGCAAATGGTCTGTACGAGCGCTACAACTGAACCATGGCAACGTACTAGCAAAATTGATGGAAAACGATAGCGACTGGTCGGAAAAACTAGTGCTGGTACAACAAATGTTAAATACGACATTCCTACACAGCTTTTCCGCGTCACCATCATAGGTATTTTTGAACCGTGATCTTTACGTGGTCACCTATCAGCCCCTACGAGAAGTCCGTCAGGTAGTCAGTAGCAAAATCTACCATGTTTGGTTTATCCAGTTTAGCTGTTAGTATTATCAGCTGTTCTGCCGGCAGAGCCAAACAGCTGATATGTCCAAAGAAGACCTGCAGCGTTGCTCATAGTACAGCCAGGGAGAAAACCAGAAGCTGGTTATCAAACAATCACCGCAAATACTGGCTAGAACACCCGGGTATGAGACAATCTTATCGGGGGGAGGGGTAAACCAAGAAAACGGCAAAAAACTTCTTAACCTTGAAAGGGAGAAAATAATATATACAACACGAGTCCTTACAGGACAGTGCTGCAAACACCTACATATTGTAGGGGTGGTAGAAAGCCCGCTTTGTAGGTTGTGTGAAGAGGAAGATGAAATTCCCATTTACTGTCTATGTTACTATGAAGAACTATCGGTCTACATATAGAAGTGCTTTGGAAAACCAGAAGTGAAACCCGAAATGCTTATGAACAATACCTCAAATGAAGGCATCCTGAGCTATTTCGAAGAAACAGGACTGCCACTATGAGGCCAAAATTGCACTAGAAGGCAGAATAGGTCTTTTAGGTTGCGGTGACAATACTCTTTGACACCAACACTGGGAGGAAAAAAAATTCTTACTTACAAGAAAATAAACACGCTTCCAACGTGTCCTGTTTAATACAATGAACCAAACTACCCAACTGCTTCGTTACTTTGTTTACATTCTAGACACTATCTTTTAAATTCTTACGTTTTCTCCCATTTCAAAAGTGGTTGGCTTGATTTCCAACTGCTTAAATGTATTGTAATCAGTTAGACGAACTTGAAACCTTGCTTGTAATTGCACGTACAACCAGATTGTTAAAAAGTTTATTAGATTTTTTTGGCAATAATAAAATATAACTATGTTCCGTTCACCATAACAGTTAGCTGTATTACACGAATGCACTTTATGTTATAAAATTTAATACAAATTCCTGGAAAACACGTGAATGCATGTAAATACTCATTATTTATTAACTATGTTTCCCACAAAAGCATAATGGTTCACCTTGAGCCACGAGATACATCCATACCGTTAGTCCATTAAACCACTACGTACACAATTAAATGCAAGAGCAAAATAAATTGCCATTTTTTATAATTAACTTCCTTGTCAACAATGCTGTCAACTTGAACAACGTGCGACCTTAATGCAAAACATATACAAATGACCACGCTGATTGAGAATAATTATCTAATAGAGAAAAATATCCTTTGGTTATTTCGCTTCAATAATAAAATCACAATGGCTGCAATTTTTCTAGTAAATTTAAACCAAAATCGGCAAAAGAGTTAAAATAACATTAACGTAATCATCATAATTTTATAATTTATTTAAAGTTCTCACGTAAACTAGGTTAATTATCCTCAATCATTAGCAGAATAAGTCGAAAAAGTGAAACAATGGTACAACAAAATAAAATTACTACTGGCAGAATAATGGCAACTATATTAATGTTTTTGTTGTTATTAACTATTCAATGTAAAACAGGTATTACTTCCAAATATATTATTAAAAATAAATGTAACGGACCCAAGTTATGGTTCAATTTACGATAGGCACAGGGACGTTATGATTATAATCATTAGCTTGTTACACAAATATGTTTTTATTGTTATTATTGCACTCATAATATAGAGACCAATTAGTACGTCGCATTTGCGGATTCTGCAGGCCATAGAAAAATTTAACCAAATTATTTTTGCCTTACAAAACTTTTACGCGATCAAATTAAGCAAATTATTCATAAGTTTAATTTGACAATTCCGTATGTGAAATAATTCACTTATATACCACTCGTGAATTGAAAAACAATCCGGGTAACTTACTCAAATTTCCTGCATAGCAATTGTGTTGTTTTGCTATCCCGCCGAGGAAAATTTTCAAATAAAATAAACTTATGTTAAAGAAATTATTGCAAATTAAAACAAATACTTATTTCTAAATAAACCCATACAGAAAATCTTAATTGCATAATCACCAAACCATGAAAGTCAAAGAAGTGCAACTGGCGCTAACTATAAAAATTGCAATTAAAAACAATAAATAAAGCAAAAGCGAATCGTCTATTGAACTGTGAAGCACTTAGTTCGTAGATGTAATCTTAATGATTTCCGCCATGTATTTCAATATACTAGACTAACAAAGTATATCAACACAAATCCGTTATAATAAAGAAATAATTGCAACGACCTCGCTGTTAATACGGAAAGTTTAAAAAACTCATTATTTTTTACAACGGATATAATTGAAATCCGAACCGCCAAGTGAAATTAATTTATTCGAAGCGAAATCTTTTCGTATAGGTAAATAGTTTACTCTCTGATGGATAAGTTGTGTAAATTTAATTTACTGTCAGTGTCGGCGAATCACTAATTAGGTAATAAAGTTGTTTTCGCGTTGAAATTTTATTTTTGGACTCGGAAGATGTTACGCTATAAAGTAAAAGCGAAAACGAGTAGGCGTTGGCGTAATGTTTTCGCAATTTAAAATAATTTCGTAACTTTGTTCCTCCTCAGACTAAATATTATGTATATTTCCTCGTTTTATTATAGTAAGTGCATCCTTAAGCCAATAAAGGTAGGTTCGTCAATACGTTCATTATTCATATAACATAAACAAGAAATTCTCTCTGGTTTAATACCTATGTTTGCAAAAAAATGTTATTTGTTCAAAGTTTTCAATTCATTATGCGGCAACAAAATTTATACAGTTGCGAATAAAGCTAAAATTGGAGATTGTAGTACTTGAATAGTAAATGCTGTATGAAGTCACAATTTTTTTAAATCAAGAAGGGTATCAAAAGGCCAAGGTGCGATTCAGTCAGAAGTTCCGGTTAAAAACCAAAAAACGATATTTAATTTATTAATTTTAGAATAAAAACAACACTTGACAATGTTTGGTTTTGAAATGCTAACTGAAAATATTAAATTATCGTTCAAGATACCCCATCTTCTTAAAACTAACAATTGCACCTAAAATTGTATTCAACTGTACAGGATGTATTAAATTATCTCGACACTATTCTTAACTTTCCTATTATCAGAGCTAAGGATTTGGTAAAATTGAAAAGAGGGGTAAGTACCTTTTTATACTGTTTATGATGCCGATGCCGTATGCAATTAAACGTCGCATTTTCGAGTTATCCCATGAAATAGCTTGTTTTAGATAGAACACCCTGTATGTTTTGAATATTTAAAACAAAATTAAACTCCGAATTTAAAAATTCCATTGAAAATATTTTATCAATAACGTTGCCATTCTTTATATTAGGTGACTATTGCATCAAGATTTTTTTATTCAGAATTTAGTTGCCTTTCAGATAATGCCGGGGTTTTCTATTTAAAGCAAAACTATTTTATGGAACTCGATAAAGAGACGTTCAATTGTTTTGTTTTTTTGTAAACGACATCTTTATCAGCATTAAAAGTTACACTTCTTTCTCAATTTAAACAAATGTGCAGCTGTAATAATAAAAAAGTTACCAACAGAGTCAACACAGGCAGCTCCAGAATTCTTTTTCGGGGCTTACAACTGCCAGTTTGGCGCCCCAAGGGGACAAAATATTAGAGGTCGAAGAGGCAGGCTAACTTTTAAAGCGGTTGGACAGTCAAAATAAGTAAATAAAAGGTGACTAGCATAACAAGCGGGCTACGCCCTCCGATTAATTTTAGTAACTTTATACTCGGCGGTCGCCCCTCCAAATGTTTCATCTGCTGAGTCGTTCTCATTTCGCTAATAAACCGCCAAAGTTTGAATTTTGGATACACGTAACTTTTCTGTTTTTGGTTTTAGAGACGTGGTTGATATCAGTAAACTTTTTTATTCGCTGTAACATTATCTTTCGATATATTCTAAATAAATATACAGGATGTTTCTGTAAAAAAAGTACGTCTTGTTGAATACCTTTTAAATCGAGCAGAAATAATAAAAAAATCATTCCATATCTAATCGACGTTGCAGCTCCAATAATCAGTGCCGGATTAACCCTATTGAGGGCCTTAGACTACGGCTTCATTGGGGCCCGCCGCAAAAAAAAATAATAATTTCAGACTTACATAGTGAGAACATATTTGCTTAAGGTTTTGTTTGTTTTAATAATTATTAGTAACTGACATTGGTAAAACAGAAAAAAATATTTGGAGTCTAGACTAAATAAAAATTTTAGCATAAAAGCTATGTGCACCAAAATAAACATAGAAAATAAACAAAGCATTTCACCTGGACTTCTAATATACTTTTAAAATTGTTTTGGCATATTTTAAAAGTATTTAGTTTTGTGCACGAACAGTGCTTGTAAGATCGCGTTGGTGCTGCCGCTGTACCGGCTTGGCTAGTGGTTGCGTTCGCGAATATTCTGTTAGTCTACGACTGTGGGCATGTCTTATTGCATTTTATTTTTTATTATAAAAAAACAATTTTTGATTGTTTTTTAAAAAGATTCGTTGCTTCTTATGAGCAATTCAGATTAAACAGAATTATTTTATAGTCCCCAGTTTTTAAATAGAGGAGAATAAATTTTCCATTTTCAAAGAGAAATTAGCGGACAGGAACACAAACCAAATTGTAGCTCATCCACAGCTCTATAATACCAAACAAGTTTTAAAAAAAAGATATTTATTTGGATCATAATTTGAAAATAATCTTGACTTTACAGTTTGCATCTGTAAATAAATTCTTTTATATAGCAACATTGTGTCCCACTTGAGTGTTACTACAGTAAGAAATTTGATCCGATATGTCTACTAGTTTTAGAGTAATAAAGTGTTAAGATCAAAATTTAAAAAAAAATCCTAGAGGTCGTCATTCTTAAGCTGAATAAACCAGAGAAAAAAAGATTTTTCAAATTTACAAAATTTTTTTTACGTATAATTCCCGCATTTCCGATTTTTTAGAAGTTTATTTTCACAATTACTTTTAGATATACCCTCGAAATCAACCAAGAAGTTCAGGGAATATAAGCCCTACATATATTCATACCCACCCAAATTACAAAAAAAAACATATTTTTGGATTCTAAAATGTCCAAAACATGTATTTCCGTCGAGAACTCGAATTTGAAAATTTTCATAAAGAATATTTCCTTAAAATAAATAATAATTTGGGATGGAAGATGTAAGAAGGAAATTATACGAAGGCTGCAACAGGCAATGTTGATATTCCTCAAAAAATTGCTAACATCAAATAGAATCTCATTAAACATGAAAAAACAGTTGAATAAAACATTTGAATGTAGTATTGCACTATATCAATGTAAAACATGGACGATCGCCACCAGTGAAAAAAAAAACTAGATGTGGTGGTACAGACGCATGCTATAGGTGAGCTGGGTAGACAGGATCACTAATGCTGAAATAAGAAAAAGAGCACGAGAAAACGGGAAAATTGTAATAAACATTAAAAAAAGACACGTTAATAGGGTCATATCCTAAGAAGTGAGGGGATAACGAAAACTATTGTAGAAGGGGCAATCGAAGAACGAAACGCACGAGGAAGACCAAGGCTGCAGTATATATCTCAAATAACAAATGAGACATGCATTGCAACAGCTATGTGGAACTAAAACGGCTGGCCGAAAATAGAAGACGATGGAAGCAGATAGTGTGGGAGACCCAATCCAGATTATTGATAACCGAAGAGGAGGAGGCTGCTGGTCCCCTTTTATTACAGAAGTCCTAGGCTACAGCCTCAGCTAGTGGATAATACGGCACTGCCAATAATAGTAAGGTAGCAAAAGTGGAAATTTACGGATAAACACCCTGTATAATGTTATTATAATGAAATAGGTTACGTTAACTTATTTTACAGAATTTAACACCACCAACTATAGCGGATGTGTGTGGGATCCATAAACCATAATAGGCCGTACGCCGCCACTGATTGCCAAGATTTGGTACAGCCTGTTATAAGACAATATCGCAAAAACATAATTTTAAAGCAGAAATATTAAAGCAAGACTCCGCTTCGAATTCATGCAAATGCGAGGCCTGGGTTGTTTTTAATAACATGGTAATTTGTGTAGAAATGCTAATCTAGTCAGGTATTTTTGGAATTTGCTAAATGGTCTTTTTTGCTAGTTTTCTGATATTTTAATCTTTAAACATAGCACGAACAACAATGGTTGATATTTCTAGCAACGTATTTAAAATGAGATATACAAGTATTAAACCTTCCAGATATTTTTATGAATTTTTCTTATAAGGTGTATGAATACGCAAATAAAGCACATTGTTTTGTGCTTTAGTCTGTCTACACCTGACAATGGATCAAGTGGAATTTACCATAAAGAGCTAGTCCTTGTCCAAACTGTTGTAAATGATAAAATATTGTTTTTATGTACTTTACCTGTAAATATCTCTTATTGATTTTACATAGGTATGTTTAAAATTTTCTAATGTAACTGCTGTAAATGATGTACCCTCAAAATTTTAAAAACCAATTTATTTTTAATAGTACATTATACACTAAGGGAGAGAAACATCTTATTTTTCCTAAGGTGTAATTTGAAGCCTGAGGGCTACAAATACATCGAGGGAAAAATGGCGGTCTCTCCCGAGGTGTATATACTATTTTTTCCACGATCGGTAGTAGAACCACTTAATTTCATAAATAAAGAATTATAATAAATCGGAGCGAAATTACAATATTTAGAAGCCTTTGGGATTCCATGCAACGTACCATGACAACAGACATTTGTTTGCAAAAATAAATATGAATTGAAATAAAAACTCGCCTAGGGAAATTGTTGTCTTATTTCGTCCCTTGAGAGTAAATGCTTTACTTCCGTCACAATTTTGATGCCATAGAAACCGACTTCTACTCCCGGCCGTGGAAAAAAATGTTTTTCTGTTAAACAGTGACGCCAAAGTTTATTATCAGCAATTAGTCTACTTTTAATAATTTTGCAACGCAAATTATTGAAACTATTTCTATTACGTTGAAATACTACTATGCAGAAATGTTTGTTTCGGAAATTTGTTATTTAAATTATATTGAATCCGTTTCCTACAACTTAAAGTGGGTATTTCACTTATTTTGAAACAAGGTCGTATTTTACAATGGTAATAGATTCAGGCTCGCCCTTAATTATTTTAAAACAATGCTTTTTCTTTATGCTTTTCTTTTAAAGCAAGATTGATTGCCGCACAGGCTTAAATGTCCTGCAAAAACTCAATTCTAATTCGTGTTTTCACGTAAAGACAGTCAATTTCATATTTTGGATTTTGTGATTAGATAAAATTATGAGAAATATTTATTACATTTTCAACATTTTACTGTATAAGAAAAACGAATGATAATGGTACCACTTTCAAGTGACTTTCCATAACCACTTTACTAATTATTTGCAATGAAATTTAAACACATATTTCTAGTATTTCACACCATTATACATTTGATTTTATGAAAACAACTTTCTTTTGCTCTTCAAAAACATTGGGTTTACTTTACAGTTTCGTTAAATATAATTAAAATAGTTTAACCTAAGCTTGCTTGATTTATATTTATTGTTACTTACAGTATTCCACAATATTTCAATTAAAACTCAACTATACGAAGCCGCTCATTAAAATATGAAGCGACAAGCAAAAGCCATCACTTCTTATCTCATTTACATGTACATAGATAAAAGTAATAATTAGCTTGACTTATCTTTAGAAAAGTTTCATTTTTTAGCTTTTAAAATTTTTAAAACTACTTAGTTTGATAAACACAGACATAATTAATTATTTTTGTTTTTCTGTCCTAAAAAATAAAAAAAATATTATCAAAACATACCATGTGTATTTTATCCATTATTTCCGATATCTGTTCCTTGCTACACATCTTTAATTGATTGACTATCAGCAGTGACTTACAAACACACAAAAACCAGTCACATTAAACGGCACACAAAAAAATTGGTACACAAAATTCTTGCCTTGCAAGCAAGCAAAACGAAAAACAATTAAAAACGGCCTTCAGCTTATCAGAACATGTGCACGTCTGCATTACAGAAAATTTATCGACAGCGTGATAACAACTAAGTTACATTTTTCTACAAAAAATTGCAGAACACACTGGAACGCATTTTATGACCGATTTTTAGGGTGATTAACTTTGCGATAGAGTCCTAATCAAGAATTTACATAAGAACGCAAAATCGCAGCACTACCGCATTGTTGCACTTGAGAGATCGCGAACAAATGCAGCTGGAGGTTCAGCAAAGCATGGACACGAGCCATCTACCTGTGCTCGACAGGTGTAACAGTCTCACAAGAACCGAAGAACAAACGCGCAGCCTATCGCGACCCACTTGCGATTGTAGCGCCTAGTCCGCGAGAAAGTTCGGCAACAACGTTTGTTATTCAATAATGAAAAATTGTTAGAAAACAAATTTTCCAAAATACGCAAACTCTGGTTGGGTGTTGAAAGAAAAAAACTGTAAAACTGTAAATTTTTCATTTTAGAAAATATTACGAGCGAATTTCCTCGTAAATGATTTTCAAAAATTAACAATCATTATCATATATTTTCTTACAAAATATTTTCTTGAAAATGAAGGCCTTCGAAAATTGTTCATGTTGTTGGATGAAGAGTAATGTTATCGTAAATTCCATTTTACCTTTTTACCTTCCTCGTCAAAATCTCGAACCTCGAGATTTTAACGGATATACACGTTTTAAGGTACGAGAATACCGGAAAAACAGGTTTCGCCATTATCTCTGCAGGTGTGTCTGCGTGTGCGTCTGTGTGTGTCTGTGTGTGCGTCTGTACATACTTTACAGCCAAGCATTAACGCAGAAAACTCAAATTTGGCTCAAAGATTGGTAATTCCAGTGGAATAAAACCGCAATAAAATAAGGTTGGTCCGCCAAAAATAAGGGAAGGGGAGAGGAGGTGTTTTAATTGAATATAAACGCGCTTGAAAAAAAAGCTTAAATTCGTATTCTACGCATGTCAAAAGCCGACATGCGCAAGCGCGATTTTTCTACCACCTCCCGGTCACCCACAGCCGCGATGTTTTGTTTCTTCAAAAATTTAGGAATTTCGACTTCAAAATTGGTATGAACATGTTAAATAATAATAGAAACAACCTCCCGTTGAGGAAATACGTATAAAAATTGTTTGCAATACCAGACATCATAAAACTAAATATCATTTTCAAAAAATAAAGGGTCTGGGGAGGGGTGCTCTGCTGCGATATAGACGCAGTCGAAAAAGAAGATTAGACTTGCATTTTAAGCATGTCAGTAAGTCAATCTGCGCAGGCACGGTTATTCTAACGATTTTTTGTTCTTTCAAAAATTTATGAATTTTTACTTCAAAATCAGTTTGAACATGTTAAATAATAATAGGAACAAACTCTTATTAACAAAATACTTATAGGGGTTTAAATCAGTAATAGCCAAAAAACGATTATCTTTCGGTCAAAAAAATTAATTTTCAAAATACTATATAGAATTTTTGACAAAAAATTAGAGAACACAAATTTTTTTTGTCAACAAGTATCCGGTATAAATACGAAACATGAATTTTTTTTAAACTTTGTAACTTTTTCTATGCTGCGATAAAATCTTAAAAAATTATTAAAATTTTCAAAATTTTCGAAATAATAATTTTAAAAGTTTTCAATAAATGCGAGAAAGGTCCCTTGGCGGTTGCCCGAAAGCTTTTTTAGAGAGTAGCGCTCACTTATCATCAGACTAATCACAGCGCTCGAATTATACAGTTTTCCATCAATTACAGCTATTATTTTCATACATGATTTAAAAATTAAATAACGGCAATGAAAACTAACACCCAATCAACTTCATGATGTTTCACTGACACAACCAATCATTTAACATTTCAGTCACTTCTAGTAACGAGCTATTATTATTGCCAGTTTACGCGTCACCATCAGCTACCACGTAAAAAACTTACGTAAATAAGTTGTGTAAAACTAAGGTCATAACACTTGGAAAAATTGGTTATTCTTGAAATAATTGTTGCAAATGCAACATGAACTCCAACTAATTATCAAATAATTTTGCTTAGAAGAGTGTCAGTTTTAGGTTATTGGGCTTTTACTTGCGGTACTGGGCCATTAATAAAACAACTTGTTTAGTGATAATTAAATGGGTTCTTGTTACATTACTACTGATTATTGCACCCACACGTCATCAGATCGATCACAGCGCTCGGATTTGGAACTTTCCACCTATCGAATCAGAATTACAGCAATAATTTGCACAATTTTTATTATTAAGTTGCCATAGTAACTGCTTATGACTGCTACCATCTTAATAATTGTGCAAATGATATATCTCTTTTACTTGGAATAATTTTGACAGACAATGTTGACTAGTAACATCTAGGCTTCCAGGTTGGAGCCGCGTCATCGGTGCATGAACTGCCGACGTTTCGTCCTCGGTTGCACGAAACATCTTCAGGGCTGTGGTCACTTTGGGATTTGTGTTCCAGATCCAAAAGTGACCACAGCCCTGAAGATTTCCCGTGCAACCGAGGACGAAACGTCGGCAGTTCATGCACCGATGACGCGGCTCCAGTCCGGAAACCTAGATGTTATTAACAACGGCCGCGGAAGCCTGCAACTTAGATTAATGTTGACTAGGTTCAACACTCATGCTGGTTACATGCACTCGCGTACTTTTCTTCGCAACAAGCATTCGTTTCAAACGTAGTGAAATTTATCTGTAGTAATATACCCCACGCTTAGCCATTTTACCGACAACTTTGACTATTGTCTGCACGAATGCTCGGGGTATAAGCGTTCGTGGCGAGTACCATAGCCACGCGGTTTGCAGAGTTGCCAGATATTAATTTAAAAGACGGAAACATTAAGTAAATGATATCAGATATTTAAGCATTTTCTGGGCCAGCGGGTGGTCTAGTGGTTAAAATCTCAACCTCTAGAACTAGACTCCCAACGGCAGTAGGTTCGAATCCTCTGCCGGTCGGAAATTTTTCTGAATAAGTTAAACCCGGCGTATCCATGGACGGTGTGTGTGGTGTGTATGTTGCGTTGCATGTCTTTCGGGGTGGGGCATGTTATACCGGTGAATAACGTTAAGTGTGCAGAGCCCGGGTAAGGGAGTGGGATGGAAATCATGAAGCCGTGCTAACGCACGGCCTCATGATTCTTTAAAAAAGGCATTTTCTGGTAACACATACGTGGCGCAATAGATGAGAATAGCTGTACAATGTAGGTGGTCTTGTTTAATATTCCATGGTGAGTTAAATTTATCTTAAATTTAATGGCGCACATAATTTTTTATTAATATGTTTGTTTTTTTTTTACATGGTGAAAGGCTACTGTTTATGTCACCTGGGATAACTTTAACGATACCGGCCGCGCCGCGGCGCAGCAACTGTTACAGGAACACTGCAAGAGTAGCAAGTAGCATAGCTATGACACGTTTTTATTCTGACAACGTAGTCAAAATTACTTATAGTAATATCCCAAATGCTTAGTAACTTCACCGTAATTTAGACTACGTTTAACAGGAATGCTTGTTGCAATGTAAAGTGCATATGAGCGCTTTTCTAAAAGCAACATTCATGAATGTAGTCCATACTAGCTTAGAAAATTGTACAGAAGTGGAATATTTTCTGGATTATCCAACAAAATTTTAGGTTTTTTTACAATTTATTTGCAGAATTATGGGCGCAGCCATAATCAATTACAATGGCACCGTAATAAATAAACAACTACAGCGATACATTGTACTTGATTAGTTTAAGGGAAATCTCCAAAGTCGTGCGTTGTGATTGGCCTAATGACAGGTGAGTGAAGTAATTCATGAAATTGCTGAGCACTTGGGATATTACTACAGATAAATTGCACTAGTGTCAAGTAACGCTCGGAAAATATGGTTGTGGTTTAAATGTAAGTATAAGCAGTAAACGGGTAAAAAAACAAATTTGCACATTTGGAATGTAGTTTTGATTTGTTTTCGTTAAAAAATGAATAATACAAAAATTTGGAGATATTTTATTTATTCTGTACATTGATAAAGCGATTTAAGAACATATGTTATGTCGCAGTAGCTAACCAGAGCGGTATGTCTACCTCCCATGCCGAAGGTGATAGGTTAATACCGTATGAAATTCTGTTTACCATTTTTTTAATTAATTATTACTATCAATGTGTTCATTTTTTATTGTAAAGTAGCGGGTAGAGTATTTGCTTCTAAATCCGATAGTCGCCCGTTCGATTCTGGCTGTACCCTGGGTGTTGGTACAAAATGTCCCTTAGACGCAATGTAGATCATAGACTTAGATGGACTAATTATCAAAGTAATCGACGCGTTAAGCCAACAAAAATTTTTTTTATTGATTATATTATTATGGCTACTATATCTGTTTTCGATGTTGAATTTTATTGGAATATTTTAAACATATATACCATAGGTATATGTACGTAATTGACATAAATACTCAAGAAATGCAAAAATAAAACAACTACCAACGACCCCCTAAAAAACGCAATCGTTCGGGAGTTATCGTAAACGCCGATGTAGATACTTTACATTTATTGTATTAGTTTTCACTGTTTCATTAATATCAAACCAATACGTTTTATAATAATTCCAAATACTCATCGTGGAGAGCTTGTGGTCATCTTGGCAAATAATCGGCAATTGAATTCACTTGGGCAATGGAATAGTATTACTCAAATACTCATAAATCTTCGTAAAGTTGTTGGCATCAAAATAAGTAAAAAAAAATGAGCGAAACACTTCGCCTGGACTTTCCTATACTTATAAATTAACATTGTTTAATATTTTCCAACACTTTTGATATACACCTGTCTAGAAACGCAAAAGCAGTGTTTTAAAAAAAACTATAAAATAAAAAAAGTTTTTGGCCCCAACCGAGGCTCGACCCCACAACTACTTATGCAGTAAAACGGCAGTGCACTCGAACACACTCGCATATCCATCCATGCTATTCCGAATCTGCTCGTTATCGTTAAATAAGTGCCTATTGAATGCGTGCGCAATAGAAATGCATAGAACGTTCAGAACTCTAGTCACTTCCGTACAAGAATACAACTGCTGTAGAAAGTATGTGAAATTCTTCTAAGGACAAAAAGATTATTAAGGGGCAAAAAATTCAATTTTTTGATTTTTTGTAAAAAGATTCTCCTAGAGCAAACAAAAGAAGAAATCAATTTTTTAATTTTTTAGCGAAAATTTTGGGGGGAGGGGGAACAGTAGCCCCCCTAAATATTAAATTATCAAAAAAATATTATGATATTCGGATTTTGCTGTCAATGATGAGCTATATTGCTTTAACAGAAATATTTTATTGCTCCCCGTTAAATAAATAAAAGGGTACCAATTTTAAATTTTCAAAAATTCTCAGAGGGCGTCACAGTGAAATTATAGCAATGCGCAAAATAACAAATTGTAGAAGATTCTCAGCTCTATCAGCTTACAAAGTTTAAACAAAAACGTGTGGGCAGTTTTTGAGAAATATTTTTTTGAAAAATTCCAAAATTTTGGAGTGATGTCATTGCGATCGTTTTTATATTTTCAAAATTAATGATATTTCATGGTATAGTACCCTTAAAGGGCTACCAAACAAGATGTAGTTGATCCCAGTCAAACAGCTGGTTTTTGAGTAAATGGGCGTTAAAGTCGAAATTTTCAAAAATTCGTAGCGGTCGCCATTTTAAAGCTAGAGAGTTCGGTAAAAAATCGTTTGATTTGTTCTAAGGCCTTCTATAATTTCCACTATTCCAATTTCCAAAATTCCGTTTCTGGTAAAAATGCTACCAAAAAAACATGTCTAACTTCCGCTTCCGGTTTCGGATTCTTTTTAAAAGCTTATTTTGTCGATGAATTTTTGATATAGCTCTGCATTGCAATTTTCATCAAAATCGAAGTACGGGTTCGAGAGATATCAGCGAAATGACGTACCGTTCACGAACGCATTCGTAAAAATGAGCGAAACACTTCGCCTGGACTTTCCTATACTTCTAAAATAACATTGTTTTATATTTTCCAACACTTTCGACATGCACCTGTCTAGACACGACTAGTTAAAGTAAATAGTTCTTATAAGTTGTAACATCTTGAAGAAAGACCGACCGCTGCGCTGCAAGCATAAGGTTGGGTAAAATATTCGGACTGAATCAACGGAAGGGCGGAAATTGATATTTGAAAATATATTAATAACTCGAGAAGTATTATTTTTAGCAAGAAATTACTCTTATTAATTTGCATTTAGAATTTCAAAACCTTTCTGATTTTAAAGCCAAAATGCCACGTTTCCATTTAAAAAAAAGTTATTTTTTACCGTGGCCGCCATATTAAAATTGGAAACTCAAGTTTTTTTCTTAAATACAATCGAGAAGAATTTGCCCTACAACTTTGCTCTTGGGTTTGCGAGTCTATCTATTAAAATAAAAAAGTTAGCCTACACTGAACATTAAACGACTAGTACAAGAATACAACTGCTGTAGAAAGTATGTGAAATTCTTCTAAGTACAAAAAGATTATTAAGGGGCAAAAAATTCGATTTTTTGATTTTTTGTAAAAAGATTCTCCTAGAGCAAACAAAACAAAAAACCAAATTTTTAATTTTTTATCGAAAAAATTTGGGGGGAGGGGGAACAGTAGCCCCCCTAAATATGAAATTATCGAAAAAATATTATAATATTCGGATTTTGCTGTTAATGATGAGCAATATTGCTTTACCAGAAATATTTTATTGCCCCCCGTTAAATAAATAAAAGGGTACCAATTTTCAATTTTTAAAAATTCATAGAGGGCGTCACAGTGAAATTATAACAATGAGCAAAGAACAAAATTGTAGCAGATGCCTATCTCTATCATCTTAAAAAGTTTAAACAAAAACGTGTGGGCAGTTTTTGAGCTTTTTTTTTTTGAAAATTTCAAAAATTTTGAAGTGATGCCATTGAGATCGTTTTTCGATTTTCAAAATTAATGATATTTTATGGTGTAGTACCCTTAAGGGGCTACCGAACAAGATGTAGTTGATCCCAATCAAACAACTGGTTTTTGAGTAAATGGGCGTTAAAGTCGAAATTTTCAAAAATTCGTAGCGGCCGCCATGTTGAAGCTAGAGAGTTCGGTAATAAAACGTTTGATTTGTTCTAAGGCCTTCTACAATTTCCACTATTCCAATTTCCAAAATTCAGTTTCTGAAAAAAATGCTACCAAAAAAACATGTCTAACTTCCGCTTCCGGTTTTGGATTCTTTTTAAAAGCTTATTTTGTCGATGAATTTTTGATATAGCTCTGCATTCCAATTTTCATCAAAATCGAAGTACGGGTTCAAGAGATATGAGCGAAATGACGTACCATACACGAACGCATTCGTAATGAGCGAAACACTTCGCCTGGACTTTCCTATACTTATAAATTAACATTGTTTAATATTTTCCAACACTTTTGATATACACCTGTCTAGAAACGCAAAAGCAGTGTTTTAAAAAAACTATAAAATAAAAAAAAATTTTTGGCCCCAACCGAGGCGCGACCCCACAACTACTTATGCAGTAAAACGGCAGTACACTCGAACACACCCGCATATCCAACCATGCTATTCCGGAGCTACCCGTTATTGTTAAATAAGTGGCTATTGAATGCGTGCGCAATAGAAATGCATAGAACGTTCAGAACTCTAGAAAGTATGTGAAATTCTTCTAAGGACAAAAAGATTATTAAGGGGCAAAAAATTCGATTTTTTGATTTTTTGTAAAAAGATTCTCCTAGAGCAAACAAAAGAAGAAATCAATTTTGTAATTTTGTAGAGAAAATTTTGGGGGGGAGGGGGAACAGTAGGCCCCCTAAATATTAAATTATCAAAAAAATATTATGATATTCGGATTTTGCTATCAATGATGATATATTTTGCTTTAACAGAAATATTTTATTGCCCCCCGTTAAATAAATAAAAGGGTACCAATTTTCAATTTTCAAAAAATCACAGAGGGCGTCACAGTGAAATTATAGCAATGCGCAAAAAAATAAATTGTAGAAGATTCTTAGCTCTATCAGCTTAAAAAGTTTAAACAAAAACGTGTGGGCAGTTTTTGAGATTTTTTTTTTTGAAAATTTCAAAAATTTTGGAGTCTTGCCATTGAGATAGTTTTTCGGTTTTCAAAATTAATGATATTTCATGGTATAGTACCCTTAAGGGGCTACCAAACAAGTTGTAGTTGATCCCAATCAAACAACTGGTTTTTGAGAAAATGGGCGTTAAAGTCGAAATTTTCAAAAATTCGTAGCGGCCGCCATGTTGAAGCTAGAGAGTTCGGTAAAAAATCGTTTGATTTGTTCTAAGGCTTTCTATAATTTCCACTATTCCAATTTCCAAAATTCCGTTTCTGAAAAAAATGCTACCAAAAAAACATGTCTAACTTCCGCTTCCGGTTTCGGATTCTTTTTAAAAGCTTATTTTGTCGATGAATTTTTGATATACCTCCTCATTCCAAAGCACATCGAAATCGGTCCAGCCGTTCCGGAGATATGAGCGTTACCCACAGACACACAGACACACACACACACCCACCCACCCACAGACAGACATTTTTTAAAAACCACTTTTTTAGGATCCTGGAAGCCCAAAACATGTATTTCCGTCAAAATCTCGATTTTGAAATTTTGCATGAAAACAATACTTCCCTATACTGAAAGTATAGGAAAGTAAAAAACGTTAATATAAACATGGGAAACGCTTCCTTACGGAGTTACAGCCTCCGGAAGATGGGAATTTTAGTTGCTTTTCTGTCGATAACTTTGGCAGTAGTAACATTAATAAAAAAATTACAAACATACTATGGAACAGTATAAGACAATTTCTAAAGTATAGGAGGAACGTCCAGGAGATGTGCATAGTTCATTTTTAAATATACACAGGGGGGATTTGTACGGTGAAATAAAGATAAAAATTCTGGTTTTCTGTTTCTCAAAAATTGGTGAGTTTTGACAACAACAATACACGCAATAGTAGGACATATCTGGAAAATATACCATCCTCAAATGAAAAAATAAAAAAGCATCTAAAACTGAGATCGTTTTTTAAAAACCACATTAAATTAATAAAAACACATTTTTGAAAAAAATCTGATGAGATCTAAAAGATCAAAAATCAACTTTGCCAACATCAAACCAAGCAATAAATTAAACATTTCAGGGATGTTATTCCAGTGACACATTTCCGAAAATCATTACAAAATGGCCACCATGAAATCAACCGAAGGAAATTAAAGGCTTAGCTAATTGCCCTACAACCACATCTATAAAATTTTCGATCCGAGCAAATATCCTTGATTCCCATTCTTCACAGTCGGAAAGAATTTCTAAGAACCCTCTCCATTAAATGATCTTTCGTTGCTTTATTTAACCGCAAATGTACTCTAGTAATTCCAAAAATTTCAATTTAAGGCCCATAAAACTAACCAAAGGAAGCTGATGATTACATTGTTGAAACCGCATCAATGAAATTTCGTTTTCTTTGTTGAAAATTTCGTTCGGGAATAAATTTGCAAAAGTTTGGCATTCATGGTTGCTTAGTTTTTTATTACATTCTTAAATTTTAACGCTTGTTTAAGCAGTGATTAAGTATTTGAAATTGTCATACCGCAGCAATTAGAATTACTAACAGAAATTCCTGAAAAACCCTGAACGCTTATTAGTTCCGTGTAAACGTACATTTCTCGTAAGCCAATTATTTCTTCTCCTGCTGATGTAACTGAACTAATCTCGTTTAAAATAATTGCATTATATCTACTAACTTCTTTACAAAAAACCAAGAAAGTCAAGGCCAAGTAATAAATCTTGACAATAAAAAATCGAAAATTCCATCTGAGGTGTTGAAATATTTCTGCAGAATATTTACTTAATCTCGAGGTAATACCGCCATTGTTAAAATTTAACTACTCAAAAAAAATTTAAAACAGGAAACGAAATTTAAATTTCTTTGTAAAATAAATCACGTTCGTCATTGATGATGTGCGATACTTAGAGGAAGTGGGTGTAGTTTTTAAAAAGAGATAAATGTTAGCCAAGCTAAACAACAATTGCTTGTGCAATTCGAAATGCCAACAACTTCCATTTTAAACAACCTTCTTGCACTGATACGGAGGAAACGTTTGCAAATTGCACCGTCTTCTTTATAAAATTGCACAAGATCTTGAATAACGTCACGAAGTTTGATACTCATACGTGAACCGCTGGGTGCCCACAAATTTTAAAAGAAAGTCCCGTAACGCTATTAAAATGTACGAAATAATTGTTATTAGTAGACGTCACGACTCAAGGTGTGTAAATCGTAACGTGTTACAATGTATACGTAATTATGGCGATGCAGTTAGCTCCTGCTGAAATTCGCAGTTAGCTTTGCGATGATACCCGCACATACGTAACGATTCTAGGGTGGTAGAAAGGTTCATTTATGCCTACAACTACTCTCCCGGAAGATGTAATTAAAGTAGCAGGAAGCAAAAGTATGTCAATTATTCCTTAAATTGTTTTGTTTTGGTTGTCGGTTATTTCGCTACAATAAGTGGAGGTTTAAAAATACAAAACACTGTTACTGTTACTAAAGAATGAAAACTATGTTACTGTCGTTGTTTGTGACCGTACAGAAAACATTTCTTAATCAAAATTGTTTGACTATTTCTAGTCTATATTACCAAGTATATGAAAACTCTATTTTGTAGTAGCTTTCAGATATACCGTCATAACGTAATTATTTTACCAAACATACTGTATTTTTAGTTTGACCCACAACTTTAACTTTTCTGCTTACAATGTAGCATTATAGCAAACAAATGTTTCTCAATAGAATATACATGCATCGAAACAAGAAGACAGGTCGAGTGGCCTCCTCCATCACCCGACTGCAGACCTTATATTTATTTATGTGGATGTTTTAACAGGTGAATCTAATTAAACTAGACTGGCTAATTTAGAAGAATCAAGAAATCGCATCAGAAAGACAACAGAACCGTAACTCGCAAAATTCATATATTTTTTAGAAAGTTTCATAAATAGCTTACTAAAAGTGCCACGTCCTCTTAAGCAAGAAAATCTTGTGTTGCGCAAACTTTTGTCTTTACATTTAAACTATTCGTGAAAGGTAACCATTGTTTGCTTTATAACTTTTTGAGTTACACCGTTAATTTTACATTTAAAATAAATGCTTTCGTAATATTCATTTCCCAGCTAACATCTGGTATTTTCGGGTATTGGGGAAACAAAAAATTAACACGTCTTTTTATTCACAATATTTCAAATAATTAATTATCGTATTATGTATGCCATCGTGTTGGAAAGACTTAAAATGTGATTCCCATAGCTGTAATTTCGAAAATCATAATGTATTGGTCCAACTTTAGTTTTTATATTTCAATATTAATTTTTAAATAAAATTAATTTTTTTATTATAAATTATTAAACACATATGTGAAAAACAATGATAATAATAAAATGACAACCTATGATTCCTTGTAAACACGGCTCTAGCAACAACATTGATTAGGAATTCATATCAAACGATTATTAACCAACTGGCTTAAAATCACTGCAGCTGAGAAATGATTGGTTGTTGGAGCCGTGTTTATGAAAGTTCAATGGTTGTAATTTCTACCTTGTTATCGTTGCTGCCTAGTAACCTTTTTGATTAAAAAGAATATTTTTTATTTCTTATTTTCTTACTTTTTGATGTTATATTTCTTCTTCGATACTGTATTCATGAACTATGTTAACAAATGTAACTCAAACTCAAAAAATTATCAAATAAAAAAAACTCGTGTTTTCCGTCAAAACATTGCCAAAACTTACACTCGTAATATTGATATCTTATGATTTTTGACATCGATTGGAATTTGGGTCAATAATCAAATGTCTACATTACTTGTGAATTTTCTTAACAATTATTCGTTGGGAAAAACAAAAATTTTACATGAGCTCTAGTTACATCAGTAATACAGAGTGATTCATAATACACGGAGCAAACAACAGAAAAATTCTGATAAACCTTATAATCTATTTTACCTTATAATCCTAAAACGCTTCCTTACGAAGTTACAACGTCCTGGACGTAGCAGTCTAATCATTTTTGGTCGATAACTTTCGCAGTAGATGCACTAAAATTTTCAAAATTTATCTGTAACCGCTATTCGTTTAGCATAGTAGTTTTACTAATATTTATTTGATATCGGAGGTGTGTTATATAGGGAGTCACGCACTAGTTTCTTCTAAATATTTTAGATCTTTACAGTTCTACACCTCAACAATAAAAAAGATTTCTAATAAATATGGGTACTGAAACGCTTTGTATCGGAGTTATAGTCTCCGGAAGTAAGACAAGTTTTAATAATTCACACTGTTGCTCTTCCTAGGGCTGTAACTCCGTAAGGAAGCGTTTCTGAACCTACGTTGATAGGAACTGTTTTCATGCCTTTGATGCTACTTCTATCAGGGCTACAAAAAACACTCAAACCTTCATGGCAACTCAATTTTTCACAAGAATTAAATTATTTCGAAAACTGTTAGATTTTGCGACTTTTAATACAAATACCTTTTCGTGTATTTTTGTATAGCGAATAAGATTTCGTAACCAAAAATTCAAAATTTTGAAAATCTAAATTATTTAAAAGAAAATATTAAGCGACTAAATGGGTAATTCTCAGATAATATATTTCAAAATTTTAGTGCAACTGTTAAGAAAGTTATAGGCAGAAAAGTCATTTGACTGACTGTCCATCTTGAGGACACTGTAATTCCGTAAGGAAACATTTTTAGGCCCAGGTTGATTAGAACTTTTATCATATTTTCAGATTCCGAATCCACCCCGAAAGTGCGACCCGCATGTTATAAAGTAGGAAAAGAGGAATTTAAATTTAATTTTATAAATAAATAACACATGGCCATGTAAAAACATTGCCACAAAATTTAATCAATTTTTAAAATTATCAATTTCATGCAAAATTATGGTTAACAAAAGTGAAAAACAATTTGTCAAAAAATGTGGTTGGGTGTTGAAGACCAATTGTAGAAAATGTGAATTTTTGCAATTAACTTTGAATTTGAGTAAATAACAAAGATACTAAAAATTTATGAAGACATTCATCGGCCATTAAAGGACATTTTTTAATAAAAATAAAGCAGAGGTCGAATTTGCCAAGTTCAAAGATAATAATACGATATTATGGTTCTTGATTTACCTTGAAGATTGTAACAAACTAGGTTTATTTCCAAATTCAAACTAGAATTATTCAACATTATGACTCATCTTAACATTTACTGAAATTTTTTACGATTGTTTTGAATTTCAATTTAAACCTTAGCATTAATTTAAACTACGAGTACGAGTAGTAAGCCTCTTCTCTGTCTAATAGCGAAGATGGAACCTACATGTAATGCATATTTTTACCTTCCTCGCAATGAGGAGTAGAGCTAGAGGCAGGTATGTGTGTTCATAAAAACTTAAGAAGTTGAGATTTTGTCGGAAAAGCACATTTTGGGGTGCGAGAATACCGAATACTCAATGTACATTTAATAGACTGGCAGTCACACTGAGATGAAACCGCAATAAAGCGAGATTAGTGAGCAAAAAAAGAGGGGAGGGGAAGGTTTTATTAATTTACCAAATTTCAAAAAAATTTCAAAATTAAAAGTCAAAATTATTTATTAATTAATATTATATTATTTATTAATTATTTTTAATAATTTTCAAAATAAGAAAATTATCAGGATTCTTAAAAGAAATTTTAAATGTCCAAAAACTTTTTAAAATAAGAAAATTATCGCTTTTTAAAATTTTTATAATATTTTCCAAATTTTCTGTCAACTGTCAAAAAATTACCAAAATTTTCATAAAATTATCAAAAACGTAAAATATTTTTACCTTTTTACCTTTTAGCATTTCAATTTTCAGTCAAAAGTTTTTTTTTAACAAAACAATAAGTTAATAAATTTTCAAAACATTTTTGAAACTTTAAAATTTTTAACCATTTTATAAATATCAAAATATTGAAAATTTTTAAACAATAGTTTCAAAATTTTCAAATGTCTTAAAAACATTTCAAAAATTGTCAAAAACGTAAATAAGTATTTCAAAATTTTAGGATTTCAAAAAATTTTATAAAATTTCTAAATTTTAAAATTTCAGATAGTTCATAAATGTCCAAAATGTACAAAATTTTTAACCAATATAAAAATAATTCAAAAGTTTGACTTTTTAATAATTATTATTTTAAAACTTTCAAAAATATTAAAAGATTATTTAAATATTTACAAAGTTGTCAAAAACGCAAAATATTTCAATCTTTACCTAGATTTTCATAAATTTTCAAAAATTTCAATACGTACGAGGAAGGTCTCGTCGCGGTTGCCGGACAGCTTTTTTTTTACAGTTCAAATCCTAAAGAAACCCATCAAAATTCCTCAATGTTTTTAAATCTTACTTAAAATCAACCCTTATCAGCAAGTCAAGATTCATCTTTAAAAACCTATTAATTGAAATTTGTAAAATCGAAGTGACAGATTTTAAATACCCATTTGAAAAAATACTCACAATCAGACATACATATAAGAAAATTGTGGGTATTAAAAACTGTCTGATTAAAGTTTTTAAATTTAATTACCTGTAGTTTTGAAAATTGAATATATCATCTAAGTTGCAGGCGGCCGTTGTTAATAACATCTAGGCTTCCGGGTTGGGGCCGCGTCATCGGTGCTTGAACTGCCGACGTTTCGTCCTCGGTTGCACGGGACATCTTCAGGGCTGTGGTCGCTTTGGAATCTGGAACACAACTGACAACTGACAACAGTTGTGTTCCAGATCCCAAAGCGACCACAGCCCTGAAGATGTCCCGTGCAACCGAGGACGAAACGTCGGCAGTTCAAGCACCGATGACGCGGCTCCAACCCGGAAGCCTTGATGTTATTGAATATTTCATGTTTATAATATTCATGTTTAGATTATTCTCCGTGAAGAGGTTTACATTTGTACAATGTATATAATAAAATTTAATGTTAAGCCTGCCTTTACAAACAGTAAAACTGGTATATTTTTATCAACTGTAATAACTGCTGGTAGTGAACTATAAAAATTTCAGTGAAACAATAAAGTATCCCTTATACAGATATCGCCCTCAGGACAATTTAAAAAATTGAAAGCGACGCCTATATTTATACTTATTATTTTTTAAACTTCTAAGAGCATTGTCCTTGTATGTTAACAATGTGTAATAACAGCAACAATAAGGAAAGAAATTAGAATGTTACATATATGGACAAACAAAACAAAACAACAAAGCCATTCTTTTAATGAAAAGAAATATATGTACAGCAGTAAAATTTTGCTTACTAAGCAGCTATTCAGTAAGCAGCACCATTCAAATATATAATAAGAAAATATGCATGAATAACTACTGTTCAGGCTTGGCTGGTTAATGCTGAGCAAAAATTCTTTAACTAACTGTTTACGTAACAAAAGTAAATACGATTTGAACTAACTCAAGAACCACAGCCTGATTTGATCACATGTTTGATTCGAGCTCAAAAATTGTGGTTTACAAAATTCCATCACGTTCTAAAATTATTAAAAAAATATTCAGGAAGATAATAATCAAATAGAAAGGAAATGTAAAAAAATTCATAGGCTCACGCCACGTCCATCAAGATCAATAATAAGACTTTCTTACTGCTGTTTCCTGCTAATTTTTGCTATTTATACATTAAGCATGGAATATTAGCCGCATTTAATTACTGGTGTAAGAGGTATTAACACAATTACTTTCTCTATTACACACATAAAACTAAAACACACAACGTATTAAAGAATTAAGGTTGTAGAACGACAGGTGACCAATAAACTAACTACGTTCACTAATCACAAACTAATTACAAGATAATTAATGTTCGTATAAGCAATTTGCAAGATCAAGTTCAGATAGCAAGGGTTTAAAAACAGAAATGTTTAGGCAATTTTATTGGCTTAATTGACATAATTAGCAGTAAAGTTTGTGTTTGTTTAAAACATTTTCAGGAATTTCCTGTACATCTATTCCCAGGTCTTTTTGATGGTACCAAAGTAATGATGCCGGTTTAAATGCCAACCGCCCACTAAACAGATGTTAATTGCATTTCTACGAAAGTATGAATAATATTAATTAGTTTCAGTTCGGTTTTTGTTAATGTAGGTATTAGATGAATTAACATAACAATTACCTTTAATAAACTTTACAAATTGAGGTTAATGGAGAACAAAGAAAGATTTTCACTGGCGATGCTCTAACAAATTGAGCACGATAATATTGGGAAGATGAATGTTTGCGAGGACAAACAGCAAAATTAATTTCCGCCTGTTTGCGATGGAATATTAATGGTTAGTTTTCACTCCCACTGTTTATATGGTTAATATAAATATGTTTTTAATTCATATCTCTGTTATATAATTTGGTGAAATTCTAAATTTAGAAGAATTTCTATTGTGTAAGACTTGAAATAAATGTAAAAGTTTTGTTTCTACTCAAGAATTTAGCCGTTCGAGTATTATAACATTTTAGAGCGAACCAGAAATTATTTTCCATTTTGAATAACCAAACAACCTATATTATTTGAATTTAACAAAAATAATTTTTAACTGTATGACATTTGGTGTAGACGCCCCATTTGTAGCGAAACACAAATAATAAAGTAACAAGATTGCAAGTTGAATTCCTCAACACACCTTTAAATAATTTATAATTTATTGTGTTATTGTGATATTCACCTATAACTTGTTTTCATTAATTATTTATTTATCAAGAAATAAGGAGAACAAATGATGAAAACAACTGGACTTAAACTTTAAAATCACACAACGAATATTTTTCTGAATTACGAATTTACACAGAAAAATTATTTCTCCAACAATCATTACATTTAATGAATTTATGTTACATCAATAAGCAAGTACCTTTGCGAAACGCAAACAATTCAACTGCTGGTAAAAATTGATTCCTACAAAAAAGAAAACAGAAACTTTTACTGCAATATTAACCAGGCAAGTAATTTTTTAGTTGTGTAAATAAAAGCAATTGCAACGTATAGTTGCAAATGGACAAAGTGAAAACCAATAAAATAGAAAATGTAATTGGAACTCATACATTATTACACAATAAATACGATATATCAGTTTTAATGTAAATTGCTATATGCCTAGGATTACCGTCAAGTTCAATTTTTCAAGGTATTTATCGATATTAATGTTACAACTAATTTACGCATTGCTTTAGAAAGTTTGATTAATTTTCCTCATTTACTTCTCATTTACATGCACCCAGATATATATAAATTTTATATTAGTCGCCATATAAATAAATTGTTTAATTAACGTTTTCAACCAAATTATTAAGCATATTCTTAAAAAAAACTGTTTTATAGCATTATTATCCAATATTCAAAAATTTGTAGAAGGCGTTACAGAACAATTAGCGAATTGCAGTAAAAATCAAAATGTAGCACCCCGGCTCTAAAGCACACAAAGTTAAAAAAAAATGTAAGACCAGTTTTTGAACAGTATTTTTTTTTATATTTTAAAATTAGGAATATGTGCTTAAGTACAGTTTTCATCGTTTAAATCCCCTAGATGTCCCTATCGTTAGGGGCCATTACAATATCAAATTTCATCTAGATGTGCCAATACCTTTGCGCAAATAGGCGAAAAAGGCAAAAGTTTCAAAAAATCGCATTAATTATGATTTTAAAGCTAAGTGTTAGAAAATAACCACTTCTATCACACCCCATTTTCAAAATTACAGCATACAGTTTCTGAAAAAAATAAATATTAACGAAACAGGTCTAACTTTAGCTTCCGGTTTAGTTTTTGATTTACTTCCCTGTTCCAAAGATCACCATACACGCCACTGTTTGATGAGCATGGAAACGTTTTAGGTACAAATTCCATATTCGTAAGAAGAGAATAATAAAAAAATAATGAACAATATTATTGCACTGCCAATTATGGTGTGCAATTTGTATTTCAACGTCTTTTTCATAGCTCTACTAAGGGTGGCAGTGACAAATCACCCTCCATTCACCAGGATAGTTCATTATTTCTTGTCCCTAACTAAATAGACTTTGGCTGGCCAAACTCGCACTATAAACATTCGTAGTAGTAAGTGCACATTTTCAACAAATTGTTAGCTTCAGTGTAGTTATTTGAAACTAGCAGAACTCGTGGGTTACGCCCCCTTGTTTTTTTGTAATATCATACCCGGCTCGCAGCTCTGAATGTTTCCTTCGGCGAGTAGGTCTTAAGAATGAAAGCTGCTCCCGAAAAAAATCTCGTAAAAAAACTGAAAAAATCCCGGAAACAAACCAAGAAAAGGGCCGAAAAAACAGCACCGGAAAGAAATACCCTCCTAAAATATCCAGAAAAAACAATCCCCGAACCAATTTCTGTCATACCCCCACAAAACAATTCCTTTAAAGAAAAAACAGTAAAAAACTTAGCACCTTTTTTATTTCCAGGAGAGTGTCTTAACGGAGATTTCCATCAATGTAGTTCCTAGCGACCATGGTATTTTTTTCAGCGATGCTTTTACAGTAAACCGTAAATAGTCCTCCCAGGAAAAACTTTTTCTTTTGATCGCATGCTATTAGTGTGACTGCATTTCGGCGAAGCAATACTGTTTGGTCTAGTTTGCGCTGCCGAAGCAGTGTTGCCGCGTGATACGAAATTTCATAAGATCTCAGGATTTTTAAAATACTGCTAAAAAACGATTTAAAACTAAAATCTCAAGATTTTTAGAAATCTTGCAGAATTGCCATGTCCACTGAAATTACAGTAAAACTACCGATTGTATTTTACACGGAAAAACTATAACTAGCGTAAAGTTTCCCTTTAAATGCCTTGCGTACGTAACCATATGTTCAAACATGACATGGCCGAAGAATCGTCTAATTGCTTTCCGGTGTTTGTCGTCGTGTTGAGTTGACTGAATGTTGAATTATCGTTTTGATGAATCAGAATCATTGCAGTATAATATTGTATTCACAATTCACAGACAAGTTAGTAAATTAGAGATTCGGTTCACTTAGTTCCACGTATGGTTTAACTACAATGTACCTTTATCGCCCATTTTATCTACTTGATTTTGTAAATGTAAAATTAACTTAAATATAAAATTGGAATTTTTTAAGCTATTTCTAAAATCAGTTGCTAGATGTCAGCAGAGTCAAATGCGGTGATGTGACAAAAGATAATAATTTCCAAAAATATATAAGTTGTAAACGTTAGCGTTAAAATAAACCATAATTAATGCAAAATGTAATAAAACAATTATGTTACGTTTGAAAAAAACGGAAAACAAATTTTTATATATGTATATTTCATTATTCAATAGATGGCAGCGCATAATGCCAACCAATCACATCGTTTGTCCCTGTTGCTCTCTAGTAGATTATATTTTTAAACAAACCTCGTCCATTATTAGTACTCTACTGTTGTATTATTTGTTTTGTTATCTATATAACATCTTTTACAGTTAAATAAATTTTGTTACAATAAATATCTTATAAAATTACTGAAATATATCATGAGTTTTTGGACAAAATATCAGGAATTATAATTTAATAACCTGACAACACTGTGCCGAAGACGTATGTGGAATCTCGGATTACGGGAGACCTTGAGAGCGTTTAGAATTCTTCCGTATTACGACATATTTATGTGTAATTAAGGTTGTTTTTCTGTTAACAATGAAATAAGATTATTATTATATTAAAGTCACAGCGCGCGGCTTTGTATTTTCAACACCAACTCTCTCTGCTAAATAAACAGCCGCGAGCTGCATGTTTCATTCTCTGTGTTTGTGCCCCAATTCACGCCAGCAGGTTATATTACAATAACACAAAAAGTAATAGACATCATTCGATCCAGTTTCTGTCTAATATGAATTCGGTCCACTGTACAAGGGAAAATAATCTTTATATGATACCCTAGTAAATGTGTGGGTTCGAGTGGCGGGGATCGGCCCTACTAAAAGCTGAGACAGAGGAAGGGGCTCCGGATTTAGTATATAAATTTGAACACTAGTGAATTGAAAATTTAAAAAACTAAGTACCTTGCAATAAAGAGAATTCAATTTGGAAGAGCATATCCTTTAACCAAGCTCACGGTGTTGGTGGCCTTCCTCAAACTATCGTGACTTAAGAATATGTCAATCTATATATTAAATCCCTAATTGTCCCAAAATGACAATGTAATTTTTAATTATTTTTCATCTTTTATTTATATTCTTACGACACCATGTGGTCGAAGTATTTTTTAAATATTAAAAATGTACGCACTAAATTATTTACTGCGCGTTGTAAATAACACCGGTAATACGTAATAAAAAAGTTTTAAATCATTTTTAATTTTAAATTTAATAAAAATATTTGACCACTTTGTATTTAGTAAAAATGTCGTAAGAGCATAATAGAAAAATAATGAAAACAAAAGGAATATTATTGGAATTGAACGCGGGATGTTCGCATTGGTAAGCTAATGCTCTACCTCAAGACTGCTCTTATCAAACACGTGGATATTAAGGCAATTATGTAATGGGACAAAAGTTTTGTACTTCGTCAAATGTCCTGTATAAATAACAGACAAAAAAACTTGACAAAAAACAAACGTGACTAACAAAACGTTTTACAAAAGATATTATAAACAGTAACCATGTGTCTGTCTGTCTGTCGTCGTGCTACTTCAGATGGTTACGTTATTTCATTAGCTTATCATGCAATCACAATATCACGCACGGTGTACAGTTGTAACGAAGGGACGAAAGCAACGTGAATTTCTCATTAATTTGAAGTGCGCTACTTGAATATTCCATCTCTTTCAGAAGTACGTAGTCTTATATGCAGACTACGTGCATGACAGCAACGCGTATCACGTAGTAATTTACGTGTGCCCTAAAAACTCGACTTGATCCTGTAGACATGATCTAGGCTAAAATCGCCGCCAAACGTGCCGCGTCTATAGATGATGGGGAGTTTTAATTAGGTGCGGTGATAACGGAATTGACTGCATTAAAAGAGCCAGAAAAAAAGCTAAGAAGCAAATCATTATTCAAATGAAGAGAGGGGAAATCTAAATTGCACCGGAGCGCAGTAATTTGTGGAATTAATTGCGATAGTAAAAATATTGGAGAAATTCGAAAGTAATTTTTACGTTTTCCAGAATGAAGACGCAAAATTGATTACAAATTCGGAAGAAAACTGAAAGTTCTTCTAATACAACACCTGTTAGTCGTGATGTAATGTTTTTAAAAGGAATTTCTCTACGGTCATTACTCTTTTTGCGTTTTTATTTTTACTCTGTTTGGAGTAGATTAAAATTTATAAGAAGCGCTGCTTGCATAAATATCTTTACACTTGCATATAAATGACAAAAGTTGAGCAACATGAGTGATTTACAAATGAGCACACGCCCTGGTTACCTGTAAGTCCTGCTTGCTAAAATTTAAAGAGACTAAACAAACTTAAAATAAATACTTGGGAGAAAATAATAAATCGCTCTCGCTTAAATGCAGAAATTTAATTTGATACGTATATGAAGCTCAACTAAAAACATTATTAACACTTTCCGCTATGGTTCCTGAATTACATCTTATCTCAGATTGTTAATGCATTATTAATCTAACAAATTTAAATACAAATAGCCACTTTACTAAAAAATTATTAATATGCCTTTCACTTAATCATCGCAATTTCCAAGCTGTTAACGCCAGATTTTCAGTTTATTTTTACGCTAAATAGCCACTACCTGTTGAAATTTTTCCAATCACGTATATTATTCTAAGTTCAATAACAAAGCAAAGGAATGCTGTAGAGAAATAAGGTTGTGAGTGAGCAAAGGAGAAAGTAACCCATGATTGATTAATAACAATAATTTTTAAGTGTACTCAAAAAGTGGGCGTTACGAATTGATCGTTAATATGCCGTTAAATTAATCGCTATTATGTAGCTTTTTTATCTTAACACATCTGAATTGTTTTGTGTGCGTATTTAATTAGCATATGTAAGTATTTAGTATGATTATAATCAAGGATAATGAAACGGTAAGGACACAAATTAAAACAAATTACATTTGATATTTTAATTGCTATCTGAACCTTGAAGGTAACCAATAATAATAAGGTAAACAAATATATCCGATTTTTTTTTGATTTTAAACTATCTAAAATATAAATAGCTTATATGGTTAATTGCTTTATTAATTCGCAAAAGTGCAATATTAAACCATAAACTTTTTAACGGCATAATATAGCCAAGGAAGGAAAATGGACGAAGCACTTGGTCTGGGCTTTCCGGTGCTTCTCAATGTTTATTGTTACAGTTTTCAGAAAATCACAACAGGCACTATTATATCAGAATATTTTACAACTCGTAACGTTACGGCAAATTGTGAGTCATTACCACTATGAGTTTGATCTCTTTAAGTTTAACAAAATTCGCGAAACAAAATGCATGTGTGGGAAAGCATTACCTCCCTCCTACCAGCTAACTATTACTCGATTTAAAAATAATTAGCTTTTCTCTATCTGGCCAACCAGCCGGGTTTTGGTTTATTTTTAAAAAACGGCACTTAGTTAACCACCACCAGAGGAACAAAATGAGGAGTTTGGCGCTTTTTGTAAATTACCACATTTGTCGTTAGATTGATTAAATTGCTTGTTAATCCTAACATGCCCCTATGATTTTCAATTCTACTTTGCCAAAAAGGTGCTCCGGATAATCAAGTTTTGCTCAAGGGAGCACTTGTTTCGCATTTGACCATCTGCAGGATTCATCGAACTTTTTTAGTTCGGGTATTTCCATCTATGTTAGAGGAAATCGTAAAACAATCCAATATTTGTTTGCACCAGACGGGAACAAAATCGCATCGGCAAAAGAGTGGGGCTGCAGTGGAGGTAAAATGTGTTTTTGTTCGACAGCGAAAATCCGAGTGAAAGAAATGGTTGTCCTCGATCCGAGCGGTACGATTGTATGTGAGTTTAGTTTGTGCGATAAAATACGGCCGCTACAAGGCTCAAAATTTTTGTTTCGATTGTTCCGTCCCTATTTTGGTTAAGAAAACAGAAGCCGCGCCATTCGACGCGCAAAAGGACCGGACATAACGTCTTATAGGTGAAGCTTAGGTCTTAAACAATTTGGCCAAAAACAATGTTTTCCAGAAAAAAAATTGAATAGTCGGAAGTTTACATTTATACACAAATTGATTTAAACTTTGAGAAGATTTACTTCCTATCGCTGACCATAGCATACCAAAAGCGGTTCACAAACGGCACTGGTTTGAATAGAAGACAAAAAATGTGACCTTTGGGATGACATATCTCCGTTTAAAATGGAGTTATCGAAGTAAACATTCTTTGTAACAAAACCAATCAAACGGTCTCACGACTTATTATAAATTAAATCGAACTAGAAAATTTTTTAACGCCACAAGACGCCACCCAAAAAAGCTTCAAATTCACTATGTTTGGGACTCAACCACAGGTATTTTGTTATTACGGACCTTCTGGCGACAGTGCCGTGTGATAGAACTTAGTGATGGGATATTTTATATTAAAGTAATAGAACTATTCGATTATTGAAATATTTCGAGAAGCTTAAGAAAATTTGTTCAAATGATTGTGCAATTTAAAATTTTTGATTTTGTCTGCTTCAGACGCAAACTTTTAAGCGATAGCCAGCTTCAAAAGCACAGGACAAAAATTATTTGACAACCTGCTCAGGTAATTTCATGGAATATTTTCTGGAATGAATCTTCTGAGCGTAAAGATTTTAACAATGCATTTAATTCATTTGCTGCACCACTCTGATATAACGTTTGGAGCATGCTGAAGAGTGTAAGCAGCAATCGCTATATCATGGTGTTGCGTAATAATAGCTGTACTATTTGCAAACATTAGAATGTTGTAATTCACCGAGGTTGGTATACCGCTCACAAAAATGCTAAACAAAACCGGTCCAAGAACAGAGCCTTGTGGAACACCCGCTATACAATTTTTAGTTTCCAATTTATTTAATTGATACTAGACACAGTAGGTTCATTTAATGACAAAGGACAGATCTCTAGTAGTCTTGAACTTACATGCGGGGTATTGTATCAGACCGTGTAAAGCACCTATTACGTACAGTACATTCCATTTACTGGAGAGTAATTTAGGGACTGAATAAAACGCGGATGCTCCTGAACAGATGATGATGAAACTGAAACGATCCTGCAGCTGACACACGGTAGACTATGCGACGAGTGGCTTCACATTCTGAATGTCCAAGAGAATGCGTCTATCAACAGTGTCCTAAACTTGTTTAAGGATGCTAAATTGGTCAAGTAGTTTACTAAATACTATTTTAATATTAAATTTACTGATAAAATGAGAAAGAAGACCAGATACAGAAAAAGGAGATGAAGAAAAAAATTAAAAAGAAAAAATGACGTAAGAAGAAAGAAACGATTTTATTGAAACATGGCGGAAATTTAACTAAAAAGGCGGGATTGATATGGCGGACATAAGTGACGAGAAAATATGGCAGGAATTAAATGAAAAAACCAGTGGAGTTCTAGACTATCTATGAAAGTTGAAGAAAATGACAAATGAAAACGCAGTAAAATCAGAAAGACAAGAAAAATAAAAATAGTAAGACTATGAAAAAAGAACGGAAAATTCTTTTCGTACTTACTGCTTAGGAAATGACATTCCGCGCACTCTAGTGGCAAAGCGAAACGTTAATTTCCCGATCTACTTACCCAGGAAAAATAGCAAAACGCACTGGACCTCTCAGGCATTTTACAAAATAATCGTCTTTACAATAATAAAATTTAATTTATAAAGTACCATTTCCCCTATTTTCATTTATTAAATGTTACAAATTGAAGACTAATCATTAATAATAAAATTTACATATTTGGTAGTGCCATCTACTGGAAACGCGGCGATTTTTTTGATAAATAATTTGCATCGATTTCTGATTGATTGCAATCAAAGTAAAAACGTGATAAAAGTAAAGAATTTATTCCTAATTGAAATTAGTTTATCGAAAATAAGGTAAGTGCGTTCGGCCATTCTTCAAAATTAAAAATGTCAGTCGACAACTGCATAAAACAATTGCTATCAACCTACTTTGATTTTTAGCTACCTGCATTGGCTTAAAAGTACAAGCATTTGCTTGATATTCTAAATTACTAATTATTTTACTTTATTAATGTATTTCTGTTCGATACAAAAAATATTGTACAAACCTTACGCAAAAAAGCTTAATCCGTGCATTCGCGCATATGAAGGCATTCGCTCGCTAGCGCTCGCTCATGCTTCAACACAGCGCTCATGCGGGAACATTGCTTTCCCGCGTTTGGTTTGTAAATAACTATTTCAGTTAAAATATAATATGAAATATATATAATCAAGACCTCTATATTTCTAAAACAAAATTTTATAAGATTAATATAATACATAATTCGTGTTTTTTTTATTTGCATGTTCAGCAATGAAAATATTCAACGTAGTAGTCATGGCTATAGTTACTACGCTTCAAGTGCCACTTTTATCTTCCTAGGAAAAGTAAAAGAATTAATTTTGATTTAATACTTTTTGATTTAATGTGAATAAAAAATTCAAAAAACGGTTTTAATATTTCCTTTCAGAGAAATAAACGCCACATAAATTGCATAAAACAATTCTCAGAAATAATACAAAAAAAACATTTCTTAAGTTTCGATTTCATCTTTACCTTGAAAAAAATTATTAGAAATTTGCCATAATTTATATTCTCCTTGAAAAGAACGTCTTTCCCATTTAAATAAATCAGCAATAACTGGGACCTGATTTATGCAAAACAAGATATCGTAATAACATGTTTGATTGCAGCTGATGTCACAAAGTTAAGAAAAGAAAAACCATGAATATTGAATACGAACATCGAGTGATGGTCAGTTTTCCCAATAAATCATGAAAAATGCATCACATATAGTCTTCAGGACGACCCACCCGTCAAGGTTCTCGGCTGCAATGTCGTCGCAATTGACTTGGCCCACTGCCAAATACTGCCGGGTTCAACACACTTTATTATAAGCATCCGCGTATTTTTTTACGTAATTTTTGAAGAGTAAAGCACACGATTTGTGATATAATCACACGAGAGCTGGGACGTTCTTCCTCGAGAATTAGGAAATAGATTATAAGCACGATAAAATCAGGCTAAGATATTAACCGGTTGATTAACGTTATATACGTTCGAATAATTATCTTACAAAATAGGAATATTGCTGCCGTAAATGTTACGCGAGCTACTTTTTACGTAATACTTTTCCTTATCACGTCCGATTTGTATAATGATAGAAATCACTCCAATTTTGTCTGTTTGACATTTGGCACAATATTTCAATTGTAAATGCAAGACAATACTTGAAGAAAAAAATAAGGTAACACACGTGAAAGCCGCGTTTTATTAAAGGTCAATATAAATTCCGGACTACGGAAAGTACTTTTATGTGACTATTTTTCCACGCTTTTCAAGGAAAGTCGTTGAGATTGTAAATCACAGAGCCTCGCCTAAATATTGTTACTGTCACTGAAGGGTTGGGCTTTAACGTGCGTGAAATTGAATATCCTTAGGCCCTAACTCCCTTCATCCCGAGGGAAAAGCGTATTACTTCGTCTCCAGTCTTTTCGAAAAGTTCACATTTTTTCTCTGCAAATTGATAGGGCGCTTCCAAATCCCGATACGTTAAAACACAAACTTGGAATTTGTAAAATTTGAACTAAACATGATAAGTTCGTGAGAAAACCATGAACTTAGTCAATTTTTCAATTTTGTTACTGTTCTTATAATCACATCGTATAGATTGTAAAGTAACACGTCACAAAGCAGGTATTATGTACTAAAACATAATAATGCACTAAAACAGTCATTTTGACGTGATTTTCAACCAGGAAGAACTTTACGGCTAAGCTTGTTAAAACTTAAGTATAGTGTTGCTGATCTTCACTATGATAATATATCAACAAATAGCAGACAACGGGGTCAAGTGCAATGCACTTTACCAAAGTTGGTGTCTCATAAATTTACGATTTTTAGAATAAAACGGGTTTAATTAGAGAATTTTAGATGTTCGCAATTAAACCATACGCGTGATAAATGTTTTTGCATCAACGCAGCGTTTCTAAAACGTTTCCTAATGTAAGTCTCTAGAATATCGTTACTATAAAGATGACCTCTTTCAAAACAATAAGCCGTTGATCATATTTTTCGCAATAAGTAACAATTAAACTCAAAATTAACATTGTCCAGATAAAGTTCAAAGAGTCACAAGCGATGTATGGTAGTGTCGCTTCGTCTAAATTTTCACATAATTTAAAATTAAATTTTTAAACTTTAAGTATCAACAATTACTATGTTTCATTAAAGAATCTCATAACACGACTCGGAAGACCCCTAAGAATACAAGTGCAGTTAGAACCAAAACCTTTTCGGATTGATAAAGACAAAGAAACCGATTTTTAATTTTTGGGAGAATTAGAAAAACCAAATAATGAAATTCGTTAATCAAGAAATGAGAGGAATAACAACATTAAATATAATTGTATCTGTATTAAATTTAATTCTACAGTAAGTTGCTGATGAGCATTTCACTTTAAATGTTATTCTATATTTTAAACCCGCATTCCTTTCAGGGCCTCCGCTACTACAACCCACATATTTACGCCCCATTATATAAGACACATATTTCTTTGTACAGCGGACCGCTACATACTTCAATGCAGATAAGCAAATTAGCGATTATACTATTTGTTTGTATCATTAGAACATGATTTATCATTACGAAAACAAACTTCCAGCATAGAGGTTAAGTGGCTGCAAATACCGGCAAGCAGATATCAAAAACAGTTGTAAAATAACTGTTACAATTACCAACATTTTCTTTTTTTAATTAAATCAGAATTACTTAAAAATGTTGCATGGCTATGTATCCAAAATACATAACTTCAAATACAAAAATCAAAACAAGTTGGGGGTGGTATATTTAAATATGGGCGAAACACTTCGCCTTAACGTTCCTTTACTTGTGAAACTGTTATTTTTCCTATGATCAAAAATTTTATCCACAACAGTGGCAGTAGAAAATAAACGCATATTGATATTACTCCGCAAAGCGCAAATGCAACGGAAGATAACGAAAGGTACCAGTCGTACAACAAAAAAGACATAGTAAGATATGCAGTCTAAACGAGCTAAACTGTAACTACCACCTGACTGATGACCGTCTGGTCTATCGGCTGCCGTGTGTGTTTTTATCTTTTATATTTTATTATTACTAATTCTTTGAAAAAAGATTTGTTAGGATAAAAAAAAACGCCAAAAATTTGTTGGTAGAGAAAATTAAGCTTCCTAAATATTGCCACACCTAAATGTTATGTTGCGTATCTTATTCTACTACCAATTAAGAGCAACTTAAATTAAACATTGTTTAGCGTCTTCAATTTATTCAATAAAGAGGCTTGAATTTGCGATCTTAAAAAATTCATAGAAGTCGTCACAAAGAGATTAGCGAAGTGGGACACAAACCACATTGCAGCTCATTTGCAGCTCTACGGGCCTATAAAATTAAAAAAAAAAGATCTTGTAGACAGTTTTTTAAGCAATATGGTTTTAAAATTTAAAGAAAATGTTTTAGTTTATAGTTTTTATTTTTTTAAACCTTTTTATTTTCCTATATTTTCAGCAGAAGTATTGATTTCATGAAAATTATATAAATATAGATTGTGACGGAAATACATGTTCTGGATCTCCAGGAATTCAAACAAATGATTTCAAAAATGTATGTGTTTATCGGTGGCTGAGTATGTGTGCGGTGCATCATAACTATCGAACGGGAGGTCGGAATTCGATGAGATTTGGAATTTGGGAGCTTATCAAAATTTTACCGACAAAATAAGCTTTTAAAAAAATTCATTTTAACACCTCCTTTGAGTTTTTGAAAATCGAAATTTCCTACCCACTTATTTATTAAGCGGGAGCCGGTAAACTATTTTTGTTTAAGCTAAAGTCCTCATGAGTGATAGTAGAGTAAAATTCTCAACTTAATTTTCACATACGGCAATATTTGGCAGGAGGGGGATTCATTTTCCCCCTCCCATCCAATTTGTGGTGCATGAATTCGTCCTTCCGTTTTTAGGTTTTTTCAATTAAAAGGAATTTTTCTGAAAAATTGAAAAATCTATTTTCTCCACAAAAAACGCGTACTATCAGTTTAGTTTACAATATCACTCGCTTCCTCTCTCTATCTGACTCCTATGCGTTGATCGGTCGACCTTGCACTATTCTCTTTTTGTAGTCAGTAGTTACATACGTGAAAAAATTTTGACCAAGTTTATTCTATTATTTTTATATGAAAGCTTTAGTATCATGTAGTATGTTCTTATAACATTACTATTACGCAGCTATGCTCTCGGTACAGTGGTAAGAGTAGAGGGATGTTATTGTAGTCAATTTTGGGGCATAACACAATAATAAGATACTTTTGAATATATAATAAATAACAATATCTAAAGTATAGCAGAGTCCAAGCGAAGTTCTTTGCTCATTTTTGTACATAGTCACATTTTGTGCCACTTATTACAATACCAAATAAATCCCGATCTGCCAACTCGTTTTTGAGTAAGATGTTAGGTAAAATTTAAAAGAATCGTACAGACCGCCATTTTAAAGCTAGAAAGTTGTCTCAACAGATCATTGCATTTGTCCTGAGGTCCTCCGTCAGATTTAAAACACTCGGATGTTGAAGAAAATGCTACCAAATAAACATGTCTAACTTCCGCTTCCAGTTTCTTTTTTTTAAGCTTATTTTGTTAGGGAATTTTTGATATACCCCACATTCTGAAGCTCATCAAAATCGGGCCATCCGTTCAGGAGTTATAATGCACCACACACATCCATAGACAGATATTTTTTGAAAACAATTGTTTTTATGTAATTGAAAACCAAAACCAACTATTTTCCTCATAATCTCAAATTTGAAAATTTTCATTTAATCAATACTCCTCTAACTTTCCAGTATAGAAGCAAACAATCTTGAAACTACTGTAACAAGATCTTTAATTTTTGCAAACTGCATGAAGCTAAATTATTCAAATACAAATACATTCTGTAAATTTTATGAATAAATTTGTGTATTGCGAACAAAGAAACTGCATTTAAATTTGCAGAACGAAACAACTTTCAATTAGTCAAAAGAGAGATAAATTTCCTGTTGTCACTAAAAAATATTTAAAAAAACAAACAAGAGAAAATACTAAAATTACTTAAAATATTGATTTCTCTAATAAATAAAATCCATTAAATAAGTAGAAAAAAACATGATTAGAAATCACAAAATTTTGCAATTCCCAAGCGTCAATAAATAACTTTTTATGTTTAAGTCCGATACTTATTACTTCTCCTTTGTCAGATAGATCTGTTACTTATAGAAACATCTACTAAATGATAATTTATAAAAATAAATTCTAAATATCAACATACATAAATTTTTACTTGATTTACAACGTAAGTTATAAAACAAGTTCATTAAATAGAATCTTTACTACGATAGTAAGCTCACGGATAACAGGGTCAAGTGCAATGCACTTTGGAAAAGTTGCTGCCCTATACTTTGTTTACATTTTTCTCAGTCACGTTTTGCGAATTCTTAGACACCTATACTGTTACTTTTCAGATCCGCAGAGAATTTTGTTTACTGAAATTAGTGTGCAGCACTTTAAACCTCTATAACAGTGCTCCTCTTGAATTTCAATAAATATTTCGGACAAGGAAGCAACTCGCAAAATTTACAACACGTACCTAAACAACAAAACTTTTTAGATGCTATCGAGATTACTGCAATTTTTTCCACTAATTGTAGTGGGTGTGGATTTAGGTCTTTTTAAGTATTACAGCGGCGTTTGGGCAATAACTCATTGGTATAGAAATCGCGGGTGAGTAATGAATATTAGTAAATTAGCGCAAGCGGATATTAGAGAACGATAAAAATGTATCGAGTGATTTCTAGATGACATCACACACCCTAATTTAGATGCAGTTGCTAACCTAGATTTAAAAAAAAGGAGGGATGCAAACAAATCGCTTATCGCATCAATCACAATTAACGATTTTTAATTTCATAATGAGCATCAGTCAGACTAACTTTCTGGAATGATTAATCGCACATGAATGGTGAATTAATGCACCGGAATGCAAAGTGGCAAAGTAATGCGTACTTCAATTTAGATTGATTGGTGCCGTTAGAAGCCAAGTGTCAAAGCAATTTGTATTCTGGGGTAGTTTTATTTTACTTCTACTTTTCTCAAGTGGAAATTTAAATTAACATTGTACGAAAAATTCCTAAAGGCAAAGTTCATATTGGCAATATAGCAATAAATCAAAGCAATTGGACCGAACCATAATTCATATTGGAATTAACTCTTACATGGGATGATATCATATGAACTAAAATGTTGAGAATTAAGTCCAACGAGTCGCAACAGCGTCAGATTTTCCAATAGACTGACTAGGCTACAGCCTAGAACCTCAGGTTTGTAGGGTCTCATTTTTTCTTCGTAATTTTTGGGCTTCATAAATTTTGCGTCTCATAATTTTTAGGCATCATGCAATATTGGGAGGCCCCAACATATGTTTTAGCTATTTTTTTGCTTTCAAATGCACATACCATTATCTTATAACAAAAATTTAATATGGAAACTTAGTAACGTAATATTATAGCCGATAATATACATAGAAAGCGTCGCACTCACGCGTACTACTTGAAGCTAGGTAGCTGCAACAGTGCAACTATTAGCAAGTGTTCCGTTTACTTTTCTACCGGCAGCTTTGATCATGGCCTTTGCAGTTTGAGTTCCTTTAAAAATAAGTTTTTTGTATGTTTTTTTCGCGGCCCCCTGAATTAATACCGGCTTCGCGTCGCGTCGCGTCGCTATACGACATGCCGCGTCACAATATATATTGATTCTTTAAAAACTTATCTTATCGTACCGTACCTGGCGCTATCTAGCGGTTTTGTACTAAAAAAATATATTAAAAAATTTAATTATTATATCAAATAGCCGTGTTTCATATAATCTAGTCGCGTTTGCTTGCTGACACATCAATATGTCGCAAAAATGTTACATTTCCTCCTGCAGTACTGCGGGAAAAGTTCTTTTCGTGAATTTTTTAGTAATTCCTAGCTCCCAACGAAATGGAAGAAATTCCTAAAAGACTATGTACGTGTGTAACAGACCACCCACGCGCTACCCTTTACGGCTAAACCATTGAAGCTACATGGATAAGATAAACAATGTGGTATAAAATCGTACGCGAGGTGTTCAGTAAAAATATTTATTTTAATGTTATGTGAATAGACTTTATAAATCAGCAAAAGCCTCCTTCACTGCCTTACATACGGTAGAAGGAGCGATCCATGCGATAATAGAAAGTTATTTTTTAAAAATATCTGCTCTCTTGAAATCTCAGCTGCAATGCAATTTGTAAGCAAACCTTATTTGAGCTAAATATGATTATCTTTGTTCGCGGCTTCGTTTGCACGATTTGGCCTACATCTCTCTCACATCATGTGTGCTAATTGCAAAATCTGATGTGGAAATGCCGGTTATCGGCAGATTATGTTCAAGTAATAAAAACAAATCGTATTCAATTTTGCTTATCTGAAAACTGTAGTGGTCCACTGTGCAAAGAAGTATGCGATTTATATAAAGACGCGCAAAGATATGGCTTTTAGTAGCAAATGGTTCCTCTAAAAGTTGAGACAGGTGGAAGAAATTCGGATTTAGTATATCGATTATTGTCAAAATGATCAGAATAACTGGAACTGATATAACGCTATACAGGGTGTTACATGACTTTCTGTTCAAACTTAAGGAACACATTTCTGACGCCACTTTAAGTAAAAAATGTCTAATAAACAATACATTAAACATTCTGCAGGTATCGCAGCTTACTGGCCCCGATCACCCTACATGACTTTTACATAAACATCGAAATCCGGATCCCTTCTACCCGTTTCAACTTTTAGTAACAAAGGGCTCCCCGCTACTACAAGACCGTTTGTTACATAAGGCGAATGTTCCTTTGTACAACGGGCCGCTACAGTTTTCAATAAAGATAAAGAAAATTTGATGCCTACTGGACAGCTCTGTACCAAAAACGAATTTGGCGAGAGATATAGGTCAGATCATACAAGCCGCGCGCCACGATGATCATATTTAACTCAACTCAGGTTTACAAATTGCATTGCAGCTGAGAATTCCAGGGGGCAGATATCTGGAAATGTTTTTGTATTGCCTACAATTATTTGATCATCCTTGGTTACTAGATTACTATTACTAGTTACTAGCATTTAATTACATTTTTATTTTGAATTAAGTGTGTTTAGTGCTTGCTTTTCAACAATGTGGTGGACTGATGGTAGCTGCAAAAATCATAAACGTAAAAAACTTGTTTTTACATGATGTTGAGGAAACATATGGTGCTGCAGGAACGCTCTCTTAGCTTCCAAAATTTTCATTAAGGAAATAAAGACACAAATCGACATTTATTTTTGTTGTTTTAGGGTCCATACTTTTGAGACCACCAATAAGTTAAATTTTCTTAAAATTAGAATTCCTCAACTTTGCTCTTATTTAACCGAATTTCTGTCTCGTATAATAAGAGAGATCCCAATGATGACAAGCGAATTTTAATAAATAACACTGTATGTGTTTTTGCAACGATATCATTTGGTAAAGTAAATAAAATAATATGACCAAAAGATAAGGTCCGGAATAGTACAACTTTGAAAAAAGATTTACGTAATTACTTATGTTAATATTTTTTCTCCACAAATAGTAAAGCAATTCTTAAAAACCATTTAGAAATTCCTACAAAATACTAAAGTTGTAAAACAAGTTCTTAGGCGAAGAATTTGCAATAAAATAATTATGTAACAATCAGGAACGATAGAAACATATCCGGCAACAAAACTTAAAATTTTCAGAACTGTTGAAGATATTTCGATACGAATAGTCTACAAAAAGAAGAAAGTGGTTAACGCAAAACGCGGAAACGTACCATATTGCATAACCGTATATAGCTAAACATTAATTAAATTTAACTGAATTTATCTTCCTAATCTTCTTAACGTATAATTTACACTTATAATTGTAATAATTACGACACGGCAGGCAATCAACTACTAAGTACCTAATAAATTAATAATTGCCCAGTAGTACTTGTAATATTATTAATAAATGTACACCAAGGAATTCAATCGGTTGTAGTAGGCACCTATAAAATATAAAGTATAAACCAACGGTAAACAACAAAGGCGGTCAATATTTGAGGTGCATAAGGTCGCGTGGTTCTTTCTAGGACATTATTATGCGCCCGGTAAGAGTTTAATACAAAATTTTTAAGTAGGTGGTACCTGCACGCACTTTAACGTTTGAATTAACATCCCACACATACATTCCTTCTCTTTTTGCTCCATACACAAACTTAATTGGAGAAAGACAGGCAACACGTTGCATTCACTAAAACTTTCAATATAAAGACTAACCTTAGCTTATGGTTTTGATCACATCACAATAACACATTATGTTTTTACCACCCACTTTGTTGCATCGAATTGTAATCCTTAAAACGTGTTCGAGATAGCTTTAGAAAACAGAACCGACACGCTGCGCTAATGAGACTGGAATTTTGCAAAACTTTGACGATATTGGTGAGGAAGTAGATGAGAAAACCGCGTTACGTTATCTAGAAGTAGAATCAATACTTTCCCGTATTTCAACAAGGAATTTTAAAATGTTTTTGTGTTTTACTTTTATCAGTTTTGTTTGAGTCATAGAATTAATTGAATTTCGACAAGTATGAGGAAACAAAAAATACCCAAACTAGAGGATTATCAGAAAGATTGGAATATCAAAAGTTTTCGCTGTGATTAGAGTTATTTTTATAACACATTTTTAAAATTAAAATAAATTTAAAAAACATAATATTATTTACACTACCTTTAATACCGTTCTCAAAAGAAATTTAAAAAAATTTTATTTTTTAAAAATAGGGCATCAAAACTTTAATTCTTAATATACAAGTGAAACTTCTGACATATTCACACAACTATTTTGCTGCAGGTGACATCATATTACAAACTTCAATTGGCATTTAATTGCAGCGGTAACCTTGTTTTATTGCTACATTCTACTATGGAAAGCATCAATTGAATGCCAATTTTGGATAAATTGATTTTTTTATTACAATCACTTGCAAATAAAATCAAATTTGGTTTGAATATCTAATTTTGGACAGGAATATAATTATCGCGTGTTTATTAATAAACGACCTTGTAGTTACGGAGAGGTTTTCTAATTTGCAATTGAAACAAATATGAAGGAAATCAAATTTTAATCAAAACAAGTTTTAATCAACAATGGAATTCACGAGTGGAATGAAAAATAACAAGACGATTATTTCTGCCGTACGCAGTTTTATCGCAAAGTACTCAATTGTATTACTTGATACTAAAAAATAAAATTTATTCGACAGAGTTCGATATTATGCGTAAAATCATCCAACCATTAAAAACTTCAGGATTGAAAAATATTTGGAGTAAATTACTATAACTTCTTGCATAGCATATAGGGTGATTGTTTTGCTCAAGAAAATTTTAAGGAAAGCTGGCGCATCTCCTAAAATTGTTACGAATAAAAAATCTTTCTATGCAACAAGTTCTCCTAATTTTTATAGGCCGATTATATCTCAATGGACTCGTGTTATGAGCGTGGTATAACTATTGATTATTTTTTAATTCGCATTAAATGTCCCTAAAAAGTCTCGCATAAATTTAAACAGGAAATCTGCAGATCAAATTATGTCGATTTAACCCAACTTACCTATTTACAAATATGTTCGGTCAGGGAGCTACAACCTTCCGAAAATGGAACAGCTTAATCATTCTTTTTAGATAGCTTTAGCAGCAAATGCGTTATAAATTGGTTATTTATTCTGAGCACACTGTATTTAGTTAAGTATGTATACTTCATTTTTGTTTATTAATTGGGCAATTTTTAAATAGCAGAAATTTAACAGAATGCAAGTTGTTATGGTATCCGAATTTCAATTACATGCACATTCTTGTGGTATACACATTTTAACGATTTAGAATTTCTTTGCTATGCTAATTTCTTTGGTATAAGAATGGCAATTTGCTTAAAAATTTCTATGTACTACGAACTTTAATGGTTTGCTAATTTTTACAGTATACACTTTTTTATGTTAAACGAATTTTAATGTTATTCCAATTTTTGTGAAATGCACCGTTTAGGATGTTTCCCTTTTTATGGTTTTCAAATTTTCATGGCATACGCAATTTTTGGTTTACTCATTTTAATGGTCTACCTTTATCTAATTGTTTTCCTGTTATAACAGTTACAAAGTTTCTTAATTTTCGTTAACGGAAATTGAATTCTTGTTTACAAAAATTGAAATTCTGTTCACGAAAAAGAAATTTTTTTAAATATGTTTATTATACTTATAATGCAAAGATATGGCCCTTATAATAATGTTTACAATTTGTATTCGCATCTTAATGAGGCATAACATAGAAAACAAATTTCCGTTAAAAAAATTGAATTTTCGTTAACGGAAATTAAAGAATTTTTACAATTCGGCCATCCATAGTTTTTGTATAGAGATAAGTTGGGTTGAATTGACATAATTTTGTATAAAGAATTAGTAGTTAAATTGATTCCAGACCTTTTAAGAACACCCTGTATATCGAATTGTCTAATGAATTGTATTTTTAAAACTAGCAAATTAAACAAATGAGCCAGTTTGCTTAAATTGATTCGCGATAAGATTTTGTATTCAAACATATTTGGGTTAATTTTTTTACTGGCAAAGAAAAGAACATGGCACAGCATTAAAATAGCAGAAAAGAATTACCGTTTGGTATTAATACGCAGTGTACAGGGTAATCGATGGTTTCAGCAACGTTGATATTCAACTTAACAACAAATCCCTTAAATAAAATTTGTTTAGAAAAAAAAACAGAATTTGGCGTTTTTAATATTTTTTTGCATAATTTGACTTATTACGACATTGGAACCTTTTTTAGTAATACCCTTTATCATTCTTTCCATATTTTGAAAGGTTTATTACGTCTGCCCTCAGTATAATTAATTTTTGCATACTTTCGTGGAGAAATTGATGAAGACAACTTTAAAAATTACTACCCAATTAAAACAAAATTTATTAGTATCTGCTTAATCAGTACTGGCATTCCCAGTGCTACAACACATTAGTAAACAAAAATACTAAGAAAAAACATCCTAATGCTAGTTCGGTAATAATAACAGCAACAACATACTGTAAAATTTAACTGTATAAAAATTAAATGCAAAAATATGTTTAAAAATTTTGAAACAAAATAAAATTAAAAGATATACAAGATGTATCAAAAATGGGTAGAAATTTAAAAACCACGTTATATACAAACCAGAAAAAAACATTTGTTTGTTAATGATACGAGAGAATAATTACTGAAATTTGCCCCAAAATTGTATAATAACAAAACTTTCAGTTAAAAGACTTGTGCAAAAAGTTTCATATCACTCGCAAGGTAAGCTTTTACGTTTTTGCCAAATTTTATTTTCTGTTATTGTTTTGTAATTAAAAACCTAAAATAATTTATGAAAAATGAATGCTGGATCTACTTGGAATAATCAAGCTGGTTTGAATATTTGTACCTATTTTTGAAACACCCTGCAGTTAAGTTCCAAGCTAAATTTATGTGCTTACTGTACTTTCAATATAACACAATCGAAAAAAAACACATTGAAATTTATGAGTTGGTTATGGCGGTAAAAGAAGAACACAATAAGAGCTATGTGATTCGTTTAATGCGTTACACTCCAACCAAAAATCCACTACAAAGTCTAGAGTATATATTGTTAAATAATTTAGAAAATTTTGACATATCAAAGGTTTACCTAAAGCAAGTCGCACCAAAGTAACAACAAACAAAAATAAAAACCCTAACACCTTGGTGTCAGTTACTGAAAATCCACATTCCCCAACTTGACCGCTTGCATTAAACCACCATAGGTGTCAGTCATGCTCAAGCTTCTATGTGAAGTATGTTTAAAATAATTAACTTTAAAAAAAAGAAAACCGACTTCTAATAAAAACACACAATTAACATAAGTTAACAAAAAAGCAAAAAATAAATGTTTTTTATACAACAGTTTAATACTTATTTGTTGTTCCGTTTAATGTAATTAAAGAATTGTTGTTTATTATATAATTATTAATTGTTTTATAATTTTGAAGTCGGTGCCAAATAAAACATAAAAATTCGAATCTAGTTTGTTATTGTAGCAAGGTATATAATTTTTGTTTTACTTGGCACCGACTTAAAAATTATAAAACAATTAATAATTATATAATAAACAATAATTTCTTAATTACATTAAACGGAACAACAAATAAGTATTAAATTGTTGTATAAAAAACATTTATTTTTTGCTTTTTAGTTAACTTATGTTACTTTTGTGTTTTTATTTGAAGTCGGTTTTCTTTTTTTTTTTAAGTTAATTATTTTACAATTTTAAGTGATAGGTAGACCTAATAAGGATGCTTCTAGAATGAGGAAACTACGGCTAGTTGAAACGGAAGATGAAATACGGAAACACTAAAAAGTCGGTTAAAAAAATAGATTTTGAGGAGTATCTTCGAAGTTCAAGCTCAAATACCAATGAAATTATAATGGGACCACCTTGGAACTATACTGAACCCAACGGGGAAAAAATCATTAATATCGGTTCATAAACAAAAAATTTATGCCCTAACATACATAAAAAAAATATATACAGACGAATTGAGAACCTCCTCCTTTTTTTGAAGTCGGTTAAAAACAAACTTCATCCCTATGAAATGCAATTACGAAGAAGATTTTGACGGAAAGATACTTATACGAACAAATAATGGAAATTTGTAAGAACGATGCCAACTGTCTGTAGTAATAACATTAGAACTTTAAGGTTATCAGTTAAATTACGATAACTAGTTGCATAGTAACAAAAAATGACAAATTTGACTTTTAAAATTTCCACGATTTGAGTTACTGTACAGGAAGTTTGAATAATTTAACCAAAGAGTGGTATTTAACAAGATAATTTTCTGAATACGCAATAAAAACATATTAACTTTTTATTACACAGCTTCTCAATTTCGAATCATTCTATATAACACTATAACTACACTGTTCTACATTGTACTTAATGTTCAACGTTCATACACAATTACAATTATCGTAACAATTTGTTATTCCTCTAATATTTACAAATAGCGACTAAGCTTTTAAGCACATCCTATCTTTCCCTAGCCATTGGAATTAACTGAAAAATCCCAGAGCTATCTAGAAGGATTAATCTAAACTTCGTCTTGGAAATCTGGGCTTAGCTTCAATCTACAGAACTCTGGCACATAATAACCCACCTGCGGCAAGGTTTATCTGGATGGTCAAATTTAAAATCAAGCAGTTATTACTGACTAGCAGTAGAATGTATTAGAAGAATATAGTAGGTTGTAGGATATGTTTTAAAACAGTTTTGTTATATGTAGGGTAAGTCATTTAAATGTCACCCCATTATTATTTTCTAAACTATTAAAAATATCAATTTTTTTTCTAAATAAAAATGGTTGACCATTAACTACTGCATAATTTAAAATTATAACTAGCTATACTAGGTGTTTGCTTATGCTTGTACAACATATTACTTCGTTACTTTAAATAAAACATTCTATATATTATTGCAGTTTTAAATTCTACATTAAAGTGTTAAAATACTACGATTTTTAAATTATTTGCTTTTTCAAAAACTTTGACGTTTAAGCATTTTCTGAAATGACAAGATTAACAAAGTAATGTGCTGTGCAGGCATAACCAAACACCCAGTATAATTGGTAATAATATTACGTTATACAACAGTTAATGATCAACAACTTTCATTAAGAAAAATTTAATGTTCCCATTGATTTAAAAATTAATAGCGGGGTAACAGTTAAATGACTCACCCTGTTATATAATAAATTTTTATTTTATTGTCAACATTTTTCACACTTCACAATTAATAATAGAAGTGAACGGAGAAATAAAAAAACGCATGGTTCCAGTTAAAAAAAATGCCTATGCGTGTAAGAGTGAAATGTAAACATATTAACTAACATATTAATAATTAAAGGGTTTTTACTAAACCCTTTCCTTTAAGGTTTTTTAACGATGTAAGTTATAAACAAAACAGAACCTTTTCCAAAAATTAATTTTCATAAATTAATAGCGATCTTCACTTTCGCGATTACAATCATGAGTTTCAATAATTAATAGCCAATAATTTAAAGAAACATTCAATTAACTAATTAATATCATTATCATTAAATTAATTAAATAGAATGAACCATGCTTTTACTATCACTGATAATATTCTCACTCCCATATGCAGTTATTTACAAGGCAGGTCAAGAGTCACACCTAAACATAATTATTCTCAATTTCATATTAAAAATGTACATATTTGACCGTAAACGAGTAAGATCAGTTCTAAGATCTTAGGGACATCCAAATATTTCACACACACTTTCTCTGCGTTTAATTTATCGTACGTGGGCTAAAGGCAAGAAAGGCAACAAATCACCTGCTGCAGGTTGAAGTAAACAAGGAATTTCTAAAGCAAACATCCTTATAAGCCACCGTTTTTTATAACACCGTTTGCATATTTTTTTTAAATTGTTATAAATTCAACATATGACAAGATTTGTTCCTTTCTGATTTTTAATTTGTTGTTCTTATTAATTCAGTTAAATTGGAAATAAAAATCATGAGAAAGGTTCAGGAGAAAGGTCTGACTTATATGAAATTGATTCAAATAAACTGTATTTTAGTAGATATTTTATGACAAACACATTCAAATTTTGAATTAAAACTAACCCAGAATATTTTCGCTCCCAAAAAAGGATAATTTATTCACCTCTTTATAATTGCTATTTCGAATTTGGTTAATGTCGTAAGCATGTCTTGTCGAAGTAGGTTTTTAAAACAAAGCAATTGTAGAAAACTCACTAAGTGACACACAATTGAAAAGACGGATTCTTTGATAGCATAAATAACGGCTGTTTAATAGTCAGTACACTTGTCAACTGGTTACCTTCACTAAGCGATCTAGATCACATTATTCTACTGAATAATGTGATGTACTAACACTTTTAGACGTTACAATGTTATTATACAGGTGCGACGTTATTTATTGATAAAGCGACCTTGGAAGTTTTTCCTGTAGGATACTTGAAATTTTTCCACCCAGTTTAGGACATATTATTGAGGGAAACAATTAGAACCTTCAACAACTTCTTTGAAGCAAAATATACAACTTCAAATTCTATGACATTTTATCCTGAGTGATGAAAAACAAAATAACATTTTCCTATAGTTGCTAAATAATTTCTAACATCAAGAAACAAATGCTAGACGTTACAAGGTGAATTCAGACGTTAGAAATTGATCCTTTGAATTCAAACTTTAAGTGTTTGACGTCTGAAAACCATAGAATTTTTGATAAAAATATTTATCAGAATCTGTAATTTGTGACGTCAGAATTAATTAAACTATAAGTAAACTATTTTCAGACAAAAATATACAAGTTTTTGGCGTCAAAAGATGATTTTTCGACGTCAATAAATAAATTGTTGGCGTCAATTCATAGATTCTTCACGTCTAAAAATGAATAATTTTTTTAAGTCAATAAATTAGGAAAATGCTGCCAGCTAACGGGATGCTTAAAAAAGTAGTGTGGACTAGTACCATACTGCAAATATTTACTGATAACCTGCCAAAAAAGAGTGCACCAGCTTGCCAGAGCACACTGAACAATAATTAACAACAACGTGCCATGTGCACTAGGGCGAATGGGCGATTCGTGAATCATAAAATCATAATATAAATAATGCTCTTTATGATAAAACATATAAACATTCTCTGGTATAAACCTTATAACAATCCAGCATAAACCGCACTCTTGTGGCAAGGAGATCAAATAATTTGGTGTGGGAACCGATTAAGGCTTTACTACTACGCTAACTGCACCAGATGGCAGCATTTTCCAACGTCAATAAACGGTTATTTGAACTGAATTTTTGACGTGAATATTGGTTGAAGATTAGCATTTATGTCTATTTATTTTTTAATCCCAAATTGTGAAAGCGATATTCAGACGTCAATAAATCATTTTCTGCCGTTAGTTAGTTTTTTGACGTAAATATTACATATTGAAGTCAAAAATCCTGTTTTATCTATTAAAAGTTAATAAGATTGTTTTAAATTGATACAATAAAAAATTGACGGAAGTCAAATAATCTATTTTCAACGTTACAAAATCAACTTATTTATCAACAGATAAGTAAAAAATATTTTTTGACGTAACAAGTATTCATCGACGTCGATGTGTCTAAACAATCATTGTATGACGTCAAAAACACATTTTTTGCGTCACATGTGTTTTACATTATTTTTATTGACGTCAAAAACGTAGTTTTTGACGTCAAAAATTCAGATTTCCTTTCAAAATCATTGTACGATATCAACAAATAAACTTTAAACGTCTGGAAATGATGTTTTGACGTCAAAACATCAATTACTGACGTCCGAATAATGTTTTGCCGTAAAAATGTCAATCGACGTCAACTTCACAAAAATTAAAGATAAAAGAATTTCTGAACTTCGAGATACCTTATTATTACTGATTACTTTTTGTCATGCTTCACGTACCCTGTGAATTTTTAAAATTTTGTAACTTTACTCGAAAACAGTTTAATAAATAAATTATGAGTATTATTATAAAATACACTGTGAAATGTAGATCATAATATTATTAAAACTAAAAATCTTTTTCAGTTCTAAAATATACTAGAAAATTAATATTTCTTAGGGATGTACCGAAGAGTGATTTTAGCCACTGGCCGAATACGGAGTATTCGGCCAGTCTCTTACGTCCTAATACCGAATATTTAGCCAACTATTTGGCAAACTATTCGTCCAAAGAGCCGAATATTCGCCCGAGCACCAAACAGTCGACCAAGAACCAAATAATAAGCCATAGATTGGGCTAAGTGACAAATATTACGTAACTCGACCCAATTATCCAGCCATGTGCCGAATACTTAGTAGTAAATAGTCGTAAATAAATGGGTGGCTTAATTGCTTTACATAAGCGGATAACGTACCGTTTGGCTACCAAAATTATAATTTTGTATTAATGTATTTTAATCTTAATTATACGATCAAAACTCTGAAAAATTGCAATTTAGTATTGTTTCTATGTCGTACACAAAACCCGATTATTAGCCGAACATTCGGCAGCAGACTCGAAAAACTATTCGGCCTCTCCAAATATTTGCCAAGCTCGAAAAAAAGTGGCCGAATATTTGCCAATTATTCCGCCCACCGAATACTCGGTGCATCCCTAATTTTTTTTTACAAAAATAAATCTTTTTCATAGCTTGGTCACGATTTCTTTCTACGTCTACTTTTATCAAAAAAATCGATTCTAACCGTAAGTCACTAATAAAGTTGAGCAGAAAAACGTTTTACTTTGTAAAATCAAAAAATTAGCAAAGTAGTAGAACAGTCAAAAAATAATTATTCTGCAGGAAGGACCTCAAACGTGTTATATTTTTTCCTTTAAGTTTGTAATAGGTAATAGTTCGTACCACAACCCTAGAAGATTTTTTTGGCTAAAAACTCGTAGCTCGGCTGTGACGTCCTCTAGGAGCTTTTAAAAATTTGCTTTAGTTTAAGCTTGATCTTACTACAAAGAAGTACTGCTACTACAATTTTGATTTTTGAAAAATTCATACGTATGAGAAAGTCCAGTAAGTGTTCACCACCAAAAGCAACGTCAGGATCCTTAACAACCTTTTCAGAAAACAAATTTTTGTCCACATATTCTTCCACCACAAATTTCTATTGTAACCTAAGTCCGTCCCTGCTTTAAATTCTCTTCAATTTCACCGATATCTTCGAAGTAACAATATTTCCATGCATGTACTTCAAATTCCCATTCAAATGAGAATGTTTTTCCTTATCTATTACGGTCGCTTTAACATTAAGTATACGACGAACGCTACTTCAATTTACTGTTTAGATAAATAGTAAATGGGCCGATGTGACACGCATTTCCTTTAAGGATGCACCGAACAATGGACCCTAATAACGCGACCAGCGGAACTAAACATTTTTGAGGCTAAGTTGCTCAATGGGTCACCGCCAATTGCGCCTGAATTCCAAATTAAGCTCTCTCCAATAGCATGTGGTAAGCAAATTTGTAAATTAAATGCCTGCAACATTACCCGCATATTGATATAAGTGCGATATGTTGGGAAATTAGGAAAAACTGTATATTGTTCTATTTATACATAAAATAGAGAATCGGTACAAGAGAATCTTCGTCATAAATTACTTGAAGTGAGAGTTTAATAAAAATTATGGTAATTTTAAATGTAATGAAAATAATTACATGATTATGTTTTACGATACAATTGTTTGTATAATAAACTATTTAAATGTCTAGACTGGCGCATCACAATAGAAAACCTACGCGTTTAAAGAGATATTATTATGTTTATGGTACTCACATTGTTAATGCCTCTATTACAGATTCAAGATCAAAATTTATCGAAAACGCACCTTAAAATAAATTACATCCGTGGAAGCATGGGAACACCCACTTCAGTTCGTCCTACTTACAAAAGAATTTTTATGTCTTGATTTTGAAATAAAATGAGATGATCGGTTAATTCTGGAAATACAGCTCCCAGCAGGATTCATTTAAATGATAATTTGCAACACAGGAAGTAAATAGTACTAGAAACACATCAATAAATAATCAGCGAATCTCATGGTCAGGTTTAGAAAGGGATCAATCATGTTTTATTTCGCTCACATTTGAGGAATTTGTTCCCACAACGTCTTCCTTTATCGAACGAGCGCTATTTATTCTACGGTATGGATTGCAGTGCAATCAAAATGTAATTATTCATTATGTCTGCCATAAAAGATGAGGGCAGGCATGCAGACGGCATCTTTTCGTATGATTATTTATGGATGGTTTGGCTCGAACAATCGATTTGATGCCTTAACGTTACGAGATCAACTGTAAATCTTTTGAGATAATTTTAGTTTTATTTATGGTAGCAACTACAGTTAGTGGATACAGCTTTGTGCATTTTGTTCTCAGTTCTGCTATTTATCTTTTGTATGGAAAATCGTTCAATTCCACTCAAAATTTTTGTTCCTCCAAAACGCATGATCTAATAATAATCGGTTTGATGTTGTACAGGTGCGCTGCCCGAGAATAAATAATTTGTATCTGACTTTGATTTAATTGTATTGTTTTATACTTTAAAGTGGGAGCTCCCCGAAAATGTAACGCACTTATTATCTAATAACTTTGATTTATTTACAGGAATATTATATTTCTTAAATACGGACTTTAATTAACACTTGACTTAGCTAAATTGCTGTGATCTAGTCTTAGTTTATCTTAAGCAGGTAGTCGTTTCAGATCCGCTGCACACATTTTTGTACATAAATGTAAATTATGTAAAACACATGTTAACACGTGTCAATGAGTTTTCCGCCTGTTGTGTGGATTATTGGGGCCAATCTAATATTTAAAATTTCACACTCTCGCATTTTAGTGATTAGGGTAAATATTGGGTTGTAGTTATTAACATAAATTGGGGAAACTTGACAGCTTCAATTAGCACAAGTGTTCAAGAAAGCTTGAGAGTGTGAGACAAAATTTTATTGATACTTCTATCCAATCAAAAATAAAAAAAAACGGGGCTGTAATTTTATTGGAAAAAGAAACAAGTTTAACCTCTTGGAGGATGGGTATGAATTTTAATAAAAGAGTATGTTCCCTAAAGGAAGGGATCAATTTTCGGATTCTCAAAGATCACTCAGTTCGCTGAAATCTTAAAGTCAGTTTGGAAGCATTATTATTAACATTCAGTTACAATATTACAAGCCTGGAACTTGCAACTTTAAAATAAAATATTATCTTCGTGGGTTTTGGGCTACGAAGAGCACTTTGCCAAAATCAAATAGGGTTAGGCGTAGATGCTTATTCTTGTCGGTGTACCTGATTAGGCGATCAAAGCGGCGCTATTGTCCTTCGGAAATTAGACGCAGCAATGAGGCGCTATTGCAGGGAAGCCGATCGGAGTGAGTGACGGCGCTATTTCCATTTTTGTTGCGACAAGACGCTCTTTTCGCGTGTTGCTGTTACGCATTTGTACGTAATCAATCGCTGTTATTGGTTTAAGTTGTCAGGCGTATTGGCAAGCGGCGCTATTGTCCTTCGGGAATTAGGAGCAGCAATCAGGCGCTATTGCAGGGAAGCCGATTGGAGCGAGTGACGGCGCTATTTCCATATTGGTTGCGGCAAGACGTATTACAAGTCTGGGACTTGCAACTTTAAAATAAAATGTTATCTTCGTGGGGTTTGGGCTACGAAGAGCACTTTGCCAAAATCAAATAGGGTTAGGCGTAGATGCTTATTCTTGTCGGTGTACCTGATTAGGCGATCAAAGCGGCGCTATTGTCCTTCGGAAATTAGACGCAGCAATGAGGCGCTATTGCAGGGAAGCCGATTGGAATGAGTGACGGCGCTATTTCCATATTGGTTGCGACAAGACGCTCTTTTCGCGTATTGTTGTTACACATTTGTACGTAATCAATCGCTGTTATTGGGTTAAGTTCTCAGGCGTATTGGCAAGCGGCGCTATTGTCCTTCGGGAATTAGGCGTAACGGCCAAGGCGCTGTTAGGACGAGACCGAATCAGACTGAGAGTATTGCGTACAAATGAGTGCTAGCACACGGTGTCACTATGAAGAGCATCCAGTTACTTACGTAAACTGCACAATACTTGACATTTATAAACAGTCCCAAATAGAAGTATCAGTATAGGTAAAACTGGGGTAAATATTTGGATTGGCAACTTTACTCGATACAACTGACCGACAAATTATATATATAAATGGTTCTCGCACTCATAACACAAATATTTGCACCAAATAAATAAATAAATTCTTCAAAAGGTTTACTGTTGTTTAAATCAGCTTAAAATATTATCCTTTTTAACCTCGATAAAGACAGGGTAAATCAGCCATGAGCAATAATTAAAACACAACGTAGGTCCGACACCGATCATCGCAAATAAATAAGTAATCAAGCATAAATACTTGATAAATTTCAAATAATACATTTAAAATTTGTAAATAAAAATATCTACGAGACTGCACGATCACACAAATCGGTTTGATGTTAATGATGATTATAATTTTAAATTCCTTATCAAAGTTATTCTTCATCCTATATTGTAAATAACTGATATGCTAAAAGAATTTCACAATTCAATAATTATATAAAACAAAAATATACAACTTAAGCTCTCAGAACTCAATTTTTCAGTTTACAAAATAAATGAACTCTTGTACGTTGCTCTGCAATTTCTTTTTCAATCTCCCAAATCCCAATTTTATTTTCTCAATTTTCTATGATGAATTTCAGTTAAAAGGCAGACGGCCGGAGTGCCTTCTTCAACTGTATTGTTCGCTTGCCAATTTCAATTACATGGCTTTCCCATTATTTCGTTCCAAATCCATTATTTTGTTATTTCCTTCCGTCAACTGACATTTGTCAGGATCACAAAGTTTATTACTTTTCCCCAACATGCTCTGCAAACATATCGTTTTCGGCCTAAAACTTTGTTAACGACCTGAAATGTCTGAATTATATAGCAGTGGTTGACATTTCGAAAATCATTTGGGAATTTAGCTGTAGATCACCGCGAGTTGCTTTATAAAATATTTATTTACAATTTTGCCTGCTGCAAACAGAATTTAAAATGTGTGTTGATCTAACATATAAAGTGTGTACATAAAAGCATATATGGGTTTGGGTATGTGCTGTGTGGAAATGTACACAAGATATATTTAAATACAGATCTGAACAATGTTCTGCAGAATAGTGAGACGTTTTAACGTTATTAATTCAAACTTTTTACTTTGACCTATACATAAAAACCGACTGTAAAGAACATTAAGAGCCAAATCAAAAAATACGCGAAACATTCTACTCCCCAAAGCACGCAAATAAAGATTCAGAAAACATAAAATATTCAATTATAGAATTCGTTTTGGAATATGTCATTTCTTGTTTAGCTGACGCTTTGTTTACTGCTAAATAAGACTGCTTATAATTGAAGAAGCCATAATTTCAGTTTATCCGAACACTGCTTTTCAAATCAATTTTCCAATTTTTTTCCTAATCTACAAATGACCATATGACCTTTGATTTAATTACGGTTAATCAAAATCAACTATATTGGTTTGCTGTCTCATGACATAGAGCCAATCTGAGTGCCACAGCCACTTCTTTTGTTTAAGATGACGGAACTTAGCGCCACCATTAATCCGTCGCGACTTTCTTCAGGCCGGATTGATACAACGCGCTTGCCCACGGTAAAACGAGAACAAGCTACCAGTACGACATCAAGCTGCGATTACTAGTCCCCATTGGTAAAGGGAGACTACCTAAACCAGCGTTGCCATTGTGTGAAAAATTTCCCAAAATGCGATGAATTTAAAAACTTGTGGAAAATGTTTGGGGAATGCTTGTTAGTGTGTGTTAAATTAGGGTATTTGACGATTTTTTTTTGTGTGGGCTGTGGTAAGCACATCATTTTAAAAAGTTTTACAGTTTTTTGATTTGAGTTTGCATCGCAGGATTTGGTGTTTGTAGTTGGTATGATTGGTTTGTAACTTACTATTATAAAACTGGTTAATAAAACAACGAACCGGTTTTGCTGAACGACGTCATTTTCTAAACGAACATGAGTGGTTGCTATTTGGTCGCCCTTGCAAAACGACCAGCACCAGCCTGTTATCAAGCTTAAACGTAAGCGAACTAACGTATAATATTAAAATAAAATTAATCGTTCTTGTAAATTTGGACCATTATTTATACAGGTTACAAGCAGGTATGGGGAATTTAAGAGAATTTTATAAAGTGAGGCGGGAGAACGATTTAATCTAAATCTAAATCTTAATTCAAATCTCTCTGTGCCCGAGCTGAAACGCCGGTCGAACGGCTGAGCTGCATCAAAACGACCACTGCCTGCACATGTTTACCACTGCCATCACAAGTCTTATACCTGCAGACTAGGATTTGGCTCCCGTGGCACCAGTCAAGAAAGTCACTGAATGCACTTTTTGGTACTGCCAAAGTTGCCCTCCCAGTATAGGCTACTCGCGGTTCCAGTACTGGTCAACTGCGCACCGCCCACATAGGTTGACAGCCGGTTTTAAGAACGACGTGGAAAATACGTATAAGCCCCCCGGGTTCCACAGTTTGATTATAGGCGTGAACAGACAAAATCAAACACCACTCCTAGTGCCCAGGTCGTTACTGCCAGCAGACACGCTACTCCCTCCCGGATTTCACTTTTACCTGCCTCTCGATGGCTTTCCACCACCCAGCTTTTTGCCTAGGTTTTTCAACCCGTCGAGACTCCCAAACGCACTACATAGGATGTATAAATATTTAAGCACCGGATAGGAAGCGGGGATTTGGTACCAATTACTAGGAGCTAGTGAACACTCCGCCTCGTGAAATCACTCACACAATTCTCCTTAGTCCCAATTAAGAAGACCTTGGCCCTCTCCAAAAAGCCGTGGACGGAACAAGTTAAAATCACCAAAGTGACCCCTACAACGCCGACCCCGCGCCGAGTGTCTTTATGTTTGCTCTCCTCACCGTGGTATGGGTTCCTGGCCGTCCCATGACATAGAGCTGATACCTCATCTACGTTTAGGTGAGGACACCAAAAGTGAAATATAAAAAGTGTTTATATTGTATATTTTTAATGTGGGGAAAGTTGTGAAAATTGTTAGTTGTGCGCTAAAATATCCAGAAAAGCAGTACCAAATGAAATTTTAAAAATATCGATATGAAAGACCGAGATACAAGCCTAGCCAGCAAGGTCTCCCGACTTAATATCACTGCAGTAATAATTGATGGGGACACATGAAAACGAGCACACAAAATGTGATCGATAAAAAAAGAAAACCACAACATAATTGCAAATTTAATGATTAAAAATGGGGTAATTTCCTGGACTTTGCCGTATCTCAAACATTAGCTTTATACGTTTTTGCAGATGTGTTTAATTTTTACATTCTAACGCTAATATTTATCACAACATTAAAATGTTCCTAACATGCATCTAGTTAGGTATTTATCATAGAAGTAGTGACCCATTGGAGTCAAGAACAGAGCCAGTCGTTTGAATGCTCAACACAATACCCTACGCCCCCTTTGCAAAAACGTTAATAAAGACGAAAACACTCGAGCCATTATATTTCATGAAGAAAGATAGTCTTAATATTAAAAACCGCAGAGACCACTAAATAAAACTTGTCAACTAGGGAAAGCGGTAGCTTTCCTACATATTGATGTACCTAAAGCATATGTTTAAAATTCTTTTGGTTCTGCGGTACGTTATGAGTTATTTGGCTTAAACTCGGATTTGGTTTCGTCTTTGTTTATACAACAAAAGCAATTATACCAATTTAAAAATTCTTAGGGAACACCACAAATTCATTAAAATTACAAGCAAATTACAGTGCATTTTCATCTCCATAATATTACCAAATTTAAAAAAAAACAAACGTATTGACAGTTTATAAAATACAGATTTAATTTGAAAATTTGCAGAACAATTTCATATTTTTCAGTTATAAGAAGTTTTTGTTATTGTGAAAATATTTTTTCGTGGTAACATTACACCCATTTTAGGGCTATTTACAGTGCCAATCGGCCCCCTCAGTTTTGAGTAAGTAGGAATTAAAAGCAAGGCGGCAGATTCATCGTAATCAGCCTTTAGGTCCCACTACTGGGCACCGGCACTCTTCTCTGCTACGTACTCTCCTTAGCGCTAAGGTGGAGTACGGGGGACCTAAAGTTTAACGTCGATTCCGAACGACTAAATTCCAGAGAAGGTTTCAGGCATTAAGATCCCACGGCTGCCTGCCTACACCGGATTGGGAAATGTGAGTGGCGGGTTGCGGCACAGATTTTTATTGCTGCATGGCTTCGGCGGGGAATCGAACCCTAGACCTTCAGCGTTAGAGACTGAGCGCCCAACCTCTGAGCTACCGCCACTCTGGCAGATTCATACACAGTCTAAATTTTAATACCGTCACTTATTATTTTGCCTTATCTGACGTACAGCATTTGGTGTCTATTAATAGGGGAGAAAAAAAACTAAGAAAATCTGTATATTTAATGATAGGGTATGAATTTGCTTCAAACCTCTTAAAAAACATTAACAGTCGCTATTTGAAAAGTAGACTGTTTGAAAAAAAAGATTCTATTCGTTTCAAAGCCCTTTAACAAACGTTTCTTCAGATTGCAGATCTCTGGGTTCCTAGAGAGGTGCATGGCATTTCAGTCAGAATCAATTTCATAAATTTCGTGATAACAATGGAACATTAAGAAGCTATAAAATAAGAGGAATATAAGTAAACATTACGAGCTATTCAAATAGAAAATAGTTATCTTTTAGTCCTAATCTAATATATGAGTATATCAAAGTGTGACTGACTTTTCTATTATTGATAATCAATTGTTGGAAAAACTTTACATAAACAAAAACTAAATATAACGACCATATTGCTGCAATGAATAATTTCTGATTTCCGTTTTAGGAATGAAAAAAGCACTTTTACGTGATTACAATTTATATCGTGAATCTGAGGTATTTTCTTTTATATGATATTCCGCTTTCATATAAAAATATGGATCCAAACCATAAACGTATTTTAATGTTTAATATTTACAGAAAAAAATTCGTCTAATTAAATAAGGCATCTTTTAAACATTTTGAGTATCCCTGACTATTCTAATATATGTCAATATGTCACAAAAGCAAGTGCATCATTTTATATTTTATGGACCAAATAAATGAAAATTGTGTTTACCATCCCGCATCCATAAAATGGGGTTTAATACTATTATTTTATCGACCGTATCGTATGGGTTGTTGAGGGTGGAGTAGATGCAAGGGTGGGCCTGGTCAGGGTTTGTCTGGCGTGCAGTCAGATTGAGGGTGCACTTCACCCTGATGAAAATGTCTGGCGCTTTCGATCAATAATATGGAACGTGCCTACAATTTCTGAGTTCTCTCACGAAAGAATGCAATTATAGGGTGTGCAGCAAGCATGGGTATTTGAGCGACTGGGGTTGCTTAATCTAAAACACGAATAGTGGGGCAGAGAAACTAATTATGTAGTATCCCTCTAGATATATGATAAATATAAAAAATAGAATGGGGCGGAAAACTTTTTAATCATAGTTATTATGAGTTTGTTTTATATTAACACAGGGGGGAGGTTAAGCTTTAGTTTGTAAAAATGCTGAAAGATGGGGTAGTATAAAGAGTTTTAATAATACCAAAAATTATTTTCATAAGTAACACAAAAATTCTGCCGACCTTCTTTGTCAAAGTAAACGAACGTAATTTGCTTAGGTCACAAGTTAATTCTTTCGCAAAAATGTCCTGCAAGAGTTTTGATAACGTATTTTGCTAGACTATTCAGCGAGGAAATATAATTTCTTATATTTGTGTAAATTTCTTACAAATCAAATAAATAAGTTTGGCAGTCTCGGTAGTTTAAAAGTAGTGATAGACATAATCGAATGATTTTCATAACGGAATAATTGCCATTCGAAAGCATTTAATAAACGCATGATTTGTTCGGATAAAATAATTCGGAGCCAAAACTGAAAATCAAAACTCGGAACTATGCCTAAAAAGAACAAAAAATTCAAAATGCGAATTATGCGTTGAAACTTAGCAAACAGGGTCAAAATTGAATACCGAGACCATTCGCGAGGTTGCAGTAGGTTGGGTTTACAACCTACATTTAAGTTGAGTACCTCAAACGAGGCACCTTGTGAAGTTCTATAGCTGTGCAAAAATTCAAATCTCTACTCCTATAAACAACGAAACTATCAGGCTATCTTCATCTTAATTGCGACACACTGTATAAACAACTTTTTTTTGTGAAGTGTGCCACTTATTTTTATCAACGATAATACAATATTACATTACAGTATTATTCTAAATATTAATAAATTATTTTATATTTTCATATTTTCCATTATTTATACGTTAGAGCAATATTAAAATTTTCAAATACGAACCTGCGTTGAAGAAACAAAACAGTGCAGTAGAAACTGTTACGTTTGATATTCCTAATAAATAGTAATGTTCAAGTCAAAACATTGTCATCTGTGATCTCGTTGTGTTTGCGCGGGAAAAAGGTCGTCTTTATGCAGTCGCATTCCAGAAATTCTGTCTCCATTTGTGAAGTCGCATCATAATACCACGACTGGTGGTATTTTCATATAATGTATCTGCATTGGGGATTTGCAGTTGCCTACTGTAAGAGAAGGTATTGCTTCAACGCCCGCGTCCGAAATGGACAAACACGAAAATTTTTAAATCGTAAAATCATTCGATTATTTTGTATAACCTCTCGAAATAACTTGAGATATTACGAAAATCGAATGAACTGATTATTTTCATTTAAAATATTTAATTACTAGTTACAAGTTTGCAGTCTTATCCGATCTACACGAGTTAACACCCAGTTACATTAATTATAAATTCAGTGAAAATTGTGTAAAACTGTCCTAGTTTGGAGTAGAAAGGGGGATTGCAAATTTACTGAGTATTGGAAGTACCGATAATTCCGTGATTGTTTTGCAAAATATCGGTAATCCTGTAATTTACCTATATGTTTAAATTTTTTTTAATTACATATAAATTGAAACAAAAAAATAAATAAATAAACAAAATTTGTATTTCAAAACCCAATAACAATAAAAGTTGAGAACAACGGCAAAATAAAGTTTGAAAATTAAAAAATAGAATTATCGGTAAACTGGCATTACAATCCTTAAGAAAAAACCAACGAAAATATATATATCAAGCGGTAAAAAATGCATTGGCCGAAATTTAAAAAAATTTCACTTCTTAATTTATGTCATTTCTTAAAAATTCCCAATACATTTATTTGCTTTTATAGAAACTATGAAAAATAGCTGCATTACGAAAATCCACTAGCGAAAATTGTCAATACAATTCTTATTTATTGGTACAAAAAGAAGGAAGTGTTAAATATAATTGGTGGATATGAATAGTTTGGTATGTGAGTATGAATAGTTATCAAATAAATTTAAATCAACTGCTTTATTTGTGCTTCAATTCTTACTTCATACAGTTTATAATTATATTATATTATTTGTAATGCTACTAAGGCTAAACACCGACCGACGCCAGAAAGCAAACTACTACATCAAAAAATATACAAATAACTAAGTATTTTAGAAAAACGTCATATATTTTATGGAGCTACTTCAACCAATACTTTAGATCTAACTCTAAGTGTTTCATAAACCAACCAGAACTAAGTTGATATGTTCTTAAAAAACACATTCCTTGATTTTAAATTATATACAAAAGGAATTTTAATGGTGAGATCGCTTCATCTCCAATTATGGTAAAAAAGTGAAGAAAAGATGATAAACTGGAGCTGCAAGTAAACTTCAACATTACTCATTTGGAGCGAAGGCTATAAAAAGGTGTTCTCGTGTAATAATGTGATATCTGATATGAAACATTCAAAACATGGTAATATATTACGAAATAATGAAATGTACAATGGATACTAATAACTGCAAGTGCAATAACGCAAATACGAATTTACATTCACAAGTGCATCACGTAGCTGCGTGACAATTCGCAAAACTGGCACACAAATATGTACCCAAGTAAAAAATTATGATACGGGTGACACAAATAACAAACAATGAACCGCATATGCAAGATAAAATAATAGCGTAATATTGTTTTTACTGTTCTTTGGGAAAATTGTAGCACAATTATAATTAACTTTGTTATCGTTATCTACACAATTTACATAATTATAATCAATATCTGCTTGTTCTCATTTTCCATCTGCTACTTTCATATCTGATCTGCAACTATTTATTGCAAGCAAGGTTAGGTATATAAAATTTTTGATGTCATGTCGAGTAATTTATTTTTAATGTATTTTATAAAGCGATAAATCGAGAGGTCCCACAGCAACCAATTTATCGGTAATTACATGAAATTTAATAGTTGACAACCTCACGCGATTCTTAATAACATCACTGAGCGTTAAACCAATTACAGCAATTTAGATTCTTTTAAAATGAGAGTTGTTTTTATACCGACAAAGGAAGTACATTAAATTCAACCGGGTGCTAACTGCTAAGTAGGTATTGATTAATTATTGTAATTTTTTTTGTATTGAGATACTTCATTCAGAATTTACAATTTGGATAGAATACGGTTATATACTTAGATTGTGCAAGCTCAAAATTACGACTCTAAAGCAGAGATGAGCGCCGAAACGTAATCGAAAACTGAAAACCGGAAAATTTAGTTCTAAAATGTAGTTTTTTTCTAACTTTCCACCTTCCTGTTTTTAACAACTTAGTGCCTAAAACCCCAGCCCCGGTTATAAGTGCTGTTTCTAATAAAATTTTAAAAATGTTCTGTGTGCAATGCATTTTTATTATCATATTAATTATCAGTTATTGAAAAAAATTCTATAAAATTATGCTATATTTCATACTGGCTTCGTGAATACCTTGAAAAAATATAGATTAATAAATAAAAACGGTATGGAAGGGGCCTTTAACATGTGCCAATCTAAAGCGACACTATATGCGTAACTAATTAACCCTGTGTGTTCATAATTTCGAGTCAGCAAGAATTCAGGGTCACTAAAATATATTGTGATATGAAAAGTAAACCACTCTATAAAAAATTTATACCAACATATCTGAACAATTTAATTAAGCGAAGTTCATTACACAGTATACAATATATTGTTTTGTGGTGCAGTCTGTGCTCATGTGTAAATTTGAGATTTCAATAATAGTATTAAATCAAGTAGGCTACTAGGATATAAAAATAATATCGTGAAAATCGGGTTGCAAATGAAAGCTGTCACAGCGTCTAGTTGCGTAAACACAATTTTCTTATTGGCGTCGAAAACTGTACTGGTCAGCTGCACAGCGGTAAATGCGAATATACGCCTTATATACTTGACGCGGTTTCTAGTAGCGGGAATCTAGCGGCAGTAAAATGTGAGACAAGTGGTAGAAATCCGATTTTCAAACAAGAACCATTTTATATAAAGTAATGAAATTTGACATATGGTTTAGTAATAGTAAGTACTACTGTAATTTAAATTTAAGGTGTCTTAAAATGGGAGGGGATGACCGCCACTAGCACTCTTTTCTAAAAAAAAATTTTCAGTACTCATTTTAAACATTTAGGTAAAAAACATCTTCTTTTACACACAAAAATACACCAAAAGAGTACTCTTGTTGAAAGTCGCCATACCCAAAGGTTTTCGATAATTTTCTGAAAAATCGACTGCTATGATGTGCTTATTTTCGTAAAATATTGAAATAGTTTGTTTAAATTTTGAGGGCAAGTCTTTGATGTCATGTCAATAAAAGAAATCCTATAAACGTTAATCCGATAACGCTTCCTTACTTTCGGAAGAGGTCTAAATTATTAGTATAGAAAATAAGATGTTTTAAAAAAAGAATAGTTAAAAAAGTTGGATAACCCCCCCCCCCCCCCCCGTTTTGCTATGGACAGAAGTATCTACTATTACTAAACGCATGTCAAATTTTCTTACTTTATATTAAAGAGCTCTTGATATATTAATAAAAAACTAATTTTTAGTCAAGGATAGTATTTTTAGTCACCCACTTCGCGAGGCTGTAGCTCCCTAAGGAAGCAGTGTAATTTTGCAATACCCTGTACAGTGTACATATTGACAAAAAATGAGCCGTCGGGTTCCCTAACCGCTTAGTAGTTACGCCACTGCTCGAACTGTAGGCTGGAGCATCAGTTTAGGACTTAAGAAATCACCTACCGAAGCCTGTTGGAGTATTTTTGCAACAACCTGTATATTATTGCTTTTTATCATCGGTCGCTTTCTGCTTCTTAAGCTTATCACCGACGCCAGTGGGTAGGCTACCACATTTGAAAATGTAACAAAACTTCCGTTTTCTACAGAGGGAGGCACAGATAGCATATTGGATATTGTTAGAAGCATCTGTCTGTGCGTTTCACCAACCTCGGCTGGGAATCGAACACCAAACCCTTTGGTCTAAAGGCAAACGTACATAGCACTGATACTGAACCACCCATGCTGGCAGAATTTCAAATGGAAATATACTAAAAAACAGCAAGAAGAATAACATCATAAAAGACTGGTGGATTAATTACACCACAGGAAGCCTAAAAAAACTAAAAAAATTTGCACATGCAAATTTCTTTTGAATTCTTACTCCGTCCAAAAATAGATTATGTTTTCAGTCTACCAATAAAAGGCGTAAAGGGCAAAAAAGTTAAAAGTATAAAATTTCAGTAACGTTACCACAAACCCACAAATGTGCAAAGTACAAGCCTAAAACCATTTGCTTTGCAAATATTCCTGCTCAGTCTAAACATAACTCAACTTCCGCAGTTTGAAATAGCTAATAACAGCCACGACTAGAAATTCGATACACTGTGTGCGTGTGCAAGTCTTTGTAAACCTATTTTACGTATGCAATGTGAAACTTGAAATTAATAAAGCTTACATGAAAAATAAAACAGGAGAAATCAAGAAAAAAGTTAATAGACGCAAAACGAGGAAGCAACGGGCCAATTAAAAATAATAATTAAAAAACAAAACGCAATTAAAACATGCAAAGGAAATTTCCGGATTATAACGTCAAGATATGTATGACTAATCTGTGAAAATTAACAGGATAAGGAAGAGGTTTTTTTGTGTGATAAGAAGGTAAAATATTGAAGGTCGTTTAAGAATGAATCACGCGTTTATTTTTAAGCACAGTTCCCAATTGAGTTTCCAGCACAGTTTTTTGATATAACTTTAACAAATATTCAGGTTGGGTTATTACACTTTCAGGTGCATAATAAGATATATACACAACTGCGTTTAAAAGCAGAACTATTGTAGTTTAATTCAGCAAATCCACTTCGTTGATTAAACTAGATACGCGTCCTGATAACTTCCCAAAACCGCCATTTGATAACAGCTATCTTGTAGGTTTTAAACACGCTATTTCAACTTAATTTTACAAACATATTTAAAACCACAAAACAGAAAACACATTTATTTTCCTCTGGTTATGTCAAAGTATCGTTCCACAACATACGTTAAAAAATAAAATTAATTAATACCCAAAAATAGTTTCAGTGGAATATTTCAGCGAGTTAACATATTTCAGACTCCTAAAATTACTCACCCATATGAAAGGATTTTCAGTTAAATGGCAAATCCATTTACACCCACGTTAGCACACAACATAAACACTGCATCACCATTATTGGAGTACTTTGCTTTTATCACAGCGGGTTATTCCGTACTAATAAATTCACGAGCACTTCCAGTTCTTTCATGTAATTATTTACTTACATTTGCACAAAAGTCGCTTATCTAATACCATTAATATAAATTTTAGCAAAAACAAAGTGCAACTCACGCCAGAGTCGGATTATTCACGTTTTCCACATAAGAAAATAATATTTTTGATTAGCACGTGCTGTTTGACGGAAATGTCAGTTATCTTTTAAAAATGCAATCGGCTTGCACTTTTGTCATGTGTGTTATAATCTTGGCAGAGCACGCGTGATGCTGTGCGTTTACACATATGATACGCACACATATGCGGCTGTCGTTGGTTTGGGGCCCCTCGTTCCCGTAAACCACTCCGCACCCCTGCTGGAACCAGCACGAGCTCACAAAACTCAAACCATGAAGACCTATTTTGCCATATGGGAATTAAAGGATGCGACTTGTTCCTAGCTGTTTTCTTTTGTGACAGATGGATAATCAGGGGATTTAAACGAAATTGTTACTGACAAGCCCGCTACGGCATTAATTATCAAATTTACGGCGCGCCGTGGGAAACAGAAAGCGATTGGAATTTATTAAATAGTTTTTATCAATTGTCCATTATTTAATGTGAATTTTTTTATAATTTCTTTGAAAGAAAAATCTGAAATATGTTGCTTACAATTTTGAAGCAGTAGAGCGTAGTTTGAAACTCATTTGTTTCATGTAAATATGTTTATCTACGACTGCTGAGATAAGGACTTATTATGTCATTCATTTACGTTAGGTAATGAAGTTCGTTATCACACTAGTGAGGTAATGAATTCATTACTTAACTCATTTTATTTACACAAACAAAAACTGAAGCTTTATTTATAGCAAAACTAGCTGGTTGCTATAGTATTAAACAAATCGAATCTATCTCATCCCTTTGATTTTAAATCAAAAATATTAAAAGTGACTTATATGTATATTGAGTCAAATATCATTTCAAGCAAACAAGTTCAATGTTTAACAAATTCTGGGCAGTTCTAGATTAAATTGTATAAGTGACACGTGGGATAAGACATTATTATAGCATTCGGGTGATTACACGACTCTACGACCTCGATGTGCAACTTTCACACTCGTAGTATAATAATGCCATTTATCCCACTAGTAACATAAATAACTGTTAAAGAAGGTATATACACAAAAATCATGACCATTAAGGCCATGCACAAAATATATACAAAAAAGATGAACATTTTAAAAATTGTTCGAAGTTTTGAAAGATTTTCCTCGGCTTGCTGGGCATAAATTTACGTTTTTCAAAAATTTACAGTAGGCGTCACAGAGAAATTAGTGGACTAGGTCGCGAAAAAATAGTAGCCCCTCCCTAGCTCTATAGGCTTACAATGTTTTAGAAAAGCACGTGGTAAGTTTTTGAGCAATAGTTTTCTGGCAGTGTCCAAATTTTTAAAAATATTTTCGCTACACAATTTTCATTTGTAAAACTTTGCGAATCGTTTTGAGTAAATAAGCATTAAAGTGAAAAATTTACAAACACCGTAGCCATTTTAAAGCTGGAGTGTTCGGAAAGAAACTTTAGATTTGTCTTAGCGCTCTCTATCAAATTTGGTTCCTACATTTATGAAATTTGACAACTTTTTGTTGTACCTACGTATACCAATTTTCATCAAAATCGGTCTAGTAGTTTTTGAGATTTCGCGTGACACACACGTGCACACATTACAGACCGTCATTTTTTGACAACAACCGGTCTGTGTTCCTGGGAGGCTAAAACATGTGTCTCCGTCAAAATGTCATATTCGAAAAGTTTCGTGATCACATTACATTTTCATACTGAAAGTATGGGAAAGCTAGTTCTTTTTAAATGTGAGCTATACGCTTGCCGCTCATTGAGAAACGAAACCAAAGGGTTTCACTTTAAGACATTAAGATTTATTACAGATTGGGAAATTTGGAATAAAATGTTATGGCTACTTAGTTCTCTATATTTGTTTATTTGGTAAAGTGCCTGTTTTTTTTTATAAGAATCATGAAGCCGTGCGTGAGCACCACTCCATGATTCCCATCCCACCCCCTTACCCGGGCTCAGCGGACTTGCGCTATACACCGGTCTAACATGCCCCACCCCTGAAAGACATGCAACCCAACATACACACCTACATACACCATCCATGGACCTGCCGGATTTAACTTATTCAGAAAAATTTCCGACAGGCAGTGGACTCGAACCTACTGCCATTGGGAGTCTAGTTTCAAATCCTGAGACTTTAACCACTAGACCACCGGCCGGCCCAAAGTGCCTGTGAGAAGACCTTCGTTGTTACGGTTTCCCGACAGCTTTTTAATAATAAAAATGTCAATTGTGTTATTGAAGTTATATAAAATATGCTGGGCGAGATGTTCATGTCGGGCGATAAATACACGTTTCCGACCTGATAAAATCACAAATAAACCAAATTATACCACCAACCAACAGAAGTGACAACAAATGTAAGTAAATTTTAACTAAAAACAATCAATAAACTAAGCGACATGCAAGCAGCCGCATTTTTTTATAGTAATAAATCTTTCCGAAATGTAAGATTTAGTCGTTTTGTTATGGTGAGACAATTACCGATTTAATATATAGATGGGTTTTATACATTTCAATCCTGAACCACCCGATAGAAATGCAAAAGGTGAAATTGAAATAAATATGTAAGAAGCTTATATTTATTTTCTAACAGACATGTCAATAAATTAATTATTTCTAACTTTAACAACATATAATAAGAACGTTAATAAAAACAAAAATTCAGCTTTTAGATTTTATTGTTGTTTTAATGGGAAACTGTAATACAAATTCACGGTTTTAAGTTCTTTAGAATACAGAAAATAACATTTTATGAATTTTGAACAAACACATCTTTCAACTAACTGACTTTGATAAAATAGTTACATCTGTTTCCTAATAAACATACATGTGTTTGTGGTGATAAACTCACACTTACACCTGCATTCATGTGGCATTCTTTTATGACATTTAACTTTGCAAGCGCTCTTTATGTATTTGTGTTAAGAAGTAGACATTACACTTGATGCGTACTGCAACGTGCATTTTAATTTTTAATGTAATAGGATTTAATGCGCAAATTAACAATTAACCTAAATATCCCCATCATCATCTAAAGTGAACATGTTAACTATGAGTGTATCATCTTAGGCTTTGATATTGACCTTGGGCTAGCACAATTGTGATAGTTTAAGCTAGTTTTATGCTTTTTTGTGGGTAGTATTAAGTTTTATCAGTTATCACTGATTTATTGGTTTAATATTGTAAAAAGTCACAAATCAACACGCAGAAAAAGCGTAGCGTTAGAAAAATTTTCAGCTACGTAATTACTGAACGGTGTAATTTCTAATTTTTTACTTTTACCGGCATACATAAATTTAAATCACATTGAAGTAAACTGTCGGTTTTTTACAAACGCCTTTTACGTATGGTACTTCTACAAAAAAAATTTTTTAAGTTTTTTACCATCAACCATCTATGTTGCGTCTAAAAGGGCGTAGATAGTAAGCAACATCATTAAATAAATAAATATGAAGCACTTTCCTATACCTTCATTTTCCAACGTCGAATCTCTGACCTCTCGGGACAAACTGGTCATTTATTATTGAACCAGACCAGACCAAACCAGATTTAAAACAATTTTCCTAGTTTCAGAATTAAATTCGAAATATAACTTTGCCGCAACAAATATGGCATGATAAAAATGTAATTTCAGCATTTGAATTTCATTAAATCCATTAAAATGCTTGATATAATCAAATTTATTGATGTTTTGCTCAAAATATAAATTAGAAAACAAAATTCATTACGTTCCTCGCATGAATAATTTGATGGTCAGAGTTTAAATAAAGTAATAAATAACAAACAGCAATATTTGTTATTTATTTAAGGGCTTACTCGATGCATATAAACCATTCGCAATCTCTCTCAGCGGTCTCCCCAACCCCAAATTTTGAACGCCAATTTGAACTGCTTGCATATCATAATTTAATCAGGGATGTCAAAATCACCTATTCACATTTCGTTTTTAAAAAGAGGATGTTACGAGAGTTTTTTGCACTCAACAATAGGCTCTAACGAGAGCTTTCATTTCAAACTACAATTCGACCGAAGCCTACTCAAAACTGTTTGTTTGATAATTCATGGGGCATTCTGTTCATGACTTTTTAGTAGGTATTTTGGGCCATGTAACAAAGACGTAATTTAATTTTGTGTGGATATTGTGTGATGTACAGCCCTGTGCAGACGCGTGCCATGGCACACACTCTTTTTGCAACAGCTGCTCATAGTTACCCCAGCATAAAATGCATGCTGTTTTCTGTCTCTTCTTTTTAAGTAGTTTGGTTCGTTTTGTTGGAATATATTCGTAACCCTAACCGTAAGGTCTGTGTTGAAAGCTGAAAATTGGATTTAGCTCGGACAAACCATTTTTAGTAAATGGGCATTAAAGCTGAAACTTTTCTGAACTTAATGAAGCGGGGTAGCTGTAATATGGATAATAATGCTTTGTAAAACATTTCAAGCGTTGTAAGGATTTAAGGTTTAAGAAACTTCGGTGCAAATTTTATAAAAAATATGTTTTTTTGTACATTTTCAAATCTAGAATGTTAGTATTTTTTAACGTAAAGTCATCACAATCAAGCTAGAGCAATTCGGAGCAAGCCATTTTATAAAAAATATAATAAAAGACTGACTAACATAGTTTTCGTTTTCATTTTCCTATACTTTCAGCATAGGGAAGTATTGATTTCATGATAATTTTCGAATTCGAAATTTTGACGGAAATACAGCTTCCAGGAATCCAAAAATTTTGTTTTCAAAAATGTCTGTCTGTGGCTGGATGGGTATGTGTGTATAATCTAATTTCAATGAGTTTTGGAATGTGGTGTATCAAAAACTCACCGATCAAATAAGTTATAAAAACTCTGAAACCGAAAGCGGTTAAAAAGAAAATAATTAGAAGTTAGACAAGTTTTTTGGTAGCATTTTTTTCGAATAACGAATGTTGTAAATCTAAACATGGAATCTTATAGAATATGTTAGGGCAAATCCAATTCTTTTTTTCCGAACTTTCTAACTTCAAAACGGCGGCGGCCTCCACGACTTTTTGAAAATTTTTACCTCAACGCCTTATTACTCAAAACTGAGTTGGCAGATCGGGTTAAAATTTAGTATGATACGAATGTCTATTACGCTCGTTCAAATAACATTTGCAAGTGCACTCACTCACTATACATGGGTAGTGTTGCCACAAAAATTGTCCACTTTATTTGCTTGACGATAGAAAACACAATTTTTTTATTTGTTTTAAAAGATGCGGTTTTAAAGGTAATTACATAACATTTTAAGCGTTTAACAGTTAATCTTAATGTGTTGCTGTTATTTTGAAATACTGTTTTAAAGTATTTTTGGTTTTTTAATAGGGCTGTATATTTTTAGACATGCCGTTGAAAACAGCATTTTTTTCTTTCAAATTTACTTACAATTTACTAATCAAAAATAATAATGTAATTATTATTATTAGTCTTTAATTACCTAATCTAGTTAAAATTGATCCATCGAAATCATTTATAGTAATAACATTAACCTACAAATTTGTTTACAATACATTTCAAAAAATTTCATTACATTAAGTAATCTAAAAAAAATCAGTTATAAGAAAAAAAAGGATGTGGTTTCGATTGTGGTTAAAATATACCACTACATGTTTCGTTCTTCTTCTGATTTTGCCGGTTTGTTGCTTTGCAACGTTTCCTCGCCGCACATCAGAGGGGGCGTTACTTCTGTAATTTTCCTTTAATGATAGTTATAGGCTACCTGGTAATTCAATATAATTTTGTTCAAAAATATTGGAAACTAAGTTAACTAGCATTACAAATGATTCTATACGTAATTGGACATGAGTAAAAGCTAAAATAAAAAAACAAGCTGTTGAAGTTAAGAATTGTTTTATTTACAATAAATTAAAATGAACTTAAGCGAAGTAAAGCTGGAACTTATAAATAAAATAATATTTAAGTTTTTTTTAATTGAACATAAATCTAGTATTTTCTTACGACTTCCGTAAAAATCGCTTTTTGAAAAAAATTGTTATGCAAATGAAAATAATACATAATGTGAAAGACAAAAAATTCTCTTTTCAGCGGCATGTCTAATTTGGAAAAAAAAACGAAAAAATTTAAATAGAAAATTTCAAAATGACCATAAAAACAGAAATACATTTAAAATATTAATTGTAGATTTGGATTAACCGCTAAAATGCTTAAAATATTTTGTACTGTCCTTTAAATTTAAAACCGGAACTGTTGAATAAAGTAGTTATAAGGCTAAAGAGTTTTGACTGGAACACCCTGTATATCACGTGACATGTAAATTAAATATTATTGCTCAAAAACTGGCTGCGCATTTTTTTAAAATTGTGTAGGCTCATACAGCTGAGGAGCAGCTTCAATTTTGTTTGCATCCCAGCCCACTAATTTCTGTGATGCCTCTGCAAATTTTTGAAAACTGACTAATACTGGGTAGAGAATAGTATATTAAAGTATAAGTGGATAAAAAGGTCTTTAAAACACGCGCGATTTTTCGAGCACGAAGGCGCAGCCGGAATGCTCGAAATAGAGCAAGTGTTTTAAAGACCAGTTATCCACGAATACTTTACGCTATTTTTTTTTATTGGTGCACTTTGAAATCATAAATACTGGTATTAATACTGCAAAAAATGGAAATAAGAACTAATAATGTAAAATGGTTGAATTCGTGATGTGACATCAGTATACCTTTCGTTGTCATGGAAATGAGAAAAACAGAAATTAATTTGCAATTTGCCATCAAAGATTAATTGTTGTCACCGCACTGCTTAAAAATGAATTCTAATATCGATTTTTTAAATAGTAAAGCAGAATCGCGGTTAATACCGCAAAAATCTAATGATGCGTATAAAAAAGAATATGACAAGTTCATCAAATGGATGGAAGAGCAAAAGGTAACAGATATAAATGAACGAGTTGTGCTTGCTTACCTTCAGAAATTTGTTAGTAATATTTTATTTGACGTTACAAGGTACTCCTGTCAGATCAATAATCAAAAAATTGTCATTTAGACTTCACGTTTCTCGAGTTGTTGATGTTGCCATGGTAACTTTAAAAAACGCGCGTTTTTGAAAGTTCGATTTAAACACGCTGAGGCGTGCTTTAAATAGGTAAAATGGGGCACCAATAAAAAAAAATATCTTTTTTTTATTAGGTTTGTTAATTTTCCCCATCCCATCCAAGTTTTGGCGTTTTCCGTTTTTTTATTCCAAAAAAATCTTTTTATCAAAAAACCAAAAATCGATTTTTCTTCTCAAAAAAAACAGAAAAAATTGCAACGCACTAGCAGTTCGCATCCCGTAAGCGATATTTTTAGGGCTTAGAACAAAGCACACACTTGGTGCATGACTGATTTACCCAGCTATCCCTTCGGCGCTCTGTTTGTTCCCCCATAACCTATCAAACGAATGGTCGAATTTTGAAACTTGGAATCTGGGAGTGTATCACAAATTCAGTGACAACCAGCCGCAAGCAGAAGTTACACATGTTTTGTTTTTCACAATCTGAATTTTAGAAATATAAATACTGGATCTAATAAAAGGCCTTAAATTCAAAACTTTTTTCCAAATTCTTATTTCTATTATTACTCAAAAACAAAATACCACAACGGCATAAACTTTAGGTGCCGTAATAGGGACATAGTGTTACTACTACGTGGTATGTACAAAAAGGTTTGAATGCATGAAAAATGTTTTTCTGTAGCGCTTTCTGTGAGGTTTTAAAAATTGAGTATTAACACCGTTTTATTTAATAAAAACTGGGGACAATAAAACATTTTTATAACTATTTATATTACTCATCATTGTTTAATTTTGGGTAATTTAATATATACCGCAGCTGGGCCTCCGATTTCTCCAATTTTTTGGATAACAAATTAAAACCTTTCTTTTATCTCACATAACATTTTCAATCAAAATCAAAAATTGTTCTTTATTCTCAAAAAAAAACTTTTTTTCCCGGTGCTTTTGAACTGGTCGCTCACCTCCTTCGTCAACTTGCCTTAGCGGCTGCGAAAGCACCTTATTATAGTCACGATTGGCGCTAAACCGTTCGTACAAAAGTACTTTTAAAAGTATTAAAATAACATCGAAAGTATAACAAAGTCCAGGCGAAGTACTTAGCACATGTTTTTTTTAATAATAAAGCAGTAATTTAGTTTTATAAAATAAATACCTTTAATTTAGAATTACAATGACAAATACCTAAATTTTGGACTTATAAATACATAACACAAAAGTCCATAAACTTCGTCTTTTAAGACTTAAGCAACAAAACTTTACGACATACTTTCAATATACATATCTATAACTCATATAAACAAAGTTCAAATTCGTGCTTAAATCCGCCTTTCAACGTCCTCTGCATATAATATTTAGAAAATTTACCGCACATAATCCCTTAAACCTAATAAAAATAAGACTTAATCACGCAGTCTTTTTAGAGATTTTAGTTATACGAACATTGACACAAAACGAGTATTTTCAGAACGAGCTCTCCAGTTTATTTTAGATCATTACACCGTCAGCAGTGCTTTTAAAATGGGTTTAACTCGATTCCAGTTGGAAGTTTAATACACTTCGAAAAAATGTAACAATTAACGAACACAGACGTTAGAGATGACAGACTAATTAGTTTCAAACAAAGGAGTTAATTGAATAACCCTTAAAAGGTTTAAGAAAGTTTAAGTGCGAATGACTTTGTGAATTTCTTTTAAGTAAAGCTGCTTTTTGCATCATGGAATGTTTCTGCAATTAATAAGGAATTTTTTTGCAACTAAAAGCGGGCGTGAAAATGCATTTTATGAACTAATAAATCTCACATTTGCTCGAGTAATTAAAACTGCAAATGCAGTTGTCTGGGAGAAATCATATTTCACAATTATCTTCAATTGATATATTACTGCACTGGAGACGGCTTTTTTTCATCAGAACCTCAGTCGGCTGACCTCTTTGTACTTACCAGTGCTATTATTGCAAAAAGAATTAACAAATCATTCCTTACAAGTCAATAAACAACAATGTACTATTGTTAGGTCTGTTATCCATTTTCCAAGACTCAATTTTACGTTACAGTTCAAAATTTGATCTAAGAACATGGAGCAAAGACCAAAATAATAAACAACAACAAATACTATCCCATGACTCACCACCGCTAAGATTTTTGTCTTGTCGAAGCAAAAGATAATGTCGACCTCAAAAGGAAAGGCAATATCCAATTGTTACAGCATCCGACCTTAATGTTATGTCACGAACAATAATTTTTGCATTCAATAAATTCCACTTTCACTAATTGGTTATGAAAATTCCAAAACGTATCGTTCACGCTAAAGTCCGGTCATTGCACTGCAACATACAGCCGACAGTTTGAGTTTTAGGAAGTTTTTGGCATTAGCACCAAGGTTCATTTAATAAACCTAATGTTAGAATTGCCCCAGCAAACAATTTTCAAGCAAAACAAGAGTAAATGCAGAAGATTCTTGTGTAAGGTGAACATTGTTAGTTCACTTACCTGTATAGTTGTTTAATCTTTATTGTTAATCTGAATCCATTGAAAATTTTATAAATGTTGGTGCTATTCGTTTAGGAATATCGGAAAACTATAGGGTGGAATTGTTTTCTCTGCATTTTCCAGCGCACGCTCCGATTTTGAACTGAGATGCGCGCAAGTCACAATCGATTTTCACAAGATAAATGAAAAGACCTGAGCTTACACTAAATTCGAAAGCTTGCAAGGAAAATGATGCAGGATTTCTGCAGCGGTTAAAACTGAAAAACTGTAAAACTGACGATGATATAAACCTCCAAAGATAAAAGAGCGTTTAGTATACGATACTTTACTCGGAGATCTAAAAGAAAAACTTTCCAAAATTATTGGTATTGAAAACTGCAGACTCCTCCTGTTATTATCCAAAATATTTAAAAGAGGCTGTTTTTATGTTTCAGCTTCAAATATGTGCGCATATTCAGCGTATTTTATAGTCATATAGCTTAATTTCTTTCATTCATGATAAGTTCAGATTATTATTTGGTAATTTTCTGCTGACTATTTAAGTTAAGTACATTTTACTTGTAGCTACTTGAAAGCTCGTCGTTGATTTATCTTGGTCCTAATCCGAGGAAGTCTTAATCTACTGACAACCTTCTTCCTTTCTCAATCGAGTTTAGTATTGGTAATGAAAAAAATAATTAACTTCTACAATATGATACGTCTAAAAGCTTCTCCTAACATGCGCATAATATCTTATTTCTAATAAAATTGACATCATTTTACCTTTCTTCGAAATTTTTTTGCGATTACAGAAATGAGGACTCTTGCCGAGTCGGGTAGTGGCGCAAATTTTTTGAGAAAAAGATAAGAAACTATCTTTGGGCCAAAATCGTCTGAAAATATTTTTATAGAGCACCCCAAAACATTTTCAAAAGAAACCACCGATTTTAGAAAACGTATTGGTATGGGGAGTTACAGCTTTCGTGATAATTTTTAATTTCCAGAATTTATCGAAAACAATTCCTGGGGAGATTAAAAAAGGAATTTAAATAAGGTCTAAAATTTGCGTTCCTTTAGTGAGTCAAATTATTAATAACTTAAAACATATTTTAGGGCCCAAAATTTTGAAGAAGTAACCAAAAGTTTTTGAAATTTAAAAACATTATTTTTCAAAAACTGATCTCTTCACTTCTCCTGCAAATAGAGCTGGGTGTGAACTACAATGAAAGTTTTCTGTGACGTCTTCAATGACTTTTTGAAATGTAAGCATTAATGGTTCTTTAAATAACAAGCGAGATACCTATGATGCAAAAGTTGGGGAGAGAGCATATTCTCCAGTGCCCTCATTGTTTGACTAAAAAGTTGAATTTTCTGATAAGCATTAATCCCAACCAATCTGACATAAATCAACAGTAAATGCCCGCAACACTTCAGAAACCCCACCAGCATACAGTTTTGGATGTCCGCGCTACGAATTGTAAAGTTTAGTGAAACAGCAACAGAAGCTTGAAGTGCACACTACAAATTTTGACGTGAGCCCCTTTGTTCGCGCTGCCGGCCAATCAGCGCTCCGAAAGGTGTGGTCTTACACAATTTTAAGAATGGAATGTATACCGCTTTTTACCTATTTCTCTCCCTCTGCACCACAATCCCCCGGTTTATCTCAGTATCTCACAATATTTTAATATATAACAATAAAATAGCCACATTCATACTGATGGATACGAAAGTGCGGAAATAACGTTGATAATTTAACTTAAATTCGTCGCCTATGGCACCAAAAAGATATAAAACCAAACGAAAAAAGTGAAAAAAGTCAGTTTATCCTCAACATCGATTAGACCGGTCATAAAATAAACGCTTGAGCAAGATTGAGCACTAGCATCCAGTTCTCATCGAGCTTTAGCCGCCGGTCATCCCCATATCGAGTTCTAGCTTTCGGTCACCGGCACTACCCGCAGATCGAGCATCAGCTTAGATCTTGAGCAATACCTCTCCACGGGTCAACCATAACTCAGCTCCAAGGAAAAACAGCATCAACGCACCCCAGAACTCGACGAAGTCAATTCGTCAATCTTATACCATCAACCTGCATTCTAACATGCGTTCAAAGAAGGGCCAACTCGGCTTTGGACGTCACTGTTTTGCCGATTCTACCTATTATAGCATATGCTACACTGGATAGGATGTTGATAACAATAACATCCAAAACATACTTGGCTCTTTTTTGAGCGCATGTTACGATGTCTAAATAGAATTATTTAACATAAAATTAAGTACGTTGCCTCCTCTATTAAGTCAACAATTGCATATTCGTATGCAACGGCACTTGTGCGGGAAGCGACGGCAACTCGAAAAAGGGTATTATATATTAAGTAACGCATTTGCACGAAAACATCATGATCACGTTATTTTTCAGGATTTAACATAACCTGACAATACGACAAGCGACTTCTGAGAATCTGCCTGAGGATCGAGCATTAGCTTACGCTCGAAGGTAAACTAACCTCACGCAGCGACCTTCTTCTAGAGCCCAGCAGCGCCCCGCTAGTTGATTTACAGAATTCAACATAACTTAAAGACCCAAAAAATAACGCTTGATGTTCTGCTTCAGGATCGATTATTAGTTTCACGTCCGAAGTTGACCAACCTCGCACAAAAAGTTCTTCCTATAGCCCTACTTCCATATCGAGCGCAATGTTACGGTCCGAAGTAAACTAGCCCTGCAAACTCCTTCTAGAGTCGCAGCTCCCACCTCTTTCTAGAGTTTCACAATCAGATAGGATCAAGTCCGCACGATGCTCTCTTCCACCCCGATGAGTAGAAAAAGTTCCCCCTGCCAGCCGCCTGCACTGCGCGGCCTTGATTTATACTAGACCCTTCAAGCAGTTACTACGACCACCCCAGGAAACGTACCCGTAACTGTTCCTTAGAGAGCGTGTATTTTGTTTTTTCTTGTAGAAGTTAATTAACTGTCTGCTACTTGTTCATAGGTGTTTATAATTGTTCTTGGATTAGTCGGATTGTTTAATGTTGTTGTTCATGTGATGTTATATTCAAATATACAGGGTGTCCAGCCCTTCAAACACTAATATGATCCACATTAAAAACCTAGAATTTTGTTTAACTTTTAGTACAAACTTAAAAAACTAAAAAAATTTTTTGTCTTTGTAAATTTTCAGCCAATTACTAGTAAACAGCCTATTACGAGAAAACAATTTTTCGTTTATAACGTTTATATGATTTCTGGAAATAAACCCATCAAACCTTATATCAGAGAAAATGAAAAAAATACCTCTATCCAATGACTACATGGCCGCCTTTGCGCATCTTCAAAAAAGCAAAGTTAATGACAATATCTTAAAAGTTTAACTTTAACTTTTAAATTTTACTTAGATCTTTTTTCAAACAATTTTACTTGGGGATGAAGTTTAACCGAATTTAACCTACGTCTTTTCCTAGAATCTTAAAAAAAATTATTACAGAGATGTTAATTAGGCGAATCGTTGCCAAAGTTTTTCCCTGTGTTTATCTAGCTTTGTTTCAATACGCGTTGGATTTCGAAAGCTTCTCTGCAAAGATTTTTTGTTTTCTCTGGCGTTTTTTTTTATTATTATGAAAACATAGCTATAAAAGTGTTAACTTTATAACTCACCTCATCTCATCAGCATTTATCATCGGTCCATTTCTGGGCGTAGGCCTCCCTCATTCTTCGCCATTTGTCTCTATCTTGCGGCTCTCGGATCCACATCAGTCCGGCAGATCTTTTTACATCGTCCGTCTATCGCATTGGGGGGCGTCCTCTAGATCTCTTTCCCAAATAGGGCCTCCATTTCAATATTGCATTGGTTCACCTTTTATCCTTATATCTAGCTACATGACCGGCGTAGTTCCATTTCAGCTCTGCCACTGCTTCGGCAACGTCTTTTATTTTTGTTATGCCCCTTATCCAAGTGCTTGTTCTGTGATCGTTCAGCGTTGTGCCCAAAATTTGGCGTTCCATTGCTCTCTGTGTCACTCCTCATTTGTTCATCGACTGTTTTGTGAGAGTCCACGTCTGAGCTCCGTATATCAGAACGGGTAGGACAGATTGATCAAATACTCTAGAACGTAGATGCATCGGTATATTTTTATCTTTTAGCGTCTTACTTAGTTTTCCAAAGGCAGTCCAGGCCAGTCTTTTTCTTCTGTAAATTTCTATTTTTTGGTTTTCCCTTACCAGCTTTATCATATGTCTTAAATAAACATAATTGTCCATTTCTTCCAGTTCTTGGTTTTTAATTTTTATTTTCTGCTCTAGGAATCTACTACACATAACTTTTGTTTTTGATAGATTCATGTTTAGACCGATTTCATTTAATGCTCTGTCCAGCTCTGTTAACATAGTCTGGAGTTGTTCAGGGGTTTCTGCGATAAGAACGATGTCATCGGCGAATCTGAGGTTGTTGAGTCTTTTTCCATTTATTAGGATGCCTTTATTATCTTGCCAGTGGAGTTGTTTGAATACATCTTCTAAGGCATTCGTTAATAATTTTGTTGAGAGAGTATCTCCTTGTCTTATACCTCGTTTTATACTAATCGGTTTGGTGTTCTCATGCAGATGTATAGTGGATGTAGAGTTCTTATATATGTTTTCAAGTAACATTATATATCGGTGGTCTACTCTGGCGTTTCTTAAAGACTTCATGATTGCCCAATGTTCTACTGTGTCAAAGGCTTTTTCGAAAGTCGACAAATGCTAAGTTTAGTTCGAAGTTGTACTCAATTGATTTTTCAATTAGCATTCTCATTGTTAGTAGGTGTTCACTTGTACTATAATCTCTTCTAAAGCCATCTTGTCGATTGGTTGATAATCTTGAAGTTTTTTAGTTAAACGATTTGTGATAACTTTATATAGTTGAGATAAAAGGCTAATTGGTCTATAGTTTTAGAGGTTCGCTTGATCAGCCTTCTTATGCAGTAATATCATATTTGCATTATTCCAGGTCTTAGGAATTTCTCCTTTTGATAGGCATATGTTAAAAAGGTCGCCTATTTTTGCTAAAGTTTCTTCTTCTCCCTCTTTTATTATTTCAAACACTATTCCATCTTCTCCTGGCGCTCTATTGTTCTTCATTTGTTTCAATGCATAGCTTAGTTCTTCAATTGTTATATCTGGCATTTCTTCTGAACCTACGTTGATTATTTTTCTATCATCGGTTGTAGTGTTGTTTTGTTGTTCGGTTTTTGTGTCATATAGGTTCGTGTAAAATTTTTCTGTTTCTTTCATAATTTCTTCCAAGTTTCTTATCTCTTTTCCGTTTTCGTCTTTTAGTGTTATAACGTGTCGTTTTCCGTTTCGCCTAAGACACTTTATTCCCACTTTATTCCACTTCAATTTCATAGTAGTTTTGTAGATCTTTTCTTATCATCCTTCTAGTTTCCTTTGCCATTTGTCTAAGTTCTTCATACTTACCTTCCTTAAATAATTGCCTTTTTTCTTCTATTTTATTTTTACTATCTTTACTTAGCTTTTCTATCTTGCAATTTCTCATTTTAGCAAATTTGTCTCCAGCTTCCTTCATTGCATCTGTAATTATATCGTTCATTTTATTTATATCTTTTGAATTCCACTTCTCCTTTTTCAATTGTTTGTTGAGCTCGTTTTCATATTCTAAGTCATTTCGTTTCAGTTTCTCGGTATCCATATTTGTTATTTGTTTTCTCAACGGCCAACTTTTCGTTTTTGTGTCTATTGAAATTTTTGCTCTTAATAGCCTGTGGTCACTATTAATATTGAATTAATTTAGAGTTGTTACATCTTGTACTATGTGTTTTTCGCTTGACAGGATATAGTCTATCTCATTTTTTGTTTTTAGATCTGGACTGATCCATGTCCACTTTCTTTGTTGTTTTTTGGAGAAGAAGGAGTTTATTTCATATAGGCGGTGTGCTGTTCAAAACTCCAGAAGCATATTTCCTCTTTCATTTCTTTCATCAAAGCTGAAGTTTCCTGTATATTCTTCATTTTCTTCTTGTTTTTTCCCTACTTTTAAATTGAAGTCTCCCATTACTATAGTGTGGGTAGTGCTGTCTTTATTTATGTTTTCTGATGATTCATTATAAAAAGCTTCCATTTCTTCGTCTGTGTGAGTCGATGTTGGTGCGTAACACTGTATTATTTTTATTTTGTATTTTGGGGAGAATTGAATGATTATCGAGGCTACTCTCTCAGATTCGTTATAGAATTTTATAATATGTGCTGATATCTTTTTGTGAATTATGAAACCTATGAAACCCGTTGGCTTTCGTTTTCTGAGCTTTTGTAGTACAATATATGTCCAGATTTAAGTGTTATGCATTCCTCTCCCTTGCGTCTTATTTCTGATAGTCCGATGATGTCCCATTTTATCTCATTGAGTTCTTCTTCAAGTTCATAGAGACGGTCTTCACCTAATAAAGTTCGTACGTTTATAGTTCCGATTGCCAATGTCGTTCTTCTTTGGTAGCCTGATCGATCCCGGTGATTCTTAGCACCCCATGTCTGCTTCCTTTTCTGACCGCTACCTTGGTCGGGGTAACGCAGACCGCCGGGGAGTTGGGTCCTGTTCATAAGTGTGGTTTCCATGAGGGGTGTTTAGCATTTAAAACACCACGCTTGCCAGGCGGGTTGGTGAGTTTAGGTATGGGATACAGGAAGGATAAAAATAGGTTGTGGGTATGATTATGGTTGGGACACGGCTCCCTCCCGGTATTGGGATGCGGGGAAGAGTCGAGGCTCACGTGGGCAGGGTCGCTTCCCTGAAGTAGACCTATCCTCCGCCGGGATCGTAGAGGAGTGTCTACCCGTTACCCAAACTTTATAACAGAAAATCAGAATGGTGTTCGGGTAATTGAGAGTCTGCATTGAACATTTCTACTAATAATTTTTTTTAAATTTTTTAAACCTTTCCATGACCTTTATTAACGATATTGTCACAATCTTTGTTGTTTTTATATTGAGCTGAGTATTAATGAATTGACTTTTGACATCTGTCATTTTTCTCTAAAGCGGTTAAGTTGCTTAAATCGCAAATTTGGACCGAAATTATTATAGTAATAATACAAAATAAAATTTGCAGTTATTTGAACACAAAGAAGACGATATCAACGTAACTAGTTAATAAAATATAAATTAAGAGTTTATGTTTACTAAACAGAAATTAAGCGTTATGTACAATGACAAACAGTCTAAATGTAAGTAAGCTAACCTTTATTTTATTTTTTTCAGGACATTGATAACATCAACTCATCACAGTGAAAATTCTATTTTTAATGAAACTCGAGCACTAGTTTCATCTGCCTCCAGTCAATCTGGATTCAAATTACTGAGTAAAAATGCATTCTTCTGTCAGTGTATCGCAGCAGTATGATCTCTGATCAAAAGCGAACTGACAAGTGACAGAATGGTAAAAAATTCTGTTAAAATTTACGCACGATTGAAACAAGAAAATCAAGAGAATACTGCGACCGTAAGAGCATTATTAAGCTGCATTTTTTGAAAAAAATTTCTGTATTCATGTCTTTTTAATATCTAATTTTAGTACGAAATTTGTAAAACAGAGAAGAACGCTATCATCACGTTTCGCTTCGGACACCTGGAAAGTTTCATGAACAGCAAACCGTACGTCCATAAACTCAGGAACTATTTCGAAACAAAATCATCGGACCATAACTTGAAAAATTACAGGTTTTAGTGACTTAAATTAATAAATCATAATAAGTACTAATATTTAAATAAATCACAATTTAATGCCCCCAAAGCAAATTAATAACCCAAAGAATTTATTGCAGGTTTGAAAAAATATTTGACCAAAACTCAACCCAAACCGAATTGTTCGACACAATTGCAAAACCAGTCGTAAATAGGTAAAACATTTTTGATTTCTACGCATTTTCTGAATAATGTAGTGGCAATTTTTATAATGTCTTCCTGGCTTTTGGGTAGTGTAGCAGCTGCGATAAAGCACTTCACGATAGATAGTTATTGGGTCGTTTAGGGGAGAATATGATCCCACATTCTAAGGGTCGAAACCGCGTAAAAAGCATTTTTTAGGGTTCATATAAATTATTTTTTATTCCAGCGTCATTGAAGGATTTAACGGAACTATATTTGCATACGGACAGGTAAAAGAGAATCACTAAAGTAACTTGTAAATAAAACAATTTATTAAACAGACCGGCAGTGGTAAAACTTACGCTATCACAGGATCTTCAAAGGATTATCAAGAAAGAGGTATCATTCCTCGAAGCATCGAAGACATTTTTGCTTCTATCAATAGAGTGAGCTTTTGTTTTTACATGAATACGAAAATTATTAAAATCTTTTACGATTGTAGGCCCCAGATAAATATACTATTTACATTTCTTATCTGGAAATTTATAACGAAGTTGGTTACGATTTATTAAACCCAAAATCACAAGTTTCACATCTGGAAGAATTGCCGTAAGTAATTTTATATGTAGCATATGAACATATGATAAACTGATAAATGATAATATGTTACAAGACAATAACTAAGGTGAGTAATTGAACGTTACAATGTTATAATTATAATCAAACTGTAAAAAAAAAGTGTTGAAAAACGAGTCGCCTATAACTCATACAAAAATTAATTATTATTTCACCAATTTTAGTTTCAATTTGCAAATTTTAATAAATTATATTTTCTTTACCTTCTGATTTATTGACTATAAAAAGTAAAAATGTGTTAATTATGCATTTAAATGAGCTAATTAATTTAACTAAATGGCTTTTAAAATAACAATGCAAATGCATATAAATGTAAATTAAAAACGAATTGATATTATTCAAAATTCTAGATAAAAAATGAAAATAACAATTACATTTAAATTAGCTTTCATATAATTTTTAATTTCACGAAACCATTTTCGGTTTTAATAAAAGTTCTTTTCATAATTTGTTAATATAATTAGATATAAATTTGTAAATTACTAAGATTAATTTAAAGTCATAATAATGTGCCACGATTTTCGTACATTTTAAATTAAATTGATAAACTCTACATAATAACGTATTGAAATTTCATAATTTTTTAGTAGACAAATATTTTGCCACATCTAACACCCTACTTTCTTTTTTTCTGTTTTATGTCTGTTGATGTGACGAAATATTACTTGACAGCAAACATTGTCAAATTCTTTATATCAGTATATACAGTGCGATCGAAAATGATTGAACGTGCCGCTTCATACTGATTTGATCTTGTCCGCTTACTACTTAATGTGATCTTGACTAATTCCACTGGCGTGCAATGGTAATTTAAATAGCGCGGGAAATTTAAAAATGGGTGGCGTGTTCTTTATATGAATGTTGGTGCACCATTTTTTTGGTGATATAATTACTGTTAGGGACTTTTAAAGACTTTTCTTGTTGTCCATTACGATTTATGTTAGTAAATTTTTATATTCCAAAAGTTAACCTATAGGTTAAAGAACAAGACAATTTAATAACATAATTTAATAACAATTTAATTAATAAAAAAACACAATTTTCTTAATTGTTGCTTACAATAATTGCTCAATTTAACAATTTAATAACAGTTTAAATTAATAAAAAACACATTTTTCAATAACACAATTTAAATGAATACAAAAACCAAATTCTTTGTAAGATAGTTGTTACAATAACGGCTCGAAATGCCCTCCATCATTGTCTAAACAAACATTGACCCTGCGCTTCATATTTTCAAAAACGGCTACTAACTGTCTCGGTGTGATTTCATTCACGGCATTTACTATGGCCTCTTGTAACTCCTCAATTGTGTGTAAACGATTTGCATATACAACATTCTTAAGATGGCCAAACATAAAGTAGTCGAGAGGTGTTAAATCGGGCGATCGCGGTGCCCAACAACCTCTACTTATTATTCGTTCATCAAAGAATTCCCTTAAAAAGTTCAACGTTGCACCTGCTGTGTGAGCTGTTGCACCATCTTGCTGGAAGAACCCATGCTGCAGTTCGTCATCGTGGAGTTGATCAATAAACGGTCTTAAAAGTAGTCGTTGATAATTGTTAACATTGATGTTTTCATTTAAAAAAATAGGGCAAATTATTCTTCTTCTCGACATTGCAATCCAAACCCCAATTTTAAGGGGATGCAAAGAGGTCTCCCGATATACATGGGGATTTTCAGTTGACCACGTACGATAATTTTGCGAGTTTACGTAGCCACTTAAATGAAACCAGGCTTCATCACTGAAAAATGTTAGATCCAAAATGTCATCATCGTTGAAATTTTCATTAAACCATGTACAGTATTGTCGACGCTTTCCAAAATCTGCTGGTAGCAACTCTTGCACCACCGACACTTTGTACGGGTGCATATAAAGTATTTTTTTGCAAGCATTCTGACACGATCCGTATGAAAAACCTGAAACTAACATAGATAAATCAATTACAAAAACAACATTATGCTCATTACTTGTTTGAGGAGATAAATATCTTAACGATTTGTTGGGACTTGCATCCATTCGTTGCTGAATATCATGTACAGTGTCTTCGGTAAGTACAGATGACCTGCCCGTAGACTTTCCTTTGTAGACGCTGCCTGTTTCGTGGTACCGTTGAATAATACGACGAACGTGTTGACTAAAAATTTCATAGTGAACTGCTTCGTTGGGAAAATGCTCTTGGAACTGATTGAAACAGGAGGGATAAGAGTACTGCCAAACACTATTTTGGTCACGTTCTCAGGATCTAAAGTACGCTTCCAAAATAAATTTATCATGCTCTATTGTAAACACCATATTAACCTAAAATTACACACCTGTTATCATCCTCATTTAAAATAAACTTTGTGATTTTCTTGTCTTACCTAATAAAGGGAACGAATACAAACTTTGAGTTTTGAAAAAAACTGTTATAACGTGGAGATTACAAAAACGAGAACAATAACACAAAAGAAAACAATAACTGTTATTATTACAACATTTGACAGGTAGAATGCGCGTACGCTAATGGATTCCAGGGATGTAAGTATTGATAAACAACAGGTTCGCGGACACATCGAAACGCATTTTTGATAATAATGGGACCAGATCTTGGTCACGTGACCTTTAATCATTTTCGATCACGTTGTAGTTATTTACGTTATAAGGCCAGGAGATGACTTATTAGAGTAACGAGTCGAAATGTTTCCGGATGAGGCGACGAAAGAGCCGAATCTGGAATTTCGAGACGAGTGTTGTAAGATCATCTCACGGCCATGTGTCGTACAACATTTTATTTCATACTGTATCTTTTTTTAATGTTTAAATAAAGGATGATATTTTAATTCAGCAAATTATTAAGGATAATCTGGTTGACTTATTTAGAGTAACGATAGCAACCAAATGTTTAAAAATTTTTCTTTTTTCAAAACTGTTGTCAAAAATGTACGCTGCGTGTTCTTCTGGTGAGTTTTCGAGCACAATAGCTTCAAAATGTGCCGAGGCTACGGAGAAGTTCATTCCCACGAAGTCCATCGGAAGATACGAAAAAGAATACCAGTTATTTTGTGATTGGCGAAAGGTTTACAAGTTGGAAATAGTTATTTACGTTATAGGGAAATGTTGCTAGGCAACACTTCCCGGCCTAGCACTGTAATGTGTCATTTCCCGGACTCAAATTAATAACGTAAAGTAGTGTACGGACCGTAGCCTTGGCACATTTTGAAGCTATTTCGCTCGAAAAATCACCAGAAGAACTCGAAGCGTACATTTTTGACAACAGTTTTGAAAACAAGAAAAATTTTCAAAATTTTGGTTGCTATCGTTACTCTAAATAAGGCAACCAGATTATCCTTAATAATTTGCTTGATTAAAATAGTATCCTTTATTTAAAAATTTAAAAAAGCGATGCAGTATGAAATAAAATGTTGTGCGTCGCACGGCCGTGAGATAATCTTCCAATACTCGTCTCGAAATTCCAGATTCGGCTCCTTCGTCGCCTCATCTGGAAACATCTCGACTCGTTACTGTAATAAGTCATCTCTCGGCCTTATAACGTAAATAACCATTTAAATAGTATAGTAACGACTAGATTCGCCCGTAATTACCCCATTATTTGCAAAACTTATTTATTTCCGACCAACCATAGACTGTCACTATTTTACAGGAAACATGGACAACTAACGAGTGCGACAAGAAAGGGAGATAATGTACGGGCTAAGTAAGGATTCTTGTAGTTATGGATAATTTTAATAAAATTTACCGAGCAAATTAAAAAAAAATTTGCTTAAATTTTTAGGGTAATGTTGTTCTATTACATATTAAAATTTGAAATAATTAGCATAATTATTAACGAATTTATGAGTTAAATCATAAAAAGAGTGGCGATCGGAATTAAAAGCGCTAGAATTTCTTCTAATCCCACAGGCAGTGGCAGGTTCACGTCTACTGTTACATTGTGTATTGGCTTATTTGTGATAATGCGGGCGGCCGAGCAAAGTTTAAGGCCGCTGACTTTCGCATTGCTCTGGTTCGAATCTAGATCAAGGTATCCCTTGTATTTGTATCTGTGTTCATGTTATATGAAGGGGGGAGGGCATTAGCATATAACCCTGGCAGTTGGCTGCCCCCCCCACATACACACATAATCTTAAGCAAAATAATATTTATGTATTTTGTGAATTTATGTACCTGCCATACATACTAATTCGTATTTTATACAATTATTATACATTTGCTATTGTAAAAATATATAGATGACTGACTGATTTAACGTGATTGGTTAAGTTTGAGGGCGCAATTATTATTACCACCCCGGACACAAGAATACCTAGTCCGGCACTGGTCTTGCACATGGATTTTTTGTTTTTATTCATAACTTTATATCTTTAATGTTAAACTTGGCATGTAGATGTTAAGTGACCATACCAACAACTTTTCATTGCGAAGAAACGCTGTTAACGAAGCAGTCACAAAAAGTTAAATCTCACAGATGTAAGGCGTTACAAAATTTGTTGTCAAATTGAAAAACAATGATACCTACTACTTTCGTTTTCGTATTTCTTTTAGAAGCTTATTTTCCCAATGAAGTTTTTATATACGGTCACATTTCAAGTTCCATGAAAATGTGTCGTGGAACTAACGACACACAATCTACAACCTAGTTTTTCGTAACAATCCTGAAATCAATTTTTTTTTTATTATCAATACTTTCCCATAATACAGATAGTATAGGAAACAAAAACTGACTGCAAAAGTACTACAACACACAATACATCAAATAACCGACAAAATTAGTACGTCTAAGTAGAATAGGCAACTAAACTAAAATCAGTGCTTTACAGGAAAGTCATTCTACTAGAGGACGGTAAAGGAGAATCGCACATTCGTAATCTGACCGTTCAGAGGGTCTCTTCTGAACAGGAAGCCATGAGACTGCTGTTCCTTGGGGACAATAACAGGTTAGGGTGTATTTTCGTTGAAATTAGCAACAGAAAACCGGATATTAAACCTTTATGTCTTCCTGGGTTTAATTGAAACGAGGGACTTTAATTAAAAGGGCTGTTGCTCGGCAAAGACTTTCGTCGTGTTAGATAATTATTACAGACGTTTAGTAAGATTAATTTTTCAGAACTACTACTGAAACTCCCATGAATGAATATTCGTCTAGATCTCACTGCATTTTTACGATTTTCATTAACTCAAGAAGCGTAACTTCTGGAAAAATTAGAAGATCTAAACTTAATCTGGTGGATTTAGCTGGGTTAGTTTAATTGCAACTACTAAGTTCTATTTTTTATTTAAACATTTTAGTTCAGAACGAGTTTTCAAATCTAACATATCTGGGCCAACTTTAAAGGAAGCTAAATGTATTAACCTGTCCCTTTATTATTTACAACAAGTGATTTTATCATTGTCCCATAAAAAGTCTCACGTTCCGTTTAGGAATAGTATGCTCACGTATGTGTTAAAAGATTCATTATCAGGAAATTGCAAGACAGTCCTGCTTGCCACTTTAAATATAAATAAAAACAATATCCAGGTTTGTAAATCTACATTCAGGTTTATAAAACAATAAACTATTTTGTTTTTTAGGAGACTATAGCGACGTGCACATTTGCTCAAAGAGTTGGCGAGGTCAACATGGAAGCAAAGATCAATACTGAAATTGATCCACAGCAAGAAGTTGATTGTTTGAAAACCGAAATCGAATCACTTCGAAAACAACTTCTACAACAATCAAAATTTAAGGTAGGATTGTGATTTTGCGAAACTCTTATCAGAAAATCGTTTCCTAAATGTAGATATCTGGAAATTTAACAAAAGAAGAGAAACAACAGTGGAAGAAAGTCGTCAATAACTATTTGAACGATTCTGAAGATGAAATACCTTTAAAAACGTTTGATATGCGTCTCATAAAATACAGCTTCGAATTATTAAAAGATGCTGTAAAAAGCAGAAAAGAACAGAAAGTGATGTTAAAATCTGAAACTGATAATGAAGAACTTATTGAACAATACAAGAATGTTATTAAACAAAAAGAGGACGAAATTTGTATCCTTTCGGAGATCTAATGACTTATTTTCTACTAATCAAGTAATTAATTTTCTTAACAAACAACAGCTACTTTAAAAAATTTGCTTGGTATTAACGCAAAATCCCAACCAACGTGTTCAAATTCATTTTCATACTCAGCAGATTCAACATTAAATTCATCTTTAGAACAGGAAAAGGAGAATATTCCTCCAGATTCTGATCCTTTTGCGTTATCTCCCAACGAAAAAATTGCCTTTGAAGTATTCATGGCAGATTCTAAAAATACAAGCGAACTCGATTATTATACACAAGCCATACAGGAGATGTACGAAATCGCTAGAAAGTTAACTGCAGTTGTAGAGATATGCCAGAACAATATCCTCGCAGTTAGGTTAAAGCATCGCCCTGATTTTAATCACGCAATGTTAGAGGAAGAACTTGAAAATCAGCAGAGCATCTACAGAAATTCACTTCAAAAACTTTATGAGCTTAAAAATAACACTGAACAGTTAACGAGCGGATTAGAAAACGCAAAAATGAAGCTTTTCGGTAGCTTTAGAGAGTGGTACAATAACCTAAACAGTCCTGATAATACATTAGAAGATAATATGAGTAAGACGGGTGGAAAACATTGCAGTATAGATACTCTAGCAAATCGACCACACAGTGCTAATTGTAAAACTAGAACATGTAACACTCCGAAGTCTGAAAAAAAGTCATTTGCTACGAGAGAGGAAAGTACCAGTGAGTATAATAGGTTCTCGATTTCAAAACTTCAAAATCGAGGACAACAAGGTCACAATAGCCTTTGTAATAATAAACTTACAAAAAACTGCACTGAAGAAGAGGAAAATGATGTTTTAGACGATTCTAAAAGTGAGGTAAGTAATAGACCAAAAAGTCCATCAAGAATACCAAGACTTAATAAGCAACAAAAAAATTCTTCTAAAGAAAGTACCGAACAACTTCTAATTGACGTCAAAAATACTTTAGAAACAAGTATTAGTAGACCAAGAGATTTATTTAATTCCGCCATTTTTAAAAATCAGAAACCAAAATGCGATGCTAGTTCTTGTGATAGATGTACGAATACTGATTCTAAGCAGGAAGAGACAGAAAATGTAATAGCAGTTAGTTGCAACGCTGCCACAAATAAATCAATAACCCCACCAAATTTGGAACCCACCAAGCATGTAGATTTTTGTACAAAACACTATGCCAATCCTTATCAAGATTCTAAAATAATTGAGGTTTCAAAAAAAAATTGCAGAGGTTTATTAACAACTGCATTCAACTCTACTGATTATAAAGTTACAGAACTTGCGAAAGTAGGCGATGACAATTCTTGTAACATATCCAAAGAATGCCGCTTAAAAGAAGAAAAAAATCAAAACTCAATAATTGATTTCAAAAATTATTTAGGTAGAGCAAGAAGTCCCTATAGACAAGCACGTTGTGAATCTCCGTGTAAGCCAAAAGAAAAAAATAATTTGCTTCCGGCAGAAATAGACAATAGCTTTAATAACCGCACAAAAATACAACTTCAATATCTATTCAAAAACCGACAGAAAACAGAACATTTGCAACAAAATTTCTCATTTAAATATAATAGCAGATCACCTTCACCAAGTACTTCTCGGAGCAATAGTTGTAATAATACGGTTTACCAACTGATTATGGGTTATGACACTTCCAATAATGAGCAAACATCACCAAGACCATGGAGTGCATGTGCAGACTCAGAAACGAAGCACTTCGCTGAAAATCTCCGAGACTATCCAAAGCATCGAATTGGTGTAAGTCATGTAAACGATAGTAGGAGTCCAGTTCGTCCATCAAATAAACATTGTAACTCGCAACATACAAACAATTACATTGAAAATTCGACTATATTTCCATATATATCAAAAATCAACAGCGATAATAACACAGAAAAGCAAGAAACAGAAGAATCGCGTTGGAAGAATTCTGCTGCTATCCCAAAAAAGGCGAAAACAATGAACTTTCATAATAATATTAATATTTTTGGTTTGAGAAGAAGCATTAGTCCTCAAAAGGACAGTCAAATTATTCAGAACAGTTTCAATTTTGCAACTAAACCGAATCAAAGACAAATTGATTATCGAAGTCCATACACTATAAATAACAATTACGTCAATTCGCCTGGTAATGTCCCTCGTATTTCAACAGCGGAAGATGCAAAAGGTTGTAACAAGATTTGTAATTCAAGCCTGTTTTTCGCCGAAGATTCTTTAGAATTCAGAAAGTTTGTAGGTACCATTCCGCTAACAGGAGATTCTGATGTAGATGAAGAAATTGTTAAATTCTATAGAACGAAATTTTAAGACGAATAATGTGTAGCTGATTGTATTATGGTAATGGTAAACTTTTCAATTTTTTAGGTTCCTTCTTGTGCCAATAAAACAATAAATAACTAAGTTTTTTGATAGTTTTCGTCATTATTTTTACAAAGTTTAACGCAAGTGTCATGTAATGTTGTAAAAAGCAGATGAATTAAATCGGGCTACCTTGCCTGTCATAATTCTCTAGATCATATCTAGTCACTACACAGCTCTTCTAAGCTCTGAAACAGTGGCAATTATTCCATCAATAATAATTTATTTCAACACGACTTCTGAATATTTGTAAATTTAAATAGTAAACACAATAAAAACATGTATGTACAATTTTACAATATCAAAACATAAATTTTACAATACACAAGATTGTTTTTCCACATTAATTTGGTTCCCTGTCATAACAGCTTGAATGAGATCGATTTTATTTTTATTGATCACTCCTATGACCATTTTTTCCATTCCATTCGGTTCCATTGGTAAAGAGATCGATATAAGTTTCGAACCTTCCAATTTAGCAGACGTACGATGTTTGAAACCTTCTATGCCTAAAATACATTTAAAAAAATTTAAAACATTAACATAAAAAACACTTTTTAAAATCACCTTTATATTCGTAAACTTGAAGTGTTTTTCCATCTTCCAAAAATATCAGTAAAGTTTCACCAGTGTTGCCAAACTCTAGAGATATTAACGATGATGGTTTGTACGATGGAACTTTATGAAAAACTTTTCCTGTGGAAATATCTTCGTAGATCTGAAACATTTTAGTCAAAATAACGTCATAAGAAATAAACTACTCTACTTGAAGGAAAGAATCAAATTGTCTTTTAATATATCAAATAAGTGTATGTAAACCTTTATAAAATCGAGTCTTCCTTTGACGCTGGTTTCTTCATGGGAAGCAGTAGCAACTAAAGTGCGCCTGTTACCTCCCACTCCAACATTCATAATTAGGACATCATTATCAGAATGCCCAAATAGAAAAATGTTGCTTTCTTCGGCGACTTTTCCTACAATATAAGCATTGGTTTCATAACCAAAGTCGTCTTCTATCACTGGATCTTCTCGAATCAATCGGAATAATTTTTGGCCGTTGATTAAAGCCAGACCTGTACCCAAACCTCGTGGAAGGAACGCCAAATTTTCTAACAACAACAAATTTAGAAAATCTATGAAAACAATATTTTAGAATACTTACCAGCATCTACTTTCCATTTTCTGTATCTCTTAATGTTTGTTTCAACAACTGTAATAACTTTAAATTCCAGAACATATTTTTCCTTCAGTCCATAGAAAGTTCCAGGAACTAAGGATTCCTGCAAGAGTTGCTGATCCTCTATTTTATATAATTGCTAAAAAATTAGTTGTTATTAAAGTTGTTGAAAACATAATAATGAAACTGACGATTAAATCATCAGACTCAAACTTCCAAACGTTTGTTCCTTGGACAGAACAGTTAAGGCCGACCGTATCATGTCTGCTGACGAGAAATAGCAGGTCACCGTCATAAACAGAAATAAATTGCGAAATGCTTCCAGTTTCAATTTGTCTTATTCGTTGAAACTGCGATTTTGACCAGATTAATAGATGTGATTTGCAGGAACCGGCTTCAGTTATCAAAATGTAGTTTTGGTTCATGTGCTGTGAACATAGAATTATAAAAATTGATAAATAAATTAAAAGAGGAAGCCAAACCTTGAAGTGATGGACATATTCGATGTTATTTTTAAATTCCAACAACTGTAGGTTTTCTAGATATTTGAATAAACTAATTTGGTTCTGTGCTCTTTCTACGATCATATTCACATCCTTGCACATGTTAGCGTAGTTTTTCTGAAAACAGTTTTAATTGTTAAATTCAGCAATTTAATAATTATATCAAACGGTGTAAGAGTCATAGTGAGAATCGAATTAACGAAAAATGTCAAGTCATTTGGAATATTTGTAACATAAAAATTCCAAACCTACTAAAATGAGCAAAAATAAAAAAATTATTTGCTGTCTTTCGAGTAGCTCAATTAGTCGAGTGCGTGGTTCTGAATGGGGCGATTCCGGTTCGGAACGAATCGACCATCTTAGGTTTGTACATTTAAGCTAACCTTTTAATAATGATGCTTCCGAGAGTTCGGAAGGCACTTAAAGCTGTAAGTCCCCTATTATCTAGATGCACTGGTACGCAAAAACTAGATAAAAGATGTCAATATTACATGTTCTTAAGTCATTTGGGAACTACACCCAGCATAATCAGGTAAGGACCGATCTGTAACTTGTCTGTCTTTACAAGCATTTGCTCTAGAAGTTTGAGCAATATTTGAGGGCGCCTGCCTGAACAGGGTCGTGTGCTTAGATTATTTAAACCTTGGGGCGGACAAGGATTTGATCTTAATGGATTTTGTTTTCCAGAACAATAATACTTAATCGGCTTATGCCTGTTAGATGTTTGTGAACCCATACAAACTAACGTTTCGCAAGACATAGCAGCTTGCATCTTCAGAGTGAATAGAACACTGTGTTGAAAATGAGGAAATGAGGAAAGAACGTGTAAAATGTATGTGAAAATTATAATAAAAGTTCACTGAAAGATATATGTATGGACTAAACAAATAAACAAGCATTCCTTATCGTACATTATTAGACGTCTCTAGGAACATCTATCACCTTTTAAGATATATGTATATTGAATCTTAATCTTAAAAATTGCACATATACATAAAAAGAAAAGCTAAGACACCATAATCATTTTAATTAGATGTAGATAGTTTAAGCAATTACTAATTTTATCCTGTGAATTAAACATTCACGAGCCAACAGACAGGGCAAAAAGAGCTATTCATAGTCAAGCAATTGCTCTAGGAACAGCCCTAAACATTGAGAATGCCACTGATACAAGAAGCTGTGGAAAGGTCGGTCTGCAATGAAATGGATTGACTCTGCGCTAAGAAACAGAAGGATCAGAACCTCACAGGGCTTGGGGACCAAGAAAGTGTCAGTCACTAGAGGCTGCCCTCAGGAAGGGGAACTCTCCTCTCTGTTGCGGTGCCTGGTGGTAGTTAAAGACTATTTTGGCTCTAGAAAGGAGTGTAGGCACAGGGCTACGCGGATAACCTCACCATTTTAATAAGAAAATATAGAGAAGGTGTATCAAACATGATGCAGCAAGTTCTAAGAACCGTTGACGCGTGGTGATTAATGGAGGGTGTGTTAATTCGGCAAAGATCTATGTAATAGTATTCTTCTTCTTCTTCTCTAGTGCCATACCCTATTCAGGGCGTTGGCAACGCCTCTCCTATGTTTGTGTTTGGTGCGCGGAGATAGATAGCACAGGCAGACGTAAAGAACCTATAGTTTAATGTGGGCCCGAACCACACCAAGTGCATGCATTTCTTCTCCGGAGAGATTTTCCTGCGGAACAATCCCCTAGCCTTTCAACGTTGTGATACCCAAACAGCTAGAGTGGAGGAAAACAGAAATTGTGAAATCGAGGAAGACCGATCTGGTATACGGATGGATCAAAACGGATAGCGCATTTGAAACAAAGAAGGCTATACAACTAGACGAATTTTTAACACATCTGACAGACAAACGGCTTTAAATGCTCTGAACGCGTAGAAATATTCTCCAGAGTGGTAGTAGAATGGCTTAAAACCCTGATGATACAAGCAAAACACAACGGATTGGTTCTGGAGTGAGTGCCGAAACACCAAAGGTTTAAAAGTAATGAGCCTCTAGTTGGTTTCGAACCCACATCGAATATCACATCATACCGCAAAGGGGACGGTAAAAGACCTACTACGCACACAACATTGCAATTACTACTCATCCACATATGCAGAAATAAAAATGAAGAGATTCTGCAATTGATATTGACAACAAGTATATTGACAAGACACTGTTATCGTAGGAAGCATCTTCTGAGGGAAGACTGTACCTGCAGACACTGGGGTGCAATTCAAAACCCGAAGATATACCAAATGCGCCCATCAGCACCATCTTAAACTGTTTCACAGATACTATGGGACACAATAAGCCAACCATTATATGTATAAGCAGAAATTGAAATAATCAGGAATGTCAGTTTGTAATAATTACGAATCTCTAATGTTTTAATGCTGGTCCGCTGTATATCTCTGCATATTGTAGAAAAATGCGTTCAGTTTAAAAATAAAGCTAATACAAGCTCTACCTTTCCGACTTCGAAAATATCTCTTCTAAGTACAATATTTACCTCCAAGAATTTATATGAAGAAGTTTGATCAAAATTGTTGATTAGAAACGTCCCATGATTTTTCGGCCGCTGATTGCTTTTTATATAATTATTGCGTTTACAAACCGCGTGTAGAATCGTTTTATGCAACATCGAGAATCACATTTCAAAGAAAGAGAAAGCACATCCAACAGTTTTCCGTAGAGCAAAACAGATGGGAAGCGCAACAGACGAAGCTTTAGAGCGTGTTGTTCCCATTTGCTACCAGCAGTTTCGGATTTGCTTGTCAAAACGTTTACACCCCCAGTATCTGCTATCTGTTTTGCTCACATGGCGTTTACTATATTTCGTAAAACTATTCTGCATCCTATATATGTAGAACAATATATTTTATGTGAGCAACCAAATAGTTGCCTAACTAAAAGTTGCCAAGCTGGTTCTTAGAATATTGCATCAACAATGGCTAACTAGCAAACCAGTGCTTGTCAAAATGCAAACAAAACATAGCCCCACAAACATACGTGAAAAACAACAACTAGCATCTACTCAAACAAGTTTATACAACCATTATAATTTCGTGTTCTAGCTCTAGTGATGCACTCGAAAATGTATTACCAACAAGAACATACCACTTCACTCAAATAAAATTTCAAAAAAGGCCCGGGCCTATCCTTGGCGCATTGGTTAATCCAACTTTGGCCAGAGCAGTTAGTTTGTTACAATTTTATTCAAAAGCAAATTTTTAAAGTAACGTGTTTATGCGCCAAAAATGCCTATTATGCTGAAAACTTTGATCACTTTATTCTTTAATTATTATCATTACTTCGAAACTTTACATAAAATTTGCGCTTTTGCTATAAATACTCTGATACAGCTTTAAGAGATATAAATTAAAAGTTTTACTACTAGATTGCCTTTATATACTCTTACTGTTTATAAAGTTGTATGAATTCTACCAGTTTATTATGCGTAACATAAATGCAAAAGGAAATTTGAATTTCTCCGCCTCTGACTTGATGATATCGCATTTGACAGGATGACAGTATGAAATTGAATTTATGATTTAGAGTTCTGTCATAAAACATTTCTGGGATTTAAAATCAGAGAAATATACCAAGAGAAAACACCTAAGATAATAAATAATATGTTTAACAGACACATTTTAAAATTTATTACTGAAAACACTCAGATGCTCAATTTTCAAAAATCAAAGCAAAGTAATGTACATTAAATTAAATAAATTCCAAATAGTTGAACAAATTTTAAATACTAAATTTAAATAAACTGAAAACAATAAAAAAATACACGAAATCCCCTATTATTAATAATAAGCATAATCGAATGATTTCAATAATCGAATGATTGGTTCTCGAATAGTTTTAATAATCGATATATATGCATAATTTGTGCTCGGTCTGCTCAGCAAAAATTGATTTGTTTGAAATATTCGCAACCCAAGTAGCACAAAATATTGCTATTATATGAATCAAATATCATAATAATATTTGTGAACTTTAAATATTATTATAATATAACATATATTAAACTAATATTTAAACTTGCTGTATAGCAAATATTTGTAAGTAATATTAAGTCATCGTTAATAGAATATTTTTCCACAATATTATCAACCAAAGTTGTAGAAAATATTATCTAAATATTACGCGCTGCTGTATGACAAATATTAGTTTCAAATATCAGAAAAATATTACTTACATCTTTTTTCAAAATATTACTATTATAAGGTAAACCAAATATTATTTAAATATTAATAACCAATATGAAATTAATATTAAAAGGTAATATTTAAGCAACATCACTCAGACATTTTTGTATAATATTACGGTGTTGAGATTTACATAATGTTATTTAAATATTATAACACAATATTTAACCAATATTTGCAGGTAATATTGAAAAAACATAACTTTGACATTTTCAGATAATATTACGCTGTCAAGATTTACAGAATGTTATTTAAATATTATTAGATAATATTTAATCAATATTTGTAGGTAATATGGAAAAAACATATCGTTGACATTTTCAGATAATATTAGGCTGTTGAGATTTACACAATGTTATTTAAATATTATAACACAATATTTAACCAATATTTGCAGGTAATATTGAAAAAACATAACTTTGACATTTTCAGATAATATTACGCTGTCAAGATTTACAGAATGTTATTTAAATATTATTAGATAATATTTAATCAATATTTGTAGGTAATATGGAAAAAACATATCGTTGACATTTTCAGATAATATTAGGCTGTTGAGATTTACACAATGTTATTTAAATATTATAACACAATATTTAACCAATATTTGCAGGTAATATTGAAAAAACATAACTTTGACATTTTCAGATAATATTACGCTGTCAAGATTTACAGAATGTTATTTAAATATTATTAGATAATATTTAACCAATATTTGTAGGTAATATGGAAAAAACATATCGTTGACATTTTCAGATAATATTAGGCTGTTGAGATTTACACAATGTTATTTAAATATTATAACACAATATTTAACCAATATTTGCAGGTAATATTGAAAAAACATAACTTTGACATTTTCAGATAATATTACGCTGTCAAGATTTACAGAATGTTATTTAAATATTATTAGATAATATTTAATCAATATTTGTAGGTAATATGGAAAAAACATATCGTTGACATTTTCAGATAATATTAGGCTGTTGAGATTTACACAATGTTATTTAAATATTATAACACAATATTTAACCAATATTTGCAGGTAATATTGAAAAAACATAACTTTGACATTTTCAGATAATATTACGCTGTCAAGATTTACAGAATGTTATTTAAATATTATTAGATAATATTTAATCAATATTTGTAGGTAATATGGAAAAAACATATCGTTGACATTTTCAGATAATATTAGGCTGTTGAGATTTACACAATGTTATTTAAATATTATAACACAATATTTAACCAATATTTGCAGGTAATATTGAAAAAACATAACTTTGACATTTTCAGATAATATTACGCTGTCAAGATTTACAGAATGTTATTTAAATATTATTAGATAATATTTAACCAATATTTGTAGGTAATATGGAAAAAACATATCGTTGACATTTTCAGATAATATTAGGCTGTTGAGATTTACACAATGTTATTTAAATATTATAACACAATATTTAACCAATATTTGCAGGTAATATTGAAAAAACATAACTTTTACATGTTCAGATAATATTACTCAGTTCAGATTTGCAAAATGTTATTTAAATATTGTTGCATAATATTTAACCGATATTTGCAGGTAATATTAAAAAAACATAACTTTGACATTTTCAGATAATATTACGCTGTTGAGAATATACAAATTGTTTTTTTTAAATATTAATACATAAAATTTAACCCATATTTGCAGGTAACATTTTAAATATTGGAATGAGGATGTTTACTGATGAATTAAAAGACACAAGGGTCAGTTCCTCATGTTAATGTATCATTTCTTGCTTGCAGTACTTGGTGTACTGGTTTTAGAATCTTGATTTAAAAATAAAAATAAAACAAATACATTTTATATTTTGGATTTTTTCCCATGGCTAATTTTTCCTCTTTATTTTTTGCCTTGAACTGTTTTGCTTAAATTTTTCGTAGATGTTTTTCTTTGATTATTTAAACTTGATTCTAAAAATTTAAAGCCGTCCCGTTTATTCTACCGTATTAATTTCATAGTTTTGTCATTTTGAGGAAATTTATTTCAGGAATACTACTAGGTGGTAGTAATTTTATAAAAAATCTGTTTATGTACTGGTAATACGAAAGGTAGTTAAAAGAGATATTGGTCGGCTACGTTTCGAAGCATCGATGTCGGTTTTATGTAATTCTAGTGCCTGGTGTATTTACTTTTCTGCCAATGGCCATCTTTGTCTACTGGATGGCTTGGTTTTAGAAAAGATAAGGTTAATATTTGTTGAAATATTTAGCTTATTTTTGTTAAATATTACTAAGAAATATTAGTTGTATATTAGGCTGTTATATGCGTACAGAGAAACAGTAGTAGAGCGAAAAGTTCTAATACAATAAGGAACGGAAAACCCACATAAATAAAAAAAGTTTTTTTTATCTTGCTAAACAAAAATTGATTTTCTTTAAAATTATTTTATTTAAATTTTTAAAACCAAAATTTATAATTGGCTAAATAAAGAGATGAAACTAAATAGCTTTATATTCTTATTTATAATTAAATCAATATTTACAAATGCAATTTGAGAAAGTTAGTTTTAAGGAAAATAATTTTTATAAAATACAATGGAGTGCGTGAAGAAGTTTGCAACTGGAAACGTAGGCATGATTATTTATTATAATATTCTTTTTAGTGTAGTGGAGTTAGTCTATTAAGAAACGAGATATAATATAATTGCTGGGCGTATTTTATTACACGATTTTGATATCATGTAGATGCTAGGATGCTTTTTAATAATAGAACAAAAAATAACCTTCTGTAAATATTTAAGGTAATGTATGATTCAAATACAATCGCCTAGCAATATCCCTGGCAACGTGCCGCCTACCTGAGCAGAAAAAAGGCTTTTACTTTTGGAAATGTTTCTAGGAAATTTCAGTTTTGGTCACAAAGTACCTGTTTACTCCCTACCTTTGCGGGTGGTGATTTAATCTACGGGGCTATGTTTTTGCGAATAACTTACAAGTGAGCTAGTGCTGCGAATAGGTAACTAGCGAGCAGAGTTCCTTCCCATAAGTGATAATTTGTTTTCTCGTTAGCGTTACATCTTTAAATAAGGTAAGTTAAGTTTACATTTTTTAGTAGTTTTGGTGTACCTATTTATTTATTTTTATATTTATAGGTCGAGATTCTCCATTTGGCAGGCGGTGAAAGCGCACATATTCCTACAAATGACCAAGTTATTGGCCAACGAAATGACTTTGCGATATTCCAGAATTTGCAATACGGGAAATTGCCATTTTGCCATTTGCACATTTTTAAAGCTATTGTTTGTAAGTATTTTGCTAGATTTTCTTAATCTGTTAACTAAAACAGCTTGTAGTTTTAGCTGTTACACGCAGACGTTTCGTAAGCACATCCGACACGAAAATGAAAAAGTCAGTGTAGGCATTCCTGGTCACTTCCAAAAAGGTTGGTCTCATTTATTCATAAGTTATTCAGAATTTCTTCACTTACATGTACAATTCCCTACCCAAGTTCATTTTTTTACTATGAATGTCGGAATGTAAGAAGAATGTGTCACGTAACTTTGTGAAACCATGCCCGAAAATAAACTAATTAATAGTTAATACTCGCGTACACAGTTAACTATATTATATTTTAATTTTCAGTGACACCACGGTTACGGACAGAGGCACGGGGAGATATATGTCAATTAATTGTAAATGTATATATAATGTAAAAAATGTATGTATAATAAACTACCAGGAAGGACGTTTTTGTTTTTTTAACATTGTGTGTACTTTATTTTCAAACACCATTAAACAAATATTTTTGACCAATATCATATATATATTTAAAAAAAATATTAAGAAAATATTTTGAACAAATATTGTATACATCTTTAAATAAATATTATAGAAATGTTTTCTTCTAATATTAACGTAATATAAAAAAATGTTACATACAATATTTCCACAATGTAGTTTTAAAATATTAAAATAATATTTTCAAACACCATTAAACAAATATTTTTGACAAATATCATATAAATATATTTTTCAAATATTTAGCCAACATTTAGGTCAAATATTGTAAGCATCTTTAAATTAATGTTTTAGAAATGTTTCTTTTGAATATTAACGTAATATAAAGAAGTGTTACATTTAATATTTCTACAATGTAGTTTTGAAATATTAAAATAATATTTTCAAACACCATTAAACAAATATTTTTGACAAATATCATATAAATATATTTTTCAAATATTTAGCCAACATTTAGGTCAAATATTGTAAGCATCTTTAAATTAATATTTTAGAAATGTTTCTTTTGAATATTAACGTAATATAAAGAAGTGTTACATTTAATATTTCTACAATGTAGTTTTGAAATATTTAAATAATATTTTCAAACACCATTAAACAAATATTTTTGACAAATATCATATAAATATATTTTTCAAATATTTAGCCAACATTTAGGTCAAATATTGTAAACATCTTTAAATTAACGTTTTAGAAATGTTTCTTTTGAATATTAACGTAATATAAAGAAGTGTTACATTTAATATTTCTACAATGTAGTTTTGAAATATTTAAATAATATTTTGTGCTACTGGGGAACATTCGCTTTATCTCAATGTTCAATTTAAGCCATTCTTCGTGTTTGGTTGTACCCGGGTTTTCTCGAATTGTGCATTTGCAGCTGGCTATCGCCTCAAAGCTCGTGTCCGAAGTAGACTAAACCGAAAATTTTGAATCGCAAAAACATTCGAATGATTTTACGAGATATCTCGAGATATTTTAATACTCGAAACGTTGGAGTTTTTCATGAGAAATATCGCTATAATGGTAATGCTTTACATTGTAATTTTATGCTCAAAAGAAAGCTTTATATAATAATTTAAAAAAACTACCAATCATGAAATCTTACCACTAATCCAATTTCCATCTCCGTCTTAAACATATGCTTTTCCACAACATCTTGTGCCAGTTTACGAACATTAAATCCTGCAATAAGTCCTTCGCCTCCAACATTTTCCTTAAACGTGGTGCTACCATCAACTTTCCAATTATCGTAGATATTTTGAGGATATTCAGAATAACTTCTGACACTTCTATTTTTCCAGTCTAAAGTATCTATACCACTTATGGATTCAGAAAGAATTAAATTAGAATCTAAATTTGTATTTCCAATGAAATTGTAGGAAGCTGTTAGATTTTGATCTGTATCAGTAGTTACAACTTTGCTGAAGTTCTTTCCATTTACAAGACCAGTAATTTGTATGTTTTTCCCTGCACGTAAGTGGCCATAAAATTTCATACACTGCGTTACTGTTTGAATGTCTCCAGTCTGAAATTCAGTTTTTAATTCACTTGAGATTTAATTAATAAAACTATTTACGTCGAACAGAGTCTTCCGGTATTCTTCCTGAAGCTTGAGATCATTTACAAGATTACCAACCCGTACGTTGTTATAAGGTATCACCTCGTAGAATTTCAAGGTTTGATTTATGTATTGATCAGTACGTAGCGGAATTAAATTATTTACATCAATATCGTTTAAATAATTTACGTAAATATCCCCTTCGATGGTAACAAATTCAAACTCTAAACTTCCTGCAATTACAGTTTTAAATAAATAAAAAGCACTTTTTAAACACTAAACAAACCTGAAATTTGCCCGCGATTTATAAACACAGCTCGTTCGTTCCAACTATCCAATTCAATTCCCTTTAAATATCGTGTATTTAAATCAGAATCCACAATCAATTCTTCCTCTATATAGACTGGTTTTGTAAACGTTGCAGGCCCTTCAATTAAGTCGTCTTTTGTAATGAAAACCATTTCGTCGACAAATCCAGAAAAATCGACATTGTTGAGGTTTTGCGTTACAATCATATTTTGGGTTACTTCGACCTGAAATTTTATAGTTTTAATTAGAATTAAAAATGTCGAAAATTGCTTACTGAATTTTCAAATGTGACTTTTCCAGATAATTTCGTGTTTTCCGACTTGTATACTATGTTTGATAACAATTCTTCAAGATTTTCTTCATTTGCATATCCGTCAACTTCAAGTTTTTCTATGTATGCCAATCGACCCATCATTACATCATCTGAAAAAAATAATTACTGAAAATTTTAAGGCAAGTTTTAATAGTGCAGGGTGTTTCACGATGACCGCTCACGACGTATGACTTTTGTATTTGTAGAGATATCAAAACAAAAATTGTTAATATAATTTGTATGACAAAGTGGGTGCTTTCTGTGAATATCTTGATATCAGTTATAGCACAGATAAGGTTAACTTTATCTGTGGTTATAGTACAGTCATTACGTCGCTCGCACCAATCCATTAAATGCGGAAATAACTCAGAAACGGATTTTTTTTACTTTGGGCGAGCAACCCATTTTAATTTTAAGAAATAGGTACAAAAATCAGTTTTATCCGATGCACCCAATCTTAATAGTAGTTCTTAGACAAATAAAAACATATGAAACTCCCTATAAAACTAAAAAGATAATGTCATAGCTCAACGGGTTTCTGAGATATGACCTCTCAAACGTTACCCTTTTTTCGCGATATTTGGCCAAAAAACGTACTTTTACCAGATTTTATGGAAAAAACATTCCTCTAAAAATCTAAAAAATTGACCATTTTGATGGTGCAATTTTGTATGTCATTTTTTTTTTAGAAATAACCCGCTTCCAGTGCACCCTATTTCAAAAGTCGTTTTAAAGCTAATAAAAGTATATAAAAATCTCTACAATATTTGAATAAATTATGTCTTAGCTTAAATAGTTTCTGAGATACAACCTCTGGAAATTTACCATTTTTATTCAAGCAAAACGTACTCATTAGTTTTTGTGAAATACTTCTTTTTCTGGGCATGCTAAATGAAATTTTGTAAAGAAAGGTTAAAGTCGACTCAATTCTAAGTAAAACTAAAACTCTTCAATTTGGCCCTTTTTCAGCTAATTCGCTCGGCGACCTGTAAATAAGAATCTTACTTTTGAGATTGGGTGCACCGGAAACGAGCTATTTTAAAAATAACTGATTTTTTGCACCTGTTTTCTAAAATTTAAAAGCGCTGCAAGACACGCTCGAAATCGAAAACTAAGAGCCTTTATTATGATGCCATGATAAAGGGTTTAAGCAAAAAAAACCATTCCTGAGTTATTTCCACATCTTTGTACTTGATTACTTCGGTTTAACCGGAAATTGCACAATTTTTAATTTTTAAATAACACCATATACTTTTCATGTTGGAAATTTGTAGCTTCTTTTTGGTCTTTATAACTATATAAAACTTTAATATGCTTACATTACAAAATTTCTGAGAAAATTGCAGTTTTATGCGAGGAAAACACAACATTCATCAAGGCAGCTTAGTTCATCTTAACCGTTTTTTTTTGTTTTTATAATAAAAATATGTACAAAGCCTTTAATTTAGTTGTCCATTAACATGACAAACTATTTATTTTGAATAATCGGTTATACGGAGTGTTTCACGATGACCGCTGCGCTGACGAAGTATAACTTTTGTATTTGTAGAGATATTCAAAAATTTGTAAATAACGTTTGTAAATAGCAGTTGTATAATAAAGTTGGTGCTTTCAGTGGAAATTTTTAATATTTTTTTCCACGACCGGGAGTAGAAGTCGGTTTCTATGGCATCAAAATTGTGACAGAAGTAAAGCATTTACTCTATAGGGATGAAATAAGACAACAATTTCCCTAGGGGAGTTTTTATTTCATTTCATATTTATTTTTGTACACAAATGTCTGTTGTCATGGTACGTTGCATGGACACATCCCAAAGGCTTCTAAATATTGTAATTTCGCTCCGATTTATTATAATTTTTTATTTATGAAATTAAGTGTTTCTACTCCCGGTCGTGGAAAAAATAGTATATACACCTCGCATCCACAACCATTGCATCAATTATTTTTTTTAACAGTACCGTATGCTTTTGATGTTGGAAAACGATAGCATTGTTGTTAAATTAAAGATATTAATAACTGTGCAGATTGTTAGCAGCAATACTAATACTCTTATTATTATTCGTTTTTGTTTTCCTTTTAATTTTCTAAGCGTATTAAGTGGAATAAATAATCAATTAATAAAAATAAATTGTTCTTTCAGTTATTAAACAACGCTCTTTCATTGTTTGAGTGATAAAATAATAGCTTTCTGGTATTCATATTGTATTGCCCCCATTCTACTAATTGAAGATAATCTAAACTGTCTTCATGAATGCCAATTTACCTTTTCTGTAAGAAAACTGAATTTTTCTCCAAAATTTTCTTATGTAATCAAATTAAAGTTTTGTATGATTAAAAAGAGGAGAAAAATGCTATCGTTTTGCAACATCAAAAGTATACGGTGCTATTAAAAAAATAATTGATGCAATTTCCGGTTAAAACGGAAGTGTAAAATAATAGAAGTAGAATAAAAATAATAGAAGTAGAATAAAAATTAAAAAATTTCCACAGAAAGCACCAACTTCATTATGCAAATGCTATTTACAATTTTTTGGATATCTCTACAAATACTAAAGCTATACTTTGTGAGTGGTCATCGTGAAATACAACGCTCTTACGTTATATTTATGCTAATTTTTGTTGAATATTTTAAACAGTTGTTGAAGGTTTGGTTATAAAATCTTATTCTCCATATAAAAATATATAAAACCGTATTCTTGCTAAAAGTTGCTAAATCTAAACGTTTTCAAGATAATTCAATGTTTTTGTAAAATCCAGTGTTTCCTTAAGATGCTCAAATAGGTCCACATATTTTTAGTAAATTTTAGGCATCACAATTATCGATAAAAAAGTAATTACACAAGTCCGTCTTCCGAAAGCTGTAACTCCGTAACAAAGCGTTTCCGGACCCTTGTTTATTTGTATTAGATTTTTTTTTAATTTCTTTCAGATTCTAAATCTATCCTGAAAGTGCGTTCCACATGTTACGAATCCCTGTGTATTTACCTACCATTAATTATGCAAGTATCATCGACGAATTGATAAGTTTGAGTTACATATTGCACAGGAACATTGTTTAAATTTTCATGAATTTCACAGTCGGAATTGACAAAAACGTTTCCATGGATATTCAAAGGTCCTAGTAATTCCTGAGTGCCAGCTTTAGTTAAAATATCATCCACGTGAATATCGTTTAAGCGTTCGGAATTCAACATCCTTGTTACATGAAAACCGTTGATGAAGAGTTTAAAGCTGTCTATAATTGGATTGGTTTCTGCTTTAAAAACTATGTTATCCGTAAACATTTTGAAATCTACATTATTGAAATTCTTTAGACGTAAGTTGTTAATAATAACGTTGCTCTGAAGAAAAAAATACAATAAATGAATTAGAAAAACATTGTTTTGTGAATTGAATCACCTGAAAAACTACAGAATCAAAATTATTATTTCGATCCGTCCACACGCAATTTTTAAAATATTCCTTTACGTTTTGTCCGTTTATAATTTCAGCAAATACAGAACCATTTACATGAAGATCTGAAGAAAAAAAAACGAAATTAACATGAATTAAAAATTACACTCTAACCTTACTTTTAATTTTCAGTTTGCCATCAAATAACATTTCGGAAATTTTTTCGGCATAATATTGAAAATTGAAAAATTTTTCAAAAGACTCCCCATTGATAAAATTAGCTTTCAGGTTTTTACACTGAAAATTGTTAACGTTGTATACCGCCGTCACATCTTGATCCCTTGTGTAACTCAACCTTCTCTCATCAAAATCCTGTAGAGAAAAATTCAACAAATCTCCTGAAGCATCACCTTCAACAAATATATTTTCAGCACGTAAAACATCAAAATCAAGAACGTTGCTTAAACTTCTGCTATCGCCGGTAGTGAAAAAATAATCCCCTGCTGTTAAATTATTTAAGGTGCCGATGATACTCAAATCGGTTGCCGATAAATCGATCACATTATCATTATCATTGATGAAAATGAGGGTGGATGAAATAAATTGCTCCCCAGTTAATTTTACAGTTTCTTGCTCCAATTTTGTGATGTTGGTATTTCCATATAAACCATCCAAAAGAAGATTTTCAAAACTAACTGGTCCGTTTAGTGTTTGGAAAGAGATAGTTTGTTCCGTGTTTTTGGTTATAAATGAGCTTATGGGAATGGTGTTAATTGCATTGGAATCAATATTTATGCCGTTATGAACTGTAAAACCAGCAACAAAATTTTTTATCGAACTTATGGTGGCCACTTCTTCATCCTAAAAAATAATCACGAGTAATAAATTTAAAAAATCTAATTTCTGTTGGAATAAACTAATTTTTAATATTGTAAATTAATTCAGTCTCGTTCTACAATTTTAACAGTTAAATAACTTCCTGGTTTCGTAATAAAAATAACTTTTGTAAAACGCACATTAGTAATTGCAGTGAAAGTGAACATCTTTAAAAGTATTTCCCTAAATCCGCACGCAGCTTTAATGGAACCATCAAAAGAAAAAAGAGAAACTGTATTTATTTAAATACCAAAGTCTATCGAAGGTAAGAAAAGCACCATCCTCGATTATCGATAGAAAGTTACGAATTTTTAAAGAAAAACAGAATTAAAACTAACCTTATAAAGAACATCGCTTAAAATTTCTCCAAAATCAGCCTCGTTATAACTCTGTGAGATTATTACGTTCCCTTGAACTTCTAAAGATTTGAAGTTTACTTTCGCCTTTACTTCGTTAGTTTCAGAGAGTATTGCATTTGCTAGGAAGGCATTAATGAACGGTCCAGTAATTTCACCTTCGACCTGAAAATTAACTTATTGGTGGTACCTACATAAGTTTGAAAAAAGTTCTCACGTTTAAGCTCTCTGCAATTTCGAGTTCGTTAAAAGTAAAAGTTCCGGTTAATGATTGATTTTTTGTTAGAGTTACGATGTCTTCTGTGTTTATCCCATTGATTTTTCCGTGGGTTGTTAGGTCATTTGCAAAAATTGGTCCCTCAAACATTTTTTTACCTAAAGTTTAATAATAAATTTAAAATTAACAATAGGATAAACAAGGTGATTCAGAATTATGGTGCATTATTTATATGACGAATTGTAAGCACTAAAAAAGTTTCTATAAATGTGGGTCCGAAAACGCTTCGTTACGGAGGTATAGCCTCTTGAAGATGGAGCGGTGGAACAGTCGAGCAGTAGTTGCACTAAAGTTTCTACTAATTTTTGTTGAAAAAAGTACACCAGCGGTGTCTCATATAGGAGCGTTGTATTATATTTTCTGCTAAATATTTTAGATCTTCACAATATTTGAAGAGTTTGTCTATAAACTATTAAAATAGTATTATTATTCCATACAAAAATCCACAATTTTTTGAATGTCGCCAAATCTAATAATTTTCAGTAGTAATACTACATAAGCTTTGAATTTATCGGTTCATTATCAATAATTTGTTGCAGATCAAGAAAAAGTGCAAATTTGGCAAGCAATAAAAATTTTACTCGCAAATTTGCACGATTTCAGTTAAAAAACTGAGAAAAATTTAAAATCTTGAGTGGTATTCGACAATATTATTTGATAAATACAGAATTAAACCAATGTCGGACTTTGTTTATCGTTGTTTATTAGCGTAACCATGAAGTAACTAGGCGTTGTCAAGGTAATCCAATGTAAATAACCTACACAAAAAGTAATTGAAATTAACGGTTTAATTTTAATTTGGGTTCATTTTGATTGGCTATATGTGCATAAATAAAATAATCGAGCTAATTTAATGTATTTGATCTCTACTTATCATCATCGTCGACTGAAGAAAATGATGATTAAAGCGCGATAAAAATTATCAAAGTGCCATTAGAAGTGTCGAAAGTAAAGACAGTACTAGTTATCAATTAATTTGAAGTGACGGAGACGCTTGTAAAAGTGGATCTCATTAGAGTGATTTAAGAAGTGCCTCATTGATTAATTGTGAGCTCAGCTGTGAATAGCAACTGATTGCTGAACCGCCTAAATAACTTTGAAAAAAAATGTATTTGTAAAATCTAGTTGCCATGAAAGCCACAAAGTTTGAGTTTAAGTTCTATACAACGAAAAAAAGTTCCATAAACTTTATCCCGAAAACGCAGAGTTACTTACTGACTTACAATCTACGAGAGAGGAAGAAGTTTGCACATTTTTGTTGGCATTTTAGGAATACGGTTAGACTTTCATGGCAAAATTTATAAACATTTTCTAAATTCCCAAACATTTTCAAGTTTTTCAAAAATGTGTAAATACTGCAAATATTCAAATTTTCAAAATTATTTGCTTTTTTTAAATTATTAAAAATTTTCATAGTTGAAATTTTACTGAAAACTTTTAAAACTAAAACAATTATAAAAAAAATGAGAATTTAATTTAATTTAAATAAAGTTTTCTAATTTAATAAATTTTAAACTAGTTAAAACGTAGAAAAATTTTAAATATTATTCCTTACAAATGTAAACATTTTGTTTGGCAATAATGAAGAAAACCCCTCGCCACTCGTGACTCTGATATCACCAGGCGTAAGTTACTTATCTGCTTTTTTGTGTTTTTCCACTTCGGCGTAGTGTTTGTTTCTTACATTTTAGTTCGCTGAAGATGGCTGCTTAGCAGCCGAAATGTACATCTGAACGTACTAATAATTGTTCTTGTGAGAACTAGAGGGGCTTTCTTCATTTTGTTATAATTTTTTACAGTCGCTCATTATTTCTTAATTTTTTTGAAATTTTCATATTTTTACAATTTTCATCAAATCAAATCAAATTTTTAAATTTTTCAAACATCTTCATTTATACCAAACTTTCAAAACTCTGTAACGAAGAGCTTTCGAGTTCATATTTATAAAAACTTTTTTTACTTAATTTGAATGCATCGTATAAATTTTGCACCATAATTCTGAATCAACCTCTATGTTAAATCTCACCAGTTATTATTGAAAATTCTGAATTTCCCAAGACATACTCTTCTGGAAACTTCAAACCGTTCAAGGTAGTAATATCAGCACTTTCCTCGACGTTCAAATCCTGCAATTTAATTAAAAAATTATTTGGCTTTACGCATTTTAAAATTAATTTAAAAAATACCCCTGCAATAAATGTATTTCCAGGAATATGAGTCCTAATATTCGTAAAACAAAGCGAGTTAAGAAACTCATCAAAATGATCTCCATTAACATTTTCAACTGTGACGTTTCCAGGAAATTGCAGCTCATCAATTTCCAACTCGTCTAAGTCGACAGAGCTAACATCGCCTCTGCCAATTTTCATATTTATCTGGGCTGCAGGAAAATTATTGGCTTGTGCATGATTGGCTTCAACTTGTTCAAATTTTAAGGGTTCTAAAAATAATTATAAAATTTATTAGACCATACCAAAGAACTTTTGCTTACCTTCGTATCTTTTATTCATTTCAACAATTTCGCTTGATAGATCTTGATTATTGACTCGGCCTTTTACGACAACTTCTCCAACAACTTTAATGGGGTTTTCAAATACAACATCGTTACTTAAAATAATAGGAGTTTCCGTATCGATAATTCTGTTGCGAACGTCCACCCCATTTATAAATTCAAAATTTATATTTTCGACTGCTAAATCAGTAAAGGTCTTGTGGCTTGAAATAGGTTTAATATTTCCTTTCCTGGAACAGAATTTAAATTTGAAAATTATCAGTGACGTTTATTTTGTATTTTAATTTAAAAATTATTGCATAAATGCAAATATTTGCTAATGGATGATAATAAATCTGTTATTTATTGACCTTCCTAGAATTCTAATAGATATCGGAAATTAATTAAAAACTGACATAAATTACCTGACCAAGTCATTAAAAGCATCATGAACTGGTTCACCATTAAGTTTCTCAACTATAACACTTTTGAAGCTGCTTTCACGAGGAACCTGTACTTCACCGTCTATAGTTAGTTCATCAAAATGATGCTGAGGTTTATTAAGCCATACAGCATTTAACATGTTGTGTTTAGCATTATCGATTTCTTGGCGAATTCGGGCGAAATCATTTTTCAATTCTTGAATATCAATTTCTTCTATTTTCAAAGCTTCAGCAGGAACTGCATCCACCAATTTTTGTTGGACAATAGGAGCTGAAAGGACATTGATCTTCCATGGAGCTGTTACTATGTTGGATTCATTTACTTTGACAGAATTTTGTAAACGATCTTGGATAACTTTTATACGAGATTGTTGTTCGTTTATCATTTGCTGAAAAAGTAAATTATGAAGAAAAGAAAAATTTTAATTGAAGGACTGTAGTTGCTGAAAGATGTCTATTTTTTGGTCATGAGAAAAGCAAAACATTATTGATTTAAATATATTTTCACCTTCCTCGTTATACGAGGGAGGTATTGTTATCGTCAAAATTTCGGAAGATGAGATTTTGACCGAAATTCACGTTTTAAGGTCTGAGAAAACCGAAAAAACGGTCTGTTTTGTGTCTATGTGTCTGTGTGTGCGTCTGTATACACTTTACAGCACAGACGACGTAACTCAGAAAACCTAATGTAGGTTTAATAGATTGGTAGTCACACTGGAATGAAATCGCAACAAAACGAGTTTGGTCCGCCCAAAAATAAAGAAGGTGGGGAGTGGTGTTATATTTCAATATGAAAACGCTCGATAAAGAAGCTCAGATTTGTATTCTACGCATGTTGAATATTCGCACTGTGCAAGCGCGATGTTTCTACCACCCCCGGTCACCCCTATCAATTTTTGGTGTTTCAAAAATGTTGCAATTATAAACATATTAAATAAACATAGAAACGACCTTCTAGTAAGAAAGGACTAATGGCGTATTTTGTTTTGGTCGTTCATCTGAACAGTTTAATTAAATGATTTTCCAAAATCGATTCTCGGGTTTCAGTGAATAAACATAGATTGCAATTATAAAATACCAGACATAAAACATAAAACCTGGTTACTCTAGCAAAACAAGGAGAGTGGGGAGGAGTGTTCTACTTCAAGCTCAGATTTATATTTCGCGCATGTCGAATAGCTGATCCGTGTCAGTGAAATCTTCCTACCATCCCCCGGTCAACACCCCTTCACATTAAATTTTTGTTTTTCCAACAATTTATAAATGTTTAGTCAAAATCGGCATGGACATGTTAAATGACTTTCGGGACCACCTCTCACTGAGGAAAGAACTATAGCGTATTTCGTTTTAGTCGTTTACCTGAACAGTTTGATTAAATATAAATTTTTAAACATTTTTAGAAATTTATGAAGGAAAAATTCCTTTTTTAATTTCCAAAAAGTGTTTAAAATTTACTAAATTACGAAATTTTTGAAAACTTTTCAAATGATCAAACATTTTCCAAGAAATTTAAACATTTAAAAAATTCTAGTTGTTAAGTTTCTAAATTTCTAAAACTTTTAAGTTGTCAAAAATTTACAAAAAACTATATAATATAAAAGTATTTTTTTTTAATTTCAAAATTTTAATATAAGCTCTGTGACGGTTGCCCAACAGCTTTTTTATAACTGACGCTGCTTAGTTCTTCTCGAACCTCTGACTGGTCCAGTTCTAATAGTGTGGTAAACTACAGCTTTAAGTGTTATAGTGCAAAAAATTGGAAAAAATAGGAAAAAACATACAAACAAAGCTGTGAGAAACGCTCAGTTAGGCTTTTTGTTAAACATGCTAAAAGTACTAAATGATGAAATGTGAGCTTCGGCCACCATTTTGTAAAAATGACGCCCAAAATCAGTATGTTGCGACTATCTTGTGAACTGCAGCACCTATATAAAAATAGTCCTAAACAAAGTTGCAGAGCCTAAAATTTCCTACAAAAAATATTCAATAACATGTTGTTGTCGGAGCAACCCTTTGGTGGCAAAAAAGCGAAAATGAAAATTAATATTATGAAAACTTGTGAAGAACGTGACGCAAGCTTCAAAAACACCACCATTTTATGCTTTATGCGTTGAAATGCAAGGAGGGTAGATTGGGAATGCTATGGAACATTTCTTTCTAACTAGTCAATCACGAGGTGGCGAGGGGAAAGATAGCCTGTGAAATTCTCTTGAAAAAGTTGGAGCAAAACTATACTTTTTATATTTATGTTTACATGTTACATCATGTAATAATATTTATTTCGACACTCCGACGGACGATTTATATTGTCGTAGCTATACAAAAAGTTGCATTTTTGCACCGACGACAAAACAGTACTGAACCGTTTTGGTACGTAATTTCACGTTTCATAACTTTGTTTAAGACTGTTTTTCATGTATGTGCAACGGTTTGCGAGATATTAGCAAAAAGCTTATTTTAGGCTTCATTTTTCAAAATAGCAGCCGAAGCTCACATCAGATAATTAAGGACTTTTAGTATGGTAAACAAGAAGCCAAACTGAGCATATCTGCCAAAAACCTTTGTTCGAATTGTTTTTGCTATTTGAGGTAAAACCGTATAATTTTCCTGTACAAAATCGAACCAGAGCCACCTCGCTCAGATTCACGCACTTAACCTACAACCGCATAGTTTTTTTTGCTTTAAATACCTGTAGTTTTTCCCTGGTCTCTTTCAATTTCTCTACTTCAATTTCAACCGGACTTTTCAACTTCTTCATAACGGTATGCATCATAAACAACCCAGAAGTTCCATTGCGCGGCACCAAAATCCCCAAAGTATTCTTCAAAGACAAAACAGCAGCTCCCGAGAGTCCCCCTTCGCCTTCCTCATCCACCATGCAAGCCAAACCATGTTCTAGCTCCCCATAAAAGGAACAAGAAATTTCTTCATGTGGCACGAATTTTTTCCCATCATACAGAACTACTTCCAGGAAATAGGACTTATGGGTTTCATGGTATAAAGAACGTTGCAAAATTAAAACGACTTCATCTCTGTAAGTTTTAACGGGAACGGGGTACCAAAAATCCACATTTTCCAGATTGAGGCCGTCGATTTCCTCCCAAACAACGCCCCTTTTAGCAAATTTGTAAATTCCCGCCTCTTCTCCTCCGATAGCCAGGAAAGATTTAAAGCCGATTTTGAATGAGTGTATTTGAGAAACATTTCTACTGGTTAAGTTTTGGTATATCTCGAATCGTTGTGTTGTTAATTTGTATACGAAGACTGTGTTCAAGTCCTTTTGGGGGATGGAGAGATAAGCATCGGAACCATAAGTGTTTATGGCTGAACTATACGCTGGGACGGAGAGTGGAAAAGTCTGAGTAAGCCTAAATTGTTTAAATAAAACATTAATTTCGCAATTGAATAATATGGATTTGCACATTAAACCGCACCAGGTTATTTTACATACCAATAATTGCGTTTTGAGGAGTGTTGTAATGTAAATTCGTATAAATAAGCATCGAAATCATTCACGTCATCACGTATTAGTAATAATCTGTGCTTGTTATCTTCTAATTTGAAATAGTGTAGATGAGATAATCTAGTATCCACGTGCCATGCCCACAAACGTTCCTACAACGAAGTTTAAATTTTACATACGAATCTCAATAGTTTTTATAAATAAATTACCCAATTGTCTTTCTTAATTGTATAAAACAACAATTTTCGAGAACTTCCGCCTAAAGCAATAGCTAAAACAATTTCTTGTTTTAATAAGTCTTCATTCCAATGTGAAAATAGTTCCAAATCAGTAGGGGGCGAATCCAATTCTGGAATTTAATTTTTTATTAACTTCATCTTGGTCTGTGCTACTATAACATTGTAATAAATATTACAGCAAAAACATTACCAGTGACTTTTTGTGATTTAACAACAAACTTCTTTTTATTAGAACTCAATTTGGCAGTTACGATAATAAAACCATGCGGCAATAATCCAACCGCATAGCTTATGCTCCCTAAAGAAATGCTTTTCCAGCGAACAACATTTTTTTCTAAGTTAAAACTATTATCGGACACCACGTCAGTTATAACCAGTTCTACAAAGAGTTACGTTAAAAATTTAATTGAAATTTGTAGTAAAACACAGACCTTCTCGATTTCCATGACCTGTTCCAAATTGATAGGAATACCACATGGGTTCATCATCAAGGCAGCAAACCAAATTGACACAAATAACAATTAAACAAAAATAACACAACGGTCGGTAAATTTTATTTAACATTTTTACGACACAAAATTCGATCTCATGAGTGCTGTTCGAGAATTGTACCCCAACTGGTGGGAAAGCCAGGTAAGGACAAAATGGATTAGGTTTTTGCTGAATCTCTTATCATCAAACAAAAAGAAATTTAAACGCAACATTTTAGCGCCTATTTTAAATATATTTGAAATCAAATAAATAATATAATACCATATAAAACTTAACCATATTATTTACACTGTAAAATTCACCTAATTATTGCAACTGTTAATCTCACTTCAATTTATAGTCTATGTACACAAAACACAACTTTGTAAAGCTAGAAATGTACCCCAAATAAATAATAATCAAAAAATGCAAAAGAATAGCTAAGGCACACTAACGGACAAGAACTGTTTTGGATCACCCACTTTAGGTTGGAACCTTAAATTAACCCTTTTTCCTTTCTGGTCATCAATGTCCAAGAAACTGTTCCAGTCCAACAGATAATAGACACCAGTCTTGGGTGCTTCAGTAGGTGGTGGAATCGTGGCTTGAGGACCCGTATCAGAAGAACCTCCAAAAGAGTCCTCTAAGTCTTTAATATCAGGAGTTTTGGGTTCTTCAGTTGTAGTGGTGGTGGTGGTAGTGGTACTAGTAGTAGTAGTGGTACTTGTGGGTGCTTCGGGTGTTACCGTAAAAACAACCTCTACTGTAGAACTAGAATTTTGTTGACGTTTGACTTCATTTTTATTTAAACCATAATCATAATTTAAAGGATCTGGAGCCCATTCCTGCTCATCAAGAGGCACAGCCTCATCCTTGTTAAGGCTCCCTACCAAATCTTTTAAACTTTTAAGATCTATTTTATTCAAGTCGTTTTCCGTTGCTGTTCCGTTCAGTTTTTCCAACTGCTTTATTATGTCCAACAACTGACTTAACTTCTCCAGTTCGTCTTTTGTAGAATAAGACTTTTCAGGAGGACTAAACACATGTTGTTTATCTTTCGTCGTTTCTTCACTTGGTTTGTCAACAGTTTTATGGAAAGATTGCGCACGAATTTTTTTTCCTTGGCGATCTGTTAAGCCCAAGTCAATTAAAACGTCCCTCATGTAATCAGGAACCATACCTTCTTGAATATGGGGTACGTCAGTTAGAACTTTCTCAGGCTTATTAACATTAATGGCTTTTTGATTTCGGGTATTTTGTGAGCTTTTACCAAGTCCAAAACGTCCCAAAAATTCTTCCATATCATCTCTGGTAGGGCCACTGTCCGGTAAAGGCTTGAACTGGACATAGGAATTGGGGTTTACATCCGCTATAGGTATTCCAATAGATGTTTCCGCTTTAACCGGCTCAGGTTTGTAATTTGGATCTGGTAATAAACCAAAACTCATCAAAAGTTGTTTCATGTCCGGAGTTAAAGTATCAGCAACATTTGAGATATCCGGAATAGATGTTGTGGTTGTAGTGGAAGGAAATACTCCAATTGAAGCTAAAATATCTTTAACATTGTCCTTCAAAGGAGGGGGTTTAATATAACTCGCAGTATCGGGTTCATATTTAAGTGGTTTCTTACTAAAGGAATCGCCTAGCTGTAGATCTTCAAGAGTAGCTTTTAAATTATCAGGTAAATTAATAGATGGCAAAATCGGATCAGCAGCTGTAAAAGGATGTGGTCTGGAGGATTTTGCTGGAGCTACAGTTGTATAGGCAAACGTTCCTATTACCCTTGTTGTAGCTCCAGTTGATGTAGGTTTGTTATAAACAGGGCTTAATTTGGGAGGCTCGACTAATTTTAAACCCTGATTAACAAACGCAGCTTGCGAGTCGTCTGGATATTTGTGATTTGAATAACGCTGAGGCGACTTTGAAGGACGTCGTTTGCGTTGTGGAATCGTGGTTGTGGTACTAGGATTATTGTTTATAACAAGTGAGATTTCAGTTGAAGTCGTAAAGGGCTTTGGACTTCCTCTTCTGTGTTTAGTGTTTTGGGTGGTTGAAACCTTCATAAACGGTTTATAAGTTGTGATAATTGGTTGAGGAGCAAGTGTGGTTGTTTTCGGTTTTTCTGCTGTAGTTAGTGGTTTTTGGGTGAAAACCGGCAATTTTTCGTTTTGTCGAGGAGGTTCTAAAGTTAAGTTAAGAATTGGTTTCTTCTCGGGTTTTCTTGTTGGCTTTCTTTCGGTGGTTCTTTCTGGTAAGGGTTCTGGAAAAACCTCCCCATAATATCCACCTTGCGGTGTTTGTGGAAAAGGTCGCCTTCTTCGTTTGTTTGTAGGTTTCACTTCCACCTGGCTTGGTTTAGGTGCTTCACCAATAATTCTAGTAACTGGAGGTTTTGTAAACAATTCCTGCATTTTGCCTTCATCTGCGTTATCTGGGGTGTACGGCATAACTAACATAATAGCTTTTTGATTTCTTTCTGAAGTTTTATTTATTTTTTGTTCCTTTTGTAAGTCTGTTTGAGTAATATTTTCTATTATTTCTAATATTTCTCCTCTAGTGAGTCTCGGAAGCGTCGAATTTGCATTTATTAATGATTCAACTTCTTTTACGGTTTTATCGATATAACTCACGGATTTTTCGAAATTGCTTACGGTTCTTCGGAACAGTTTCGATTCTTCCGGTTCTGGATCCGTGTCGGCATTATAGTAATTTAGGTTATTGATTTCATATGGGTTTGAGATGTTCACGCTGGGAAGTGTAGTGTCTTTCGGTGCTGGATGGCATAGAATTAAGTGCATTGCACTTAACAACAGCGTGTAAGTTTTAAGCACCTGCAAAGAAATATAATCTGTTAAATTGTTGTGTCTAACAGGATTTAGGTCTAGGTCATTCGTTAATGAATGGTTGGAGCATAAACAAATAATAAAATACGGTAATAATAAATTAAATTGAATCGACAACGGTTGAATTTGTTGGTAAATTAATAGTTGAACAACACTGAAAAGGTGTAACTTGCAAATACATACGTTATTTACAACTTTATATTGACTTTCTCTACAAACTATTTAGCCGTTTATTGTCAACATACTTTCTCTTTCTTCTGCATCATTAAAATACAAACTTTTGTCTATTATTGTGTATTTTTAAAGAAATATTTACAGAATTTCGTTAATTTCTCTTTGAAGACGGGCATTATTGTTTTGCTTGATAAAATCTAAACTACTTTGAACGTTTTTGTTAAATCCTCAAGTAATGGAGACACAAACGATTTAGTGGCGTGTTCGAAATAATTAATATCTAATAGTTTTACCTAATAGGACATCAGAAAATTGTGTCACAAATTCAATATCGGCCTCTTGGGCAATTTGTTAAATAATTTAGCATGTCGCTAATTAATGACGACGACACACTTTGTGTCATAAAAACTTGCCTATTGACCTGCCATCAGTTCATTGACTTGGTGCTATAGTGGAATAGCCTGTAAACGATTTTGATTGATTTAGCACGTTCATGAAAGACACTGTAAATCTGCACCTTCATAAAATGTGTAACATGTCCGCTTGGGTTAAACAGAAAAAAATAAGTTAGTAGTAATTCTAGTTATAAATTCTTGAATGTTGTAAACAACTTTCTTATTTCAAGGTAACTGTAATAGCCTGATTTTCAAAAAAAATCATAATGACTCCCTTTACTGTTTAATATTCAATTCGCACAAATATGCAACAGATCCGTAACTCTTGAAAGTGAATGCACAATGCACATAAACGGGAAGTGTCTTCTAATCAAACAATTAAAATGTAAGGAAACGTATCTTCCAATATTTAGGGCAATTACCAATTGTTCTCATAAACTAATGCATTAGTATGCGTAAGCATAAAGTAATTTATATAACATGAATGAATATTGTAGGCGTCTTGATTGTTTCCATTGTTCCTGTAAGCACCTTTTGCAAAATTTAATAAGCTCCCCCTCAGCTCTGTTTGGTATGTTATGAAAGTTATTTCCGGTTTTAGGTATGTGTGAACCGGAATTAATATGGAATTAAGATCATTTTTTCCCAGAAAACAATTACAATAATTACGCTATTGAAAATATAATTTTATATCTTTTAGAACGGCAAAATCTGAATATTTTATAACGTTAGCTTTTTACACATGACGAAATAGAGCACACATTGCTAAACTTTAACATTATCAGAATCTGATCTCTCCTTTATATTGCAAAATAATAAATTATAAGATTTAATACTGTTCACCTTCAAGTAATTTTATAGTAAAAATTATTGCAAAATACAGTTGCTGTGGTTTAAATATTGGCAAAAGCAATAATTAATTGGAAAGGAGTAAATTAATAATTAAATAAAAATTGATTTAGAGGAATGTATGAAAAAATTTGTTTTAAGAAATAATATTGCAAATAATTTAACAGCAAATATTAGCGGTGTTAAATTGGCCAACTTAGCCCCCAGAGAAATTATTTTATTTAGCTTCAAGGACAACAATTTAACCGCAAAAAACTGCAACTCTTTAGGCTAATTAAAATTCGACAAAAACAACTTTTCTACCTGCTACCTCTTATCCTCGCTTACCTATTGCTATTATGAATTTGATTCTCAACCATTTTTGACGTTAGCAAAATTAATACAACAACAATTCACCTCTGATCATCAGAAAAACAAATAACCATGAACAATTAAATCAAAATAATTTCTACAATTCAAATGTTGCTATTATTAACAGCATCTCATGTGTAACTATTCTAAGTAATGATTTGTTTATTTTTCATTGAGGTTAAAAAGTGTAGCAAAACTAATGCAATATTACATAGTTGAAATAATTACAGTAAAGTATTGTTCACAACTTCGAGCTTCGAGCGTTTTCATTCTCACATTAATTTATTAATATTAAACTCTAAAACAAACACGATTTTAACTTAATTCCAACAACCACTTTTTTTAAACAAAATACTTACCATTTCTTAAAGATGTATTAATGAATCTTTATCAGATTTAAAATGATCTCAATAAAAATTACTTTTGAAGACACAATTGCACTCCTTTAACAAAATCACATGATGCACGTTGCAGTACGCGTGTTCTTATTGTAATTATGCTAAGAAACAGTAATACAGAACCGATTACTTTCTTGCAGACGACTATTAACTCAAGAAGTGTTGAGGAGACCCCACTAGAAGCGACCCCAGGTCTGGTGCCCCAGAACACCTTTCCCCACCTGCAGTATGCCTCAAGCTACGAGACAACGTGTTCTACCTACTTTTAAGTTTCTTGTTATTTACTGAGAAGTTGTAATGGTTCTAGGTCTCCTGTAAATTACTCAAGACCAAGAATAAATGAAGTGATCTGAAATACTTTGGTCTTAAACTCAGATTGAGTAGAGATATTTGGAGTAAGTAGTTGAAATCGAAAGGAGAAATTGACAAAATCGAAAGTTTGGATATGTAAAACTAAAAGCGATGACTAATTGTTGATAGAATGTGAAATGTAAAAGACATCCTAATTAAATTAATAATGACGTGGTGTGTCTAAAATATTAAAAATACTACTTCATACTTTACATTTTTTTTTCTAAAATCACTATGTGCAAAAATAAATCAATTTGCACTTTTTGTAAAAGGTTAATTTTTGTAGAACTGATTTGCAAAATTAGCGTGCTGCTTCTTAATTATTATGATTTATAACTCTCTTTTAAATCTCTAAAAATAAAAAGCAGCTCCGACCTCAAGCTTCATTCATAAGTCTACGAAGTAGTACAATTGAGCAAATTTAAATGTCCACCTTTCCACAATACTGCTTATAGGTTTGGCTTGAAAAACGACTTTTACTAATTACAAACGGGTTCATCTAGAATCACAAGCAACAAATTGTATGGTAATTACGAAATATGCATTAGGTACCACCATAAACATAATTTAATTTTGGAAAAAAACGCTACCTGAAAACAGGTCTAACTTCCGTTTCCGGTTTCGGATTTGTTTGAAAAGCTTAACAAAAACTACTATTTTCGGTATAACTCTTGATTTAAAATTTCATTTAAATCGGTCCAGTACTTTCGCCTGCAGAGGCGTCACCCACACACACACACACACACACACCTACAGACAGACCTTTTTTAAAAAACACTTTTTTGGGTTCCTTGAGCCCCAAATTCATGTTTCACCAAAGTTTAGATGCAGTGTACTGTTAGGTAACTAAAATGTTCAATTGTTTTGTAATGGTAGCATCCAATAAAGTTTATTATTATTATTTGCAAATCAAGAAATCTAATTGTATTGCGTTTAAAGAAGTTGAACACGAACTACTGTGATCTAGAAGCTCTACTTTACCGCCCATTTATGTCCAGGAAATTTAAAAACGATTTAATTTCCCTAATCAAAAAAATTGTTTTATTGAATCTTGGGAGGTCAATTATCTTTTTACTCCTACCCCCCTGGTTCCGCCTGTGGTGCTTGTCCTTTCGGTTAGAGCAAAATTAACATTTTTGCTAAAAAGTACTCCCTTCCACACTATCAGTATTCGTCTTTTTCTACAAAACGTGTTAAGAAGCTTTGAAATAAATTGTCTGAAAAATTAATTAAACTTTGCCAAACTAAATAAACCAACGTTGAAACAAAAATATGAGTATTAGTAATGTGAGAGCTTTCGTAAGCCATGGAGGGAAGTTTCAGGACAGAATACCAAACAATTTGAAATTTAAAAAATCTCATTTAATCAGAACCCAGCTTTATAACAAATATAAAACTGTCAAGGCCAAGTACGAGTAAATATGTTAGATAACAGCTGTGTAAAGCTCAGTCTTCATAAATCAGCATAAATTTATCATTGGATTTACCTTGTCTATCTAAAATGAATTCATCGATCACCCTTTGGCGTGCCGACGACACCAACAACAACGCAGTTGCCGCAATACGCCGTCTTCTTGAGAATCTGATATCAGGAGCTCATGTAAATGATAATGTAGCGAACTTATTTCCATCATTTCGGGCGCCGAATAGGCATGGCAGGGTTCTTTCTTTATCTACCATTGCTTTTGTTGATAGGACAGGGAAAGCATTCGTCGTTCAAAGTTGTTTTGGTAGTCTCGCGTTTCGCGTATGGCGAATTTACGAACAGGAGTACATGTAACGGAAGTGGTGCAACAAATGATTCTGAAAATTGTACGTACGTAACTGCTGCAATTTTAAATTTTTTCGTTCTGTAGAATTTAGAGGAAATAAATAACAAAGCATCGATAACTTAACTACCTTCAGAAATTTAAATACCGAGACATAGTCTGAGAAGAATATTTCTATAATTTATCGTTTTCAACTAAAAACTGTACGTATTTTTGTAGGACACATACGTGAAGATGCGCGAGCACTTCTGAGAAGTCAATCAGTAAGCACCCCAGAGAAAAAGGCGATTAATTGAAACGTGAACATTGTCGTGATCTATAGAACTATGCAGAATTACCATATTTTTTCAAATTCCTAAATTAAAAAGCTGAATTTTACTTTTTATTTATTAATTGATAACATTATAAACTATAATTTCATAATACATCCACCAGTCACTAAATTGCATTTGCCGTTTCAGCGGCCAATAGCAATATTTCAACCTGGTATTTTCGACGTACGAAATTGTTTCGTTAATATATTTATGTACTATTCATTTGTTCTATTTGCTAGTTAAAAAAAAAATAAAATTTATTTGACAATTCAATATATTACGAGAAAAATAATCCACTCATATACAACTCTTGAATCTGAAAAAACAATCGAGGTAAGTTGTTCAAATCCTGTGTAGCAAATAGAGTTTTTTTTGTTTAAGAAAATTATTTTCGGCGCTATTAAGATTTTTGTAATTTTTAACTAGATTATTTTTCAGTTAACTTGTAGGTATAACTGTTGAGAAATAAATTTTTCCGCATAGTAACTCATACACAAATAATCAAACATAAAAACAATGTTGACTTAGATTTCATTATTTTTTTATTTATATTATTTTGTGGTCAATAAAGAGTTCCTACCTCTTCACGTAAAAGAAAAATTATGCATCTCGGTATTTTGCAAGAAAATATTTTAGCAACCCCTACAATGTATAAAAACCAGGACCTATCGTAGAACATAAGTTTCTAGTACGACTATTTTCCCGGTCAATCACTATCCAAATACGTAGTTTTAAAAATGACACATTTTGGCCTCAATGAAAATATTAAATGGAATTTAGTAGAAAAAAATCAAAACTATGTCATGAACTCATTATTCTAGAGCTAAACAATACTTACCTGCAAATACCTAAACAACTTTAAGGCGTAATACCTGCTATCTAGATCTAGACACCTGCTTAAACTTATGCAAGACCTCAATCCTCTATTCATATCAGAGCTATCTAAAACAGTTAGTTAGTAGCAAAGACTATAAGGAGGGGTTTATAGTCTTTGTTAGTACATAGTTAGTTACCGGCGAGTGCGATCGGGGCTGAGGTCTGGGTAAGGATTTGCTATCAGGAGCACATGTACACACTTAGATAAATGTATCCGTCAATAACTTGGGAGTCACCGCTCCGTAATAAGAAGTGGTACAGGAAGGTATTGTATTTTGTTAAAAAATCGACGTTGAAACGAGATATTGACGAAAAAGCACGTTTTGCAATCCAAGGTAAAAGGTTCCATGGTATCTGTGCGACATGACAGTGCGAGTGCGTCTGCTTATACTAGTCGAACCTTTTCAATCTAAATGCCTAATGTTGTAGAGAATAGAGCCAAACCAGTGGCGTAACAAACACCCCCGCAAGTTAGATAGTTGTATTTAGCAATAATTAGTTCAGTTTCGGTTTTAATCGTGGAACGTGCATGTATCTACATATTAATTAAAAGCAGAAAAGTCGTCGTCTCAGTTTTCCGTGGTGGGGGACACGCGGACCTCACCTTGATAATACCACGCTCTAGTACTAGCTTCAGTCGCCGACCCACTGTCGAGGGGCATGTACGCAGCACACAGCCGTGTCCCACTTTATTAATTACTTCACCTACTGGCTCTACTAGTCTACATATTAAAAGACGATCTTCGGTTTGACTTAACTTTCTGCCCGGCTGCCTGTGTACGCGGCCGACCCTTCCCTCATTATTCCTTTGACCTGCGTTCAAACTCTTCAGCTATCGTGAGGAAATGCAGTGTTCAACACGGCTTACTTTTAATACATTTGCTAACAATTTTATCAGGAGAAATGCGTGGAGCGTAGTCTACGGTCTCAAATAATTAAATATTTGAAATATAATTGTGGTTTAATTTTAATGTATACATTAAATATAAATCTAGCTAAACCACTAAGTGGCGCCCAAAAAAGGAAATTGAACAAAGAACGTAAAACTAGAAAAATAACATCCACAAATTAGCAGTTTCTGCGGCTGGTAGTAAATTTTGTGAATATGCTAATGTCAGTGATGTAGAGAAACCAAATGAAATTGTTGGCGTACTAGATCAAGCTGCAACAGAAAACATATATGGCTGTTTATCAAACTGCAGTAATTGATGGTGAAAAAATTGGAAAAAATACACAGGTTGTTAAAAAGGTTGTTAGTAGACAAAATTGTGTTTTTACCGCACAAGATTATCAATAACAAAAATAAGCCAAGCTTACCCGCTAGAGTTAAATTAATTATTAATCAATTTATTTATAGGAAATGCAGAGATGAAGAACCATTCAATACAAGTTCTAGTTTCTTTTTATATCTAAGTTAATATGAGGGAGTCCATCTAATTTTAGAAATAATGTAGTTAACTTTTAAAACAATAAAAATCAAAGCGCGAATCAGAATCAGACGTGTTCCAGAAAGACATTAATTTTGATACCAAGTGACACTATGTTTCTCATATCCTTCCCTATTTCTATTTCAAAAAAATTATAATAAATAATACTTTCATGGACATTGCATTGATTTTTACGTTCGTAAATTATAAGAAAAGTAAAGAGAAAGAAAAAAAAATAAAACTATACAGGGCGAGTAAAAAAGTAACACATAATTTCTGAAACTTCGTAAATATTGATTCTAAAGTTTAAATAAAATACTTTTTACACCTTCAACATTATTTATTTATATTTACATTAACATTACGATCAAAATATGGGAAATAGCGCGGCTAAATATATAAAAATATAAACGTCGTCTTTGCTTTCAGCGGTCTAGGCGTTAATTTATTTTCGTTCTATATTAATATTATACTTAAGCTTTATAGCTTTGATAAAAGTTGTTTGTTAAATTTCAGTTCATACTTTGTCAATGTTCAATTTTTTCCACGTTTAGTTGTTTGGTTACTATGGCACTCATTTTTTTTAAATGACACCTATAATTTTTCACGTTTTTAGAATCAGCAATTGTTTCTCTTTCTGGAACAAAATTTTTCTCATGAGTTACATAACAAAATGATTGAATGACGTACCTTTGAAGTTCAGAAATTTCCTAATAACTAAACGTGTACAAAATTTAACATCAACAAAGTATGCACTGAAATTTAACAAACAACTTTTATTAAATGTAAGAACAAATATTTATGAACACGTTATATGTTACTTTTTACTCGCCTTGTATAAATTTAAATAAAACTTAATAAATATTGCAAAACTGTTTGACTAATGTCTTTGCATTCTGCTCATAATTTATAATTCTCTTATTCAACTTCCACGTTTTACTAATTTAACTGTTTCCAATGTTTATAGCTTTACACAAACATTAATTTGATGTTCTGGCCACCAAATTTAAATTTGACATTACTCGGGAATTTTCGACAAGTTCCCTCTGGGGAAAAATCGATTTGGGAATTTCCCCAGCCGCCCATCACTAACAAATACCCTTATCGCCTCTCTGTTATACTATCTGTTTTTTTTTTTAAATTTTGGTTGCAAACTTACTAAATAGGGGTAAAATGAATGCAGTATAACATTTTGGTATAAAACACCTCTAAGATTTCTTTTTGGTCAATTTCCCCAACAAATTAACAGAGTGATGGCCAAAACAACAAAGTTCCAACAGTGTATTAGAGAGAGAAAATAGATTTTCGTATTTTATAAGATAAACATAGTTTTTAAATTATGAATCAACTAGGGAGTGGGGCTTGAATTAATAAACACCATTCTTCTACTGTAAGAAAAATGTAATAAATTGAACAGTAGAATAGAAAAAAAAAGTGTTAGGGAAAAAGGGAGAGCCACATTTTACCACCGATTAATATTGCAGTTTTTAATGCATTAAATCTTTTAATTAATTAATCCTTTTTCTTTTGCTTTTCTTTTAAAAGTTTTCGCTTTTACACACATGTTCAAGCTTTTGTTCATTTCAATAATTATTAGCAATTTATTGACAAACATAAAAGAGAAAGAAAACTTATACCACATAATACATAGTATATATATAAACACTGATCAGGACTAAATAAAAATTTCAGTGTAATAGGCATGTACACAAAATAAACATCTTTATTACATAAAGGGACATAAATTTTAGATATTCAAAAACTCATAGAAGGCATCACAGAGACTTTAGCAAAGTGGGAGACAAACCAAATTGTACATAGCCCACCTATAGCTCTGTGGGCCTACAGTTTTCATTTGTAATAAAAATTCTTTTACATACTAACACTGTGTTAGAGCTACTACGATACAAACAAAATATTTTAAAGAATATTTCGTCAAAATAAAAATTAATTTTTTTTTCATTATTTGTATTGTACAGGCTCTAGGGCCCCTCTTGATACTGGAGCCCTAGGCTATAGCCTAACTCAGTGGGTAATACGGTACTGGGTCTGCAGTTGATGAGAGGATCAAAAGAAAATGTCAAGAAAAACCTTGGGACACGGAGAATTCGAGTTCAATACATAAAACTAAAAGGGTGAGATTGTAGTAGAATATTTACTAGTTGTTTAATAAAATGCACTTTTTATTGTAAAAAAAACTATTGAACAATACACAATCTTTTGACAATAATTCAAAATTAATGAGTTAGTAAAATTGTAAGGCAAGCTGTAAGGCAGTGAATAACATTAGGCAATTTTATATTTTGTTGGAAATTTTTTGTAACAATTTAAAATTAAAAAAAATATTTACAGCCTATCAATATATACAAATTAGATATAAAAATACTAAGATTGTTATATCTGAAAGTTCACAAAAATCAGTCAGTTAATGGACGATGGATTTAAGAATATTTAAGGTGATAATGATTAAATATTCTGCAACCCAAAAAATCCTTAGCTACTTGAATAGTTGTTTTAAATATGTAAATAAATAAATACAATGAAGCACAGGCCTGGATTAAAGAGTTGAGGTTAATAAATTATATTTCTTGTGGTATTCTAAAATTAGCATTCCATACACAAATTTAATTCAGACCTGATACAAAAACCTATTCATTAATACTGATACTTTTAACAAAAAAAATTCGAAAATTTCTACATTAAAATATAAATAAAAATTCAAAAAGCGTGACTTGTAAAATGGCAGAATTTGTTAAGACAAATTTACAAATTCAGTCACTTTCATTTGTACTTTTACAGATATACAGTAGCAATTCATGATTATTGAACTTTGTGTTTTCACTTCGGGATATTTAAATTCTCATTAATGTAAATTAGTCTAATTTTTTATGACCGAGGATGGTACTAACCGTGGCAGAATATCATGCTTTCAAATCTCCAACAATTAAATTCTACTGTCCTCGGTAGCTCAGTTGGTAGAGCATTAGCTTGGATAGCTAGACGTTTCAGGTTTGAATCCCAATTAAGAAAAATATTTTTCATAGCTTTTCCAATTATTATCAATAAAGTCACAAAAAAAATTATATTAATTTATATTAATAATGATAGCGAAAATTTAATTTATCTAAATTCTTATATTCAAGTTTTGAGATTTCATTGTTTTGCAATCTTGCAAGCATATTAGGAACTATTCATATACGTCTTTTGTAAAAGGGAACAAGTGATTGTCTTTTATGATACTACGATTTATCTAGTAATGTTATAGCTGCCATGAAAACATTAAAAGAAATCCTGTAGAATCGTTGATTAAAATTATTACAGTCAGTAAATAATTAATAAAAGTAAAATAACAGATTCTAATAAATACATCAGCATTTCTATCTATGTACAAAATTTAAATCACATTATAAATTAAAAAGTTAATAAATATTTACAATATCCTATGTCCTAAGTGTGGCAAGAAATAAAACCAGCAGTAAAATAAATGACTTATTCAGAATTCTTATATTGGGTATTGTCATTATCACTAAATCACTGGTTGCAGTCTACGCTGAAACAAAACTAGTTGGTTCTATAATGAAAATAAGTTCATCTCTCTACAAAAAAATTAAAATGCTAGGAATGGGACACTGTTATACATAATTTTCCCCAGGAGTTGTGTCCATGCTGCTGTGCTTATTTCTTTTAGCTTTGTCCTGGTTCTTGATTTTATTTTTAGGAGAATCACTAGGAAGTGATTCTTGGGTGCTGGCAGAAGGTTGTGAACAGTTGTTATTCTGCGATGACAAACATGACATTTCAATCATGTTTTGATTCTGGAAAAAATCCGAGCTAGAAATTTCTGTAAATAAGATGAAATTAACCTAGTTTTAGTTGCGAGTTAAATAAAAGGTACAACAAATAAGCACAAATATATCAGCACATTAGTCGTTAGTTTAAGCACAGTAAAACTTCTTTTTGCCAAAGCTCAAATATTTGCAAATACAAAGAAAAACAGTACAACTCACTATTTATGCGTAAAAGAGCTAGAAAAGAGTTTCTTATAAAATAATTAAAAAACAACAATTTTTGTTTTAACCGGCTTTATTTACATCTTCATCATGAAGGTATTTGTACAGAAAATATCACAGAGTTCCTACATACTAAAAAAGAAGGAAGAAATAATATCTACCTCACCTTGTTGTCGGCATCAGCTAAAGGGTTAGGGGTTATTGTAATACGATTCGTAGATGATGCACTACCATTTACTCGTGACATTGTCTTTGGACTCACAACATAATCGTTTGCATCTGCTTGTATGTGATGGCTTACATCATCTTTGTCGCCCCCCCCGTTCTTCATCTACAATAGTTTCAACATTAAAGCTTTTAAATAACAAATATTTAAAACAAAGAACTAAAAATGTGCTCAATTAATAATTAAAGTCGAAAATTGATTTTTGAATTAAATAAGAAATCAACATAAATGCTGTTCTTAAAACCATACTTTATTATTTTGATACGGCTATAAATAAATTTGACGTAAGAAATGTATTTATTGACTTCAAAAAATCATTTTCAATGTCAAAAACATTGCAGCCCCGTTAGGTGGCATCATTTTCCAATGTCAAAATTTTATTTTTTGATGTCAAAAATTCATATTTTGGTCAACAAATTATTTATTGACGTCTGAAAATAATTTATAGCTTACAAATATTTTCAGACTCTAAGAAATGATTATTTGATTACATAAAATAGACTTTTGACGTCAATAAATGAATTACAAATGTCAAAAATTCGATTAAAAAATTTAATTGATAAATGTTTTTCGAAATTTGCCAATTTTTAGACGGTAAAATATTAATCTTGGCGTCACAACATCAATTCTCCGACGTCTGAAATACAATTTGTGACATAAAATTCAACTTTTGATGGAATTTGTTTAGATTCTTGGGGATAATACAATTTTGTTTTCCATAATTCAGGATAAAAAATAAAACAGTGCCTGATAGATAAACTTAGAATGTAAAATGAATTTATTACTGTTACAAAAATAACCCGTTTAATATACTGACAGAAAAATAATACACTAATAACACATTAACAAATTGAAACAAAATCATGAATTCACATACCTCTGGAAGAATCTTTCTGCTTCTTCTTTATGCAAACAATTAATAAAACAACAACGCTAAGCAGCAAAGCAACACTTAAAATTCCAGCTCCAATTATTATATACATCTGTGTTTGTCCTGAAGATTCAGATGCTGAAGACTTAGATGTTGTTGATGGTAAAGCTGTAGTGGTTTCCTTTTCCTTTGTCGTGATCTTCGTAGTACTTGCTGTAATTATGCTCATGTTAATTAATCATAACGTAAAAAATTTAAAAAAAAATACCTGCAGTACTTTGTTTCATAATGGGGCTAAATTCACTTGCTGACTTTGTGGTAAAACTCTGTAATTTTATGTCGTAAATGGTAGCTGGGAGGAGGTGTTGAATTATGTACGATCTCATGTCTCCACCTTCAATGGTGGCTTTCATATAATCACTTGCACTATCAGCTGGTACATAGTGTACAAAGAAGCCATCGATGGTAACGTTTGGTGTGGGTATGTACTAAAACAAATGTTTAAGTATAGTAATACAAAATAGTAATGAGCACTATTTATTTTTAATAAATACACCATGTAACTACAAATATGGTGCTTAACTGCCACATATTCACTACCAAGGCATAAATAAGAAGAAAAAACAAAAATCTTCTAACATTAAATCTTACCTCCCAATGTATTCCAATAGCAGACTCATTAACAGTTTCAGTGTAAATTAATCTCGGTACAGGTAAAGGATTTCTCAAGAAGAAATCAGCTCGAATCAAATGGAACTTTGCAGAATTGGGTCCTAATTTGTTGTCATTATTGCTATAAACAGCCGCTATCCTAAACTTATAGGCATGATCTGGATTTAAATTGTTTACTTCATAGCTCTGAATATGTGGAGGAATATCGGCATTTGTAGTTTTCCACTTAGAACCTTTATGAGTACCATTGTGAACTATAGGACCCAATTCTCTATATTGTACTTTGAAAAACTGTATTGGCAAGCCATTATTTTCGGGTACAGTCCATCGAACCATAACAGATTCATCATTTAACCTTGTCACTGTTGGTCTTGAAGGTGGAATCATTTCAGTGGTACCTCTGTGTCTGTTCTTCTTTGGTTTGTGTTTCTTTTTCCTATTAGCCGAAGGAGTTGAATGGGAAGTGTAATAATCATCTAAGACGTCTGCGCTCGATATTTGTTTAGGAATGACTTTCAAATCGGTGCTGCTATAGTCAGTTCCTACAGCATTACTCGCAAAGCATTGAAGTATGCCTGCATGCTTTTTTTCTATTGGACGAAAATATATTCGATTTCCTATAGCTTCAATTAAGCTGTCATTTATAACAGTTAGACCATTTAAAAACCAACTTATTTGAGGTTCTGGTGTGCCTTGAACAATACATTCTAAATCTAGATTCTCTCCTTCTTTAATATCAGTGTTTTTTGGACCATCTACTATAGTCGGTGCTTCGTTGTATACCAAAGTAATATGATGAGAAATGGTTCCAGCAGAGTTGGTGTGATTACAAATGTATAGACCATCGTCAGTCGATTTTACTTTTAAAATGCGCAGACCACCTGGTACCAGTTCTGTTCGATTTGGAAGCAATTCACTATTGCTTTTAAACCAATAGACTTTAGGGACAGGAGTTCCTACTGCTGAACACTCCATAAAAGCATTCTCTCCTATAAAAAAAATAATAGTGTGTCCATTAGAAAGAAAACCAACGTGTTATACCGTGGTATAGAAGCAGACGTTTGAAGTTCCAAAAAACGTCCCAATTTTAAATATTTTGTCCTTATTGCCCGATTTAAATGCCTATTATACAGGTTGTTTGGAAAAACATTAGCTCCCGTTTAGAGGCAGATTCCTTACGTAAAACAAGACTAAAACATACAATAATCGTATGTCCGCAACAGCTTAGTTTGTGAGATAGGAGGTGTTAAAATTTAAATTTTTTATTGGTTATTTAATAAAATTTCAGAAACAGCTTGAAACATTCTATTGACATTTCTCAAGCCTTACACCCTTTTTGGCTATAATTAAATTTATAAAATGCCACCAGGGGGGTATGTGTGTAATGGCGACATTTTTTTCTAAAACGTGTTTTTTTCAAGGAAAAATGACCCCGTTACACACACGTACGCCCCTAGTGGCATCTTTAATATTTATTTATAGCCAAAAATATTATAAGGCATGAGAAATTTTAATAGAATATCCAAGCCGTTTCGAAATTTTTTGAAATAATCATTTAAGAAATAAACATTTAAATTACCTGTATCCCAAAAACTAAGCTGCTGTAGAAACATGTTTATCGGAAGTTTTTGTTTTGTTTTTAGGTAAGGAATCTGCCTCTGGACAGGGGACTATGTATTTTGAAAACACTCTGTATCTAAATAAATATAATAATTATGAACCCACTAGTTAATATATTTTTTAGATTGTTTAGGCTTCAGCCCATCTTTTGCTAAACTTGTTAATTGGCATACAATTTTATATCGTCCTTCTTAAGGGTTCTATGTTGTAACACAATATTTTTCATTACTTCACCAGGTTCTTCTATCATATAAATAAATAATTAAAAAAATTACCAGCATTTACAGTGTAAAATTTCTTTGGTGGTATTATAAACCTTGGCAATTGAGCAGGTCCACCATTTATAACTTTCAAATTTAGGTTAAAATCTGCATCTTGCGAAGCCTGTTGTATAATATTATTTGCCCCACATTTATAAATTCCAGTGTCTTCTGGATTTACAGTTGGTATAATTAACGACTTAGTCCGTGGCACTGATTGTGCTGGGTTTATGTAATTTCCATTCTTATAATAATCTATGAGAGCAGGTGGATTCGATGGTGGAGGATCACAGTACCATAAAACAGTGTTCCCTGAGCTAACGGTAATTTGTATACTGTCTTGGTGAATAAATTTTCCTAACATGGTTATTGTAATTCGGCCAGGAACAGATGCAACAGCAGATGCACCATAATGGGCCAAACATTGATAATCACCTGCTACTGCTTTACTGCTAGACTGTAACAAAAATTGAATAAAACATATGTATACAGTTATTTAAACACAACTTTACCTTAATTTTTAGAGTCGACGTTTTCTTTTCACTACTGTACATGCTGGAAGGAAGATCAACTGCAGAAGCACTTCTTAAGTAAATCGGTATGTTTGGATTTGATGCTTTAGTAATGTTTAAAGGATAGTGCCTCCACTCAAATCGATCTGGCATGAGATTCATTTCACATGTTAAGATTGTTTCATCATTGATGGGCATCGTCACCGAATCTGGACTTGCCACCATATAGACTCGACCTCGATCTGATAATGAATGATGATAATAAAATTCGTTTGAAAATAATAAAAATCTCTTATTTAATTAGTTAGTTTAATGAGCTTTGTCTGTTTTATATTTATACAAGGTGAATCATTAAAGTGTCTCCCCCCTCCCATGTCCTAATACTCCTAAACTATTATAAATATCAAATTATTTCTTTATAAACGTTGTTTGGAGACTAATAAGCTACTTTATGTAATAGTCCAAATTTTTTGTAATGTCACGTGACTGAGCAGTGACGTCATCAATATTTTTTTTAAATGGAAAGAAATATTTTCTTAGGCAGTTAGAGATCTGTTTAACTCATTTGCAGCCAATCACAAAATTTGCTTAATAGCAAAGTCCAGTTAAAATCTACTGTTACTAAGAGAATTCTCTTACAGGAACCTTGTAGCAGGAAAAACAACACTGGCAACAGGAGAGAGCGTGAGGAACTTTATAGTCAGATCTGCATACCTCCCGTATGAACAGATGGGACAACCACCTACTCCTAAGATATAAAAAAGTCCTCAATCCTGGGCTTCTTTGAAAGTACAAGACTATCATTGTGAGATTAAAAGGATTTTGACTGGGAGCACAACAGGCCTTTTAAGCCGCGGTGCCTGGGAGAAGTAATTGATACCAATTCAAGGAAAAACAATTTCCTAGCAAATTATTATTTATATTGCCATATAAGAAAATTGTCGATTACATTACTGCTCTGTCACGTAACAGTGCAGAAAATTGTGAGGTATGCTGTAAAGTAGCTCCATAACAACTTTTATTAAAAAAATAACATTCTCAATAGTTTAGTAAATAGTAAGGGGGTGATACTTAAATGACTCAACCTGTATATTATTTTTCTATTCAAACAAATTGGAAATGTACAGTTGGGATTCCAGTAAAGGTAAACAACTAATATGCAGCTGAATCAACAACGTACAATTAGAGCAATTTGTTGTTTGCTGAACTTATTTGTAAAAATTAAGGTAACCTAACGATTTGCTGTATTAAATAAAACGCTAATAGATTTGTAAGTAGCAGCTCATACTAAAAAAACAAACTTATTGAAAAGTATCTACCTAGTAATTATGCTGCACGTTAGAGTTTCCTTCAAAGTTACACACCCAAACATAACTTACAATTTTTTTTTGTAAAATACCGAACCTTCGTATTTGTATAATTTCTTTGCATGGGCGGTATAAATAAAATCACTCAAATCATTCAAGTGTTACATGAATTGAATATACTTGAAATTTTTTTTAATTTAAGAAAAGTAAAGTACATATTATATGACTTTAGGTAATTCACAAATATACCTATGTTAGCCCCCCCCTTTCCCGAAAAAAATTATTGAAACATAGTAACGATTGCTGTTTTTTTTTTATATTATGAAAAATATCTCAAAGTATTTACATGATATTCTAATAATATCACTTGTAGATAGGCAACCAACAAGTCTACCTTGTACAGTACATTTCACTTTTCAACAGCTGAAAAATACAAAGTTGAAAAAAGGTAAGTCACTAAATTTATAAATTAATTTCAAAAATATGTTTTACTAGTAACATCCAATTTGCTGTTGATAAAAAAACAAATAAGGATGATGCAAAAACAACGGATATCCGCCCTTTCCTAAAGTTAATCCCTGAATTCTTCAAAATTTTTATCATATTTTCAAGTAGACATATTTGAAGCATGCTCAACAATATTAATTAATATAATTGCCCTAAATAACGCATTTGTACTCGTATGGAGAAGGATGACGATTATTACTGTTTTCCTTTGTGCAAAACTCAAAGCTAGTATTACTTTAGTACTTTAGAATTAGGATGTTTACTTGAAAATTGAAAATTTGTTACAACGCCCACAATACATGTTCAATTATAATGTTAAAAATTTACAATCAAAACTTTAAAATGTTTATTTAAAAATTACTTAGCCCCTTACTCATTTTCTAGTAACCCACGTCCTTGGACATTTCAAAATGATAAACTGTAATATACATGAATATTCATTATTTGATTACTTTAGCGTTTGCTTAGTGAAAACATAATATATATTCTGCGGTACATTGAAAACATGGCGTAAAAGGCTAGTACAAAATGTAAGCAAAAAATTCTCATTATGCAAAACTTTGGCTTCCAGTTTTAAATTATTAAAAGTAACAATTACAGAGTAGTAAATGTCTTTCGCAAGGAATTACCGAATAACGATTTTGGGCACTGTCTAATAACGTAAATTCGGCTTTTCGTAAAATATTCGGGCAATTACCGGTTTCAATACCGATTCGCCAAATACAAAATATCAATCAATTTGTAAACAGTGACTTTAATTAAGAAAACTGCGAAAATTAATTTAAATTAAAAAATCAGTTAAAATCACAAAATCGATTTAAATGAAAAAAGTCGTTTATTTTTTGTTTCTTAAACAAACCTATTTTTTCCATGCTGTTTCACATAATAAACGGATAGCGTTCCCGTTTGGCTACAAAAATTATAATTTGGTCTCAATGTATTTTAATCTTAATTTTAATCAAATTTTACGCAAAAATTGCAATTTAGTATTCTTGCCATTTAGTGTACAAAAAAGTGAATATTCGACTGACAAAAAAATATTCAGCTTATAGGAATATTCGGCAAGTTCCATCAAAACGGACCCACCGAATATTCGGTGCATTTCTACAAATTTAAAATTTCGCATTTAACTCAGCACTTTTTGTATTGTGAATAAATAGAATTTCTATGACGATTATGTTTATTTAAATAACTGTCGAGTTTGCATATTTTCAAAAGAAATTTCAAACCAAAAAACAAAAACAGGCTTACCTCCGTACACTAGCTTAAACTCCAGCAGCACCAAACAAGTGGTGAAGAACCACGGAATAGAACCATCCATGTTGCCGCATCCCTGAAACAACAAACACTAACGTCATATTCGCCTATACAACATCAAACTTATTATAGATCACACACAGCAATCTAAATTACCAACTTAAACTATAAAGTGCACTTCACTTTTCGCTGCGACATCAAATTACAACAGTTCTCAGATTCCCCTTTAGAATTTACGATAACTTAGCCAAATGAATTCATAGTACGCCTCTTGAGGTTGCCACACATGTGCAGGAAGTACCTAGGAAGCATTTTTAATGCACCGCCGGTGATTTCAACGCCAGATAACACAACATTCACCCCGACTCGGGTTAATAAGGGGTACAAATTAAAGGGGTGTTTGCTTTTCCGGTATCGTATGTCAAAATGTTAGGGTTGATTGCGCCAAGGTTAAGTTTTATAAGTACAGGATTTTCACTTTTATTAAAAGCGTGATATAATTTTGCTTTTTATGACTGCATAGGTAGGTTGACGATATGTGGTTTCTTGAAGTGTAGGACTGGTTTCCTGTTTAATTCATTTGTTCAAAGAGATTAATTTATACATACACAATTTTTGACTTTATTTATGATTTAGCGATTTATAACGCCTACGGCAAACACAAATCCTACGTGATATGTAGTAGATTGAGATGTTTCATATTTCCATGGAAAATTAAAAACCCATTTTTACAAATTTTTATATTTTGAGGTTTCAGAAAAAAGCTGCTAGGAAAAATAATAGAATGTTCCCGAAAACAAAATAAGCAAAAAAATCAAACTACTGGAGAAACTTCCTTAAATAGCTACCGAAAATCATTTTTCTAGTAAAACCACAAAAACAACCAAGCTTTAAAACAAAACTAAAAATGAAAAAATAATAATAATCTGACAATAGAAAAACCGCTTCAATAAAAAAATAGTCTTTAGCTAAAAGCTTCAGAAAAAGCTCTCTAATAATAATTTTCGGGAAACCAAAAAAATTTCTTTACTTCTAAAGTGTAACAGAGCAGCAGTTAGAAACATTAAGCAAAAATCTGTTCTAAGTTTGATACATCATCTTCCACAGACTTCCTCATACTTCTGATTAATTGTCCAATTCCAAAAAAGTACCCTATAACTACCAAATTTAACAATTCCTCTATGAATAGACAAATATTGTAAAGACGAACTATCTCATCAATGTAAAGTAAAAACTAAAAGTTTAAACAAAAATTGCCCATTTTAAGACGAACAATAGTCAATAACTTAAATATGTATATACCTTATTTTATTTCTAGAGATTTTGTAACACCATTAATTTTGTTATTTATAAAAATTTTGTATTTAGAAGAAGCACAAAATCTCTAGACAATATAAAGCAAAAAGCAAAAAATCCTTAGATAATACAAAACACTCGCGTTTTCTGCGGGTAGGGAGAAAATCCCTACAACTAGAGAAAAATTCATAAACTGGCTGGTATTTCCACACTTTATCTTTAATTTTTTCTGTTATTGTTATTTTCATTATAAAATATGAGCACAAACGGCACAAAACAACAAAAAAACAAATTACATGATACAAAAGCTGTCATATAAAAATAATTGTATAAAGTTAGTAAGAATCTTTTCATTTATTTAGCTACTGACTACAAAGAGAGAATAGTGAAGGAAAGGTCGACAGGTAGCTGTGTGTGTGTACTTCGATCACGCGCCGAAAGAGTTCGGTCAACGCATGGGAGTCAGATCAAGAGAGTGCGGGTGATATTGCAAAGTAAACTGATTCTTTTCCAAGTTTTTTGCGCAGTAACCAGATTTTTTGATTTCATAGAAAAATATTCCTTGGAATTAAAAAAACCCAAAACCGAAAGAACAAATTCGTCCACCAAAAATTGGGTAAGAAGAGGAAAATTGACTCCCTCCCCAAATATTGCTGTATGTAAAAATTAAGTTGAGATCTTTATTCTACTATAACTCATGAGCAATTTAGAACAAACAGAAATTTTTATCTGCCCCCGTTTATTAAATGATGGGGTGTTTTCAATTTTCAAAAATTCATAGAAGATGTCACAAAGAAGTTAGCGGACTGGGACACGGACCAAATTTTAGCTAATCCAATTTAAATAAATCGTGTAACCCCTTTTTGAGTAGTATGTTTTTGAAATAATCAAAATTTTGATGTTTTTTCACCTCACAGTTTTAGTACTTCCAAAAGCTCTAATAGCTTGTAACATTGTTAGAGCGTTTCCAATATCAATTTTTATCCCGATCTGATTAGTATGTTTTGAGTAACTATGCGTTAAGACTCAAATTTTCAAAAATTCATAGAAGGCGTCAGAGAGAAATTGGGCAGCTGGGACACAAACCTAATTGTAGCTCATCTTTAGTTCTAAGAGTCACAAAATTTTAAAAAATTATAATAGTTTTTGAGTAGTATTTTTTTGAATATTTCCGAAATTTTGGATTCGCCCTAAAGTCTTCTATTGAATTCCGTTTTCAAATTTATAAAATTTGGTTTTGGTTAAAAATGCTACCAAATAATATGTCTAGCTTCCGTATCCGGTTTCGAATTTTTTTAAAGCTTATTTTGTAATTTTTTGATATACCCCCAGGTTTCCAAACTCATCGATATCCACCCACAGATAAACATTTTTTAAAAAACAGTTTTTTAGGTTCCTGGAGGTCCAAAACGTGTATTTCCGTCAAAATTTCAAATTTGAAAATTTAATGAAGTCAATACTTCTCCTATACTAAAAATATAGGAAAGTAAAAAGCTTAAATATAAATTTTCACTACTTTCTTAACTAGATGCAAGTAATAGAGTCCAATTCCAATTACTGGTATGCGTTTATAGAATAAAATACTTAGGCCCCAGAAATTTCCATGGCAATATTTCCAATGGAAATACTGCCAAAAACATATCTAGATGATAGCGTAATAGCTGAGATAAAACTGCCGATAGTTTATAATAAATGTACAGTTCTTTCTCTTTCATTTAACGCAAAAAAAACTTCTTTGGCTGGAAAGTGGTACTGAAAGTAAACTTCCGATTTTTTGACGAAATTGGCCCTAAAACTGTCTTAAAAGTATAGTTAAAAAAATTTTCCATTCAATTTTCAATTTTGTAACGACAGTGATTCATTCGAAAAAGTTTCAGCAGACTTAGATATGAAATTCTTGACCAACTTGAAAATGTGTCCAATGTTTTTCCTAAAATGCCTGAGCTATACGGTAATATTAAAGATAAGCCTAGAAATTGTAAGCACGTGGGAAAAACGTTCGTAACTGCATAAAGGCTGTTGCTACAACAAAGCCGGAACATTCCTGACCGTAACTTTACAATATCAATTACAATAATACCCAACCTAGCACATTACTGAGAGGACAATATGACACGACACCCCCACTTGTTAATACTTAATACACAAGCACTTATGTGGGCGAAAAGTTCTAGGAAAGCGTTTCCATAATAATCGCACTAACGTCGCAAGGTAAACAGAGGTATTAGAGCATATTATTAGCTCTACTAGGCATGTAGGACCTACTGCAAAGTTGAGTCTAGATTAAAATAATTTATAATCAACCTTTGAATAACGTTCTAAGAAAATATCAACAAATTTGCCCACATTGTAGCCTTCATACTACTGAGTAGGAAAATCAAATTCTTGTTGAGGGTTAACAGATTTTATCATTAAAACTTATACAGTCAGAATCAAAAGGGTTTACCAAGACGTATATAAAAAAGAACAAAAGAAACTCCACGCTTCTTTCCATCAAATTCAAAGTCACTCTTAAAAGGTGCCTTTAATTTTGGCTTCAAGAGGCGTGTGCTGCAAAGGTCAGCTTTTTAATTTTTGTAGAGGCGGACAACGCAGACAATTTGAAGCCAACTAGAAGAGTGACCTTTCCAAAACCGCCATTATCTTACAGAAGAAATTAAGTATCGTCAAGTCAGTATTCATCACTTCAAACCGATCCCAATTTTATCATTTTTTGGGCGGCTCACTGGAGAAGGACGGAAGAAGTGCTTTCAGGGGCTGGAATGTGAAACGTTTTTGTTCGTGCTGTCTTGTTTTGGGCGCTAAACAAGAAAACGGGTTCTAGGATAACCACATATATGTTTGAATCACTGCCATATTAACAGGTGTTCAGGGAACACCTTGTAATTAAATATGCGGATAATAAGATTTTTTGATCGTTTAAATCCATCATCAGTAATGACATTTTTATAACTATAACTAAAATTAAAAATGAAGTGAAATGTGTGGAGTAGACTATGGTCTAGTCTCAGAAATTGTCCATGAAAGAAGAAATTCGACTATCCAAACTTAAGATTGAATTGAAAATCATAGATTTATTCACCTGTTGCTAGTTTCAAAATTTTTAAAATTACAGACATTTATAACGCCAATTGACTACTGACAACACACAAACACAGAAGAAATACATTTGCACTCGCATGCATTTAACATTACGTAAATTGTTTTTTTGTCAATAATTAAGAAATTGTTAATTAAATGCGTCAAAAGGCCGATTAAAACCACCCATCATTAAAAAAATATCACACCAAAACATATTACCTACTGTAAATTCGCAAATCAATTAAAATCTACTTATAAAACAAGAACAAAAAATTATTATCAATGGAAAATCGGAACGAATCAACCTTAAAACGATCATAAATGAATATCAACATTTTTTGTGTTGCTGTCACTACTATTGGTATAATTTGGTTATTTATGGCTTACTTCCATTCTAGTAGATCGGCAATCTCGTACAGTACATTTTATATAATTTATTTCAATAAGATCCACAATTATTATAATAAAAGCATTGCACTCAGAACATTATTACAATTGTATTAGAAACGGCATTTGTTTATGGCGAGTTGTGTGAATACAAATATGGGTATGATTGAAACGATATGACAAGTAAAGGCAATAATTGGACAAATAATACATAATCAAACAAATAAGCGACAAAATAACAATTACAGCAACAAATTTTAACACTTATACCTAACGGAAGCTGAATATTAATTTATCCTATGAACTAATGTCTGTCTCTCTGTTTGTTTCCAATACTATAACTGAGCGGGTCCTTACAGTATACAAAACAACATATCAGCTGCATGAGTGGAGGATCATGTTTACAAATACGACACTTCATTGTCCCAAATATATTGTGATCACCCGTTAAAACAACAAACGCCCACATTTACGATTACAACAATTAAAACAATCGCACATTAATTTATAAAACTTGCTAAACTCGTGCACTATGCACCACGCCTTTCTCTTACACACAATGCTACCAAATTTATGCCGCTTGTGATTTGAACGACAGCCATCGGACATTTTGCCGCTTTACAATTTCGATTTATTTTTGCTTACTTTTCAGGAGGACGGGCGTTACATTTAGGACCCTGTATTTAATGAACGAGAAGTGATAAAAAATATCGCGTTTAAATTGGATTGCTCTTTAGTATAACTAATAAGAGATTCTAAACTTATTTTGTAGCGACAGTAATATGTAAGAGTGAGGTACTCTCTCCCTACACTCATTTTTAGTTGACGAACTTTGTTGTTTCATTCAAATCAAAAGTTTCTTTGCATTCTATGTAATATCTTTGATTATATACCTTTAAGGGTATAGTCAATGGTAACATTACGTCGAGGAGGCTTTTGAAAATTAAAAAGCTTGTAGTTTTTAAGCACTTGCAGTTTTTGTTCAGGCAAAGTGCTTCGTCTATTTTTCTTAATGGAACCGACAAAGACTTACAATCATCACAATTCTATAAAGTTGCAAATGTTTTTGCAATTAGCGTTTTTGAAGGCACCTTATTTGTAAACTGACAATAAAAGTTTATAATTGTACGATTCAAATTTATATTACACAAAAACATTACTGCTCATGCATACACCAAAAACTAAAACCATATGTTTATGTAATCCCGTTTGCAATTTTCTTTTCTTAATCAAAGCTAATGCCGACAATTTACAGTAATACCGCTTAAAACATTAACCAATTGGTCGTGCTTATCTATATTTAATGTAAACTAAGCACGGTTATAAAAAAATAAAACTAACTGCACACCAACAACTTTCAGACAAAAACCTGTAGCACCCTTTTTGTTCCCTCTTGACAAAACCGAACACCTCGGGCATTGTTATACCTTTTCAAAATAAAATTACCACGGAGATCTCGCTATTAGCGTAAAGCCCACAATTTACTACTAGCAGGAAATACAATATGGTAGAAGCATAAAAAGCGTTGATAATGTGATGCAGCACGAATTTTATCTTAGACTTATCAACTACCCTTTTATGAAAACTAAAATACGACAGGGGAAAATGATCCTTAGATCCTTACCATAAAGATTTAAATTTGTTTAGGGAGAATAGTTACGGAATATTGTTTGTTTTGTCAGTTTCTTCTTCTGAAATAATTTGGGTTGCCGCTAGAATTTTAATGACGACGTATTTGAGTGACAAAGGTAGAGATAGACCGCCTCTCACACGACAGTCTAAAATATACTTTTAGCTTATAATTTTTAATAATACCCAAAAGAATTTTAATTAATTAAAAGTACGGATGTACAATATCCTACTGATTATCCCAAGAAAGGTTAGAATTGCAGGAATTTTAAGGACAAGAAGCGAAAAAACAGGACAGAAGAAATTGAACCGGAAAGTTCTTTTAAAATGCATAGCTTTAGCAAAAAGCACATCCACCTGTGCTACTTTAGTCCTTAAACTTTTATGCAATACGCATATACGATTTAAAATGCATTACATTGTGCTTCGAGTCGTCCGTGATACTGACTGAAAGGTATGCCTTTCTGTCTGATTTTTATTTATGGACTTTGTTTTTGAGGAACGTTCACAAAAAGTTCAGTATAATAAGATTGTGAAAATTTAACTAACTACTGTAGAAGACATTTTCTTATTAGGTGTCTTTTCTATCTAATCAATTTCGTGGATTACTTATCAGGCCTAAAAACCGGACTTTTAGTTGCAGAAGAGCAGAAGAGTAAAACATATTGGACAAGAAAACTAATTTTTCTTATAAGAATTTAGAAAAAGTTGTTGTTGTGTACTGCAATTCTTAAGTTTTCTATTCAACGGTGGTTTGCCGACCTTTATGAATGTTGATAGTCCAAACTTTTCTTTCGTAGAACTTTCTCGTTGTATTAATGAATTTACACGTTCTATGTTTATCAATTCGTGGTTGCTATTTTACATTTCAATTAAAAAAAATATTTTTGCAGTTTGATAAAATTGTTTCCTGAAGTACTTTTAAAACTCATGACCATTCATGTTCTACGCTTATAAGCCCTGATTCATTTTATTTTAATTATCACACAAGCATTAAATCCAGCTGACCAAATAAATAAGAACTACATGCACAAGGCTAGGTCAAATATATGGATGTGTTACCATTCTAAGCTCGTAAATAATTCGTTTGAAAAGTTTAGATATGCGCCAACTATACATTTAAAAAAATTATGACAGAAATTATTACTAGTCACATTATTGACACCGATAAATTGTTGACATAGACGCTATCTGCAAATATTAGAAAATAATTTAAAAAGAACAAGGAGGGGTGTTTTGTAGAGCTCACATATCTTGTTTTTTTAGGTTCGAATCCAAAAAAATATAATTTGCAAAGAATATTATGACTATGAACTAAAGCATTACAGGTAAACAATGTGAGTCAAGAAATGTAATGTTGGTTGTTGTTTCAATTGTAGTAAATTATGAAAATGCCATAAGGCAATTGGTGTAGGTATCTAAACTTTGGATAAAACCAAACACAGTTGATTGCAATAAATAAATAATCGTCGACATTTTATTGTTTAATTTCATGATACTGCAAAAATTCTTTTGTGTTATGTTATCGCATACTCATAAATTTTAAAACGAATAATAATAATAAATTTATAACAGTAACAAAAAAGGATTAATTTTCAACCTTCACATCGAGCTGTTGCAAAAAGAAAAATAGAATAATATTTATTCGTAAAATGATATTAAATTGCATTATATACATGAAGTTCTTGCCAATGTCAAGGTTTTCTACTAAACAATAAAAACAACAGACACTGAAACGCTACCCCAACAGAAGAATAACTATACTCAAGGTAAAAATGACCACACACAAATTCGTTATGAATCTTGTGGTTTTTCTATTATCTGCAAATTATGCAAAGAGGACAAGGTTAAAAGCATGATAAACAGTTTTTGTTGATTTTATAAATTACAGGAATAAAATGTACAAAGGAAAACTCAGCAGACGTTTTTTTGAAACGACAACGAAAACAACCATAATTAAAAACAATTAATAGTACATAATTAACTTTGGTTCCAAAAATAACGTGAATGCGTTAGGCTAGGTATCTTATGTAATTAATTACTAATGCGGCAATATTTTACCGTTGGGCATTAGAAATATTTAACAAGCGCTTTAAAAAATGAATAACTCAGTTATTGCCAAAATGGGGGGTCGCATGCCCCCTAGTGCCCAATGATCTAATGATAATTAATATTTTAGTTGGTAGGTAATAGTCAAAACAATTTTGAATTATTTTTATTGGGGTTTTATGATAAATTTCATAATTTTCAGAAATTCTTAACTTACTCTTTGCCCATAGCTTTAAAAATTGAGAAAAAAACCACAGTACAGATTTAGTATAATTTCTTTTTGCAAGATTTAAAAACTAGTGCGTATAATATGTACAAACATATTTAAATTTAATTTAAAAACCTTCAAATTACTGAAGTAATATACGTGACGCAACAAAACACAAAACATTTTATGAAAAATTTGATTATCAGAAAAAACTTGACAAACGTAAATTATGCATCTTAGATAAGTTTCTGTAGCGACCAGATTGATTTTTATTGAAGGTATTCTACTAATAGATATCTAGAAATGTGTTTGGGCTGGGAATCATAGCTCATAAAAATATGTTATATAATTTATAAAAGCCAACCTCGTGTTTCACCGAGTAGGAGCCATAACATTTTAACAAGTTAATTTAGGTAGAATCAAAGTAACCTGCAAAAATTTTATCTTATTATATTTAGATCCATGAAAAAACAGCAAATCGAGTGTTTTATTTATTATTAGTGGTAGCGGTTTTGAGGTGAAGCACTCGCTTGCCACACTGATCACGGGTTCAATTCCCATAAAAGTCATTTTTTTAATTAGTATTTTTTTATGTTCTTGCGACAAGTTTAATGCATACATACTACGAAGTTATCCAAGTATTGTTTCTATTATTTGAAAATTAAACAGAAAATTTAACACGGTTTGCCGGTGTTAGTACAATACGTAATAAGGAATACTTTGCGTACATATTTTTTTCTATCACTTACTGATTAAAATAACAAAATTATCCATAAAACACTTTTCGGTAAATCATCCTGTATAGTATGAACCACAAAAGCGTTAATAATGTTTCCACAAACTTCATATATAATTCGCAAAAAATCAAACAGTAAGCATTGAATTCATTGTCGTCATCGAGTGTATTTTAAAAAGTGTCCTCATAATGTGCAGGTTTAGCAAATGCAAGTAAAAAAAATAAAAAAAGTTATTGAGAAAAAACGAAAACTCAAAAATGTTGTTATTTTCTCTTAAACAAAAAGAGTTAGGTACCTTAAATCTAAAAAACGCCTTAATACTGCATAATATTATGGAGAACTTTGCCTATTTAACCGATTTTGTATCTCTTACCGTTATCCCAATGTTGCAACCCAAATTTGGAACACACTGTATACGTATACATGTAATTATTAAAGACAGGGTAGTTAGGTAAACCGCCTTTTTCTATAAATGGAGAAATTTAAGGCAAACCCAATTTAGAACCCGTTTAAGGGTATGTACAATGTACATTCCCAAAATGCAAATTTTACGTTGCCTTTAACTAAAAAAAAACGCGCAGGGCGCTACAGTGGCAATGAGGCGCCAAAAGTCGAAAACGTTCCTGGCATAATTGGTTAGATGCTTTTTTCAGCTAACTAATTATCTTTTAAAAGGGTTAACTATAACCTGGAGGGCAAACATAAATAAAAAACCAATAAATCAGTCTTCAAGTTCTTTCCAGTTGAGCTGAATGCAATGGAGCCGTTTCGGTATTCAAAGTATGGAACATGAGAAATACTTTAATCGGTTGTGAATAGCCCTTTCAAGAACCGGTCGGGGCCTTGTTTAATTGAGTTAAAAATGTCACTCCGTAAAAACAAATAAAATACGGCAGCGGTAAAACAAAAGGGATGGCGAAATCTTTCTCAGAAAGAAACCAAAACCGACCAGACTGAATTAAATCGTCAATTGCAAAGAGAATATAAAACAATACAACCATGTTCAGCGACAGACACGCCGAACATGCTCCTGAACACTCTTAACTTCATACACAATAGAGTTCAGTTCTGTTTTCCAGAACCGGATTTTTCTATTACACGCTGCAGGCCAGTGCATCAATATGAATTTCATGCACAAGGAATGGTAAAACTGTCACGGCAATAAATCGCATATTGCAGTTGCACTTTATTAAATAAAAAATATCACGTTGCTCCTTGAATCGAAATTCCTGGTCTTTGTTCTGTCCACGAGTATAAATTATTACAAATATTCTCGATCGTCCTAAAGTTTTTCAGACAATTTGAGAATTTTGTGACCGGATTGAGTCAAAAACAAAGAAAACTCATAGCTAGTATTTTTATTTTTACCAAAAACGAATGTCGTTAATTGAATACCGTCATTAAAAAAAGCGTCAATTGAAGTCATGCACTTCATTGTTTTCTTCTTGGAGTCAGTTGTATTTCAGAAAGACGATTAAATAGAAAAAGCAGAAGATGAAAACAATCAATGCATATTTTCGCAGAGACCAGTTGCATTCGCATTCTCAGACAATATAATTGCAGTATTGAGAGCTTTTTCGAGAGCTTAACCTGCGTTCTTGAAAATCGCTTTTTGCGTACGCGCGCTCTTACAGGAATGCACTTTATTTTTGTCAATTCATCCAGCAACGTGTAATTACTTCTGCAGAACGCATTACATCTGCAATTAGTAACCGCGTACAATCGTATACACGTAAGATGATAAATAATTGCAATGGCTAAATAAAATATGAAGTTAGTTCGGAACGGAAACGTGGCGCGAACTCGTTCCCACTAATAACAACTCATCCTAACAACACAATCATCTTGTCATAATAACTCAACATCACAATAAATCCAATTAATGTTAACTGACCAACATAATCCGCATTAGTCAAGCAGCACGAGTTTTTGGATTCAAAACGCTTCCTATTAGCGCCAAGCCGCACTTTGATGTTATGTTGTTTAGCTATAATTGAAATTTAATAGTTATTGAAGGCAACTATAACATTTTACATAGCATTCTTAATAGAATAGGTCCTGGACTGGAAGGGACACGATACATCAAACAACTAGTCGATTACTTCGTTCTGCAACTCTTAAAACATTGTAGACAAGCAAAAGATAACATCCTGAACAACTTTTATTCGAGCATTATTTGTAGAGCTTTTTTTACTTCATCAATTTTTCCTTAATTTTACCATACACTCTTTTAATCTTTTTCATCCTGAGACAGCAAATTTCTCATAACTATCACAACTAACATTAAAAAAATTATTGTGATCGAAAAAAGCGTACATGTGACTATTTTTTCAGTCAATTAAAAAAAAGACCCGTGAATCTTAACCTGATTATACCACACTTTTCATATTCCAATGAGTTGATTAGCAACGCAAATTCGAATTAAGAATATGGGGTCTTATACACAGTAGCGTAAAGAAAAGTTTTGGGGCCTGAGTTCCAGATTTAGGTCGGGCCCCTATAACACACCTCCCTAACAGTAGGACATAAAAATAAAACCGTTTGCCACAGAAACACTTGAATATACTTAAAAACAAAACGCAAACAAAATAACTGGGTATATAACGTAGAAACTACAAGATCAACTTAAAATCTTGAACAGACAAATACATATCTACATGATGTAAAGGTCTTGCAAACCGTATGTAACAGCAAGGCGGTTGCCATGATAACGTACCCCGATACTAGCCCAGTTGTTGAGCGGGGCTATTCGGAAGAAAAGAAATGTGATATTACTCGCACATATTATTGTTTGTTTGAAATACAGAGAGAAGTGTGAGACTAATTTATTGCTTACCAGTACCGTAACATTCAAAACCTACCGATATATCGAGATATTCGTCAAAAGAGAGCCGTTGAAAAAAAAATAGTTTGCTTTCGGACTATTTAAATCTAAACCATCTGAAAAGTTTAAGCAAAGACAATTTTCTATTCAATATTCATTTTATGAAAGACACTGATTTCGAAAAAGTTTTAAATATGAAATTCATGGCCCACTTGAACTTTCTATATTTCGCCCTCTACCAGCTAACCGTTTAACTTTTTCAGTAACTTTTACATATTGCCGAATAGATAATTTGAATGCTCTAGCAGAATACATCATAAAAGTATAAAATATTATTCAAGAAAAAAAGTTGATATCAGTTCAGGTGTAACCGGAAGTGGCTGATAAACAATCATGTAATAAAAATGGCATCTTTCAATAAATAAAAACACCGTTTTATTTCATTATTGTGAAAATTGTAGAAATAATTGATGGAGTACCTGATTTCTTTACCACCCTGTATAGTAGAGTTTAACAAGAAAAACAAGTATCAGTAGGAGTTGCAAAATCAATGAAGAAAAACGTGTTACTGTTCGACGATACGAACGCGCCTATACAAAACGACACCCTATACAAAAACCAATTTATTTAAATCAATGATTTTTTTAATAAATCGTTTGATTCACTTTACGGTTCAAATCAAATTTAATTTAAATCATCGCACCTTAAACATGTTAAAAAAATGTTGCGTAAAAAAGCAAAACGTGAATACTTTCTCACAGTCGTCAAATAAACAAACGACCCATGAATCTTACCTAGACTTCGCTATGGCCGTCATATTCCAATGCGGCGGTTAAAAAGATGGCATAAGATAGGGAATATGAAGCTTTAATAACCCATACTGTTTACCGCAAATCGTCACTGTTGAATATCTAGGTAGCATAAAGCAATATAACATAAATAATAAATTTTCTATAGAATCTGTGGTTTTACACTTCCCATTCTAAATAACCTCCGCTACCCCCAACCAAAATTGTTGTTTTGTTATTTTATTGTAGAAAAATAATAAGCTTATGTAACGCAAATTCCTAAGCTTTATTTGAAATTTTTATTATCAAATTAAGATCAGGTTACGTACAGTTGAGCAACGCTAAATAATTCGGTTTTGTTAAAGTGAATCATCTCGATGGAATGACTAAATAGATAATCTACACACACATAAAAAGGTTTTCTTTAATTAAGAAAAAATATTATCTCAACATAATTTATTTCAATCAACTGCGCCAATTTTTTGATTTAACAAAATATATTTCTATGAAAATTATTGTGATTCTTCGAGGAAGAAAATTAGTTTCTTAACACAATTTTTTAATATGAAAATAAATTTCTCGAAATAGCAGGCTACGTTTACTTGACTGTCTTCGATATTACAGTTACTCAGATCAAGAAAACACCTCACTTTGTGTTAAAAAAACAATACACCGCTCGATCGAATGATTGAGTGGGGATATCAACTGACAAACAAGCCCTCCAAAATTTAACTCATTTGTATTGCATCATTCTTAAAGTGACCATTTATTTTTCTTTCAAAAACGGGACGTGTATAAAAAATTAATAAAAATTAAATAAAAATCGATAAAAACACAAAATATTGTACGCAACACACTGCATTGGTTTTATTATCAATAAAATATTAAAGAACACATTAAGTTTATTGGTTTATTAATGTTATACTTATACATACTAATGAACAGGAAAAGAAAAACAAATATAAAATAACTATCAATATTTTAAACTCATTTCTATTTCTCCGAAGAACAAATTTATTTTAATAGTGCAGGTGACGACTTCAAATAAGTATAAAACTCTTGACAAGATTGATTTATATTGTCTTTAGTTATTAACATTGCTTTTAGATGAGTTGTGCTACTGCGAAATGCCAAATGCCAATCTTAGCAGATTCCAGCGTCGACTTATATGGGGCGGCAAGTGTAAAGTGAAAATTTGCTGTGCATTTCATGGTATTTAAGGCAAATTGTCCCAATATTTATTATATATACACACACATTTAGCTAAATGCTTTTTATTTTAATAAATCGTTGTAGATTTAAATAAATCCCTAAACATTTGGTTTAAATATTCCAACATTTAATAAAGCATTAGAGATTTAAATAAATCTTAAAACATTTATTTTAAATTTTCAACTATTTAGTAAATCTTTATGTATTTAGATAAATCTGCACATATTTGTTTTAAATCTTTCAATATTTAGTAAATATTCGCATATTTAAATAAATCTATACCGATATAAATAAATCCTTACAGATTTAAATAAATATTTCAACATTTAATTTTAAGCTGTCATATTTAATGTTAACTTGTCATATTTATTTGACCTTGGTAGACCCAGCCTACATAGTAGACCAAGACCGTTTACACTGGTGGTAACGTTCAACAATTATGAACACGTTTTCTGTATTTCAAGAATTTGTACAATGTTAGTTCAATCATCAATAACAACATATTTAACAACATAAACATTGCATATTTTATTATTGATACAATGAAAGTTTTTTCAACATTCCCTTGAGAATGTAATTTTCAGTCTGTTTTGTTTAAGCGTCGAACGCTCCCACCAAGGTCAAATAAATATGACAGGTTAACATTAAATGTGACAGCTTAAACTTAAATGTTGAAACATTTATTTAAATCTGTACGGATTTATTTATATCGGTAAAAATTTAATTAAATCTGCGAGTATTTATTAAATATTGAAAGATTTAAAACAAATATGTACAGATTTATCTAAATACATAAAGGTTTACTAAATATTTGAAAATTTACAGTAAATGTTTTAAGATTTAACTAAATCTCTAATGCTTTATTAAATATTAGAATATTTAAACCAAATGTTTAAGAATTTATTTAAATCTACAACGATTTATTAAAATAAAAAGCATTAAGCTAAATGTGTGTCCATAAAGTAACCTCCCCCCCCCCCCACAACTAACTTTTGAACGACTTGATATTTTTCTACAAAATTTGGTGTGCTGTAATGGGAAATTAAATGCTATTTTCAGACCATATTAAAATTTTGTATCACATAAAATGGCGACTGGGCGCCTTTTTGAAAATTTTTTTGAAATAGAAAGAGGGGTCGAGTGACACCTCATTTGAAAGGTCTTTTAATTCTGCGTCTGATCCTAGAGTTTCAAAGAAAAATATTCAGCCATAACAAAATGGCGGATTTTAAACAAATGGACTCACTCAGTTCAAAATTGTTTTGATTTTCTTATCCAGTAGTCCACTTTTTCATTTGCAGGACTAAATTTTCCCAGAAATATCTCAGGTGGCTTGAAATAATATTGAAAACGTTATGTTCCAACAAGACGGTGCGCCGCACAGTGGTCTCTCTTAAATAATTATGCGGCCAAAAATGGTATGCACGCAAAATTACCAAAAATAATTCTACGACAGAACATGCATTCTCTATCAATCAGACCACAAAAATTAAAAACAAAAGAGGTTGATATCTCCGTCTGTCCCTTTTGACAGCACGCCGAATATAACACATCGCGTATGATATAAATCGCTAAGTTATAACCGCGTCTTATAAAGTTTATTTAAAAGGTTTTATATTAGTTTTGTGTTAAAAGAAATAGATACATTTTAAATGGAGGTGCATCCTGAAGGTATGTATGTATATATACATTCAATTCTATTGGAGCTTTTGCATAAATATTTTCCCTGAATAATTTACTTATAATTTTTGCTAATATGTCTCTTACCCAACACTGCTTACGCTTACTACCGAACTGGCGATCATATAGTTTGGTTATCTGTATGAAAACATTATTGGCCTTCATTTCAATTTGCAAACAAATGAATACGGACAGTATTGTTTTAATTTTGCATAACGGGACATTTTTGCGTCCCGAGTGATTTCTCGGGGACAACGGGACGATGGCTTAAAAACGGTACTGTCCCGTTGAAAACGGGACGTATGGTCACTTTAATCATTCTGTATGTAGTGAGTTCAGTGTAAGTGTATTGTGTTAAAACTTAGTGAAAAATTAAGACATGCACAATGGATGATTTTGTAAAGCAAAAATTGAAGTCGTGGAACTTGGAGGAGTTGGAGGAAATTTTTGAAAGTAAGTAGTACGCACTTTAACATTTGATTTTAAACTAAAAATTTTCAAACTTCCGTTTCCGGTGATTTATTACTTATACAATCTAGATCAAATACATACATCCTTTATCTGAATTTCTAGGGAAATAAATGGGTGATTTTTATTTTTGGTAAAATCTTTGGAAAAACAAAAATATAATGCAATGACGTCGAATTTCTCCGAATTGCAGACTGTAAATATATGGTATCGCAGTTTTCATTTTATTGTTTAGGCTGCCCGGGCTTCTCTTGCATGACGTGTTCAGCGGTTTTTGCATGTTAAGCTAAACTTCGAACATATACCCATTGTTGCAATTCGTGTGATATCAGATTTTACCTAAAATTATGTTAAACTTTTTTGTGAAAGTGTTCCCTAGAAAATAAATATTTTTAGGTAAAACGAATTATAAAATAAACACTAGATAGAGCCTTAACATGCAGTAAATAAATGTTGATAGTTAGACAGCGTAGTTAAATGAACACAACATTAAAAAATGACGTAATTCTCATGTAAGCGCACACTGCATTTATATCTTCGGGACAAAGATTTTGTTCGGGGAAACCCCTAATTCTGTAGCAGTACTTTGTATTGTAGTGTTATTTACAGCTACATTAGTTTTAGTAGTTTTGATATCTTTTTAGAAAACAAAATTGATGAAGAGGAATTTAATAACCTGGAATACAAAGATATTTACGATTTAATTCCCATTTTGGGATTAAGGAAGAAGTTCCTGAGACAATTTGATGCATATAGTGGTAACATTGTTACTAAGGTAGGCACAGTAGACCTCGCTCATAATAGATTATTATAAGCATGTATCCATCCAGCTTATCTGAATTTGATTTTTTTAAGCTGAAAACAAAATTAAATTGTCAGTATTGTTTGTAAGTATACACTATTTTGAAGCCATTGTTTCTAGGATAACAAAACGGATACAGATTCGGTTGCGAGTGAAGAGCCTGTCGAAGATCACTCGTCAACAGTTTCGGTGGTTTCGAGCGACTCTTATTCTAGTGTCACTGCTATACCTACAGAAAACCGTGATACTTCCTTTTATGGCGCACATGATGTTGGTAGAGCCCTTGGATTAGAATTTCCGGATTTCGAATTAGAGGCTCTGCTGAAATCTGCTCCTTATGGCAAAACTATCCTTGCTTTCTATGAGAAAAACAACAAATTGGACGACACACTCCGTTCTACATTAGTAGATATTATTGCAAAGCACGTTTATAATTACGTTGCGGTACAGTAAGTCAATTTTAGTATTGAATTTTCAAGCTGTTTTTTTAATATCAATTTTAGTCGTCTGAAGTACGAACAGTATATGGTAATATGCAAAAAAATTACAACACTTTTTCCAACTGAGGCGGAAGCTTCTTACTACATCCCCTATGTACCAAAAGGGACATCGGGACAAGATAAGGGAATACTAGCTAGAGGTCGACTAGTGGATAAAATAAGAAACATTTTAGATAGAAGTGGAGACACTGTTGCCCATAAGCGAAAGAGGGAAACTGACGAAGGGCCGTCTTACAAAAAGGCGAAACATCAGCTCAATCGTAAGTTTGTAGAAATTGGCAATTTTAAATATTCTTTAATCTCTCTTATTCTAGCAATTGAACAAGCTAGCATCCAGTTTTTAAATAACTTTAGAGAACTGTATACAAAATTCATGTAAAATATCAAAATTTAGTTACTGTTATAGGTCTAGTGCAAATTTTAGGTAAAACAAAATTAAGTTAATAAAACACGTCTTTGTGTTACATAATTTTTGTTAGAATAAATAATTTCAATCTACATTGTATAGGGCATTCATCTATGTTCTACTTTAGAAAAGTGTATTATAGGTAATAGGTACCTATATCGTATAGGTATATTTCTAATTATTGGTTTAACAGCATTAAGTATACAGATACAATATTTTTATTTTCGTTGGTTGTACCTATGTAATACTGTTCTTCATAGTGTAATTTTTTATGTAATACTGTTTTTCAATAAAAAATGTTCAAATTTTGTGTGCTTTTGTGACATATGAAACTATTATTTGCTTACAACAAGAAAGTACCCATCACATATTAAGCAATTCACATGGCTTAGTTCAAGAAAAGATTCCGTTTAGGAGAAAATACCGAAATGCTTAGGATAAGAATATTCTTTATTTCAATAAAGAATACGATTGTTTATTTTTGAGTAAGCAACACTTCTATCTAAAAAAAAATGTATATTTTTGTTTTAGAAATAGTTATATTGCATGAAGAAAACGAATTATCTCGAAAAAAGAAAACTTTCTTGATATAACGGTTCAATCTTTTTTGGAGTAAAAATATGGTTTTTCTCCTTACGAAGAAACTTTTCTTGATTCGAGAAAACTTTTGCTAGAAAAATATTTTCTCCGTTTAAGCAAATATATATGTTGTGGTTATTGAAAACAGAGATTTTCTTGAATCTAAATTTTCTGTTTTAAAGCAAGTAATTACTTCTATGTGTGCAAACACAATCACACCTAAGATCTGCCCAAATAAATCATTACAAGTTGGGCACCGTTCTTGCCAGAAGAGAAGATATCTATTCCAGTTCAGGATGCAAATCACGATTTATTCGAGTGCGAATTAATGTGATAAACGAGTTCTGCGTTTCACTAAAATGCAGTCGGCAGTCTGCGGCAAAGATTACAAACTGGTTTAGCGATTTTATCTGCCATCCTTTAGTACCAAAAGCAGGTGTCATATTGTAAAGTAATAACGCGGTATGCGCGAGCGAAGCCGCTGATGAGATCACTAAAGATAGCGGGAGGCACATTTTAATAACTTTCCCACCTGCTGTAAATAACGTTATCAAATTATTTGCAGAATTTGCATTCCGTATTTCCAGAGAGTAATAAAACGCGTAATAAAATGCGTACTTAGCCACATCAATGTAATCATTTCTCATGTTCTCATGTAGAGGATAAAATCTTTATGTAAAGGCTGATGGGAATGGATAAATATACTTTTCATTGCTAAAAATCTGCAAAAAGCCATCATCATCATCAAGAAGAAATACAGCAAGCCTTCTGGACAAACATTCTTAAGTTCGAAAAAAGTAGCAAAGATAGACTCCAGAAATATTTATTTTTCTTTGAATACCTCAATTACTTCCTGCTACAATTTCATTGGAATATTTAATTGCTGTACGTTTCTTTTTAACTCCAAAAAGTGGTTGGTGTTGAACGAAAAATATGTTTTAAAGCTCCACAGCACAAAAAAAACTAAGTTTGGTAGAAGACAAATAGAATGTGGTGTTTCCGAACTCAATAGCTTTGAAATTTTAATGCAATTTACTAAAAATTGGCAAAAGTACTTCGCTTGTACTTTCCAAAACCAAAAAAATAATTGCTTTAAATTATCTAATCTCAACAATTATAGCACTTGTGACCAGAAACTGTTACGAGTTTTAGAGTTATTAAATATTACCCTGTTACCCCTTCATTGCAATAAAAAGACAACTAAAAACAGAGATGATAGAAATTTCAGTGTTTGAATAGGCAGCTAGCTATCCGGTCAACTTTGTACTTGTACAATTTACAGCTACAGAACAGCTCTTATTATATCGAAAAGTGTAGCAACCTAGGTTAACATTTACATGAGAAAAAAATCTATTTTCAGATTGTTTTCATTTACAAAAAGATTATTGCGAATTAAAGAACATTACAGACCAAAAACTGTAATAGCTTAGTTTTCAAAAGAGAGAGGGTACTAAAATTTTAATTTTGAAATGGTTATTTCAAAGACTGCTATTGATATTTCTCATGCCTTATAACATTTTGGCTATAAATAAATTTCAAAAATGCCCAGTTTTTCCAAACAAAAACACATGCACGTCACTGTTTTTTAAATCATGCAACAAGAATTTCAGAAAGAAAATCAAAAATTAAAAATAGTGGCGTGCATGGGCGTCTTTTTTAGAAAAAAAATGACCCCCATAAATCACACGTACGCCCCTGGTTGCATTTTTGGATTTTAATTATAGCCGAAAAGGTTATAACACATGACAAACTTCAATAGAATATTTCAATCCGTTTCTGAAAGTTTTTGAAATGAGCAATAAAAAACAAAAATTTTAACGCCCTGTGTCTCGAAAACTAAGCTGTTTTAGAGTTTTTGTTTTATGTTTAGATAACGCATCTGCTCTGAACGGGAGCCTACTTATACTTTTCAAAACACTTTCAATATTAAATTGTCCAAAAATTAGAATTATAGTTGATTCCACCATGACTCTTGCCAGTTTAGCGGAACAGAAATATTTTATCGTCCCCATTTATTAAATAAAAGGTGAATGATCGATTTACAAAAATTCATAGAAAACGTCACAGAGAAATCAGCAAAATGGGACACAAACCATATTGTAGTTCGTACATCAGCCTGCAGAACCGTGGCCAGTTTTGAGCAATACTTATAATAGTCAATAATTTTATATATTTTTAATTACCAATTGTCATGATCGATCGATCGAAGAATGTCCGTAAATAGGAACATTGAGTGCCGCTAGGATTAGTATAAAAACCAAAGTCTGATCTGGCAATTTATTTTTGAGTAAATAGGCGTTGAAGCCAAAACTTTCAAAAATTCATAGAAGGCGCGCAGAGAAAGTAGTGGATTAGGGCACCACCCCAATTGTAGCCCATTCTTAGCTCTATGAGCCTACAAATGTAAAAACAAATATTGTATAGCCAGTTTTTGAGCAATATTTTTGAATACATATCCAAAAATAATCGCGTAAAATAATCTTTTAATCACTTCACCCTTGTTGGGGAGTAGTGATCTTTATTAACATCTAAGAAAAAGATTACGCGCAATCCATACATACCTGCTATACCTGCACCCCGCGCATTCATATGGTAGGTACTATCAATTCTACGCAATTCATGTCCGCACAGACCGATATTATTCAAAAATACCTTTTATGGATTCCTAAAGGCCCAAAACATGTATTCCCGTCAAAAACACGTTGCTGTTCGGGAATTATGAGAAAGTAAAATTTTGTGTATTTGCGAAATTTGAAAATACGTACAAATTGAATAAAAATTTTTTAAATATAAAAATAATATCAAAATCTGGCTACTGGATTCTTTTATGTTTAGCAATGAGTTACCAGTATTTTTTCCCAATTCTGTAACTTCTGTATGAAGCCCACTATAAATCTTAGAAAATTTGAAATTTATGACTCTCTTCAATAAACGGATAATAATTAATAATCAAATAATCGGCATTTTAGAGTGATTTTCCCGGATCTTCCTCTCCCAAACTTTCGAATTTGTTTGCAAACATTAAGAAATTAAATATTTCAATCTTATAGTTGAATTGTTTAACCTGGAACGTCGATATAAAATACTTCAGAAAATATATTTTGTTTTAAAGTTTGAGTCCAGGGATAGTACTTCGCCCGTTAATCTAAGGATTTTAATTTTCTTTTATTGAAATTTGGCAATAAGTACTAAAAACTGATGAGTCTAAAAGTTTCAAACTTAAAAAAAATCGAAAAAAAAAGGGGCATATTCCAATTCTTATTCCTCACTCCTATTTTGCTTTGAATAATACGTAGCAACTACCACGGTTGATCGATTTTTAAAAACGAGCAAAAAAATTGAAAGAGACGTTCAAAACATCAAAACCAAACTTTGAGATTAATTTATAAAAAAAAGCTGTTAGTTTATCGAATGAAATTTCAATTCAATTTATGTGTGTACATGGATAAATGAAGAATTCTTCTTCTATTTTAGATATATTGGAATTGTTATAAGGGCCATTCCTCCTCCTTTCTCCGTTTTGGTTATTTTCGCTAAACGTAAAAAATCGATTTATACTATTGGTTAACGCTTACCGTATACTTACTGCGCTTATGTTTTACAGGTATTGTTAGTCTATGCCGTTATGCGAGATTTGCGACAATATTAAAGAAAATACATGTTCGATTAGAGTAGCGATCGCTCAGAGGTTGGGCGCTTAGCCTCTAACGCTAAAAGGTCTGGGGTTCGATTCCCCCGCCGAAACCCTGCAGCAATAAAAATCTACGCCGCAACCCGCCACTCAAATTCCGCAAACCGGGTAGGCTTAATGCCTGAAACCTTCTCGTATTTAGTCGTTCGAATTCATTGTTAAACTGTAGGTCCCCCGTACTCCACCTTAGCGCTAAGTAAAGTACGTAAGTGCTAGAGACCAGCAGTGGGACGTAAAGACTGAATACTTTACTTTTTACGTGCTCGATTTCCAAACTCGCCAAATATTGCAATAAACAAGAAACCTTATTGTTCAATATATCAAAATTAGACCTAATTCTGAAAATTGATATTTTATTGAGTAAATTTTTACATGCACTAAAGTATTAATTTCCACTTGAAAGTATCCATGTTCCGTGTGTGTGTATGCCCCTGTTAACTGCCGAGTTTATGTGTTTGCCGAGATGTAAAGTTGCATTGTATACGTTGATGCTTTTGCTTAATTCTTTAATTTTGCCTCTTGCATCGAACCTGTTTGCATAAAGTGGATTATGTGCAAGTAACACGCATGCAAACAATATTCCCATGACCCTGAGGATTGAAATGCGTGCATTAGAGGCCGATGCCAACGTTCTTCAACGAAGGTAGAAATTATTTATCTTTTGCAAAAACTTTGGAACATTTTTTGCCTGCCAACCAATGGAGATTACCTTGTCAGTTGTCAAGGTCGTAAAATTAGTATTCCAAGAGGCTTACTAAATTAGCTGGCGTTGATTTCCTAAAAACTGATGAATGCAACTGCTGGCAGATAGCGAATGAATGAATAATCAGGATCGGTAAAGAACGTGTCCGAATTCCACATTCCTTCTAAAGAGACAACAATAGATCAACGAGGAACTTAATGTAACAACAAAATCCCATAGAGTTTGGCTACTGTTATTATTATGTAGTGGTTATTTATAAAACAGATTCGTTTATCGACAAAACATGTCAAGATCCGTTAAAGTTGTTTTGTAAATAGAAGATTATGCATCAGTAGTAACATACCGGTAGTAATTTACGTTGTAAAAACAAACTAAAGCTATGTAACTAAACATTAATAAAGATAAGGCATCCGATTTGTCACCACCAGCGATAAAAGGGTTCAGCTCTTGGAATTTGATAAGTCTCTTGTATACTTTTAAAGACTTGGCTTTGCTAAGATTTTGAAAATAAAAATGGGACAAGGGTAATAAAATTGAGATAAAATGTTTACAGTTACGGAATTCAAGGGCAGAAATGTATTACATAAAAATAAGATTTGTCTATCAATTTAAAGTTGGCTAAAATCCAAATGGAAAGTGGGTTTTGCATTTAAACTAATAACAATCAATTTTTTATTGCTGATTTATTTCAGACCTATATCTGATATTTTTATTATTTTTAATAGAAGGTAAAGCGATTCCAATGTGCATTAATTTAGGTTTACTATACGATATCTTTTAAATAAACCAAGTTAAATTTTCCATAAACCAAACACAGTTATTGTTTACTATTTTTCCATATTAAAAAGTTTAAATCGCAGTTAAAAATTTTTAAATTTATAATCAATTTTCAAATGACCTACAAAAGGATTATAATAAAACGATAGTTGGCAGGTGGTCTCCTATTAGTCTCCTAATAGTAATGAAACACACATGACAGATGACAGATATACGGTTGAGGATTTTCAATTCGGCATAACTTATAACGTTTATAGAATTTTTAGTTAGTTTGAGTTTGAATTTGATGCAGCAATCAAATTATTAAAGATTATATAAACACTACATTTTTGGTGCTAGCGGAACTTGTTATCTTGCGGGTGGTGGTCCCAAGCGTAATCAAGGAATTAAGCCTTAAGGTATGATAAAGTCAACTAGTATAGTATTGACTAGTATTTTATAAAGACAAACAATTTTACTTTTCCCTTGTTCCATAAAATACAAAAATAACTAATCATATTACTAGAGATATAGATTAGAAAATTAGGGGCAACTTGATCGCTGCTCGTACTGCCAAATTTGCATGGCTAGCTATAGTAAAGTAGAGCAATGGCCAGTGAGAACGCATGTAAAAAGCAATTAAGGCAAACTGTGAAAGGACAACCGCAACTAATATGGCAATGAAACAAATCGACTGTAGATTATCAGCAATTTTTTGATTATAAACAAATTAGATGAATATTTTGCGTAAAGTTATGTGCCTTTGGTTCTGAAAAACAATTCATTAATGTATTTAGATAATAGATACATCATAAACGTAGAATGCTTTTACCTTATTTCATACTTCTTTTGCAATACTTATCGATTACGATATGACTTTACTAGACGAACCCATGGCGTACGCGCCACGCTTTTAATCATAACTTCTTTTTAAATTTTTAAATACGCAGGGTTTTAAAATCAATTGCCGCGTCGCCCTACGTGACTGTAACATAAACATCACGATCGGCTAACAAAATAATAAATAAGCTGTGTCAAGACGTAAGCGCATGGCACGTCGTCGCGTAAAGTTGAGACAGTTCCGGATTTAATATATAGGAAAGATATGTTGCGCATAACTAGAACAGTTTCTAAAATTATAAAACGTATTAGTTTTTTGAGGTATGTCTCGGTCCATGCAAAGTGCTTCGCTCATATTATTTGTTAGATTAAAAAACGCAACTATTTTATTTAAAGGACTGCCACGCAATTATAAAAAAGAAATTATGATTTCATGACCTCTTGAAATTCAAAAAAATGACTAAATAATGATCCCTGTGACTCTGATTTTAGTGATTAAAATTGAATTTACAATGCAGTTCAACAGTAATTTTTTATAATCCTCGGTTTATTACTACACAAAATTGCAATAATTTTCGAATTTCAAAAGTTCATAACAGACGTCACAGACAAACTAGTGGACTGCGGCACGAACTAAATTATAGCTCACACCTAGCTTTATTAGCTTATATAGATTTAAAAAAATCGTGTGTCCAGTTTTATAGCTAGTTTTTTGAACAAATTGAGATAGCATTCCGTACGTCACGGAAATAACTACTGACCGGAAAGAGTACAATCAAAACATGGGGTACTTGATCATCTCATTAATCTTTCCTGTGGTTTCTTGAGTGGCTGTAGTGGGCTGTCAATAACTTTATGACCTTGGTTGATGAATCCATATATCATAACTCAAAATCAACGAGTTGAAAAATTACCTATCGCGTAGGTTATTCAACTTCCGACAATTTTTGATTTTTCAATATTTGATATTTCAATAGTCATTATAAATTATTAACTGTTAATACCCGGAAAAAACTTCTACTTATGTTTAAAAAAAAGTTGAAAGACCTTTTAAGCCCACCAGCATTTTGGCATTTGTACACCTGTAAACAAAGTGAGACCACCTTTCTAATACTCGTATTACAACAACAACAAAAAGTTGCAATAAAACGATGATAATCTCAGTATAGCGCCGGCCTGTTAAAGTGCACAGCAGACCAACCACAACATCACCATTGAGAATAAAATTCAGATTGCAAAACCGAACAGGCTTGCTGAAATTCATCGATGTTGCACTTGATCTTGCTTGCGGTCGATCGAGTAATGAAAAATCTGAAGACTTCGATCTGTCAGCTTTATTATAAATGCTCACCAAGAAATAGGAGCTTTAAAAACGTTTATTCTCGTGTGCTGTTTCCTGTTTTATTAAACGTATTTTTTATGTATAAAAAACCTGAGGATGGCTAAAATAGCCTTAGTATTTTTTGATTTTTTGAATTTAATTTACAATGTTCATTACCAATGCATCGATTTAAACTTGCAATTTACACAAAGGTACGGAAATTACATGAAACGAGATTACACGTCCTAATAAAACTTAAAAAAGATTGTTTTTTGTATTTACGTGGAATATTTCACGGTATGTGGTGGAGCTGTTGCAAAAAGTGCGAACATAAAGCATATCCAAACTATTTATCTTGTGTACACGTTGTTGTTTTTTTAAATATGCGACAGATCAACAGATAAAGCACAAGCTCAAGATTTTATTTTTAGATTTTTTTATTTTTATAAGTTCTTACCCATTACGTTCAGGAATTTGCGTAGATTTCTATCTTCATTTCATTCCGTCATATTGGAATCTGGAAAACGTAAAAATTATTTCAAAACTTTGAAAAATCTCCAACACATTACCCAACATTAAATTCCTCTTTTTGGAACATCACATTCAAATTTTAAATAAAGTAATTTCCAAAAGATTTTTCTTCCGCCCCCGATGCTTTGGGTTAACGAATTTTGTTTCCTGATCTCGTTTTCATGAAAAATTAAAAACGCTTATTTTGCATGTACTTTGTGAGAAGCATCTACTTGTATTCTTATAGGCCTCCTGAGTCTACGCGATAGACAAGCGCTAAATCACTACTTGTCATATAACGTTGCAAGTGTCTAAAGTTACTAGTATTCTGATCTTTTAGTAACTGTGAGGTTAGATAGAATATTATGTTTATGACAAATAATTGTGTAGTTAACAAAACAAAAATTTTTCACTTCATTGAAAGCGAGTAATCCGCTTCAAGAAGATTTTGCACATAAGAATTTGCGGCTGTATTTATTCGAAATATTTTGAAATGGGTTTTTAACATTCTGTCGAATAATTACTTGTATTCAATTGCTTTCTGAAAACCGTTCTGGCTTTGTAGCCAAGCGACGCGAACCATTTGTAAGTATTTAATCGTTGGGAACGGAAGGTGAGGCTAAAGCGAGGATGTTATTAAAATTTTCATGTTGAAAGCAAAGCGTTGTTGGTCACACAAACAGGTGTAAATTTACGTTTGTTTGAAGAAAAGAAGCTACACGCTTTTTTATTCTACAAAATATTTTGAGGATAATTGGTACAAGAAATATGTGAATTAATCTTCAGGCAAGAGATAGCATAAAATGATATTCAGTGTCACTTATTTTAACTTGATTATGGAATGCAGCTATATTTGTGCTCTTGTAATTTCGAGCAGCCTCCAAGCATGGTGGCAGTGAAAAAGAAATTACCGACAGAAATGCTAATGCAAACGTATCGTCTTTATAATTAACCTGATTAAAGAACCAGTTACGAAGGTATGCAAATATCCTCTTAAAAACTAATGACATTCCAAAAAGATGACAAACTTGTTTAACAACCCGGAGAACTTTTATGGCGCCCAAACATTTTCAAACAAGTATTTAACTTATTTGATAAAGTTGTCGCTTTTATCTCTTCAAACATTCAAGAAAACAAGTTAGATTTATAAGGAACTATTAAAGGTGAATTTATAAAGAGAATCGTGCAAATAAAAAATTCTACGAACAAGAGCAACTATTGCGATTAGATTTTTCGCCTACACATAAAGTTTAAAGGACTTCGTCTAGATGTCCGTGGACATTTTTAGGATAATCTGTAAATATCTTCAAATCTCTGTTTATTAATATGCTTTTGAATATAATATTTAAGCGAACGTTTTAGATTTAAATGAGAAAAAAACAAAACGTTATAATCGTTAAAATTTATGATTTATTCCGATTGGCTTTCGTATACTTTATAAAATTTGCCTACCCGCCAAGAACATGATGTTTGGCGATTATAGTATCAAAATTGTGTCGTATAAGCTACATGCTGCATTACTGCGGTGACCATGACCATACGTTCCGATTTTAGCAAGATAGTTCCGATTTTCAAGCCCCTGTCCCGCATTGCTTGGAAAAGCCACAATTTCTCGCTTTTAAGCTCATAACAGTAACATAGTGCAAGCTTTCAGCGTACAACTTAGCGTACTAGCGTATTCACCGGTCTAACATACCAGTGTTTCACGAGTCTTGCATTTTTATTGTTCTTGTCTTGCTCTTGCGCAAAATGCAAGACAAGAGCAAGACAAAAGTTATAATTAGAGTTGCAAGACAAGACAAGACATTTGTTGGTAAGAAAAGTGCAAGAATGACAAGATTTCTTGCATTTGCTTGCATTTCTGGCATTCTTGCACTGCTGTTATAATTCAGGTATTCAAAAAGCGAGCAAGATGTTTAAACTATTGATTAACAGACTTTTTCGGTGTGGATATGGACTAAATAATATGGTTTACTTATTTATTTAAAGGAAAAAAGAAAAACGCCTTTTAGCTAGATATAATAGGTACCTACTTTATGCATATACAGGTTGATTATAAATTCAGGACCAGTTGATTTGCTCATTTATTATCGGCGGTAGAAAAAAACTATTTAAATAAAAGTTATACAGTTCATAGCGATGAGTATTTTGGGCATACACAACAAAATCGCCGACTTCTGGTTTAAGCGTGAGCGACTATACTTTTATTTTCTTAAATGGAACATCCTGTATTTTTTAGGCTAATTCCGTAATACAATTTTATGATAAATTCTGTTTAAGAAACTATAACACAACCGTGGGCCTAAAGTTAATAACATGTGAGATATTTTGATTTCAAGTAACGTATGTAACCAATGGTAATGATTGCAATTGATTGCTAATCAAGGCGCTTTTAGCTGTCAACCTAGGTCACCTGACGTAACTACTATGGGGTTTTTATTTGAAGATTCTTAAAATATAACGAACAACTCATGTCCAACTAACATGAATTGCACGTTTGTTTATTGCTTTTATCATTTTCTTACTAACGCCCTTTTAAAATCACTTGATTTATAATCATTAACATTATGGTTACGTACGTTGCTTTAAATTAAAATATGTGGCGTATTATTAGCTTTAAGTCCACAGTGGTAATATAGTTTTTTTAAACAGAATTTATCGTACAATCGAGTTAGCCTAAAAATACAAGGTGTTCTATTTAAAAAATGAAGATATGGTCGCTTCCGCATAAACCGGAAGTCGACCATTTTGTTTTGTATTCCCAAAATACTAGTCGCCGTAAACTGTATAACATTTGTATATACATTTTTTCTATCGCCACTAATAAATAATCATATCAACTGGCCCTGAATTTATAATGAACCTGTGTAAGTGTCGTTGCAATATACCTAATTATCATAGTTTAGGTTTTTAGAAAAATGACTGATTTCATGCATTAGAAATTATTTCACTGCTATTCATCACGCGCTGCACAGTACACCTGATTCCTGTGACAGTAAAACAGTCCGGGTGCCAAATAGGTGAATCCCCAAGTTGCAAAACGGAAATACACGTTTTGGGGCTTAAGAAACCCAAAAAGTGGTTTTTAAAAAATGTCTGTCTGTGGGTGGGTGTGTGACGCCTCTACAGGCGAAAGTACTAGATCGATTTTGATGAAATTTTAAATCAAGAAGTATATAAAATTTTAGCGCTAGTGAAACTTTTTAAAACAATCCAAAACCGGAAACGGAAGTTAGACATTTTTTTACCGAACCCTCTAGCTTCAAAATGGCGGCGACTACGAAAGCAGAACGTCTTGTGGCAGTATTGGCTTACTTAAACGTAATAAATGTTATAAGAAGTAATTCCTGTAATATGTAATAATATCTAGTAATTATTAGGAATAGCAATAAATTGTAGAAATTTATTCGGCAGTGATTAACCGCTCGGATTTAGATAACATCTTTAACAAGTCGTTTTTGTCAATTAACATGTTACAAAGCTCAGTCTTGCAAAAACCTAAGCCATTAATTTTACACACAATTAAAAAAATAAATAGTTATAATTATAATGTATTCTTATTAAATGTTATCTCATCATCGGAAAGATAATGACAAAACATTATTTACATGCATAACTAATTTAATATATGAAAAAAAAAGTACATAAAACAATCTCGAACATTAACATTTTTGTAATTTACAAAAGTGTTGTTGGAATTAATGTCAAGTAGAGTTAAAAGAATAAGAATTAATATGTTGTGACTAGAATATTTAAATAACATGTTTATTTGTAGATACTAATAATGGTTCTTTACTACATTTTTCAACAAAGCTTGATTTCAACATAACAAGAAAAAACAAACATCATCATGAAGAAGTGTAGATGTAAATAGCATATTTTAAATTAAAGCAAAGTAAAAGTCGTAAATTGCACGTAAGTAGAACGTTTTGCACACTTGATAAATTTTTATATTTTTAGTTCAGGACAGTCGTCCACAATTTACAAATGTAACAACCAACTAAAAATAATTTTTATTTTATTGGGGTTAGTAAAACACTAGCTCTATTTTAAATTTGAATAATAAAACTAAATCAAGTTTGTGCTTAAAAAGGTAACAAGTCTTTGTTGTAAATAAAACGGTTACCTCATTTGAAGCCATGAAATCAATCTAAACTAATTTACAATTTCGACCCCTTTAATTTCTCGCACTTTCTAATTTTTCTTTCTAATACAAAATTAGCTCACAAAAATGGCACATCGCAAAGACTAAACGACGTAAAACAACTTTTACGCATTGATTCCCATTATAGCAAATTATCCCAGCGCGTACAGAATGATACAAGTCGTATTAATTGGACATTTAATGTTAACAGTACATTTGTGAGTGTGTGAAAGTACATGTTGTGTTTATTTATTAGTATTACTTCTATTAATTTGTTCATGACCCATTAGTTAATTTGTGAAAGGCACTAGTCATCCATCCCCTGGTAATAGTTCCAATTCAATTTTATTTAGTTAAATTGCACCGGAAAGTAAAAGTAGTTTCATAATTTTTTTTTTCGAGGTGGCAATGTGAAGCTCCAGTTTATTTTTGTAACCAAACAATAAATATTAAAATAGATCCATGCTGTCCCATTTAAATTTTATCATAAAACCTGGAATCGTTTTAGCTAGACATTTTAAGCACGAAAATTTACATAAACCCGATTAAAAGTCAATCTGCATACATAACATGAAGAATCCTGTAAAATACGAGTATTCCAAACACTTTCTCTAGTAATTTTATAATAAATTGTAACGTCGAGAGCGACTTGAAAGCGGCGTTCCGGGCTATTATAAATTAAGGCAATATTTCCACACCAGGATGTTAAAAGTTATATTTAGAGGAGTCATTCAAAAAAAATCGTGAATGACGCTCCACACACACACAGTTTGCTCTTTAAGTGTTGGATAAACATACGTATGAATGTTTGAGCGACAAAATAAAATAAAATTTAATTAATTAAATATACCCACGCTTCCAGGACCTAATTTGTTTGCTTTCCCTTTTCCAGAGTTCAAGATTTATTTCATTTCAACTGTGTCATTCCTCAATGAAGACAGTTGTGGAAAATGACTTGTAGATTTCGAACTTTTAGATAATTGCTAGGTCCTCAAATAATTGTAGATAGCAAATAAAAAATATGTTAATAATTTCAAGGAGGTTGGCACCTGTTACATTGTTTTAAATAATAATAACCACAATGTGTCGTGTTAACCTACTTATTCTAAATGCGAAAAACGATTTTACAGATAAGAGTGGAATTTCTAGAACGTTTTTGCAGTTGTTACCTATACATTACGACTGTTAAATTTGATATTTCTAAATTACACGAATTTAAAATAATTACAAGAATTTTAATTGAATAACGTCAGGAATTTATAATATTTTCAAAAGTATTTTTGCATAAACGTAAACAAATAGGTCCGGTTTTAAAACCGGACTCGTGCTCTAGACCGCGTCCGGGTTTGAAAGCGGAGCCGGATCCGGATTGGATCGGGTCCTGTGTCGCAGGATATGAGACGGGTCAGTAACAAAAATTTAGACCCACTGACATCTCTATTTTGCAGGTAAACGCACCGAACTGATTTTTAATAAAAGAAGATGTAAAACCGCAGGTGTAATAGATAGATGTTTGTACGTTAAAGTAAATATCTCTATTTTGCATAAGACAACATGAATAAAAGATGGCGTCGGTGCTTAGCTTTAGCAGTAGCAATACGCCGATGATAAATAAGTATAAAAATAAAACAAAATATTTAGGTTATTTAATGTTAGGCACAATGAACTTTAAAAACTAAATATAATTAATAATAACAAGAATAATAATAAATCTTAACTATAATTAAAATTTCACATACAATTTCCACACAGTTTGTATTTTACAATTGTATCATTTGTGTCTGTTGGCAGATATGTATGTATGTATGTACGAAAATATTTCGATAAAATTTAAATGTAAACTTCTATTGTGGTGGTTCAACTTTACATGAGCAAAAATAATTAATTCACTATTACCTTCATTTTATAGAACAATAAAACATTTCTAAGCGATTTAAGATATTATTTAAAAGACTTATTAATTAACGTTCCTTATACGTTTTTATCAGATCTGTACAAAAAATTTAAATTCATTAAAATATACCTGCGTTACCATACTTCTTATTAATTTTATCAATATGTCAACAAAAATACTCAACTAAAACTTATCAATCAGCAAATATTACTCAACAGTTGGTCGATTCGTTAAAATCGGTTAATTCCAATACATTATTATTTCAATAAGGTATTCAATCTGCGTGGGAAAAACAAATATTTGTCCATGTCGGATTTGACAACAGCAAATAATAACGTCTGCGACGCTGATAAATAATATTCAACGCACAGTAATTATTAACGTAAATAGGAACACAAGCATGTGATGCTACACGAATACAAATCCGCATATTAATCTATATAATTTATAATAAATAAATTCATTTGCGTCTATGCAAACTATACGTTATAATTATTGTGTTCGCCATAAAAGGATATGCCAGGATTTATGTAAGTGTCGATACGAACTCGAACTAGCAACAGTATAAGTGCGTTGGAATGAATTCTAGATATTATCTAGGTTGCATGTAGGTGTACAAGAAATGTGTGTTACAATTGTAATAAGACACATCAAACTGACAAATGGGTCATACGCCCTATTCCTCGAAAGAAAGCTGCACCGAATTGGTCATATGGGGTACTGTTAAATTCAGGTGGGACGAAATCACCAATCCCCATGGCATTTAGATTGCTTCATATATCTGACTTGTTCATATTTAATCAGTTTTGTTAGGAAGGTTACAAAAAATTGCTGCCGCATGTAATTCGATAACTCATAATAGAAATGTGATTGATTAATATCCAGCAAATAATAAGAGAACCTGTTGTTGGTACAGAGGAATCCATTAGCTTTACAAATTATTTAAGAAAAGAATTAAAATCTCTTCTAAAATCATTAGAACAGTTCAATAAGAAATGTTTGAAACTTTAAAGTTCAATTACAGGAAGCATGACGCAAGTATAACAAGGAAACGTATTCCATGCAGATACAATCCCAAGGAAGTACATATATGCAAACGTGTTTAGCATGCACAATGCACTGCAAAAATTTATTACAGACAAACAGGACGAGAATTACTAACACGATTACATCTAAATAGGCTACACGTTTTTTATTATATAAAAAAAAATTGTGGAAGGTGTTTGCAAAAAAACGTATATGATTTGCTAAAATAAACTAATTATGATAAATTTACACTTATTATAAGTACCAAAATGGGAACCTAATATACATCAAGTATTAAATAACAATAATTAATTAAAGGAGTGTTCGTTCATTCGTTATTTAATCAACTTGAATTAACGATTATTTATTTAATGGACGTCACCTTAACGGGCTCATAATCGTTTTAATTAACAGTGATCGACTGTTATATATTGAGCTCTTAGGCTATACTTAACTATTAAACGCTTAAATCAAATATGCTGCATTTGTCTTAATTGTAATTGCCGTTAAGAAATATTTGTTTGCTAATTAACCCTTTCCTTTCTTATCGCTTATTTTGTTTAAATTTTTTGTGTAAAATACCACAATTTAGAAACTAGAACAAATTAGTATACAAATGTAAGTAAATTATTACGGTCATAATATATATCACTGGTGGTTTTTATCAATCAATATTGCATATCCATAACCATGAATATTCGACTCACATTATAACAACCATTGACAGTTTTTTATTACCCAGACTGGGCAATAATCCTTTTTTTAGGAACCTTCGGCATGTAATCGACGTTATAATTATAATAAAGAATTGTGGTAATTTTTTATTCCAAGAACATTTTAAAATTCCACTTTTGAAATAAAAATTTTCTATAATTCTGTCTTTCACTGACCAACTGAGTTAAAATTATCAATACTTTTTGTTTTACTTGTGGATTGTTATTGAATATTCAATTCACAAGTCAAGCTCTTCAAATCCACCAATCGTATTTTACCATTAGCTCTTTTTTGCACCAATCAATGAGAATTATACTGACAATTTTAACAAGTAGAACTTCAGCAAAAATTGCGCCGTAATATCAAACATCCAATTTAATTCTCTATTTTCCATAGTTTCTATGCAAATAAATAAAGTTTATGGTAATTTTTTGAAGACATATTTAGCGGAAATTTTTTGGGACGTATATAAATTATTAAAAGAAAATTTCTTGCAATCAAAAACGGATTACACGGATAATTTTGACTTTTTCGTGTTACGGGGAATTGTATTTTCCACTGCATATATAGTGTTTGAAATTATTGGGGCACTATTGCTAACTTTGTTATTATTGGAGCTACGAACTCGGTTAAATTAGCAAAGTGTTACAGTTTTTTACGCCGATCATGATGTAATCAAAAAAAATTGAACGTCGCGTTTACGAGTTATTCATAGAAACAGCATTTTTTAAATGGAACACCCTGTATATTTTTGAATATTCTAAAAGGAAACTTAATTCTGAATATAAAAGTTTCCATGCAGGAGTAATCTAAAGTAAATAATGAAGAACAGCGGGAAAAATGCTAGTTAAACTTATTACTTTTTCTCATTTCCAGGAGAGTTCCTTACAGAGATTTATAAAATGTTTTTGAATGAATACGCCCAAAATAATTTAGATAAGACATTTGCATATAATTCCAAAATGAAATTTTCCCGTATTCATTAAAAATCGATCAGCACAGAAAAAAAGGGAAAGCTCGTTCTTAATTACACAGTGATCCACCTGCATAAAAATACAACTGCTTCTGTTTAGGGGATTTTGTGGTGGTTGTTCTCTTCGAGAAATAATTTTACTAAGGTTGTTTTTAGTTTTTACCGTATCTTTGTTTCAGTCGATTTCGGCTGGTGTATTCTCTATCAATTGTTTTCTCAACGTTTTTGTTGTGTGCTAACTATAGTTTTTATCGCATGCTATTAGTGTAATGTTTTGGCTAGGCGAAGGTCGCAGGTTCAGTTAGTTACTTTTAATTCATTCTAGCGTTTGTTAGGGCTCCAAATAATAGGATCAGTGAAGTGCGGTTATTTGCAAACATTACCCTAACAGCGTTAAACACACAATTACGTTCTTGTATAATGTCTTTTATGAGTGAAATGATTGCTATTTTGAACTCGACCAGTTATTTTTATGAAACAACTTAAAAAGGAGACGTTCAATTGTCTTTTTTTGCATACAGCATTCTTTATTTATTAAGATAAAGAAATTATTGTCTTTAAAAGCTTGTTGTATAGGCTAAAAATTCAACTTTTTTCACTCTAATTTCACCGGAAACTACATCTTTCTCCGGTATCCTTTATACCCTCATGGGTGTTGGATCCGGAAACTACATCAACATTCTTATTTTTAATGGAACACCCTGTATAATTTTACATATTTGGAATTCGGATGAAATTCTGCCTATGCTAATTAAGTGAAATTTTGACATTTAAAAAATATTTTTTGTTTCTTTTCTATTTACTCACCCGGTATATTTTATCCTAACTTGCAACTCCATTTAAACGAAATCTTCGCAATTAATAGTTATTTGTGCACCCAGTGCGCAAAATCATACTTTAGCGCACACGAATGAAAGAATACCTTGTCGATTTTAATTTTCATTTTAAAACTGAATTATTATTGTTGGATGCTCAACATCCAATTTTTTTTAAAATATTTTCCAAATAAAATAAAAAATTGTTATACATCTAAACGTTTGCAGTAGGTAATCATTTAATAAATTAACATTTTTAATAATTTAGGAAATTACCTAAGTACATAAATACAGACTGGTCCTGATTTGAAGCTGTTTTTAATATATTCAAATTTGAAGCAACACTTGGAGGTTATACGCACATTTGACATTTCCTGTTTCACTGGAAATACAATGACTCGCATACATATGTAGAATTTTTAACGTTTCCGCACAGATTCAAACAAACTAGGATATGTTTTTGTTATAAATTCCGTGGTGTTAAAAATACTTTTAAAAACGGCGGGAAATTTTCATTGATAGTAACTGTAGTGAAAACAATTGAAACTCGAGTAATTCATTCATGCAATAAACAAATTCTTCCGCAAAACAAAAAAAAATGCGATACGATATAATGTATTTCTTAGATTAATTATTTAAGACTTTCTCCGCTTTTGTTAACAATTTTTAATATTTAAATATAAAAAAAATTCTAATTGATTTAATTTTCAAAAATTATTTTATATATTCTGCCAAAAATAGTCGTGTGAAATACAAAATTTTGAGTGATTTTAAATACATGAAAGAATGTATTTTATTTAAAGGTAGAGTACCTGCTTCAGTTGAGGAGCCCGTGCAGCCTTACAAATTATTTCAACAATACATCAATCTGTCGAAAGAAGAACACAGGTGATTCAGTATAAAGAAATAAAAGATCGAGTCGAACCCTTCGAAAGATCACAAAGCAAATGGAAAGTATATTATCAAACATTCGGTATTACTTGGGAAGTTGAATAACCGATCAGGTAAAATTTGGCATTGGCTCTGAATATTTTTTACCGCCTCTAGTCAAAATATTAGTACAAAAATGTTTTCGTAAAAACTCTCTGAGTATTTATTATGAATAATAAATAAATTCACTAGCGTGTTTAAAAACACAATAAAAACATTGAAGTAAAACTAACCTCACCTTTAAAATTCCGGCAAAACTTTTAACAAAGTTTGTGTTTTCTCCAAGAAATACGATCGACATCGAACAGGGGCACTTATTTTTGAACATAATTATTAAAATCACTGCAAGTTTGTGGTGTTTTTCGAATTTTTAGTCAACACACCTCTAACAACGACCTGCACGTGTATTTACTACACAAAAGCAATTTTACTAGTGAGTCGCTTGACGATTTGCGTCGTTTCCTTGGTCCAGTATAAGAAACAGCCGGCAGAAGAGATGAACTGGGATAGATCATAGTAACATTGTTGACGAGTGACAAGAATAGAAGATCCGACTATTACCTGTATAACAAGTTGCCTACCTACAAGCGCTGTAGATGCTTACAGCAACATAACATTGTATTAATGTGTAAATTATAGTTTTATACACCGCAATTTGTATTTTCTAGACAAATCGTGTTGTTTTGAAAAAATCAACTAAAGAAAAGTTGCGAATAATAAATGTTTAAATAAACTTTTTTTGCATTTTTGGTAACTTATGGCACTTCACACTTAAATTAGGACCGGATTTAGGGTGCTAAGCGCTCTGGCAATAATTCAAAGAATGTGCCCCCTCCCCTGTATTAAATTAAACATTTATTTTTTCACAACAGAATTTAAAATAGTCATATTTTTTTATAAAAAAATTAAGTTTTAAAACAGAAGATACATTCAAACAAAATTGATACTTTTGTAATTAAACTTTAAAATAAAATAATGTTTATAACGGTTGCTTTCTTCTCGCTTTTATTGTCGCGAAACTGTTAATGACTTCCGAAAAGTCAAAACTTTGAAGTCAGCTCACTTCATGGTACAAAAGTGATATCAAGAAAAATTTTTATTTGGCAAAGTAATGATTTTTTTATTTTGTATTGTCTTTTTCGGTGCACCACCAGTATCTGTACGTATTGCATTTGCCTTTTGCAGAATAATATCGATGTAGGTTTGTTTGCCACTAGTATGGGGTTACAATGTTGTGCTTTATTCTTTTGAACGTAGAAAAAGTAAAGTTTTGCAAGTAAAGTCCAGACGAAGTGCTTCACTCATTTTTTAAATGTGTCATATTATTTTTTATGAAAATTTATATACTCCTTAAAGGATTTTTTCAAAAATTAGTAATCGAAATGTTACAGCCAGTGTTCCACACTTTTGGCCCACCCTGTGCATGTGCATATAACAACGGCTATTGCTTTAAAATACATCAATTTTATTATTTTTTAGCCCATGGAGAGATTTTAGTCGGGTGCCAAATTTTTGCTTGTTATATTATTTTCATTTATTTTTCAATGTGTCAGTGTATATGGATGTATTTTAATAACCAGTGCTGTGGACTGGTAACGATTCACCTGTTAACAGGTCTTTTTTTTACGGAAACCATCTTTACGAATTTTTTAAAAACCGGTTCGAAAAAATCTGTTTGAAAAAACTGTCTTGAAGCATTCATTAAACTAATTTTGACCCAATCACTATCAAAGAGCATGTAATCCTTATATGCTTTCTGTATAATCCTTATATGCTCTTTGTTACTATTTAATTCAGTAATTAAATGAGTTGATGGGTCATGACATGTAAACTAAAACTTTTAACCTATTACTATCTATGTAATTCTAATTCATGGAAATAAAATAATGAATAGTTAAATACGTAGTTTTACTTTATAATTTTGTTTTTTTATTAATTTATTATCATTTAAACTTAATTCTTCTTATCTATATCAACATATGAAGAAAAACTACTGCATTAAATAATAATCACGTCAACACTAGCTTAATAAAGCATTGAGACCGGTTTTCAGGTTGGTTTGAAATGGTTCTAAAACAGCTTTTTTTAAAGACCGGGTCAAAAATTGCAAAACCGGTTAAATCAGTTTTTTTGACAGCACTGTTAATAACTTGTGATTTTTATTTATAATATGTATACTATCTCTGCATGTTTATGTAATAAGAATAAAATGTTTTATTTTCTGCATTGATGTATTTCAATTTATTTATATATCCTTCAGAAATTTCTTTATTTTAAATTTTTAGTAGCGGTCCTACACAATCAGAGGCCAACAAAGTAATTTTTAAAAAGGATAGGCCCATTTCGATGCGCTTTGGAGCACAGGGGTATATCAAAAATTCATAGATAAAATAAGTTATATGAGCAGAATAAATAAAATCAACAACCAATTTGTAATAAAGCACAAACCTCAACTTTGAGTAACCACAAAAACTTTTTAGAAATGGAAAGAACATTTTTAAAGTAAAAGCAACTTAAGTAATTTAAGAAAACTGTAAAGAATTATTTTAGTGACCTTAATATATCGAGTTGATTATAATATGTATGGTGCTTGGATAGAAAATGGACTTACGTAAAACTGTTTGTTATTTAAAAATAATGAAGTTTCAGATTTTTAAGTGCGATTTATGAATTTCACTGCAGTTTATGGAAATTCACGTTCACTTTTTAAAAATGTAAAATTATGTATGAAGACATAACAAGTTGGAAAATAAATCATATGCTATAAAATACTGCTTAGTTTTTATTTAAATCAACAAACTTATGTATTTAGATGACAATGATACAAGAAATTTTATATTTATTGCTATCGTTTATAATAAACAAATAAAAGTAATTGTACAATGAATCAATAAAAATATGAAATGCCATTGTTAAAAAACCAAAAGCAGACACTTTGTATAAAATGGAAGACAGGCGCCACATAAAATAATAGAAATATATTTTGCACCAATAAAAATTGTAGTACAAATAATTTGGCACATGTAGATATCTTCAACTTACAATATACTGAATACAGGATTTTGGCAAAGCAGAGTATTATTACAAGATCAGGCAAAACTGGTATTGCTATAGATTAAGATATTTAGAATCGTCACACTCTAAAGGCTAATCGCTATAGAAGAAACTAAAATCCAAACAAAAAATTCTCATTGTCCAATTTTAAGCAAAAACGGAAGACTGACAATACTGCTCTAACCACAACCCTTAAAATTGAACAACAATCAAAGTTTATCAAAATAGCTCATTTTGGAAATGCCTAGACACAACATGAAACATTCATGATTGTTCTGAATCTTATATACAATAGGAAGAGCAAAATTTATCACGAGTGATAGAAAAAATATATCAGTTTCATCTATTCTAGTATAGAAATGCTCATTCTACACCAGGTTTTCATTTTGTGATATTTGCAAGAAAATTATTTTTCTACTATGATAATTACACACAAAAATATCCACAAAAAAGAAATTAAATAACATTGCTTCGCATAATTCCACTACTATAAAGTAAATTTTAATCATAATAGCTTATTGCTTATTTTACAGTAGAGTTGATGAGGATGACAACATTGGAGTCGTATACACTATGGTTAACAAACCTGAATCACTATTGCTTGAGGTTTGTTACTGGTGCAAGAACGTTTTACCCGTTTGCAGCTGGTTATTCAACTGTTATATCATGAGCAAATACGGTTTGCTATGCAGGAAGTCTGAGTTACTTAGCCAGTTTGTTTCTTCAGATTCGCGAGTGGTATACGAGTGGAATATAAAAAAAACATGGCTATTGTAACACCAAGTAGTTAATAACAGCACCAGTAACTCATGTCTGTCAACCAATGTGTTAATTTTATTCACCTTAAAAGTAGTGCAGACATAAAACTACCATCTTCATTAAATTAACATTTTTTTAAAAATTACATAAGAATACAATTGGAGTATTTATATAGCAAATAACATTTATCTGTAAAATAATTAAAGTATCTACTTTGACTAAATTTGAAAATTAAAAAGAAAAGTTTGCTGATGAATTAATTCATTAATTCATGTGGCAACTTAATTATTTAGTACGGTTGACATAAATTCATAACAATAATGCGATAACAGTCTGTACCACTTTAAATGACACGAGCTATAAGATTATTACAGTAGTTTGAACTTTCTACATTTTCTCGATGCACAAATCTACACAATTTAATTTTTGTAACGTATTATTAGTAGCAAATATATATATATAGAATTTCAGGAAAACAAATCGTACTTTGGCTCTTTAAACAATCATCTTATCTAAACCAAAAATATTAAAGTATACAGAAGTAAAATGGAAGTACTTACCAGAATCAGCTGGAAAAAATTCAAATACTTTTGGGTTAAATATTACGTAGCAAAGTTCATTGATGACGCTTAACCTAAAATGGACTAACATACCACTAAATGAGGTAATGATTTAACTAAAACTAATGTTTAAAATTACAAAAAAAAATACAATATGTTCAATAACATGGTAGTTACAAATTATTTAAATAAACAGCACACCTGAAAATATAATTGGTATGCATTTGGTAAAAACGCAGTAAAAACAAATAATAAATAACGAAAAAAAAAGGAGCAAATTTACAAAACAATGTATTAAAAACATGAATTCGAAAATTTAACACGTAACAAATTAAACTGCATGTCTGAGTAGAATGTAACCACATGACCTTTCTACCCTTACTAATGCAAAATTTATGTATTATATTATAAGTAATTGTCATCTATTGATTATTAAGTATATATCTATAATTTCTACTCTACTATACAAATCTTCATTTCAAAATATTAAGAGATCTCACACTTGGAAGGGTGTACCAGGTCATGTTGCATGATTATTTGTAAATCCAGCCTAATATACTAAACAATCCTTTTATATAACTCGATAATATAAATATAAACATAAAATATATAAGTTACCATAACAACATGAAATTTTTTACTTAAATTCGTCTAATAATAAAATTAATACAAGTATGATTACCTTTTTTGACCTTCCTCCAATTCTCGCCTATGTTTGACCCACTCATCTTCTACTTGTACTGAATTATTATTATTGTTATGTGAAATCTTGTCTTTTTTCTTGGCCCGTAGAAGTCGTGGCCTAAATTGTGTTGGCTTTTCATATGTTGTAACTGGCATAATGAATTGATTGTTTGATCTTTTTCGTTTGTGGGTGTAATCGAGGGTTTGTGAATTGTAGCGCTTTCGTGTTGATATTCCTGCTAAATTAAGCAATGTTTCTGCACCTTCCTGGATTTTTCGCTCTTCCTCATCTTCAAAATCAATTTTACGACAAGCAGTGCTTTTGGAATACCTGTAAATACACTTTGTGTTAATTTTTATATTAACACCTGTGATATAATAGTAAAAGGGTAAACTAATTTGACATAAAGGACGCTTTTCATATAAAAAAAACTGTAGTGATGGTCAGCCAAGAAAATTCGCAAAAAAAGTATCTGACATGATTGATGAGTTCTTGAGATCTAGAAAGACGGAGAATACTACCCCACTAAGTCCGGGTCTTTTTGTTAAAGCTACGTAGTAAGTCGCGTCTTTATATTCCACGTTCTAGTATTTGCTGTAAGCAGCCTGGTAGCACACTTGGAAAATAAATAAACAAGGTCGATGGCCGCTAGATCGAACCCGGCAGGGGTTAACTGTTTACTATCCCACAATAGGAAATATTGATATCGGGTGCTTTGATATTGAAGAGCATAAAAAAAGGCTTTTAAAAAAATCTGATGAGCAAGTTACACATGTTTCTTAGTAGCATTATTTCAAGGAAACGTATTCCTGAATCTAAAAACGGAATTTGATAGAAGACGTTAAGGACATCCAATGCTTTCCTCCCCAATTTTCTAGCTTTTATTTTTTTTTAATTTGACGTAATGCATTATTACTGTAAAAAACGAACTGACAGAACAGGATTAAATTTTTAAATGCATGAAAACTGAAATTAAAGAAATCATTTCAAAATTTTTAATATTGCTCAAGAACTGGGCAGATATTTTTTAAATTTTTGTAGGCTCATAGAACTGGGGATCAGCTACAATTGGTTTGTCTCAGTCCGCTAATTTCTCTGCAACGCCTTTTATGAATTTTCGAAAATTTTGCATTTAACGCCTGTTTACTTACGAGTTATCCAATCGAGGTAAAATTTCATATTGTAAATGCCCTAGAGGTACACAATGTTACGAACTACGAGAATGTTTAGAATTTGTAAAACTGTGAAGTGACAAAAATTTCAAAATTGACATTTTCAAAAAAAAATAGATAACCATATGCAATACGATGTTTTTTAAATTCTATAGACTAATAGTGCTAGCGGTGAACTACAATGTGTCACAGTCCGCTTACTTCTCTGTGACAACTTTTATGAATTTCTGAAACTTGATAATTCATGCCCCTATACTTAATAAACGGGAGACGGTAAAAAATTTGTTTAAGCTAAATTACTTATAGGTGATAGTAGAATAAGGTTCACAAATAATCTTTTGACGCAGCAAAGAATATGAAAGTTAATAAATCCCCTCCCACCCAAATGTGGGGAGAACCAATTTATCCCTTCGTTTTTAGCTTTCTTTAATGCCAAGGAATCGTTTTCCAAAAACTAAATTTTTATCTCGCAAAAAAATACGGCGAGCAGTCGCGGCACTTAGTACAAATCACTGTTCTCAAGCAAAACGTTTATACAAACATCCTTTTGAAATATGATAGGACCACAAATGTTTAAAGTATAGCAAGTTCAGCCGAAATTAGTCATTCATTATTTTTGACAAATAATTAGTAATTTTATAGTTTTATTGCATGGTGTGTCCATAGTGGAATGCTACTGCTTACGCTCCCGTGGAACGCTCTAGCGATAATGGTACTGTCGAGGTGCAGCATAGTGCACACTTTCCGACTGTAGCTGCTTTAACAAAGCAATTAGTACCCTGACTGTTGCGGTACTATCCAGGGCCATCTAGAAAATACTGAAACGCTCTCAACAACTTCTGCACTCACACCCAGTAAGTGTCGAAGTGTACATGGTCTTGTACAATGGCGACTTCTATTTCGTTACCCCATTGACATGCCAGATACCAATCTCTTTCTGCACAACAATCATAGTATCTCCTACAGAGCATTGGAAAAAATTACCTTTTCTAAATTATTTGATACAAGCATTAAAACTTCATCCCAACCCTAAAAAAAACAATAATGTGCATTTTTGTTTGTGTTCGGCATAGGAAAGTCAGTTAATTTCAGATTATGCATGCCTAAGCTTCCAGTCGGAGTAAACCCGCTCCTCCTACGGCCCCACAGCATCCAGCTCTTTCTCCAGTCCCGTGACACCCAGTTCCTTCTAGAGCCTAACATAGAACCAAGCCTGCACAATTCCTCTTCCCCCGTTTGTGCAGATCCCGGCCTTCTCAGCCCTGACACCCGCTAAGCCACCACAGCAGTTACTTCACCCACACCAGGAAGCTGCTGCCCCTTAATGCATTATGGACTGTGCCAATAATTATTTGGTGGAAGAACCTGCCTTTTGTGTTTTTGTTTAAAAATTTTATTACCATTCTAGTAAATTAATGTGTGTTTGTTCATGGCTGATGTTATTAAAACATAGTTTTATAAAATAAATAACAAAATCTTAATGTGTCACATCTATAACAAAAAGAATTTGTTTTTTTTTTTTATAGAAATGGTAACTGCTTTTTCAAGTATTTACATGCAATTGATATTCTAATATTAACTTACTTCTCTTCATCACTTTCAAAAGCTTCATCCGTTGACACGGTCAAATTCTCTGAAGCACTATATGTGTGATCTTCACTTGGTGAATTAGTAATAATTTGGAAGGCAATCTTTTCCTTCCTATGTCGATGCCTTGGTCCATTTTTGAGACTCAACATAACAGCTGCAGCGTCCACTGCATCTAGAGAGTCGTCTGACATTTCAAGTTTCACCTGGTGTTTCATTTCATTAGCGGCTAGAGTTC